>ML058389.1:8590892-9190892 GCA_003013855.2 Liriodendron chinense
ACTTGGCTATAGCCATGGATATCGAAAAATGGAGATGGAAATCAGTGGGAATTTTGCTTTTTCTTTCAGGAGAAACCCTGAGTTATTAAGATGCATTTATATAGGGATTGATGAGATTCTGAATTCGTATTAGAAAAATGGGTTGAAGTTAAATGCAATTAGTGACTCAAACAATCTCATGTGTTCATCTCCTAATTCCAAGGTTAGAACACGTTCATGAATTTGGGAAAGGCCAAGTCGTTAACATAGGAACATGCAACTAATCATTGGCACCTATGAAATTAACCAGGCAGGAGAATGTCTTCTCGCAGCATTACTTACGGTACGTCACATCGACGGATCTACACATTGCACCCACAGCATGCATCCGTCAATCCATAAAACCCAAAATCATGGACCTCTGCGGATGGAGCGTAGCCCAAAAATCACACTGATCAGATGATCCTATCCATAGGTAATGTTTTACCATTCAATACCATTAGCTAAATGTCATAATATTAGGCATCATAGATAATGTGTATTAGCAAATGAGTAATTTCATTATTTAAATGACCTTGCATGTTGCAATGTTCATACCAAGCCCAAAAGGCATCTTAGGTATGTGTTAATTGCAGCTAAATTACCACAAAAAAAGTACCATAATCATTCTATATGGATTTTAATAATGCATCAAAGATGCTACAGATTCAGTTAGCTATATTTTAGTGTTTTATTTTAGCATACAGGTGTTTGACAATTTCATCAATCAGATAACAGGAATAGACAATTGGGATTTTGTTACTAATGAAGGCATAAGAAAATGATAAGATTACACATATCCAGGTCCACTTGTACTAGAAAAGAACATGGCATTCAGGTATGGTTGAGAATCACACCGACGCTTTCATGGTAAACAGTAGACCATGGTGCCATCGGTAAGCTTCGTGACTGATCCTTGATCAGCTTTCATGAGAATGTAGGGTAGGTATGCCCCCAAGTTGAGGCCCATCTGAACCTTGCTTGTAACTCATAGTTCTAAAACTCAGTGACTCAAGTTGTAACTCGTCCAAGTCAACTCGACTTGGCAAGAAATCAAGCGGAGACACCATGAAACTCACTGAAGAGCTCGACTTGATTCAAATTCAGCATGACTCATTGAGTTGGATCACCTACTCGGTCGAGTTGGCACGACTTAGAATGACCCGAACCAAGTCACTCGCAGAGTTAATACATCTTGAAATAAAAAGATGCAAGATGTTGATGGGATTCAAACTCATTACTTCAAACATGCAAGACATCAGCGTCTACCAGCAGGCCACACACTAGTTATGTGATTTAGTTTGCCTAGTTTTATAGTCATAAGTAGGGCATTGAAAGGAGTCCCAAAGACTACAAAAGCAAGTCATCTAGACCCAACTCCCATTCTTTGAGTTGAAAAGTGAAGAAAGTTACTGGCATCATACAATGTTGCAACTTGCAGAAACCCAATATTGAAAGGAATCTCTCCTGTGAGCTGATTTAGAGATGTATATCAACAGGAAAAGGCAAAAGAAAAATGAAGACAAATTATCTAATGATTATCAAATTTCAATGACGAGAGGTAGTTCCCGCATACAAGTAAAAAAAAAAAAAAAAAAAAAAGCAGAGAAAAACAATTAGCTCTAAGTATGAGGTCCTGACAACTCACAGATACTGCAAAACTTCATTCCAGTAAATAAGCCTCGGTATGTCGTATTCGAGCCCTTGCATTTCCGAGTTCTGGACCCATGCGCCTGCCGTATTCGAGCACACTCCATGATAACATTTCATGAACTGAAAACAGATGGTTAAAAAAAGTACAATCACAGTCCACATTCGACCACAAACGTAAAAGGCCAAAGATTGATAGTGATGATCTTCCAATCCAGAATATGAATCCACTGCATAGCCCAGTCATCTCAACGGTTTGGATCACTCTACCATATGACCCTATTTGCACAAACTGATAAAAAAAAAAAATCCAATCTAACTGTACACATTCTAGGATCAATTTGGTCATTTCGCCTTGACTGAACTCGAATTTTCTCAATGTAATTCAGTCTCACATACAAACGCAAACAAATCAAACTACCCAAGATTTAAAATGCAAATGTCACATATATTATTATGTAAATGTCACATATATTAATTTGAGCCATTAAAACTAACTTACATCATGCATTTCAATTATAGATATTGAAAAACAATTTTTAAATTCTAATGTATTCTAATTACGGTCAGTCAAACACATCTAAGGATTTCAATTTTTATAGATTACATTTATCATGTGGTTTAGATTCCAATCCATCCTAATTACAAGCATTCAAATGAGCTCTCATATGAACGCTCTGATGCTTGGAGCATATGGTCTTAGTTGCACTTAAACGCTCAAGTGATCTGAATTGTCCGTTTACTTCTAGTCCTATCATGCACGCTATCATATAAGAATCACTTTGATTGAATGATCCAACCATCTTTGGCAAATTTCAATTGCAATCTACTACTCTTAGCTAGAGCTATACATTAAGTCGAACTGAATCAAGCTAGGCCTAACTCCGCTCGACCATTGAGTTGGAATGGCATGCTCAACTTGGTTAGGTCAAGCTTTCGAGCCGAGTTAAAAAACTAAAATTTAAATAGATCTAGTCCAAAAAGCCAGCATAAAACAATTCAAAATTTGGGACAGAAGTCACAGCATTTCTTACTCTTATGATGAATGAGTAGACCTTCGCAAGGGCACACTTCACTTGCTAAGAAGCCAAATAGACACCAGCATAATGAAAAGGTGGCAATGGGCTGGGTGACTTGCCTGATTTAAGGCTAGGCTTGGACTTACTAGCTTGACTTGTGGCTCAGGCCTAGGCCTATCATGAATCGCGTTGGGCTCAAGTCATTTTAGTCTGACCCAAACTGGCCTAGCTTGACTCTACACATACAAGTATCATATCCCATGAATATGCCATTCCAATCTTTGGTTAGGCAATCAATCTATCTTGAATATAGACTGTTGATTTCATTTTTGTAGTATTGTCTATTTCTTTGTGCATGTGTGGTCACTTGATAAACGATTAGATTATGACTGTTTAAGTGAGAAATGAAGATTTTGTCAAGTATCGGGTCAGGATGGGCTTTGGCCCAAGTAATATTCGAGCTCAAGCTTAGGCCTATTTTCTAGGCCCATGTTGGGTGTTGGGTGGGCCCATCCTAGCCTAGACTGGCCCATTCCCGATCCATCACCATCCTAGTATTATGAAATGACACATTGTATTACAGTAGAATTCTTTTTAAGTTACAATTTCTTTTGAATTGTTTACAAATGAGACCACCACCTCCTTATATCAACTTAAAAGGCCTTGTTTAAAAAAGAGGAACTGAGGCTATGGATTTTATAAATCCATAATCTCATCAAATTCACTTCATAGGTTTTGCAAATCTCAATCAACTCTTTAGAAGGCAAGCTACAAATTCTTGGATTAGGCATAGTGATAAAATCCCTCAATATGCATTGATATGCTATCCTCTAATAGGTTGAGCTTTTAGAGCAAGTGGTTTTTGACATGATATTTAAGTGCAGAATTCAACTGTAAAGGTGCGGGCCATTGTTTATAGAGTGAGTGTTCCTCCACCCTTGCCCAATGCGGAGTTCCACCTGGCACAAGCTTTTATTACTTTTATAGACTAGTCTTTAATTTATGAATTTGCAAAGCTTGTAGTTTTTATTTATTTATTTATGAATTTGGACTTGCACCAAATCTATGGATTTATGGGTATAAGGTTGTGGATTTGAGAACATGAATTTGATAAGTCCTCAACACAACACAAATAACAAGATATTTAAAATTCATAGATCTCACAAATCTGTCCCAAATCCCTCACCCCAAACAACCACTAATAATACTTTAGAACTTAGACATGTACGGTTAAGATTGTGCCATGTAACACTCATCTAAGGATCACGAACCCTATAGAACTTATCTAGAATATTCCACACTTTTTACAGAACTTATCTGATCAAGCTTATTTCTTAAGGTCCATATTCAATGAGATTGGCCGTTCCAATGGTGGGACCATCACAAATGGGTCATGTTCGTCAATGTTTTCAAATTGAATGTGATCCATTTCTTCTTGAGTGTGATCCCCTTGGCAATGCCATCAATTTTCAGGCCCAAAACTGTCCTAGCTCAGTGAAACACAGGGCTGTCAACTGGCTAGGCTGAGATCTGTTTACACCTACGCCTTGCCAGGGCCCGTGACAGGCTAAAACAGATGGGCCCAAGCCTAACCTGAAGTGTCTGTTGCCCAAGTCTGGGCACTGTCATGGAGCCACCAATCAGCCAGTTTAAGATTCTTGAGTATGATCCAAGTAGGCCCATTGATTTAAATGGCTTGATCAGGGGTCCATGTTGGCACGTGTGCAGGCCGTAGGTGTGTATCGTAATCAAAGTGCTAAAATATTATAGTTTTCTTCCTCATGCTATTGAGAAAGGGGAATGATATTGTGGGGCAAGAGATTGGGGATTTCCTTGCAATCAGCAACGAGTGAATTTTTTTTTTTTTTTGGAAAAACCCTGATTAGGGATCAACCATGACCAATTAGGGATTGCAAAACCCTGATTAGGGATCAACCATGACCAATCAAGGATTGCAAAACCCTGATTAGGGATTGCAAAACCCTGATTAGGGATCAACCATGACCAATTAGGGATTGCAAAACCCTGATTAAGGATTGCAAAACCCTGATTAGGGTTTCAACAATCAATGTTAGAGAGAGAGAGATAGAGAGAGAGATTTCATACCAGGTAACGGCCGTTGAGCTTGGAAGCTGAAAAAAACCACGGGAGCGGGGATGGGAGGCGTGGAAGCTTGGAAGCTGCAATGGCCACGACAGCGGGATGGGAGTAGTGGATTTTTGGGGAGAGAGAGAGAGAGAGAGAGAGAGAGAGAGAGAGAGAGAGAGAGAGAGTGTGTGTAAGACCCGTACCCTGAATTGCCCTCCGTACGTTTAGTTTTCGGTACCGGTACGTCCCGGATGGACCAGATTAGAGAGCCTTGATCGCGACCCTGATTTAGTACCGTAACGACCTAAGACTTGTACCCTTGCGACCGCGCGGGCGCCTACGATTCCAACGCCGCGCGGCACGCCCCATTGCGATACCCGGTGTGTGAGATGCGTACTTTTGAGCAATTCGAGGTGGGCCACGCAACGCGCGTGTGGCGTGGGCCCCACTTACACAATTCCCAACAACATGTCAACTCAATCACCATCACCCTCACCCATACCCCTATCATTACCCTAACCTACACACACCAACTCCAACCCATACCTCTCTCACCAAAGTCAACTCCAACCCATTCCTCCCATCCCATCATCATCATCACCTAAAGTACCCCCCTCTCCCATACAAGAGCCATACGTAGGGGGGGGGGGGGGGTGGCCTTCTCATTTTTCCTATTTTGTAAGAGAAAGGAGAGAGAAAGAGAAAGAGAGAAAGGAGAGAGAAGAAAGAGATTTGAGAGATTGAGTGAGTTTAGAGAGAGATTTAGAGGGAGATCAAGAGAGAAAGAGAGAGGTTGAAGGAGGAGATCAAGCTTGGAGGACCCCGATCATCATCCGGACCATCCGATCGGCAATCCAACCGTCCAACCATCATTGTGAGTGCAAACCTCCCCATTTTCTCTCGTTTATCTTTTATTTTCTTTTCTTGGGCCCACCTTGTGATGGGCAATGAGATGGATGGGCTGGATCATCCATGTATAGGCCCCACATAATAATAATAATAATGATAATAATAATTAATATTAAAAAAAAGAGAAAGAAAAGAAAAGCCCGGTCGCTGGACAGTCAGCGTCCAGAGGATGCTGCTGCCCAGCAGCGCCTGGCCCTGTTGGGTGTTGACATTGGGGCCCACTCGTGGGACCCCCCTTTGCTGCATGTATTGATCCACGCCGTCCATTTGTTTCTCCAGCCCATTTTAGGGCTGGACACCAAAAATGAAGAAAATCCAGATCTCAGGTGGACCACACCATAGAAAAATAGTGGAGGCAAAGATGCCCACTGTCGAAACTTCCGTGGCCCACCGTGATGTTTGTGGACGAGATCACTAGTCCAATATTGGACTCTATGGGCTCCCCATGAGCTGGGAAACCCAATTAATGGATTGGATCTTCCCTAAGTGGGCCCCACCTGAATTAAACTAAGAGAAAAGAAAAAAAAAACAACACATAACGTCTAGACGCTAGACGTCACAGCGTCTGGGACGCTGGAACCGTCCAGCGTCAGGACGGACTGGAATGGGGTCCCCACTCGTGGGACCCACCTTGATGTTGTGTGTAATCCATACCGTCCATCTGTTTTCCCAGCTTGTTTTAGGGCCAGGGACCGAATATAAAGCCGATCCAAACCTTAAGCGGACCGCACCACATGAAAACAGCGAAGGTGATGATGTGCACTGCTGAAAATCCTTTGGCCCACCTTGAGGTTTCTAGATTGAATCAGGTACCCAAAATGGGGCTCATTGGGCCCACCATGAGATGGCCCAGCTGATGAACGAAGTGGATCAGTCCCATGTGGGCCCCACCTGATATGAGTGCAATAGAAAAAAAAAAAAGAAGAAGAAAGAAAACAGGAAGAGGCAGCGTCATTGACGCTGGTAGTACCAGCGTCCAGGACGCTGGCTCGTGCCAGCTGGTGGCCCATCCGCGGGTCCCACCATGATGCATGTGCTGTAATCCACACCGTCCATCCATTTGGGGAGATCATTTTAGGGCATGACTCCAAGATTGAGTCAGATCTAGGTCTCAAGGGGGCCCCACCACAGAAAACAGTAGGGACAGTGGCCCTACCGTTGAAACATTCTTATGGCCCACCATGATGTTTATTTGAGATCCAACCTGCTCATAAGTTCACACATACACGGAGGAAGGAAAAACAGAAATATCAGCTTGATCGAAACTGCTGTGGGCCCCACTTGTTGAGAGCATAAAAAAATAAAAAAAAATAAAATAAAATAAAATAAAATGCTGCTGCTGGACAGACAGAGTCCAGGGGAAGCTGCTGCCCAGCAGCTTAGTTTATATGGGTATTGTCAATGGGCCCCACTCGTTGGGCCCACCTAGAATGTATGTGCTTTATCAATCCAGTCCATATGTTTTTCCAGCTCATTTTAGTGGCTGAGCCCAAATTTAAGCACATCCAAATGTCAAGTGGGCCATGCCACAGGAAACAGTGGGAATAATGATCTCCACCGTTGAAATCTTCCCAGCCCTACAGTGATGTTTATTTGTCATTCAACCTATTCATAAGATCACATGTACATGGATGTATGGGAAAATAAAAATGTTAGTTTGATTCAAAACTCTTGGGGCCCATTTGGGTGCTACGCTCTGTGGGTCCCACCACGATGCTTTTGTTTTATCTATGCCGACCACTATTTCTCCATATTATTTTAGGGCCATGGGCCCTTATAATGAGGTAAATACAAACCTCAGGTGGACTACATTGTAGGAAACAGTGGTCATTGATGCCCACCTTTAAAACCTTCCTTGGGGCCATTGTAATGTTTATTTTTCCATCCAACCAAAGGTGATGGGGCCCAACTTTGGGTCCAACCTTGATTAATGTTGGGTATACTTTGTCGTTCTTCTTGGCAGAGGTGTGGGCCCAGTTTTGAGTGGGCCACACGTAGTAAATAAGGGTGATTGAATGCCTACCATTGGAGACTTTACAGGACCCATCTGTTATGTTTATTTGCCATTCTCCTTGTTCTTAAATCACTCAACCATGGGTAGGGTTCCACACATGTGGTGTGCGGGCCCCACCATGGTGTTTGGTTGCCATCTCACTTGATTAGTGGGAAAGCACAAATATCGGGTTGATCCCAAACTGTTGGGGCCCATTGATGTATGTGACTCCCCCACTCCTTGGTACGGTTATACCCAACCCCGGGTCCACCTTGTTATGCATGTGTTCTATCCACGTCAGCCATTGGCCTCCATGGTGCGATATGTATGTTGGCCATCCATTAGGACCGCCTTAAATTTGTGCTTGATCCAAACCATCCAAATGAATGGACCCTAGCATGTTATGTACAGGATGGCTTTGGGACCACCTTAGTGTGTATGTTCGAATGACCGCATTGTCCATCCCGTGGATCCACCTTGATGATTAGTTGTGTAAACCCTTATTGAAAGGTCATCCTTAGAGTTGCTTGATCCAAGTCACAGGGCTACCTTCTTAAACTCACCCTGTTGAATCGTCTTGTCAATTCACCTTGTTAACTCGCCATGTTGACCCGCCTTGTCAACCTGCCTTATTGACTCACCTTGTTGACTCACCATGTTGATTGATCTTGGTAACTCAGCTTGTATACTCATATGACTCACCCCTCCTACCCTTGTACCCAACTATTAAAGACTACCATATTGTGTATATCTCATCCACACCGTCCGTTTACCTATATGACGAGTATGGGGCTCATCATCGACGTTCGTATGTCATCTAGGCCATCCATTATATGGAGCCTATCTTGTAGTATGAGGTTAGACCTATTGTCCCTTTTTGGACCTCATTGTATTGACCATCTATCGCAGATTACCCTACCATTTATGACCCTCTGTCATGACATGTCTATCTTACAACCCCTTCTAGGACATTCCTTTTACGGACCATTATTGTGTTTATCTCCACTGTAATACAGGATTATGGGTCTCGGCATGATTTTGAGTATTCCACTCTTGCCGCTCAAGTAGGTTCTACCTTTGATGTGTTGGTAGTGTTTTTAATCATTTTCTTTCCATTTGGGTTATCTGAATATTGAAGGTTAATCCACACCGTTCAGTTGTTGGACCATCTGTGTTGTTGTATACCATCCATTTAGAGTCTTATCTCTTTATGTTTCCTTGTATTATAAGTGAATTATCTTTTTATGCTATTTTTAGTATGTCTGTTGCCACACGTAGTGTTATTTGGAATACTCTTATGCGATCTATATAGTATATTATGCTTTGACGACCACCATGCATGTGTAATGAGTATGCATCCCGAATCACCATTGTTAGTTGGGGACCACTAGGGCATAAACGCATTCATAAAGCATTCGAGATGTAGTCGCGCAAATGTAATTCATGTGCTCTCTATCGCGAACCTCTCCAATAGGTATGGGACTATTCGAGGACAGGAATCTATCATCCTGACTTACACTGTATGGTAGGAATAGCTTAGCATACCTTGTAGCCCTTGGTGCGAGATTCCCTGGCTAGCGACATCCCGCACCATGACTCGATCATTCATATGTGTCCCCTCATCTTAATCATATCTCAAATAGGTTGGACTAGATTGATTTATTGCCATCGTGGTAGATGGACTACTTGTTGGCACTCATACTGTATACTTGACTCATGCATCATGAATGCTTGGCTCATTTGATTGTCTTGTATCAACCGACCATATCGGTCGTGATTGTCATGCAGTTCATTACCAGTTGACGGTGACATTGTATTTGAGACCTTATAGTTTTATGGTGCTCTTTAGAGACTTGCACGGGCATGTCATCTCACGTTTGTATGCATGGTTGCATTTCGCATCGTCTGCTTGTGCCGCATATAGCATGGTTACTGCGTTGCAACCACAGCTCCATCGTGGTTGCAGGAACACCGGAAATATGTGATCTTTAAACAGGATGCCATAGATGTCCCTGAGTGAAAGTCCCTGAACCCGTTGGTACCAAGGTGGGTGCTCCATTCAAGGACTGGGTGGTTTAATCATACACCAGTATGTCGAATACCAAACGGCGGTGTTTTTCACTGCACGTGGTCAGTTTGGAAGGAGGTCTGACCTAACCTGCCGGAAGAGTGTTGGCAAAGGGGGTTGAGTTTGACCAGCTGTCAGTAGGTCCGCTATTGCACCAGATAGGCTTTGGCATTCTACTGGTGAGTAGTGAGGTCTGTGAGACCCCGGTGATGTTCCGTTTCAGAGATGGTATTGGTATCACTGTATGGTGTGGGACGGTCCTGATGTGGGCGGGTGTGATGTGGGCGGGTGTGATGTGGGCGGGGCTGTAAGCCTGGGCGAGCTACCACACTGGGCGAGCTACCAGTTCCGAGTCCTGCATTGCTTACGTGATCGCGTTTTGACTGTTCGTATCTGGACCAATGTACTGAGAGGTGGTGATTTGCATACATGCATTGGATCATTGTATGTGACATTAGGCCCTGTAGGCCATTGCACAGTATGAGTATATAGCCTTGGTAGGCTGGTTACCTGTATTGCACGCTTGCATAGCCATGGTAGGCTAGTTATATGTATTGCATGCTTGCATAGTCGTGGTAGACTGGTTATTCATATCACATGATCGTGTAGCCTAATTAGGCGGAGTCTTGGTTTAAAGTTCTCATCATGCTTTACTGCTTACTCTGATATTATCATGCTTGTCATACGCATTGTGCACGCACACACGCACTCACAAAGCTTCGTTCGAAGCTTATGCGCGTTTGTTACGCTGCAGGTCCTACCAGAGTATATCAGCAACGTTGAGTTGGAGTTGGGAGTGCAGTAGCAGGAGGTGCCGGATTGTGCACAGTTTTTATATTCACGCATTGTGTATTTACCTTTTAGTACTGTATGTAAACGAAATGATTTAGTGGAAATATTGTGTTTGTCTTTGATGGTACTCATATTGTGATGCTCATGTAAAAAAAAAAAAAAAAAAATTCGGACCCTAAAATCCTCCTTGTGGTATCCCAGGATCGGAACCTGACGTGTAGGGTTAGGATCCGAGATCGGGGTACTACGGAGGCTGCCACCTCTGAATTCGGTTTACAGCGAATGGACGTCAAGAACCGAATTTGGGGCGTGACAGAGAGAGAGAGAGAGAGAGAGAGAGAGAGAGACAGAGAGACAGAGAGAGACAGAGAGACAAAGGGAGGAATGGCGGGAGACGGTAGAGGGAAGAGGTTTTTGGGGATATTTTTACAGTGCATCTACCGATTTTGTGGAGTAAAATCGGATTGCATGCGAAGTAACTCCGCACGCTCTTATCGTGCGGAGTAAAATCAGTTGGGCCCACCTAGAATGCATGTGCTTTATCTATTCTGTCCATATGTTTTTCCAGCTCATTTTAGTGGTTGAGCCCGAAATTTAAGCATATCCAAATCTCAAGTGGACCATGCCAAGGGAAACAGTGGGAATAATGATTTCCACCATTGAAACCTTCCCAGGCCCTACAGTGATGTTTATTTGTCATCCAACCTGTTCATAAGATCACATGGATATGGATGAAGGGAAAACACAAATATCAGCTTGATCCAAAACTGCTGTGTCCTCCGAGAATTTTTCAATGGTAGACATTCAGTTCACACTTTTCTTGTGGTGTGGTCCACTTTAGATTTTGATATGCTTCATTTTCTGGCACCATACCTAAAATGTTCTTTTAAGATGGATGGACGGAGTGGATTAAATACGTAAATCACTGTAGGCCCCACAAAGTTTACTCCGCACGCTAGCGTGCGGAGTTACTCAGTACGCAATCCGCTTCCGGTAGGGACATCTCCCCATACCTGACACGTGGCAAAGTCATGCATTAATGGATTGTCTAGTCTGTGGGGCCCACCGTGAGTTATATATTCTATCCACTCCGTCCATCCATTTTACCAGATAATTGTAGGGCCTGAGCCAAAAAATTAAGCATATCTAAAGCTCAAGTGGACCACACTGCAGGAAACAATGTGAATTTACCGTTCAAAAACTCTTAGGTGGCCACAGAAGTTTTGGATAAATCCATGTCTGTGTCCCATCCAGTCAGTCACAAGGTGCTCCAACCCACTGGGTTTCAAACCCCGTTGAAACGCCCAGGCGATACTAAGTTACTCAGTACAGTACGCAATTCGATTTCTTGATCAACCGTCACTAGTGAACGATGAGACAATCCTGTCCATTACTTCTCCTACAGTTTATGATTTTTGATCAACCGTCACTAGTGAACGATGAGACAATCCTGTCCATTACTTCTCCTACAGTTTATCACACCGCACATTTTAACGTTTAACTGTTGTGTCCTCCAAGAATTTTTCAATGGTAGACATTCAGTTCACACATTTCTTGTGGTGTGGTCACTTTAGATTTTGATATGCTTCATTTTTTTGCACCATACCTATAGTTTTCTGTTAAGATGGATGGACGGAGTGGATAAAATAACGTAAATCACTGTGGGCCCCACAAAGTTTACTCCGCACGTGCGGAGTTACCCAGTACGCAATCTGCTTCCTGGGCGGCCGGGGGCGTGAATTAGGTGTTACCCGGGAACAGCAGAGTGGGTGTTACCCCCACTGTATGGCCCACATGGATGATATTTTGTATATCCATGCCGTCCATCTGTTTCTACAGCCCATTTTAGGATGACTTTCCAAAAATTATGTAGATCCAAATTTCAAGTGGACCATAACACTAGAAATAGTGTGA
This sequence comes from Liriodendron chinense, assembly GCA_003013855.2. Lineage (NCBI taxonomy): Eukaryota > Viridiplantae > Streptophyta > Magnoliopsida > Magnoliales > Magnoliaceae > Liriodendron > Liriodendron chinense. Next base: position 8,603,344 of record ML058389.1, read on the forward strand.
TTGAGTTCCCCACCATTAAAAACTCCAAAGAGCCCATCGTAAGGTTTTTGTAATGTTTATTTGCAATCCAAGCTCTTGATAATGTCAATAAAGTCTTGATGAAGGGAAAATATAAAGATCAGATTGATCTAAAACTTTTGTGGCCCACAAAACGTTTTTAATGGTTATACATCACTGTTTCTAGTGATATGGTCCACCTAAGATTTGGATCTTCTTAGGATTTTGGATCACATCCTAAAATGATATTAAGGAGATAGACGGTGTTGGATATAAAAACTACAACAAGATGGGACCCACACGGTTAGGGTAACACCCACTAAGCTGTTCCTAGGGTAACACCTAATTCGCACCCCTTGGCTATGGGGCCACTGGCCGGTGCTTTGTGGGCCCCTCCATGACGTATGTGTTTTATCCACGTTGTCTAGCCATTTTTGAAGATTGTTTTAGTGCTTGATCCAATAAATGAGTCAAATCTAAATCTCAGGTGGACCACACCACAGGAAAATAGTATTGATTGAATGTCCACCATTAAAAACCTCGTAGGGCCCACTATATTAATTATTTGACATCCAACCTCTTAATTAGGTCATACAGACCTGGATATAGGTAAAAACAAATATCAGCTTGTTCCAAAACTTCCGTGGCCCTCAATAAGTTTTTAACAGTGGGTGTTCAATTAAAATTGTTTCTTGTGATGTGGTCCACTTAAGATTTGGATCTACCTCAAATTTGGGCTCATACCATAAAATGATCTACGAAAATGTATGGATAGAGTGGATGAAACACATTCATCATGGTGGGGCCCACAGAGCACCGATCACTTGGCATTGACTGGTGGCAGGGTCACTAACCAATCCGCATCCGTTATCCCAACGGTATGACCCCAAGTTGATATATTTTATGTATATCTAATCCATCCATCTGTTCTTTTATATCATTTTAGGATGAAATAGCAAATATTAGAAAGATCAAATTCTCAATGGCTAGATTAGAGTTTGGGGTCCAATGACTATACATTTATTAGGTTTTCACGAGGTCAACAAGTTGCAGCGCAATTTTGACCTAAAAATTTGGCCTAATTTGGAAATCTAATCCATTCACTCTATTATATTCATCAATAACTTTGATTTGACTGGTCACTTGCCCTGATCAAGTTTAAGATGAGAAAGATACTAAATAGATAAAATTGATCAATGATGGGCCATATCTTGTAACCTAACCATTAGATTTGAGTGAAATTTAATCTAAACATCTAAAGTCATTTACTTTTCAATTTGGACCAATCAGATTGTCCAAAATTTGTCTAGCTCTAGACAAACTGATTGTGCACATTTAAAGAGTCTTTTATACGGATATGATTCGGGCTTAATTTTGTTTTCAATAATAATTACCACGTTCTAAACATATTTGACCATTCAGATCAAGTTTAGAATTTGATCAATTTCATCATTATAAATTTTCCTTGCAATTAATTAACATCATTATATTAGGGCCTTCATTTTTTGCACCAATGAACATGTATGTATGCATAAACCAATCTGATAACCAGTTAACTGAATGAGTGTAATTTTTCATTTTCAACTATCCAATAAATGTCCACCAATAAATTTAGCCCACTCATTTCAAATTTCTCGCCTTTATTTAAACCATAATTTTTTTCCAACTTTTTTTTTCAAAACTGATAAAATCTCTTCTTTTTTTTTTTTATCAAATATCTCAACTTTTATTTCTTTTCAAAATATCATTTTTTTAAATCAAACTTCTTAATTTTTTCAAAATACAAAATCTTAATTTCTTTATAAAAATTTCAATTTTTTTACAAACTTATCAATTTTATTCGAACTTCTCAACTTTTTTCAAATGGCCATTTTTTTTTAAATCTCAATTTTTGAATCTTATTATTTTTCTAAATCTCAATTTTACTAAAAAATTGTTAATTTATTTCCAAACCTCTCAACTTTTTTTGTTTGAAAATCACAAATTTTTTTTTTAACTTCACAATTTTCTTTTTCAAAATGTTTAATTTTGTGAAAATTTGAAAAGAAATTTCAAACATATTAATTTTATTCTAATTTCTCAATTCTGTTTTTAAAATCTCTTCGCTTTTTCTTTCAAATTACTAAATCTGTTATTTTAAATATCAAATTTTTTAATTTTTAACAAATATAAGTTTTTTTCAGTATCTCATTTTTCTTAAATTTTATTTTCCGAAGGACCTTATTCGGGGATTTTTTAGGGCTGGGATTAGCGACGAACCAAATTCGTCGTTAAATAGAGAACGGGCTAAGTCCGTCGGAAATTATAATTTTGCGACGGACTATCTCCGTCGGTAAATCCCGCGACGAAATCCCGCCTTAATTTCGCAAAAGCGACGGAATATTTAAAAATACGACGGACCTTATTCGTCGTTAAAATAAGCAATTTTTGCGACGGTTAATGTTCGTCGCAAAATCCGTCGCAAATTTGCCTTTTTCACGTAGTGTGTAATATAATTTCTTTCTATTATGGACAAGTTCTTAGAAGTAACAACTGTTAAATTCCAGGTTGTAATTTGTTTATTGATTTTTTTTAATGTTCTGTCAGTAATGGATAAATGAAAGAATTGGTATGAAATTTAGTTGATTTGGAGGTTTTTTATGATGTGTTTGGATTTAGTTGATTTGATATTTTCCATACTGTATTTGGATTTGTTGATTTGGAATTTTTTAGTGGTGTGTTTGGAATTTGTTTATTTCGGATTTCGACATTCCAAAGTAATGACTGATTTGGATATTTGCTATCTAATTTCCAAGTTGTAATTGTTACATCTTACCGATTGCTTTAGTCATGTGAAAATTTTGACATTGTTTCTCTTTATGGGTTGTCTTCTAACAAGAATTTTGGATGGAAACCTTTTGTAAGTATACGTCTCGGCCTACTTCACTTTAAGGAATGTTTCATATAGTTTAAATTTACAGTTTTCCATGGCATTGATATTTTTGGTGTTTCATGATGTTTTCTAAGCATCATCTTTGATTAAGTTATCTTTGTGAATAATTCACGCTAATACCATGTCGATGTTCTTCATATGCTGTCAAAATTAATGCAACAAGCAATTATCCATTTACTCCTTTGGCTAAATAGATTGCTAGTTCACGTGGTTTTGCCTTTTAGGTTTTTACTTTATAAATCAATTGTATTCATTGGGGTTTCTTTTCTTGAAAAGAAATTATGGAAATTGTAACAGTTAAGTTCCTATAGGTTCGGAATTTCCAGAAAACCATTTTTAGTGGACTGTTACCTTTTATTTGTCGATATCCATATAGGTTGATACTAACGAAAGATGGTTTCTGAACTATGCTTGTAAATGCCAGCCTAGCAAAGGTATGTCATGTTGACAGAGACAAAATTCAGTACACAAGCCTTTTATTCAACAACCACAATATTAATGTCTGACTTAGAACACCCAAACCATCTCTTTATCTAGATTATTTGAAAACTGAAAATTAAATCTATTTTATTTCCTAAATTGACTGATTGGTGGATGCTAAATTATGATAAAAAAAAAAGAAAAATAATCAATGGTCCCATGTTTATAAACAAATGCTTAGATATACATATCTATATATTTTATAAATGATTGATCACCTTTTAATTGCTCAAGACATCAATTTGATATATAATTATGGGAATGTTTTATCAATGTATGTTGTGCTCATTTTGACTTGTATATATATTGTGGTTATCGATAATGGTAGAAATTTAAAGACAACTTTCTTTAAATATCTTCAATTCAAGTTATAATTGTAAGTGTTATTAATTACTAATATTGTATTTTGTTTTATTTTGCAGATTGTTAGTGACAGCGAGGATGTTTGTGCTAATGGATTTTTTTTTTTTTATTTGTTGTATGTTCTTGTGGGATTGACAATTTAATTTTATTCAAAACATTATTATGATTAAATGGTCATTTTGATTGGTATATGATTGAATGCTTTCGGGTGGATGTGAATTATGTATTAATAGGTTATTAGGTATAACTTTTCAAGAAAATAATTTTGTTGGCAAACACGTTTTGCGAGGAAATATTTGTTGGAAATTTTCAAGGAAATATTTCGTCGATAATAGTATCATTTTACCTTTTCCTAGGAGCTATTTTGTCGCTAATTCTGGTTTCGTCGATAATCCTATTTTTTTCAAGGAAAGCGTGTACTTGGTAATTCCTATTACATTTATCAAGAAACATTTTCCTCGGTAATAGTCTTTATTTCCTTGCAAAATAGTTAATAATTACCGACGAATTAAACCTACAGCCACGAAATTCTGGTACTTTTACCAACGAAATATTTCGTTGGCGAAACTCATTGTTTTACCAACAAAAAAATCCGTTTTGCCGGTAATTGTTTTTCCCGAGGGTGATAATTCAACGAAACCAACGACCAAAAGTTTGGTCGGTAATGACTTTTACCTGGGAAATTGTAACGTTTATCAAGGAAAATTTTACCTTGGTAAAAGTCAAAATTGTTGCAGCATGCGTGGGTGATGATATGATGGGTAAGGTGGAGATTCATTTCCAATGGATGGCATGTGTGGTTATGAAACATTCAATGATGTTCACACATAAAAAACGATGGATTCTTCACGGCATATTTCGCCAACAGAGTGTCACACAGATGTGCGAGTAGTACCTTTGTGACTGTAGCAACAAGCAGTCAATATGACTAGGGTCTCAGGATCTCGAGGTTCCGATCAGCCAGGTATGCATTATGCACGGCGAGTCTGAGGTCTCATAATCAGACCAGACCCACATTAACCTGCCTTCGCATAGCAAGACAGCACACGCCTGGCTGGAAACCACACAAACACCACGCACGCTCCTTTTTAATGTATTTTAATATGGAAAGAAAAAGGAAGAAAAAAGTCTTCTGGTTCAATTTTCCTTGACGTCACAATCTGATGTTGACCTCAATCGTCCGGCCTAGGAAACTTCCGTCTATGGGTCAAAATCATAAGCTGGGTTCACCATTTCTAAATTGCATCTCATGTGCGTTAGTAGGTAATAATGGCAGGACAAACAAAGCCACCAACGCCATTGAATGATGAGGTTGCTCTTCTTATCCTAACGCGTATGGAAACGGATTGCGTCATACCCCTGCTATGACGGGCAAGAGCTCTGTGCGGCCCACTATAATGTATGTGTTTGATCCACGCCATACATCCATTTTGCCATATCATTTTAAGGAAAGAATCCAAAAACGAGACAGATGAAAAGCTCAAGTGGACCACACTATATGAAACAGCGAGGATAGAACACTCACTATTGAAAACTTGTTTGGGGCCACAGAAGTTTTTGATCAAGCTGATATTTGTATTTCTCTTTATCCGGGTCTATGTGATCTCATGAACAAGCTAGATGGAAAATAAGCAGCACGGTAGGCCTTAAAGAAGAAGGATGGCATCTTTATCATCAATGCTTCCTGTGGTGTGCCAGTCTTGAGCCTGGGATCTGCCTCCTTTTTTTTTTTTACTCATGCCTAAAAATAATCTCTTAAAATGAATGGGCGGTGAATGAAACACATACATCACCGTGTGGGTAGGGTGCAATCCGCGTCCACACATGGGTGGTCGGATGATCCTGACCGGCCGGGCTGAAAACCTTTACCAAGCCTATTTCATGCAACGGTTAAATCACTGAAGTCTATGTGCTTCAACCATGTTGTATATTTAAAATCTACCCGTCTATCAGGTTCTGTACTCGTTCTCAAGTCCCAAGTCCAAAATCAGCTAGATCCACAACTAAGGTGGGCCACAATGTGTACAAGACATCAACCATAGGTTTGTATGTGGGGCCACCATGGTGTGTATCTTTTATCAATCCCGATAGTCAGGTATAATTTATAACTACGATGAGGAGAAGATAAAAAAAAATAAAAAAAAAATCAACCTGATACAAAACTCAGGCTGGCTTCGCTGTGTGGACTTAGTGGTTTTAAGAGCAATTTTACATTGTTACCATTAGGTGAGACCATATGAATCTTTAAATGGGATTATTTTGAAGATGTACTGTCCAAAAAAGGGCTTTCATCTGATAGAAAGAGTGAATTTAACATACACGAAATGGTGGACCCCACAAAGCTGGACTATTTTACGCGTTTTTAAGATGGGCTGCAGACAATTCCGGTCCTTACCTGCCTAATAAAATATACCAAAATCCATGAAAATTGATTTGTTGTCTTGTCTTTTGGGAGAGAGGATTAGGTGAGAACCGGGGTAAGGTTACCGTGGGGCCCACCTTGATGTATGTATTATGTATCCACTCCGTCCATCCGTTTTTTCTAGATCATCTCAGGGCATTAACCAAAAACTGAAGCAGATACAATTATCAAGTGAACCATACCATAAGAAACAGTGGTGATTGACCATCCTACCATTAAAAACTTCTTAGGATGCACCTTCATGTTTACGTAGTGTTTATTTACCATCCAATCTGTTGATAAGGTCAAATGAGCCTTGATGAAGGGAAAAAACAAATATAAGCTTCATCCAAAACTTTTGTTGCCCATTAATGGTCAATCATCACTATTTCCTGTGTTATGGTCCACCTGATGATTGGATATGCTTCCTTTTCAGTATAATTCCCTAAAATGATCTGGAAAAATGGATGGACGGCATGGATACATAATAAATACATCAAGGTGGGTCCTACAGTAAGGGCCTCACTGTCTTGGTTGAGACGGCGTCTCACCTAATATGAAGCCAATATTAAAAGAGCAGGCCAAATGCAGTACTAGGATAAGCTTAATTTATGGAGCGGGCCTCACTTAATATGAAGACAATATTAAAAGAGCAGGCCAAATGCAGTACTAGGATAAGCTTAACTTATGGAGCAGGCCTCACTTAATATGAAGCCAATATTAAAAGAGAAGGCCAAATGCAGTACTAGGATAAGCTTAACTTATGGAGCGGGGCTGACTACCATGTTATAGAAACATCCATCCGTCAAGTTCTTCATGATGTTCTAATTGGTGCCCAAAAATCTCGCTGATCCTAAACTCAAGTAGGCCACACCATAGGGAACAGTTGAGATGGGACATCAACCATTAAAAGCCTTCCAGATCATATGTGGGGCCACCATATCATATGCCATCTAATCCATTCCAAAGATCCATCCACTGGGTGAATGGACATCTAAAACATCTTTCTGTTCGAAGTTTTGGTGGGCTACATCTACATGGTATGGTGCACCTGAGTTTTGGGTCAATCTGGGTTTTGTGGCCTTAAGGAAAATAAGAGGGGGAACACATGTTGGACGGATTGGATGTCATTAAAACATTATGTTGTGTTGACTCATAGGTTAAGCTTATTATAGCATGTCTGATGTAGGGGAAGAACCCCATGATCGAGGGCGTGGATCACGCACCTTCCTGCGGGAGATTGATGTAGGGGAAGAACCCCATGATCGAGGGCGTGGATCACGCACCTTCCTGCGGGAGATGGACAGGAAGAAAAACAAGAGAAAACTAAGGAATTTCATATTTTGGAGTTTCAACTCAAACAGGAAATTGTTATTCCCGTTTTTGAACTTCGGCCCAACTTGTGGGGCCCATATTGATCATTTATGATGATCCATTCCGTCCATTTTGTAGAGCTGCTCGATGCCGAGAAAACCCAACAAGTTTCACGTCGATCCGAGTTACGGATTGATCGTGGCGTCCAAAATGGTACGAACTGTCAAGAAAGTTCCAAATTCCGCCCACTGAAATTGGAGATGGTCCAGGTGGTCCACTACTACTGATATGGAGAATCTAAGCCGACCATCTTAAAGAGTACGTCGATATCAGTAAAACCACAAAGTTTTGTGGCAATCAGATGTGTGGATTGCTCGTATCAGCGGAAGGAAGACGACACCCTATAGGCGCTATACAGTTTGCGCAGATTTTCTATTTCTTTTCTAATTGTATTAGGATTCTTTTCTTAATTTGCAAGTTAGTATTAAGTACGAATTTAGGATTTAATTTATTATTTAAAGCAAGTTAATTATGTTTATTTGATCATTCAATTCAATTATCAGTAAATCAATTATTCGGAATTTATTTCCTTTTTTCTTCTCGTGGATTCGAGAAACACTCGGTTAGGGAGACGGTGATCGGCTTAGATTCTCCATATCAGTAGTAGTGGGCCACCTGGACCATCTCCAGTTTCAATGGGCGGAATTTGGAACTTTCTGGACAGTTCGTACCATTTTGGACGCCACGATCAATCCGTAACTCGGATCGACGTGAAACTTGTTGGGTTTTCTCGGCATCGAGCAGCTCTACAAAATGGACGGAATGGATCATCATAAATGATCAATACGGGCCCCACAAGTTGGGCCGAAGTTCAAAAACGGGAATAACAATTTCCTGTTTGAGTTGAAACTCCAAAATATGAAATTCCTTAGTTTTCTCTTTTTTTCTTCCTGTCCATCTCCCGCAGGAAGGTGCGTGATCCACGCCCTCGATCATGGGGTTCTCCCCCTACATCAATCTCCCGCAGGAAGGTGCGTGATCCACGCCCTCGATCATGGGGTTCTTCCCCTACATCAATGTCCCATATGTCATGGACGTGTGGTGTCAATAGCTCCTCATCTTTCCTCCCCGTGAACTTCCCTAGCACTTCTTTTGTAGAAAACAACTTGTCATTTTCAAATAAAATTGAAGGCGTTTTCCTCGTTCCATTGAAACGTAATGGAAACATTGATAACGTAACCAGGAAGGGAAGAGACAAGAAAAGGAATACTCTTTAATTACCATTCAGAACTCCTTTATCTTTTCTTAATTTTAATTAGGCTGGACTCACTAAAGTTAAGCTTAATCAACAAAGCGTGGCCCACCATTAATCGAAGAAATACATTAGGTGTGCACCCTCATATTTCTCCATAACACTAAAAAATCAGGCCCGTCTAAAACCCATGCAGGTCACACGACAGCAAACATTCCTATGGGGATGCCCATCATGATAAACCTACGGAGTATTTTAACATGGAATCTAATCAATTCAGGTGATGCACCTCGAGAGTATTTTTATATGCAATCTAATCAATTCAAAAGATGTGCCCTACAAATATGAATGGACGAACCAAAAATCAGGAGGTCCCAAAACTCAGGTGGGCCAAGAACCCAAATAGCAGGAGGTTACAAAACTCAGGTGGGCCACACCACGTGATTTTAACATTTGGCAATCATGATGAGCTCATTGGCAAAACATTATGGTGATCTAGAGAAATACCAACCATTTAGAAAATGGTATGCACAATCATTAAAATCCAGTTAGTGAGTATTGTTACTTTGTTACATACCTGCTATTGTTGACGAATCGTTGCTATTGTTCACGGATCATTGCCATCTTCTTTTTAAATACAGTCATTTATAAAACATGATGATGAGTGATGTTAACGCTAAAAAATGATCAACAAATGATGATCGAGGATTAATTGTGAATTTTTACTATCTATGGCTGCACAAATGATGTACGACGCTGATTGACTGACCTACGATTACAAAAGAAGATCGTGAGAGGCATCATTTATGCTCGCTAAGGACCCTCCAATGCTTAAATTAGTATGGGTGTTGGTTTAGCTTAAGGACTTTTTTTTGCATCCTGCATTGCGTACCTTAAGATGACGCAGAGGTATCCTTTTATAGATGTAGATCTCATATACGGATATGATGCCCAGATTATTCGGGATAATCCTTATCACATTCGGTGGTATTATCACGTCCAACGAGATAATCCTTATCACGTCTGGATCCTACAGATTTCGGTTGCTAGTTGTTATTTCCATATGACGGTGCGGGGTATGCTTAGTTCCGAGGACGTCTGGTGCGGATAACACTCGGCATTCTCAGTTGAGTTGTCAGGAAGGGATGGTTACAATGTTGCGCTTACTTGAGGCCGATGCCCAGGCAATACCGCCAAGGTCTCAGTACCACCGAGGCTTTAGAACTATGTCGATAATCCAAGGCTGATGTTGAGGCCTTAGGACTCTGTCTGCAACATACCTTCTAAGGTCGATGACGAGGCCTCAGAACTATATCTGTGATCCGAGGCCAAGGCCGAGGCCTCAGGATTTTATGTTGAATACAAGAACTCTTTGCCTTGACAAGCTTGGATCCTTCTATGCCACACATGATGAGCTGACCTGTGCACGAGACATATTGATGGTTGCGCATCTTCTAGACCACAAATGCATTTTTCCATAATAGTTGCCCCCAATTTTCGTTATCAGAAAAGCTAAGCACAAAAATTGAAATGTGATCTTGGCTGGTCTGAAGAGAACTTTTTACGCTTGAATTAAAGCAACGGTCATACGCAACTGGCACAAATTTTGAAGTGTCCCCGCAATAAATGGGTGAGAAACGGAATGGTCGTAATCATTCCTTTCTGTGCAAAATGATGCAGCTCATTAAATGTGGCATGTTGCATCTTCTTTACAACGAATGGGGAGTGGCCAAGTGTCACCACCTTGGGGAGAGGAAAAAAGGATGCATGATTACTTATAAATAGTCCTTCGTTTTCTTCGTTAAGGCATCGAGTTGAAACTCTGCATTTTAGTCGTCTTGTTTTGCATTTTAGTCGTCTTGTTCTGCACTTTAGTCGTCTACATTTTAGTCGTCTTGTTCTGCACTTAGAAATCTTTACGCAATTGCAATGCTTTCTCCGGTAGGCATTCCCCTTCTCCCTCTTCACCCCCCATCGACATTTAGCAGGGTTGAGGGTTTTTTCGTCTCTCCATGTCCCTACCCGTTTAAGGATTTCTTTATAGCCATAGCTAATCATCCCGAAAGCTCTGAATCCGAAGCGGAAGCTTTAGGGGATCAAACCCCTGAATCATCTTCTTCAAATAATTAATCCAAATCTTAGAGTCACCAATCAACCTTCTCCTTATGCCAGAGTAAAATATTCAACTGACAGTCATCTGACCACCCTTTTTGAATTGGATATAGAAAAATTCTGGTCTGAATTTCATATCTAAACTCTAAAATAATGTGTCTGCTTCGAGAGGGTAAAGCCTTGAGTAGGCCTCCTTTGGGTGAGGTGGTCATTTACACATATTTGTTTTCAGTAGAGTTTAGACTTCCCATGCATTCTTTTTCGAGGGAGGTCTTTATTCGGTTGGGCATTACCCTTGAGCAACTCCAATTGAATGGTTGGAAAGTGTTGCTAGGCTCCTACATCAAGTCCTTTGGAGGATATCCAAAAACGAGGAGCTCAGCGCTAAGGAGTTCCTCAAAATGTACCAACTAAAGAAGAATTCTCATTATAATGGGTGTTATTACCCTGGGTATTGGCATGGACAGAGCATTATCTTCAGGAACCCATCGTCTAACAAGTATTGTAAAGATGGATGGTTCTTTGCTTTTCTTGTTTGGGAGACAGCTAAGGTCGAGGAGGCTCCGAGTTAGGGCTTCGTCACTCGCGCCTTTCTCCCAGGTCAGAGCCCTTAGAGATTTTTCTTCTTTGTCAAGGGCTCTGACTAAGGGCTCAGTATTGGCCCTTTTACTTGTCTTATACTTTGCAGGAGTATAGACTGAAAAGTTGAGGTTGAAAGGAGGGATCCAGGAGAAAATTCAAAAAGCTACTTAGTGTTCGCTTATCTCAAGTGCAAGGTTGCCATGTAGTAATAATTCTTGGTGAAACTGAGGTCGATCCATAGGGAAGATGTAAACAATTTCAAACTATCCTAATAATTAGAATTTAAAAATTGTAGGAAACAGTTTTAAGAACTAAGTAGAAACATCAAACAAGGAAAACCTGAGAAATAAAGGAGACTAAAGCATTAATGATCAACTTCTAGTTTTAATCATGCTCAATCCAATGATTCAATTCTTAGCACAATTGGAATCGAAGTTCTATATCTATCCATCCGGGAAATATAACAATTAAGGCACATAAACAATTTGGAATAGATGAGTGTTCATTGATTTGGTTACCTCGATAAAGCTCAGGCCTTAGGCACACTCAATTGTATAGCCCAAGCCTCTTTCCAATCTAATTGAGATCACAACCATAGCTTTCATCAAAACCTGTCACTAGACTTGACTACAACCAATGATTTGAACTCTAATTAAACCAATTCAACAAGAAACACACCTATGTCAGATTCCACAAAAGATACATGAACTATCCATCATAGGTTCTAATAGAGATCCAACTGTTTTGATCCATGGAGAACTCGAAGCATTCACCGTATCTGAAAATCATGACAAATCAAAGGCTTCCATAAACAAAAATCAAAATACCAATCTGATTAATCTCAGAAATCCAACAAGAACTCATGTACATAGCACACAAACTCTATGAATTATCTAAAATTATCAACTTTATTCAAATTCAAGAGATCAAAGCATGATCAAAAACTAAGAAGTTTTATCTCTTAGCTCTAGCTGAGAGTTAAGTAAAACAAAACATAAAACAAACTAAAACTAGAACTAAAAGAAGAAGAAGAGCTAATTGTAGGAAGCTAGGAAGCCTCCTAGGTCTTGATCCCTTTGCTCCCCATGTTGTTAGATGCCTTAGAAAGGGAGTGGAGCTGTCTTTCTATAGTTTAGATGCACCACCGAGTGAGAAGAATCAGGAAATTACGTATCCTCTACGCACTATGAAATCCAAAAATCGAATTTTAGAAACTACAAATTACAGACTGTAAGTGGCCGAACAGTCATGACCGGTTGGACCTGTCTAGCCGGCCGATCATGACCGGTCGGACGTGTATGTGGCCTCATTTTCTTCTTTCTTTCCTTTTCTTCTCTCCTTGTTTCTTCTCTCCTTCTCTTCCTTGGTCTTCAATGGTTTCTAAGGTAGTCTTTAAGCATCGAAATCATAAGGTCTCTCTTTCATTCCTACATTCACAAAAACATTCATTAGATGGGTCTTTTAAATATTAAAATCATGCATAATGTGCGATGAATTGGAGTTAGAATATGTATAATTCATGGCTCAACATACCCCCCAACTAGCATTTTGCTTGTCTAGAGCAAAACATGCGTGAAACAAATTCAACTTTTCAAAATCCAACTCTCTTTAGAAACTATACTTCTATAAACTTTAAGACATACAAATACAAATTTTAGAGAAACTTAGTGATATCAATTGAAATCTTAAACTCCCTAAATATAATAAGTTTTTCACATAAAATCCCCGCTGATTGATTGATAAATAGAAAAATCCTAACAAGTGCGGTCTAGTGTGCATAGTGAATGTTCATCTCATGAATTTCTAGGATTATCTTCTTCATAGATTAGTGAAACTGAAGATCTAAAAGTGTACAGATTAACCACATGCCCATGACAAGAATTTGCCTTACCGTTCCTTCGATGGCTTTCACACTACTTCCCGTTTCAAGCTTAGGTTACGGGTAGACCTTCCCCTGGTTGGTAATAAGTAGCCCTTTTCGAATTTTTGCAACATGTATTAAACATAAATAATTTTTTCTTTTTCACTATAAACATGAGATAGGATTTTTAGAAATCCATATCCATAACATTCTTTTTCTTGTTTTCTCATGAACAAGGATGGACAAAGTTCCCCGACTTGGTTCCTCAACACCTTAAATCTTAGTTTAACCAATCCATAAATCTACATAATCCCTTCAATCATAAGAATCATGTAATGTGAACTAGACTAAAAAGTGTTCAAATTTTCTATTGATCATATAAATGGGAAAATTCATATACAAAATTATTATATTATAGGTAATTCAAGGATTTCAAAGTCAGTTACTTCATCTCTCTTTCTTTCATACTTATAACTTCTCAAGTGCATAGAAACAAAGTTTTCCAAAAGCAGTTTTGAATTAAGAAAAAAAAAGGCTTCATAAATTGCTCGAAATGTCACAAAAGACTACTATAGATTCATCTAGGAATCTCACCCCCAACCAAAATCTTACATTATCCTCAATGTAAAAAGATATGTAATAAGTAAGACATTAGAGCAATTAAATAAAACAAAGGTGACTGAGAACGAGAGTACCTGAAGTAGCAAGTTAATCAGGTGTACCTTTCTTCATGTCTCCATGAGACTTATTCAATCCCAAATGCAGAAAAATAAACCTAAACTACCTACTCTACATAACTAAGATTAGTCCGATCAACCACATGATCAAATTTGAGCAAGATTTTCATGAATTTCAATAAGTTTCTCATGAGGACCATCCAGAGTCCTGCTTGACAGTAAACATGGGTTCTTTTCTTCATTAAAGTTCAATTGTAATGCGCACCACATGCATGAAAGGAGAAGATAAGAGCAGCAAAAAGATATCTCCTCGAATTCTGAACTGTGTTATGACTGATTAGAAACGGGTTATCCTAGTTAGAATTCTTAATGGGCTGAAGGACCCATGGTGGTGGAGAGACGTTCATCAAATATTCTTCAGTTAGGCTTGTCTCTTCCAAAATTTCAGAATTGTACGGTGCTTTAACAAATAATGATAAAGAGTATAAATCAGTGGAATGATGTTTTTAGGCACTGACATAGTGTCTAACAAAATATTCAACTCCTTAATCATCTCAGCATCAAGATCATCGAAGTGAGCCAAGTGTTCGCTCGCCTCAAGTGTAAGGCTGCGATATAGTAATAATTCTTGATAAGACCGATATCGATCCACGGGGAAAGAGGTAAATAATTCCAACTATCCTAATAACTAGAATCTAAAAGGTTTTATGAAATCAGTTTTAAACATAAAGCGGGAAAAATCTGAGAATTGAGAAGAACTAGAGCATCAAAGATCCACTTGTCATTCATTCATCCAAGAACAACACAATTAGAATCAATGTTCTATCTCTCATCTAATTGGAGGATATAACATTCAAGCACAAATAGTCCCACTGAAATCTGAAAATCAGATTTCTAGTTCTAATGAAGCATATCGAACTCAAACTTGTAAGCTTTGAAGTAACAGCTATGCCAAGAGACTATGACATGCTCTAGGGCTACTACAATTCGAATCTAAACAAACCTATCATGGCAATATCAGAGAATTACAAAGAACTCATATCTGAAGTACACAAACTCTCATAATTCATCTAAAAATCCAAGCTTTATTCAAACTAGAAGTTCAAAATCCATAATTAAGAAAAGAGTACTTGTATAAACGAATTAAAGCATTAAAACTAACTACAAGTTTCATCTTTTAGCTCTAGCTAAGAGGTTAATTAAATAAAGCATTAAAAACTAGAACTAAAACTAAGAAAAAAAAAAAGAAAAACTAGTTGTAGGCGGTTAGAAAGCCTCTTAGGTGTTGATTTCCTTGCTTCCCATGTCCTTTTCTGCCCTAGAAGAGGAGAGAGTTCTTATATTTATAATGCAGCAAGAGGACAACAACATAGTAGATTTTGTTTCGCTTGGTACGGCTTAACCAATAATTGGCTTGCCTTTAAGTTTGATTTGTAACTGCCCTAGAACATAATCTTCCCCATAGATGGTTTAGATTTTCAAGATTATCTTTTGAATGGGCCCACTAATCAGATCTGCGACCGCTTCTCAAAATCGCATAATTCAGGTACCTTCAGAACCAGTCATCTTGCTTTCAATGCTATGAATGTATAGAGGTCAGATTGGTCTTAAATTTTGAACATTAGTAGAAACCTTCTTCCTCTAGATGATAAACAGCTTAGATTATCCAAATTAATTCCAAAATTGGGTGTGAAAACTAGAATACTTAAAGTTTTTTATAAAATCTGCATAGTTGGAATCTTTCTAGATGGTCCATCTTTCTTCAACCGGTGCGATCAAACCACACAACCTTTTAACCTGAAAATTTGTAGTTATTCATATATAGATGTGTTCTATAAGATGGTCAGACTATATTCTTCATATCATCAATGATGGGCCACTTGGACCATTTCAGAGTTGAGCAGCGGAATCAAGAAACTTTCTGGACAATTCATATTGTTTTGGCCACCACGGTCAATCCATAGCTCCGATCGACACGAAACCACTTGGAGTTTTTTGACATCAAGTTAATCTTCAATATGGACGGATTGAATTTGAAATTATCATCAAGATGGGCCCCACAAACTGGGCCAAAAACTCAAAAATGGAATTGTCTGTTTCTTGTTTGAAATCCCAAATTAGAAAGTGCATCACCGAACGGTCATGACCCGTTCAGCTGGCTGGTCCTTGTTCCAGCAACTCTGTAGAGGACAGCCATCTTTATTTGACTAGTCTTGACCGGTCTGGCATGCCTGGCCGACCGGTCTTAATCAATCGGGCCACTATGTTGGTCTGTTTTCTTCATCTCTTATCCTCCTTTCTCTCAGTTTCTCTACTCAACCTCTTGTCTTTCTTCACTTGTTCTTCAATGATGTTTAGAAGGCCTCTTTTAACACTAAATTAGTGTTCTCTCTCTCTCTCTCTCTCTCTCTCTCTCTCTCTCTCTCTCTCATTCCTACAATTACAAAAGCATACATTAGATATGTCTTTTAGCATAAAAAGTATGCATAATGTGATGATGAAAAGGGGTTAGAATATGTAATATTCATGGCGCAACACCAAGCATTTCTCTAGAAAATCAAGATAGTCGGATGAAGACTCTTAATTTTGCTCAAGTGAGTGTAAAAATTCAGTTTTGATGGTGAGGGAGTCGTTCTCTATGGAATGGAATTCTTCCAAACTAGGTTCCTCATAACTAGTATAGGGCACCAAGTTGGAAGTATGCAAGGCTTTAACAATTTCATGAGTAATGGGGTCTTTTGAATTTTTTAAGTGATCAAGCATTCATCCAAAGAATCTGAATTTTCACTCAAGGGAATCTCATTCTCCACATTGAAATTTAACATGTCAAGTCGGTGGAGTGACTCAAAAATATCAACCTCGGCAAGCTCTCTAGCAAGAATATCTTCTGGAGATTCATAAACTTTCTACTCTTGAGAAGAAGGAACCATAGACTCATCGACAATTTTCGAACCCTCATTGTTGTCAATCATACTATCACTTTCAGATTTTGTAGATTCCTCAGGTTCGCCAGCCGTCATTGAAATCTCTTCATGATTCAAATCAGAGTATTTGAAAGAGATAGTTGATTCACCATAATCGATGGTGATATTGGAGTCACCGAGATCAATATCCTGTAGTTAATCATTAAATTCGGAGAAGATTGGGCTTGGATAGCCTCATCCTTCTCATTATTGGGGATTGATTCGATGATCCCAATTTCGGGCTCAACGTCTACAAGAGATGGTGAGTGGTTTTGAATTGATTGCTCGTACTCGTACTCTTTCTCTAAGTCCTAAAGGATTTGTATATACATGTTATCATAAGAGGAAGACGTTTTAGAACGATTGTTAATGACCATGGTTGGTTCTCCCTTGGACTAGAGTTATGATGATTCTCCTAGTGAAGATCATATGTGGTGTATGGTGAAGATTGATATAACAGTTGATAGGCATAACCATACAAGTGGTCACGTAATGTCTTAATCGGTTGATCATTACTCTCCTGGTCCTTTTTTTTTATTCCTACCGCCTATCAAACTTGGTGGAACACTAATATTATTTTCAATCTGATATTCACGAAGTGTTTTCCAAGTTTGATCATTATATATTTTAGCTTCATTCTGGTACTCTCCCATCGGCTTATGCCATGTCTCATCATGTATTTTATCTTGATTATAGTAATCACGCAGTGTTCTACGTTGGGGGGTAGTGGAGGTTGTTTGATATCAGAAAAATACTTATACTTAGAAGGATTGCAATCATAATGAGTTTGAGTCCCATAATCTGATGTCTCATCTTCTAAAAGAAACTTATATGCGCCACCCGTCCAATTAGCCATAATGAAATTCTAAGGAATTGAAAACTACTATAATCTAAAAAAAAAAAAGAACAAAAAGAAGGGAGATGAGAAGATGTTACCTATGAGGGTGAGAGAACTATGTCAGCAACAAATCCTACAAAACGAAAATAAAAAATTGTTTGTAATCTAAAAAAATCAGAAAATCTACTTCTAGAAAAATAAAAAATCCTACCTAACTAAGAAAACTCTATAGCTATTAGAACAATTAGAACCATTTAACCTTTTCCTCGTTAACGGCGCTAAAAACTTGTTCGTTACCTCAAGTGCAAGGCTGCAATGTAGTAATAATTCTCAGTGAGACCAAGGTCGATCCACAGGGAAGATTAAACAAGTTCAAACTATCATAATAACTAAAATATAAGAAGTTTAGGAAATCAATTTTAAGAACTAAGTAGAAACATCAAACAGGGAAAATATGAGAAATAAAGGAGACTAGAGCATCAAGGATCCACTTCTAGTCTTAATCATGCTCAATCCAATGATTCGATTCTTAACACAACTAGAATCGAAGTTCTATCTCTATCCAGCTGAAAGATATAACAAGCAAGGCACATAAACAATCTGGAATAGATGAGTGTTTATTGATTCGGTTTCCTCGATAAAACTCAGGCATTGGGCACACTCAATTGTATAGCCTAAGCCTCTTTCCAATCTAGTTGAGATCACAACCATAGCATTCATCAAATCCTATCAATAGACTTGACTACAACCAATGATTTAAAGTCTAATTAAACCAATTCAACAAGCAACACACCTATCTCAGATTCCACAAAAGGTACATGAACTATCTATCATAGATTCTAATAGAGATCCAACTATTTTGATCTATGGAGAACTCGAAGCATTTACCGTATCCGGAAATCACGACAAATCAAAAGCTTCCATAAACAAAAACCAAAATATCAATCTGATTAATCTCAGAAATCCAACAAGAACTCAAGTACGTGTTACACAAACTTGTTGAATTATCTAAATCTATCAACTTTATTCAAACCATAATGAATCATTCAAATAATTAAATCATAATTCGAATTCAAGAGATCAAAGCATTAAAAAAAACTAAGAACTTTCACCTCTCAACTCTAGTTGAGAGTTAACTAAAAGAAAACATAAAACAAACTAGAACTAGAACTAGAAGAAGAAGAAGAACTAGTTGTAGGAGGCTAGAAAACCTCATAGGTCTTGATCCCTTTGCTCCCCACGTTGCTAGATGCCTTAGGAAGGGAGTGGAGGTGTCTTTTTAGATATTAGATACGCTACCGAATGAGAAGAATCGAAAAACCGTGTATCCTCTTCGCAATATGAAACCCAAAAATTGGATTTTAAAAACTACAAATCACAGATTGTAAGTGGCCGATCGGTCATGACCGGTTCAACCTGGTTGGTCGACCGATCATGACTGGTCCAACCCACCCTGGGTCTATCCAGTGTTCGCTCGCCTCAAGTGCAAGGTTGCAATGTAGTAATAATTCGATCGTGAGAATGAAATCGTCCTCAGGGATTATCGTAACAATTCTAAATTATGTAACTAGCATAGGCTAAATTCAGAATTGTATTAAAGGATGGATTTTAGGAATATAAAACTATCTGGCTTTAAACTTAATCTGAAAAATAAACAATAGAGCGCCAATGATCCACTTATAATCATTCACAATTCCAATTTAACCACTTAAGCTAATAACTCAATTGGAATCGGAATTCTATTCATATCCAATCAGAATATGGAGCAATCAAATCATCGTAATACATCTAGCATGGATAGATCATCTACTGATATGGTTCTCTCATAACAACTAAGGCATTGGGCGTATCCAATCACACAGCCCAATCATTTACAAAACAAGTGATATCATATTCATGGTTTGTTGAGCTCTTAAATGTGTATATTCTAACCCCAGTTTATCACTAACTATGCTTGAAATACATTATTAAAGACCCAACTAATACATGGCTTTGTGGTTATAGGAATGAGAGAGAAGATTCATTAATTGAAGACTTAAAGACACTATTTACAAACATTGAAGATCAAAAGACCAAGCGTCAAAGGGTGGAAGAAAGAAGTAAAAAAGAGAAGAAGATAGGGTAGAAAAATACACCCAAGACCGGTCGTCCATTGCCCAGGACTAGTCGTCTGACCGGTCCGAGCACTCAACGGAAGGGGTCTCACTGCAAACCTTGCTGGACCATCCACGACCGGTCGTGCAATCGGTCGTCCAATGCTCAGACTGGTCATCCGACCGGTCCTTGAATTAAAAGCCTGAGTTCGAATTTGTGAAAAACTCACTGGACTGTTTTTGCGCTTTTGAGACCGGTCGTGCGACCTGTCGTCCAGGAGCTCAAACTGGTCGTCTGCATAATAAAACGTATCCTTCAAGCTCCGATTTCTCTGCACAGTCCGGGATTTCTTACGCAATCTAGAACTTTCTGCACTATTCTATAAAAGGGGACCTAGGGCTTCTTCCTAAGGCGTCCTAGAAGAGATTAAGCACGGTGGGAGACGGCGGAAGTCAGATACGGAGTTCTACAACTCCTCCTAGTTTATTCTTCTAGTTTTATATTTTTCTTAGTTGTTTTCATGTTTCCTTGGATCATGAACAGCTAAACCTCTTAGCTAGGGCTAAGAGGTGAAGCTTTTAGTGAATCTAAGATGTTTCAATTTATTTGATTTGGTTTCAAGTTGGATTATTAGTGAAGAACAATAGTTTGAAGTTTAAATAAAGTTCTAAGTAGTTTTTCTTAATCTTATGATGGCTTATGGATGTTTAGAAGAATTGCTTGAGTTCTTAATTGTTTTGAGTTATTCTAGACCTGTATGATCTGAGGAATTGGATTCAATACACTCTAGACTTACGATCCTCATGTGGGAACTTCATATCAAAAGTTTTATTTTTCTGAAATTTCTGGATTATGTGAGATTATGTATGTGATTTGAATCAAGTTCAAATCATGATCTAGTTATACCTTATGACAGGATTTAATGATGATTATGATTGTGATCTTAACCTATTGGAATTAGGATTGACTTGCAATTGAGTGTGCTCAAGTCCTAACTTGAATTGAGAGAATCATGTACATGAATCACACATATGGCATATTGTTGTTTTAACTGCTCTATCATCCGGCTAGATAGGACTTAATTTTGATTCTAGTTGAGAAATTGAAAAACCATAGCGAATTAAGCATCAAGGATTGCTACAAGTGGGTCCTTGAACCCCTAGTGCTTTTTACTAATTGATTACCTTCAGTTTAGTTCAAAATTGTTATCTTCACCAAATTACTAAATCCTGTTTAGTTAGTTCTTAAGTAGAAACCTTTGGAAGTATTTTGTGAATCCCTACACAAGTCCCTATGGATCGACCTCGGTCTTACCGAGATTATTACTACATTGCAACCCTATACTTGGGGAAGCAAACATGGTTCTTTCTCAAATCCTGTCACTATACTTAATTTATAATCATGAATTGAACTTCAATTAAACTAATATCAATACATAAAACATCTATCTCAGATCAAACCCAAAGATATGAACTTCTTCTGGTTTAGTTCTAGATAAGCACTTAAAAATTTAGTTTGTAAGATCACCTAACATCCAACATATCATGATGAATTTAAGATCTCTACAACCTAAAATCCTATCAACAACACCCATTGATCAATCTCAGTAAATCAAAACATCCCAAGTAAACATAATCATAAGAGATAGAAGATTAAACTAAAAATACCAACTTTATTTTAAACTAGAACTAGAAGTGTTCATCATTAAGTCTAAAAGTACTTGAATTAAATTCAAATAAGCATTGTAAACGAATATAACCCCTCTTAGCCCTAACTAAGAGGTTTAACCAACCATTAAGAAGTTGAACTAAAACTCGAAGGAAAAATTACTAAAAGCATAAAAAAAAACTATGAAAACCGCATTCCGAGTTGTAGACTCTCAACAATGATCCTCTCCACCTCACACGAACTTAGATCTCTTTTAGGATGAGTTTAGACAAGTCCCTAGGTGTCCTTTTATAACTTTGATGTTCCACCGCTTCAGAAAGTTCCAAAATCACGCAAGGACTTACACAGCTGCGCAGGAAAAATTGGAGCTTTAAACAGAAGATTTTTTAATCTGCACGTGGCTGACCAGTCGGAGCCTTTGGCCGACTGGTTGTCGAACTGTTCTTTTTTCCAGCAAGTTTCAACCCAAAGGGCTGGAAATTCGACCTGTCTCGACCCCAGGGCGGACCTGTCGGCTGATTGGTCGGATCTGGCCACTGAACGATCGGATGTGTAACAGCAGGGCTGTTTTCTGCAAGTTTTACACTTTGCTTTTCTAGCCCTGCAGCTCTACAATTTGGTTTTTTCGGCCCTTCCTGGTCTTTTAACATGATTTCTTCAAGATTTTTCTTTATTTTTCAATTCCATCTTCCATGGCTTCTTCCACTCTTGGCCTTTCTTTCTTTGATCCTCAAGGTGTCCTAAAGCGGTCTTTTAGTATTAAATTCACAAGGTCCCTCTTTCATTCCTACAAACACAAAGTCATGCATAAGATGAGTCTTTAACACTATAAATCATGTATGAAGAATGATGAATTGGGGTTAGAATATGTCTAATTTAAGGCTCAACACACCCTCAACCTACCTTTTACTAGTCCTGAGCAAAACAATCGTGAAATAAATCCAACTTTTCAAAATTCAACTCTCTCTCAGAAATTATGCTTCTATAAATTTCAAAACATACAAATGCAAAATCTAGAAAAAAAAATTAGTGATAGAAGTTGAAATCTTAAATTCCTTAAACATAATAAGTGTTTCACATATAATCCCCATCGATTGATTGATAAATAGAAGAATCTAAACACGTGCAGTCTAGTGTGCATAGTGAATGTTCATCTCATGAATTTTCAGGATTACCTTCTTCATAAATTAGTGAAACTAAAGATCTAAAAGTGCACAGATCAACCACATGCCTATGACAAGAATTAGCCTTACTGTTCCTTCGACAGCTTTCACACTACTTCCCATTTCTAGTTTAGGTTATGGGTAGACCTTCCCCTGGTTGGTGATAGATAGCCCTTTTCAACACATTTTCAATAATAGGCATACTTTTCTTTCTTCTTCACTATAAATATAAGATAAGATTTTTAGAAATTCATATCTTCCATTCTTTTCTCTTCATATTTCTTATGAATAAGGATGGACAAAGTTCTCCAGCTTGGTTCCTTAACACCTTAAATCTTAGTCTAACCGATCTACAAGTCTATATAATCACTTCAAACCATGAGAATTGTGTAATGTGAATTAAACTAAAAATGTTCCAAACTTTCTATCGATCATAAAAATAAAGGAATTCATATAGAAGGCTATTATACTATAGGTAATTCAAGGCTTTCAAAATCAATCACTTCATCGCTCCTTTTCTCATACTCGTAATATCCCAAATGCATATAAACAAAGTTTTCTAAAAGAGTTTTGAATTTTCGGAAAAATAAAAAATTTTCATATAAAAATTGCTCGAAATGTTACAAAACACTAGATTCATCTAAGAACCTCACCCCCAACCAAAATCCTACATTGTCCTCAATGTAAAAAGATATACAATATGCAATGATATGAGAGCAATAACAAAAATAAAGGAGAGTAAGAACGAGAGTACTTGAGAGAGTCGAATATGGAAGTCTACAACTTTAAACATTAAACAAATCAAAATAATAGAAACTACTCCATACCTCCATCAGACTAGGAGGTCAATCTTGATACACGTGATCATCCAAAGGAATGAAATCTAGCAGATTATGAGGTGGAGTAAAAGATTTTTCAGTAATACCATCCACCATCCTGCTTCATAATGCACATGGGTGATGTTCGTCATTCTAATCCATTGAAAATCGTGCTAAAAAATTTCAATGGGTTTCTCAAAATTATCACCCCATGTGTTAGGAAAGGAGAATTTCTTCGGTTGAAAATCCTCAAATATGAATCTCCTTTCCAACTTGTCTGGGAAAAAATTAATCAAAGATCATCCCACAGTTGGTGCACTTCGTTTTGAACAAACCAAAGAGATGTGGAGACTTGGATTTTTTTCTTCACAAGTCGGTATGATTTCCACATAATTAGATTCTACTAGTACTTCTACAATTGATAATTCGGTGTTATACTCTGTGGAAGGAGTCTTTTTGGGCACCGGTGAAGTTTTCTTTAAAGCATTAACAATGTCATGGATCATAGGATCATCTCAATCCTCAAATATGTTAAACACTCTTCTAAAGTGTAGGAAACTTCAACCTTCTCGATCACTTGTGTAGGTTGGAATAAGTCATCAACCCTACACTTTCAGAAATCAGCATCTCCTTAGGCAATTTAAGCACTAATTCTTCAAATTCCTGCACAACAAAATTGTTCAAATCAAAGATTGGTGTCTTGTCAATCAAATTTTTAGATTTTGGCCCTTCCAAGGCCTCATTAATTTTTGAATTCATATCATCCTTGGGATGACCCAAGCAAACTTTTAAGGTTTTGAAAAATTTAGCTAAGAGTGGCTCATCATCATCCACAATTGTATCTATGAAGTTAATCATATGGATGTAATCTTCATCCTCATCCTCATCTTCTTGTTGTTTATGTAAGTGAAACACATTCAACTTCATTATCATATTTTCAAAGGATATTGTCATAATCTCATTCCTACAATTGATTATATATAGCATTGACAATTGCTAGGAATGGTCGGCCTACAATGACAGGAACTTGAGTGCATACATTTATAACTGCTTGTGTATCTAAGACGATAAAATCTACTGGGTAGTAGAACTTATCAATTTGGATTAACACATCCTCAATCACCCCTCTTAGTACTCTAACGGAGCGATCCACAAGTTGTAAGGTTGTCTTGGTGGGTTTTAATTCAAAGTCGAAGTTGTTCGTAAACCGAGTAGGGAATTAAATTAATACTAGCCCCTAGATCGAGAAGTGCTTTATTGATCCGGAAGTTACCTATCATGCAAGAGATTGTAGGGCTTCTGTGATCTTTAAATTTGGGGGGAGTGTTTTGTTGTATAATAGCACTCACTTATTCCATAAAAAAATGCTCTCTTGTGCATGTTTTTATTGAGCCTCTAATTTATACATATTCTAACCCTTATCATCACACATTATGCATAGTTTATGTGTTTAAACTAGTACATTTTTTTGTGTTTACACTAATGAGAGAAGGATTTCACCAAGATGATGCTTAAAGATAATTCTTAATACACATTGAATAATAAAGGAAAGAAGCAAAAAGAAGAGGAAAAGAAAAGAAGAAGATTCACCCTGGCCGATTGATCGGTTAGCCTGACCGATTGATCGGTTGGCCTGACCGATTGATCGTCAGGGTGGTCGATTGATCCATTAGCCTGGCCGATTGATCGGCCACTCTGTATATGCTGCTGGACTGAAAGTTAAACCAGTGATTGATCGGTTTTCCAAACTGATTGATCGCTCAAGAGGAGAAATTTCTAGACAGGTTGCTGGACAAAAAGAGGTCCCTCTGATTGATCTCTCAGCCCGGGCGATCAATCGCCCAAGCCATAAAAAAATAGAATTTTCTGCTACCCAGCCACCCGCGATCTATCGCCCATCACAAGCGATCAATTGACCACCCTGGTCAATCAATCACCTGTGCGTAAAAATTCAGAAGTTTCTATTTCTGCTCTAATTTTCTCCACGCAAGTGCGTAAGTTTACGCAAATTCTGAAATATTTTGCGATGCTGAGGCTTGAAGGCTACAAAAAGACTCCTCTAATTCGATCTAAAGGCATCTTAGAAGAGATTGGAAGTCGTAGAAGGCGAAGGAAAGCTCCGTGAAGCGTCTGCAACTTCGATTTTTCTAGTTTACATGTTTTTTTAGTTTTTCTTTCAATTTTAGTTGCAGTATGACAATGCTCGGCTAGAACCTCTCAGCTAGGGCTGAGAGGTGAAGCTTGTAGCCAATTCTCATGTTTAATTCATTTAATTCAAGTTTATTTTACTTCAAGTTGGATATTTGAATACTAGTTTGAATAAAGTTGGTCTTTTTATATGTTTTATGAGAGTTCATATACTTAGGACATGAATTCCTTGCAATTCTCTGAGGTTGCCATGTTGGGTTTGATTAAATTCAAATTGTAGTAACCCTTGAGCATGCTATAGTCTCTTGGCATGACTGTTACTCCAAAGGCTACAAGTTCAAAGTCTATGTACTTCATTAAAACTAGAATTCTGAATTTCCAAACATAAGTGAATTGTATGTGTTTTAATGCTTTATTTTCCAACTGAAGAGAGATAGAACTTCGAATCTAGTTGTGTTTTATGCTTAGGATTGAATGGATTAACATGAGATTGCTATGATGGGATCCTTAAAGCTTTAGTTTTCTCTCTCATATTAATCAGATTTACTGTTTTAAGTTGTTGTTTAGTCTTAGTCTTCATAATTGAAATTCCTAATTGTTCAAATACGAGTTGCTGGAATAGTTTATAACTATTTATCCAATTCCTTGTGGATCGACCTCGATCTTACCGAGAGTTATTACTACATCGCAGCCTTGCACTTGAGGCGAACGAACAGTTTTGCTTACACTTTACGACACATAGATCCTTTAGAAATTTGGCGTATGAAGGAATTTGCTTAATTGCATCCAACAAGGGAGTGTTGATTTTCACTTGTTGGAAAACTTCTAGAATGTACTGATTTTCACTTAGCATTTTGGTTAAGATAAGACGTTAAGGGAATGGGAACGGAGCCACAGGTTTATACACATGATTCGGCTCTTTATCTTGTGGAGCATTGCTTGATTCACTACCACTCTTAGAATCAACTAGATCATTAGGCTTTGTAGCCTGCACCGGTTCATGATTTTCATGCTTAAAAGACTATCTAATGCATATTTTGTGATTGTAGGAATGAGAGAGAGACTCCACCTAATTGATGGCCAAAAGAACAATTTTTAAAGCTATTTGAGAGGATAGAAAGTGGGCCAAAGGAATGGAGGAAGAAGCAAAGATAGAAGAGAGAGAAAAGAAGAAAATCTGCAAGTTCAATAGGCTAGACCGGTCAAAACCGGTCAGCCATGTGGCAGCACTCCCTTTTGTGCTTGCTGGACCAAATCCAGGCCATTCCAACCGGTCAAGATCGGTCGGCCAGTCAGCTCCGACAGGTCCCGATCGGTCAAGACCAATCGGCTAGTGTAATTTTTAAATGTATCCAACGGCTTGTTCATCAACAAACTCTGAACATTCTTGCGCCCGAAACCTATTGCGCGATTCTGAAAATTTCTAAGTCAGTGGAGTTTCTCAATTATAAAAGGACACCTAGGGGTGGATCTAAAAACATCATAGAAGGATTGAGAAGTCGTGGGAGGTGAATGAGATCGCTATGGAGCGTCTGTAACTCCTCCAAACTCGGTTTTTCTATGTTTTACAGTAGTTTTCTTTCAAGTTTTTGTTCAATCTGTTAATGGTTGGCTAAACCTCTTAGCTAGGGCTAAGAGGTGAAGCTTTTATTTATTTATGATGCTTAATTCAAATTAGTTAAAGTACTTTTGAGTTTTATGAAGAACACTTCTAGTTCTAGTTTAAAATAAAGTTAATATTTTTAGTTAATCTTCTATCTCTTGTGATTGCTATTACATGTGATGTTTTGATTACTGATTGCTTAATGGGGGTGTTGTTTGATAGAATTTTTGGGTTGTAGAGATCTTAGATCCATCATGATGTGTTGGAAGTAAGGGGATCTTACAAACTAAGTTTCCTAAGCGCTTATCTAGAACTAAACTAAAAGAACTTATCTTTGGGATTAATCTGAGGTAGGTGTTTATGCATTAATTTTGGTTTAATAGAAGTTCAATTCATGCTTCTAAATCAAGTCTAATGACAAGGCTTGAGGAAGAACCATGAATGTGATCTTGCTTGTTTTGAGAAAGATTGAGTTGTATGATTGAATACGCCTAATGCCTTAGTTGATTATGAGAGAAACATATTAGTAGATGATTCATCAATGTTAGACATGTTGTGATGATTTGATTGCTCTATATTCCGATTCGATAGGGATAGAACTCCAATTCCAATTGAGTGATTGGCTTGAATGGTTTAAATTGACATTATGAATGATTATAAGTGGATCCTTGGTACTCTAGTGATTATTTCCCTGATTTGGCTTAGAAGTTTATAGTTTTATATTCTTAAATTCCATCCATCAATATAAATTTGAATTTAGCCCATCCTAGTTACAAAGTTTAGAATTGTTACGACAATCCCTGAGGATCGACCTCAATTTTATCGAGAATTATTACTACATCATAGCCTTACACTTGAGGCGAGCGAACAAGTTTTTGGTGCTGTTGTAGGGGGATTAGGTTAACGGTTTTAAATTTTATAATTAGGGTATAGTTAGGTTAGATAGGTTAGGATTTATTGTTTATAAGGTTTCTCTCAGAATTTTTCTGCTAACATATTTTGTTTATTTTGTAGGATTATCTTCACTAACCTATTTCTTCAAATTCGGTAACACCATTCTAACTTAGACTCTTTTACTTTTTATTTTTATTTTTCTAATTTTTAGATTTTAGAATTTAGTAGTTTTTGTGTGGTTTATGCCCCATTGGGAGCGTGATCATGCATCGCGACTTCTAAGTGAGGGAGGTTTAGTTGAAGGATTAATCAATCATAGACGAGTTCTAAGACGTTTAGGAAATCTTGAATCGTCTGAAATCATGGCTGATAATGAACCACATAATGTTGAAGATGTTGAGTATGATGCACCACCAATTAGGACAGAACGTAATGAGAATGAGGAACGCTATGTTCCTCCGGTTAAAACATTGAGAGATTATCTACAACCGGAAAGAACAACCACATCTTCCTGCATTGTTTTTCCAACTAATGCAGGAAATGTGGACCTTAAACCAAGAATTATCAAGTTACTCCTGAAATTCCATGGACTCAACTCTGAAAGTCCATATACGTACCTTAGTGAATTTGAGAAAATTGCTAACACCTTTCAATTTAATGATGTCTCCCAAGATGTAATCAAATTAAAATTGTTCCCTTTCTCTCTAAAGGACAAAGCCAAATCATGGCTTCAATCACTTAAACCTAGAAGCATCGGGACATGGGTTGAGATAACTCGAGAGTTCCTTAAAAAGTACTTCTCGGTTCATAAAACCAATGCACTAGGGCGGACCATCATGAATTTCTCCAAAAAATTAGATGAAATATTTTTTCAATGTTGGGAGAGGTTCAATGATCTCTTATTAGAGTGCCCGCACCATGGTTATGAAAAATGGCGCTTGATTGACTTTTTCCATGATGGATTGGGTTCAAACATGTGCCAATCTGTCCAAATGATGTGTTATGGTGAGTTTTTTAATAAAGCATCCGATGATACTTGTGATTACTTTGATATGCTAGCTGAGAATGCCCAATCTTAGGACATCTCCAATCTGACTAGTAATCACAAGTCAGCCCCAAGAGAGAAAGGAGTACATGTATTAGAAGGGGATGACGATTTAAACACAAAGGTGGCAGGTCTCACAAAGAAGGTTGAGGCCATAGAATTGAGGAGTGTTAACATGATAACCACCGGTGAGGTCGTTGAGAGTGCATGTGGTATTTGTGAGAGTGATGTTCACTTAATAAAGGATTGTCCAACAATCCCTGCGTTTCAAGATATCTTGCAAACTTAATCGAATGCCACAAATGCTTACCAACGCCCCTTTAGTAGATCAAATTCTAACTTGAATAATCCTGATTGGTAGTGTAAATCAAATCTTAATAGGAGAAATGGACCCATGGTAAATACAAACAATGCTTCTCAAGGCCCTCCTCAAAAGAGCACTCTTGAGGATACATTGAACGGATTTATGATTGGATAAACTCAAATAAAGCAGTCCAACATGCAGGCCATGAATGAACTTAAAATCTCAGTTGAAAGAATTGAGACACACCTAGGAGTTAGGGAGAGAATGGATTGTTTTGACCCAATCTCATCCTAACCCTAAGGAACAATTGAAAACAAACACTAATTCCTTAACTCATCCTGATGTAGAACATGTTCAAGCCATCACCACTCTTAGAAGTGGAAAAATAATTGAAAAAACTGAACCGGTGAAGGCCATAAAGCCTAATAATCCGGTTGATTCTAAGAGTGAAGGTGAATTGAACAATGCTCCACAAGATAAAGAGCTGAAGCATATGTATAAACCTGTGGCCCCATTCTCCCAACGTCTTGTCTCAACCAAAAGGCCAAGTGAAAATTAGAACATACTAGAAGTCTTCCAATAAGTTAAAATCAGCATTCCCTTGTTGGATGTAATTAAGCAAATTCCTTCATACGCCAAATTTATAAAGGATCTATGTGTCGTAAAGCGTAAGTAAAACATGTACAAGAGGACATTTTTTACGGAACAAGTGAGTGCTATCATACAACAAAACACTCCCCCCAAATTCAAAGATCCCGGAAGCCCTACAATCTCTTGCATGATAGGTAACTTCCGGATCAATAGAGCACTTCTCGATCTAGAGGCTAGTGTTAACTTGATTCCTTACTCGGTATATGAGCACCTTGAACTTGGTGAAATAAAACCCACCAAGATAACTTTACAACTTGTGGATCGCTCCGTTAGAATACCGAGAGGAGTAATTGAGGATGTGTTAGTCCAAATTGATAATTTCTACTACTCGGTAGACTTTATCATTTTGGATACACAAGCAGTTACAAATGTATGCACTCAAGTTCCCATCATTCTAGGCTGACCATTCCTAGCAACCGCCAATGATATAATCAATTGTAGGAATGGGGTTATGAAAATATCCTTTGAAAATATAACTATGAAGCTGAATGTGTTTCACTTACACAAACAACAAAAGGATGAGGATGAGGATGAAGATGAGATCCACACGATTGATTTCATAGATACAATTGTGGATGATGATGAACCACCCTTAGCTAAATTTTTCAAAACTTTAGAAGTTTGCTTGGCTCATTCCAAGAAAAAAATAAATTTGGATATTGATGAGGCCTTGGAAGAGCTAAATTCTGAAATTTTGATTAAAAAAGACACAAATCATTGATTTAAACAATTTTGTTGTATAGGACTTTAATGGATTGGTGCTTGATTTGCCTATGGAGAGGCCAATTTCTGAAAGTATAATTGTTGAGGGCATATTCCAACCTACACAAGTGACCGAGAAGGTCGAAATTTCCTACACTTTGGAGGAGAGTTTGGCATATTTTAAGGATTGAGATGATCCTATGATCCGTGACATTGTCAATGCCTTAACGAAAACTTCACCAGTGCCCATAAAGACTCCTTCAACAGAGTGTAAAACTGATTTATCAATAGTGGAGGCACCAGTAGAAGCTGAAAATGTCGAGCCATACCGAATTGTGAAGAAGAATTCTAAGTCTCCACATCACTTTGGTTTATTCAGACCGAAGTGCACCATCTCTAGGATGACCTTTACTTGAATATTTTTTTCTAGACAAGTTGGCAAGGAGATTCATACTTGATAAATTCCAATCGAAAAAATTCTCCTTTTCTAACATATGGGGTGATAATTTTGAGAAACTCACTGAACTTTTTCAGCAGGATTTTTAATGGATTAGAACGACAACATCACCCATGTGACTATGAAGCAGGATGGTGAATAATATTACTGGAAAAAAAAATTACACCTACTAATCCTGCTAGATTTCATTCCTTTGGATGATTGCATATCAAGATTGATCTCCTAGTCTGACGAAGGTAAAGAGTAGTTTTTATTAGTTTGAATTGTTTAGTTGTTTGGAGTTGTAAACTTCCATGATCGACTCTCTCATTTACTCTCGTTCTCACTCTTCTTTATTTATATCATTGCTCTTATGTCTTTAATTATTACATATTTTTTCACATTGAAGACAATGCAAGATTTGGTTGGGAGGTGAGATTCCTAGAATCTAGTAATTTATGACATCTCGAGCAATATTTTGTCGAAATTTTTTAATTTTTTTGAAATATCAAAATTCTTTTAGAAAACCTTATTTCTATTCACTTGGGATGCCATAAGTATGAAAGGATGAGAGATTAATTGATATGATTTTAAGATTTCTGAATTATCTTAAATGTAATGGTTTTCTATATGAATTCCCCCATTGAGTTGATTGATAGAAAGTTTTAACGTCCTTGAGTCTAGTTCACATTACACGATTCTCATGGTTTGAAGAGATTATTAGATTTGTAGATTGGTTATGGTTTGAAGAGATTATTAGATTTGTAGATTGGTTAGACTGAAGATTTGAAGTATTAAGAAACCAAATTGGGGAACTTTGTCTATCCTTGCTCATGTGAAATAAAGATAAAAGAATGAAAGATATAGATTTCTAAAAATCCTATCTAATATATATGAAAAAGACAATGAAAATATGGTTATTTATTTAATATATTTGTGAAAAATTTCGAAAAGGGCTATCTATTACCGACCAGGGGATGGTCTACCTGTAACCAAAGCTAGAAATGGGAAGTAGTGTGAAAGCTGTCGAAGGAACGGTAAGGCAAATTCTTGTTATAGGCATTTGGTTGATCTGTACGCTTTTAGACTGTCAATTTCGCTAATTTATGAAGAAGATAATCCTAAAAATTCATGAGATGAAAATTCACTATGCACACTAGACCGCACTTGTTCGAATTCCTCTATTTTTCAATCAATTGGTGGGGATTCTATGTGAGATACCTATTATATTTAGGGAGTTTAGGATTTCAATTTCATATCATTAAGTTTCTCTGAATTCAGTGCTTGTATGTCTTTGAGTCAATAGAAGTATAGTTTTCAAGAGAGAGTTGAGTTTTAGAGAAGTGATTTGTTTTACTCTTGTTTTTCTCGGGACTAGCAAAATGCTGGTAGGGGTGTGTGTTGAGCTTCTAATTTATACATATTTTAACTTATTACATCACATTTTATGCATGATTTTTATGCTAAAAAGACTATCTAATGCATGTTTTGTGATTGTAAGAATAAGAGAGAGACTTCACCTAATTGATGGCTAAAAGAACACTTTTTGAAGCTACTTGAGATGATAAAAGGTGAGCCAAAGGAATGGAGGAAGAAGCAAAGATAGAAGAGAAAGAGAGAGAGAGAGAGAGAGAGAGAGAGAGAGAGAGAGAGAGAGAGAGAAAGAAAATCTGCAAGTTCAATAGGCTAGACCGGTCAAGACCGGTCGGCTATGTGGCGGCCTTACCTTTTGTGCTTGCTGGACCAAATCCAGACCATTCCGACCGGTTAAGACCGATCGGCCAGTCAACTTCAACCGGTCTCGACCGGTCAAGACTGGTCGGCCAGTGTACTTTTTGAATGTATCCAACAACTTGTTCAGCAAGCTCCGAAAATTGTTGCGCCTGAAACGTATTGCGCAATTTTGAAAATTAGATTTTCTCCATTATCAAAAGGACACCTAAGGGTAGATCTAAACACATCCTAGAAGGCTTAAGAAGTCATGGGAGGTGAAGGACATCGCTGTGGAGCATCTATAACTCCTCCAAACTCGTTTTTTCTATATTTTACAATAGTTTTCTTTTGAGTTTTAGTTCAATCTGTTAATGTTTGGCTAAACCTCTTAGCTAGGGTTAAGAGGTGAAGCTAAGAGGTGAAGCTTTTAATTATTTACAATGCTTAATTAGAATTAGTTAAGGTACTTTTGGGTTTTATGAAGAACACTTCTAGTTCTAGTTTGAAATAAAGTTAGTATTTTTAGTTAATCTTCTATCTCTTATGATTGCTATTACATATGATGTTTTGATTACAGAGATTGCTTAATAGTGGTGTTGTTTGATAAAAATTTTGGGTTTTAGCGATCTTAGATCCATCATTATATGTTAGATGCTAGGGGATCTTACAAACTAAGTTTCCTAAGTGCTTATCTAGAACTAAACTAGAAGAAGTTCTTATCTTTGGTATTAATCTGAGATAGGTATTTATGTATTGATTTTGGTTCAATAGAAGTTCAATTCATGCTTCTAAATCAAGTTTAGTGACAAGGCTTAAGGAAGAACTATGAATGTGATCTTGCTTGTTTTGTGAAAGATTGGGCTGTGTGATTGAATACGCCCAATGCCTTAGTAGATTATGAGAGAACCATATCAATAGATGATTCATCCATATTAAACATGTTGTGATGATTTGATTGCTTTATTTTCCAATTGGATAAGGATAGATCTCCGATTCCAATTGAGTAATTGGCTTGAATTGTTTGAATTAACATTGTGAATAATTATAAGTGGATCATTGGCACTCTAGTGATTATTTCCCTAATTTAGCTTAGAAGTTTATAGTTTTATGTTCTTAAATTCCATCCATCAATATAAATTTGAATTTAGCCCATCCTAGTTAT
The DNA here is from genome assembly GCA_003013855.2 of Liriodendron chinense. NCBI lineage: Eukaryota > Viridiplantae > Streptophyta > Magnoliopsida > Magnoliales > Magnoliaceae > Liriodendron > Liriodendron chinense. The sequence goes on from ML058389.1 coordinate 8,637,517, forward strand.
AAAGTTTAGAATTGGTACGACAATCCCTAAGGATCAACCTCGGTCTTACTAAGAATTATTACTACATCGTAGCCTTGCACTTGAGGCTAGCGAACAAGTTTAGAATTGTTATGACAATCCCTCATGGATTGAGTTCAAACATGTGTCAATTTGTCCAAATGATGTGTAATGGTGAGTTTTCTAACAAAGCACTCGATGATGCTTGGGATCACTTCTAAGAGTGGTAATGGCTTGAACATTTTCCACATGAGGGTGGGTTGAAGAATAGATTTTCGATTCAAGTTTTTCCTTGGGATTAGGCTGAGGTTGGGTAAAAAAAGTCCCTTTTTCCTTAACTCCTAGGTGTGTCTCAATTCTTTCAACCGAGATTTTAGGTTCATTCATGGCCTGCATGTTGGACTGATTTATTTGAGTTTGTCTGTAACGCCCCAGATTTTCGAGATTTATTTGAAACTTTTTGAAAATTCATTTTTAATTTATTTTTTTATTAATTATCGTACATTTACTGTTGATTTGCGAATAGCGGGACATCCGTAGGAGATCCGATAGGGGACCCTTTACAAAAGTTGCTTAGAATGATCCCATAAACATCGTAGAAAGATCAGATTTCAAAAATCACGCACTTTTTAGATAATTACGAAAATGCCATTAGTTACACTTAAGTTAAGATGCCATTTTTAAGTATTATAGTTTCTGACGATCACTTTCATGTAAAACCCTGGATTTAAGCTTTTGGGCACATATTAACCATACACATAAAATTTCAGCCCTTAAATCATAGTAGAAGTGGTCCGATTGTCAAATTAGCCCATTAACCCTTGATTTTCATGTCCATCGAGTGAGGAAAGTAGATGGTTAGTCGTAGTCGAATATTTCTCTTCATATGAGTGACTTGGATCGTCTTTATCATGGACCAATAGTGTGATTTGAGTGCCCCACCTTGATAAGTCTCTTTCTTATGCGCGAAGTTATCCCGTTCTAGAAATTAACGAGTTACCAACTCTTTTTAAATCTGAACATTTCAATTTACCCACTTCTCACCATCAATCGCTTCTCAAATTTGGACCACTTATTATACTCATATGACTACGAGTTTACACAAAGTTTGGATCCCGATCTATAATCCTACACCGTTGAACCACAAAGCCAGCCCCTTCCTTTTCCGCCAAAAGTTGAAATTTCAGATCTATGCATTTCTCACCATCAATCAACCACTAAAATTTATATAATTATTTGCCTATCATGACTACATATTTTTCCAAAATTTGGGCCCTGATCATCAAGCATAGACCATTAATTGAGATTAAGCCCATTTTAGCACCCGTTAGGCCATTTTGAAGGATCGGCCAATCTAGAATGTTGATCATCAAGAAATTTACGTATTCTGACTCTACTCTTCGAGCTTAATAAGATGAACAGATTAGAATTGATCATAGATCATCCGAATATTGAGATTTAAGAAACCCACCTCAAGAAGTTATTACACAAGACCTCGCGTGCACATCCCTCTCCATATTTCTACTACGCACCTCCAAATCCTTCTCCTAACCCTAGCCTCCATGCCGTAGAGAAAGAGAGAGAGAGAGAGAGAGAGAGAGAGAGAGAGAGAGTAAAAGAAGAAGAAGAGAGTTCTTTCTCATATTTTTCCAGCGGCTAGGATCTTCTACAACCCTCTTCTTCTAGGTCCATCATAAGGTGAGGATTTTCCTTCAAGCCTTTCATTAATAATATTATGATTATCATAAGTTTCTTTTATGGCATGTGAAGTTATTTCGTTTTGAATTGTTTATCCATATAACATGAAGTTTAATGTAGGATTTGTAATGAATATCATTATATGATGATGTGATTCCTTGTTTAGATTTTTTTACTAAGAAGCATGTGTATTTGTGTTATCTATCTTTGTAAAATCTATGCCCTTATTTCCTTAATCTGTGTTTTACAAGTAACATTGGTTTTCATATTGTGATATGAAATATGTGTATAAGATCATCATATGGATATCCCATTATTGTATACTCTTTGTCCCTAAGTTGGTAAAATTATTTGATGTAGAGAGATGGAACCCATGAGAGGTGTCCATGATGGGAGAATATCTCTTGACTTAACTGAGAGAATGAAGTGCTTGTTTGTCAATGGATCCTTACATGTATATGATGCTTGATTGGATCCATTTACATTACATGGGTATTTTAATGAATTTGGTCATGATGTACAACATTGGCTTTTTGGGACATGATGAAATCATAAAATGGGACAATGAGTGGACACTAATGGTATACAAATTCTCATGAGCCGGGGTTGGTGCTATGGACACTAATCTCGTGCTGTCGGCCTATGCTGAGTTGCTTGCGACTCCCCATAGTGACCATTGAGTTTTATTTAAATCGGTTGTATGCGAAAACACTTAAATAAAGGTGAAACTAAAGTCATGCATTCACTTGGCTCCATGTGGGTGTACGGAATTGAGAATAGGCTAGAGCGTCCTACTTCTCCCGTACACTGTCACGTGTAGATTTGGGCTATGAGCGTCCCGTTTCTCACGTGGTCGGGCAAAACTATGGGCTTGTGCGTCCCAGGAACCTCTGGTGACTAGTGGCTAGCATGAAGTCGTAACAGGGAGTCTCCCACTTCATGTATTGTGATTCTAGCCAGGGTGCCTTAGCCAGAGCATGCATTCCATGCATCGCATTAACAAAGATTTTTAGTTGGTTGTTTTGATTTGATTAAATGATAATATCCTGCTTGCGTTTACTCTGTATCATTATTATTATTCTTGATTGTCTTGGAGGAAATATTCCCCACTATGATAGCGTTTAACGCTATCCCAAACACAATTTAGATGATGCAGGTGAAGATCCAGGTATTGAACCCGATTTTTAAGGAGAAGAGTTTAATGTTCGTACAATCACATGGCGGATGACGATGTTGGAGAAACTTAATCGATGTTTTCATTTATTAAATGTTTCTTTTGAGTAGTTGATACATTTATGGAATTGTAATAAGTCTTCAAGAGAAGACATGGTTTTGTATTTTAATTAATCAGTATTGATATTGGTTGGTTCCCTTATTTAAACATTGATGATGACGTAGTAAGTTTGATAGAATAAGATGATAATTGTTTCCGCCATTGTGCTTGAATGCTATATTTTATTATTTGATAAATTAGTTATTTAATAAATTACTTGGAAATTCGGCCGTCGTATTATACACGAGAGTCGAAAATCTCGGGTCGTTACATTGTCCAATCATGAATGCGTTCAATGTATCCTGCTCTTTTAGGAAGGCCCTTGGGAGGCATTCTTTGTATTTTCCATGGGTCTATTCTTCCAATTAAGATTTGGTTGACACCACCAATCAGGATTTTGCAAGTTAGAATTTAGTACACTAAAGGGACGTTGGTAAGCATTTGTAGCGTTTGATTGAGTTTACAAAATATCTTGAAACACAAGGATTGTTGGACAATCCTTTGTCGAGTAAACATCACTCTCACAAATACCACATACACTCTCAACGGCCTCACGGGTAGTTATCATGTTAACACTCCTCAATTCTATAGCTTCAATCTTTTTTATGAGACCCGCCACCCTTGCATTTAAATCATCCTCTCCATTTAATTAATGTATTCCTTTCTCTCTTGGGGCTAACTTGAGATTACTAGTCGGAGTGGAGATGTCCTAAGACTGGGCATTCTCAGCTAGCATATCAAAGTAATCCCAAGCTTCATTGGGCTCTTTGTTAAAAAATTCACCATTACACATCATCTGGGCAAATTGATGCATGTTTAAACTCAATTCGTCATGGAAGAAGTCAATTAAGTGCCACTTTTCATAACCATGATGTGGGCATTCTAATAAAAGATCTTTGAACCTCTCCCATCATTGAAAAAATGTCTTATCTCCTTTTTGGGAGGAGTTCCTAATAGCCCGCCTTAGTGCATTGGTTTTATGTACCATAAAGTACTTTTTAAGGAACTCCCCAGTCATCTCGGCCCATGTCCCGATGCTTCTAGGTTTAACAGATTGAAGCCATGATTTGGCTTTATCCTTTAGAGAGAAAGGGAAAATTTTCAGTTTGATTATATCTTGGGGGACATCATTAAATTGAAAGATGTTGGCAATATCCTCAAATTCACTCAGATGTGCATATGGACTTTCAGAATTAAGTCTATGAAAATTTTAAAATAATTTGATAATTCCTGGTTTAAGGTCCACGTTTCCTGCATTAAGTGGAAAGCCAATGGAGGAAGATATGGTTGTTCTCTCCGGTTGTAGATAATCTCTCAACGTTTTAACTAAAGGAACATAGCGTTTCTCATTCTCATTACGTTCCGTCCCAGTTGGTGGTATATTATGCTCAACATTTTAAAAAATGTTTGGGTCATTCTCAGCCATGATTTCAGACGATTCATGATTTCCTAGACGTTTTCTCACTCCTCCAACTAAACCTTCCTCACTTAGAAGTCGCGACGTATGATCACGCTCCCAATGGGGCATAAACTACACAAAAGCTAAAACTAAACCTAAAATCTAAAAATTTGAAAACAAAAATTATAACGAAGAAATAAAGGAGTCTAAGTTAGAACGGTGTTACCGGATTGACGAACTAGGTTAGCCAAAAAGAATCTTACAAAAAAAAACATTAGTAGCAGAAAAATGAGAAAAACCTACTAAAAAAGCAAATCCTATCCTAACCTATCTGTTGGGGCATGAAAAAAATGAGGAAATAAGAAGAAGAAGAAGAATTAAGAAAGATTCAGAAAGAAATAAAGAACAAAAGAACAAAAGTGCAGGAAATGTGCACTTGCGCGGGTCACGGAAAACACCTGTTGGGATGACTATCTTTGCCGCGAAAATGGCCACAAAAGCCTATAAATACCCCCCCGGGGGTCCTCATTTGTCACTTGATTCTGAAGTTCAAAGCTCTAGAGGTTCTCAGAGGTACATTAGAGATTATCACAGACATCAACCAGACAACGATCAAACTCTCGTAATGGCTTTTCCAACTCACCAAATCATTTTTTATTTCATGCTAAGAGGAAGATTTACTGTCTCCTACGACAATCAAAACATAAGAAGGAAATACAAGATGAAGACAACCCAAAACATAGTAACTAAGGCAAATGCTATGGTGATTTCCACTTCACCTGTCATTGCAGAGGACAAAAGTGGATGGGTAATGGTACAGTCGAAAAGAAAACAGTGATCATCCAAAGTTCCCACCAAGACCACAGTCAAAGGGCCTTATTCTCAAACCTACCAAAGACCTATTATGCGAAGCATGGCCAGAAAAATTCTAGCTATAGCCCCTCCATCCCTATATCCAGGGGAAGAAGAAATATATTTTGTCGAAAAAGATTTTCCTGCACTCCTAGTATCTCCTTTCATGCGAAGACAAATGAATCAGACCCTTATGCCATATCAGTTTTCTCTAAAAGAAAACTAAAAAAGGAGTCCGACCGAAACAACATCGGAACAAACTGAACATACTGAGTCGATCAACTCCTCGCGGTGTAATAATCATGAGTTGAGAAGAAGTTCAGTATCACTTACACCGTCAACTACTGCTTCATCCACATCCTTAGGGACAGAAACATCCAAAAAGAAAGCTTCCGTCTTGGTAGCTAAAACAAGCTAGGCTGGACAATCAATGGAAATGCATTTTGAAGAAATGGCACGAACACAAGCAATCGTAATGGAAGAATGCAGGAATATACGAGAAGCTTTATCTATGATAGCCCGCACCATATCTCAGAACGCCGCACCTTAAAATGCGATCCCCACAGAAAATGTCGAGCATCTAGCTGAAGGATCACAACCACCTCAGGCCATGTCACACGGATCTATTCCAATGACAAACACTGGAATGGCAACAGAGGAAATACGACAGATTATTGTCGAGATTGTCTAATCGAAAGGAGAAAGGATACATAAAGAACGTTTTCAATATAAAACGGCATACCGAAGACAAGTCAATGATATCCCTTTCCCAGTAGGCTTTAAATGCCTGGAATTTTAGAAGTTTAATGGGGAGGGTTCACCGAAAGAACATATGATGCATTTTATCACTACATTGGGAAGTTATGTTGTCATGCCACAATACTGCTTACGATTATTCGGTGTAACTTTAACTGGGAAAGCATTCAAATGGTACGCAGCCTTAGCCCAAGGAACTGTACGTACCTAGGAACAAATGCAAGAAGCTTTTCTGACAAGCTTCTTTTCGACTGAAAGAGAAGTGAGTCTGAGGGAACTAGCAGCCGTACGACAAAGGGAATCGGAATTTATCGAATTTATTACGCGTTGGAGAGCCCTAAGCACGTCATGCAAACATCTCTCCAGGGAAGCTGAACAGGTAAAAATGTGTATTGGATGTATGGAACCAGAAATTGCATTCGTACTTATGGGAGCGAAAATACACACGTTCCGGGAATTGGCCACAAGAGCTCATGCTTTGAAAAATATGATTAAGAAAGTGCCCGCATTCCACACAGAATCGATAAGATGAATCACTAGCAAGTCTTAGGCAAATGTTACAAATAAAAGCAAGAATAAAGAAGAATTTCGAAGCCAAGAGACAACAGAAGAGAAAGGCAGAGTTATTCTGCCAATGAACCAACTGACAAGAGATATCGACAATATAACCATCGAGAAGATTATTCTTTCTTGAACGAAGACATCGTACCTATGATGAATCAATTGGTCATAGCAGGAACCATAAAATTACCACCACTAAAATGGCCAGAAGAAGCAGATAAAACAAAAGACATATGCTATTGTCACATCATCGCATGATAGGGCATCATACTCATAGATGTTACTCTATTAAGGCTATTCTTCAAAGAATGATCGAAGGAGGAGAAATAATCATGGGGAAAGAGAAAGATAAAGGGAAGAAGGCAATGACAAATGCTATGTCCACGGTAAGTGTGAAACAACAGCATGAATCATCTTCAATACTCCTTTCAGGACAGTTCAGTCCGGAAGTTGAGGAAAGAGAAACACAGTTTGCACAATGCATGACTGTAACTGCCGCATCAGAACAAAATCAAATGCAAAAAGGATCAGTGCCGTGTTGAAGATAAAAGCCTGTCGATTGCCAAGCCGTCGGAAGCCATGCAAGGCCTCAAATGATGAGACGACATTATTTTCGATATACGATTTGCCTCTCGATCATTTACTATGGTATGAGAGAGATTGTGATTGCCAGAGGGTCAGCAAAGGGCATATGATAAAGCAGTTCAAGGCTACATTGATAGGACTAGTTGAGGAATGGTATGAATCAGGAATTTTGTGAGAAATATCAACATGGGAGCAATTTCGTGAATTGTTCATGTTAAGATTTTGGGGGCCACGAAGGGCAGTTCCTCTGACAGAGCTAACAAGGTGGGAAATTATTCTGGGAGAATGTCCGTACCAGTATACTATGAAGTGGAGAAACGTAAGAACAAGCTCATACAAGTCGCTTAAACGTACAGAGATAGAGATAGCTGTGACATGTGCCAAAAGTATGGGAATGAAGGCCACAGACAGATATAAAGTATATACTGTGTTCAACTTGATGAAAGAAGCCGCAATAATGGGGCCTAAAATAAACAAAACACGAGAAGCGATACATTTCTTCAGCGACTCGCATGTCAATAAAGTCAGACAAATGCTAGATGCTGCATGGACCAATCTGTTGCAATGCACAACTTCCCGTAAGGAAGAGTGGACGCCATGTTTTCCTAAATTGACACTCTTCAAAGGAGGGACCCAGTCACTAATAGAACATCTGGTGAATTATCGAAAGGCCACTTATTTCAAAGGTAACGTTTCTAAAAAATATTTACTATGAAACTTTGTATATTCACTGGCCACCTCAGGCAGCACCATGGCCTGGTATTTCACTTTGTCAGAAAGAACGACTGCAAGTTGGTAGGATATGAAAGAAAAGTTCGTGATGCGGTTCTATAGATATGACGCAAGAATATCAAAAGAATTACTCCAAAAGACATCGCAACTCCAAGGCGAAGACATATTGGACTTCGTACGTCGATGGTGAAATATACGGGCTTGCAGTTCCACACTACCTCTGACTGAAGATATTATGATGAAAGAATGCATTCGAGCAACTGTACTAAAAAAACAACTGATATGAAAAAATCAAGGAATCCCACGAAGCTTCCAACAGTTGTTGAAAATATTAGTACTTCAGTTTCATAAATTGTGCAGTATCATAACAATTCAAGCCACAGAAAAATCAAAGGATGCAAACAGCTCATTTAATGATAAAGGAATGTAAAATAACCTAATAATGTTGAGGTCAGGAAAACAGTTATGACAGGAATCTTAGAAAGAATAGCAGAGGGATATCTTCGATCAGACCTTCAGTCAAGAGAAGGCTGCTGAAAGGACTGATAAATCGTCGCGGCTAGAGGAATCATCGACGACAAGTGTTACATATGATGTCGTCAGTTATCTGAAAAGAATTCCAGCAAGATTGAGCGTTTATGATGCCCTAAAATTATCTAAGAGCTTTCAGCAGGATCTGATACAAGCTTTACTCAATGATAATGTGCGAGAGGCCTTGATAACACTACAAAAATATCGCTTTTAATAACGTTCAAAAAACGTTGTGAAATGGCTTTCACAATGAGCAATGAAATGTTGTTGAACCCTATGTTAAAAGTGGCGAACATTTTACAATGTTCAAAGAACGTCATAGAAAAAGTTTTTCATAGCGTGCAACGTATGCTGTTAATACATTACATTTTACGATATTCAAAGAACGCTGTCGAAAAATCTTTCACCACATGCAGTGCATTCTATTAAAACATTTTCAAGGGATGCAAAAAACGTTGTAAGAAATTATTTTTACAGCGTTGGGAAAACGCTGTGAAAAGAATTTTCAACGACGAACAATTGACAGTGTGAAAACCTATTTCATGGCATGCACCGTACGTTGTTTAATAGTTTTCAACAGGGTGCAAAAAATGTTGCGACAAAGATTTAATTTAAAAATGTCTTTTACCAAGGAATCTTTTCCTTCCTAAAAGCTAGATCTTCCTGGGTAAAAGTTATTACCGATGAAAAGTTTCATTAGTAAAAGTCTAGATTTTTGACGAGATTTCCGTACAAAAAGCTGGAAAGGGTGATATTAACAACGAAAAATTTCCTTGTAAAAAGGTACGAAAAATTACATCCATGAAAATATTTTGTGGTAATGCCACTACCTTTTCAATTATTTTTAGAAAAATCAACATGCATGCATTTTGAATTTCTTGCACTTGATATTATCGAAAGAGTATAAATTAATTCAATATATCAACTCAATCAATTAAATGGAACTAATTGTTTCTAAGTCGCACATCCAAAATTTCTAAGTTAGCCAACAGTAGATACTAGTTCAGTACATCAAATTAAACTAAATTTCTATCAAATGAAAAAAAAAAAAAAAAGATTTGTTTTTTTTTTTGTGGGTCCTTAAGAGTCCACAAACCAAATCTTCTTTTCTTGTATTTTTTAAAAGACAAACTTGTAGCAGCACAAAGTGGAAAAGAGTCCAACATCAAGCTTTCTACATTCAGTTGTTGGACTAAGTGCATCAGGAAACTAATCATATCCTCAACATCCTAATGCATCACAAACAATAATCTTATACAAGGCTATGCTCGTGGTGGAGTGATGAGTACCTAATATTGTATAATTAACCTTGGTTGTTAAGGACATTATCATTGTTTTTCTGGTTAATTATCCCTCATTAGGTGAATTTTCTGTCTTCAGGTGTTCAGGAGAGGTTGGGCAAGATCTGAGCCAATCAGGGCGTTTAAAGGTCCAAAAGCAAGTAAGATCAACCATCAGGGCAGCTTGGAAGGAAATCAGACCGTAAAGATCAAAGGATGGATCATGTTCTATGGTGGACCGCATCACAACCGTTCATTTGAAAATCCAGGTTATGTATGATGGTTATGATTAAGGCGATCGCACAAGTTTGGACGGTCAAGATTGGATGTCCACATGAGGGACCGACAATGCATCAAGGCGGGCCACAACTTCATGAGCATCAGATCAGCTATAGTGGACCCCACTTTCCAATGTAGAACATCCAATGCATCTGCAATGTCCGAAGCTCGGCCTATCATCAAGTGCCCACTCAGCTCCTGCACATATGCGCAAGGTGGAGCTTCCATCTCTAGCATCGTCATCACCGTCCATGGCTGGAGGCCGTCAAACCTCAGCCATCCATTAAGGTAGACTCCACCCTTTGAGCGTCGATCAGCAGCAGATCAAGTGGCTCCTTCAGCACGTTTCATCCATTCAAACAGCCAGTGGACCCCACCTTTTACGTGTGAAGCATTGCAAGAAGATCAACTTCATCCAAAGTGGACACCACATCCAACGTGTGGCCATGATCAAAGCTCCACCCGTCCATCAGGTGGATCACCATTCTTCACACGTGCAGGGCTGGATGATCAGCAACGCCCACCATCAGCTCAGCACATGTGCTGATCATGCAGGACCACCTCCATCTTCAGCACACGTGTGCAACACCTCCCTGACCGACCATCCTCCAAACATCCAGCATGGACGTTTGTCCTGCAACCTCCAGCAGCAGTCGTCCATCCAGATTGCATCATCCAGTGGACCGTCCAACCTTCAACCGTCCAGATGGTGGACCACATCTGCAGCAAGCACGTCTTCAACCATCTGCAGCAAGCACGTCTTCAACCATCTGCAATTCATCCACGTCCAGCCATCAGCAGCCGTCCTTCATCACCATCCAGCAGCTGCTTCTATCTTCAGTTGACGTCCAGAGTTCAATCAGCAGCCGTCCATTCAGCCAGCAACTGGATGAACCGTCCACCATCTTCAATTTCCAACTGTCCATTCCAAGCAGTCCATCCACTCCAGCTTCCTGTAGAAGAGGTCGTCTGCACGTCCATGAAGAGGCTGTAAGTCCAGCATCCGTCCAGGCAGTGGACTCCACAGCTGAGCTCGGCCCTCCAATCAGCACCGTTCCAGCAGCTTTATCACAGCTGCTCCTTAACGTGCTTCATCAGGACCAACCACCATCATCAATCTCATCTCCAACATCATGCTGTTTCAAACAGCAGCCGTCCATCAAAATGGGCCCCACTCCAATGTACCAGCAGCAGCTCAACGTCCAGCAGTGCTGCAATCTCCATCCTTCCAGACGTCCATCCCTGATGCAGCAACCTTCATCCAGCGTCCCACCTTCAGCAGCCTGCAGCACGTGCCACTCATCAGCAGCCATCCATCAAGTGGACCATCCACTCCTGGCCCTCCTTCATCAACCATCCATTACTACAGCAAGTGGACGAGAGAGCCTCTGTTCCAAATGACAGCACCAACCAGGGACGTCTGCAATCAGTGGACCCCACTTCATCTCATTGTCTAGCAGGCCCTACCTTCTCATGTGATCATCTAACTCAAGTGGCCCCCACTTCAATGAACAGTCCAGATTGTCCAGATTCTCCATGTGAACCCAGTCAACTCCAACTCATGTGGACTGAGTTAACTCACCTTACCATCTTCCATCCTTGGGCCAAGAAAATGCCACCTCATCATCCAAGCCTCACTCCAAGCCCAAACCTAAAAGAAAAGTTGCTTTAGGCTTGGAGTAACACCTAGGCTTGGAGTACTTTTTGTCACATGTCCATCCAAGCCTAACTCCAAGCCCAAACCTAAAAGCAAAGTTTGCTTTGGGCACTCCAAGCCTAACTCCATTCCCAAACCTAAAGAAACTTTTGGAGTGCCACCTAGGATTGGGAGGAGGCTTGGAAGCTTCTCATGAGGCTATAAAAGAAGCTCCTCTCCCTCTCATTCTCATCATCCCATTCTCTACAACTCCTCTCTTCTCCTTAGTTTTCTTTCTTTCTTTCTTTTGTAGTGTAGAGTAGTTTTCTCTTTTGTAGAGAATTTAGTCTTCCATTGTAGCATGGTTGGCTAAACCTCTGGCTAAGGCTAGGGGTGAAGCCTTTGAAGAAATTTGCAAGATATGGTTCTTTTGGTTCAACATTGGTGTGTGAATGTTGGAGTTTTCTTTGGTTGATTGGTTCGGTTATCCACCTCGGCAGACGCTATTGTTGTGCAAGCCCCTTGATCCATCGTCGACTCCGGGCACGTTGGATGCTTGGGATCCCTTGCACACCAATTAGCTAGTTCATGATCGATAAAGTCCCTTGATCCATCGTCGACTCCGGGCACGTTGGATGCTTTGGATTCCCTACGGTCATCGAGCTAGTGCAGGTAAAGTCATCGATCTATAAAATCCCTTGATCCATTGTAGACTCCGGGCACATTGGATGCTTTGGATTCCCTGCGATCGATAGACGAGATCTTAACGGTTGGATCGGTCAATCAAAGCCTCCTATCTTGTAAGTATGCATTTGATCGTATGAATTGTGATCTTATCGGTTGACTTGCTGGCAAAGTTGTTGATCTGTACAATTCCTTGATCCATTGTCGACTCCAGGCACAGTGGATGCTTGGAATTCCCTGCGATCAATTAACGAGTGCTTCATGGTCAAATCAATCGGTCCAGATCACTATCTTTTATGAAATATGCAAATGGTTTAACTGTTTCATCTTCCGATTGGAATGAATCTTTATTCAATTCCAGTTGAGTTATAGTTGGACCAATGAATCAAATCCTGCAGAATGAATCAAAGGTGGATCCCTAATGCCTTAGCCCCTTTTCTATTTTTGTCCTTCACCACACACAACTTGCTCCACTCTCGTGGATAAACCAGATTTCATCTCACTCACCTAAACTAATTCCTTTAAGTGTTCTTAACCCCAATCCCTGTGGATCGACCTCGGTCTTACCGAGTATTTTACTACTTCGCTACCTGCACTTGGGTGTGCAATCTTCGGATTGTAGCAAGTTTTTGGCGCCGTTGCCGGGGATTGGCATCGGTTTAAGAATATTTTTGGAATTGGTTTATGTATATATATTGTCAATAGTTTACTAACTTGTTTGTTTTATTTTTAGGGATTATCAATAGCTGAATACTCTTCTTCTCGGGTAACCTCTTCCCTTATCTCTTTTACATGCTTAGTTTGTGCTAAGGTAAGAGTCTTGTGAATTAACCAAAATCATGGATGAAAATGAATTATGAGATGAGTACGAAGTGCATCATATGCCACCAAGAAAGAAGACCTTACGTGATTATATGGGTGGGTATGAAGTGCACCATGCTCCATCAATTAAGCCCTTACGTGATTACTATTTTGAGGCCGAAATGATTGAAAGAGATTGTGGTATTTGTAAGAGTGATGCACACTTAACAAAGGGTTGTCCTAAAATCCCTATTTTGCAAATGTTGTATCATCAAGCCAATACCAGAAATGCTTATCAAAGGCCATTTTGTGCCCCAATGTCAAACACATATGGGTTTAATTGGCAAAGTCATCCCAACTTCAGTTGGAGGAACGAACCTACTGTCAGTGCTAGTAGTAATCCTCAAGAATTTTCTACTAGTACCTCGTATGTGCCTCCACCAAGGAAGACCCTAGAGGATACTTTGCATACATTCATGGAGGGACAAGCTCAAATCAATCAGAGACAAGATCAGAACATCACGCACATCATGCAAACCCTCCAAGAGCTCAAAACTTCCAGTTGAAAGACTCGAATCATGCAAGAATGTTTGGGAGGAAGGGACTTTTCCAGCCCAACCTCAACCTAACCCCCAGGAGCAATATGAGGAGGAGGATTCGAGTTGTTCTAACCTTCAGGAGCCTGCACATGAATCCTCCCAAGCCATAGACGTGCAATACTCTGATGATGACATGTGTACACAGCATGGGGATGATGATGAGATCCACGAGGCCTGACACAATCGATACCCTTGTGGAGGAGGAATTCCTCATAACATCTTCTTCCGATTCCCTGGAAGTCTGTTTAGACCACTTTGTCAATTCCGATGATGAAATGATTTCGGAAGTGGTTACTGCATTGGGAGACTCAACTCCAGTGCTCGATACAAACCAGTGGGGGCCTCGTTTCGAAGAGCTTCCCTCTACCGATTCAGAGCCTTCACCGTCGAGTATTGAAGCACCAAAGTTCGAGACTCGGAATATCATTCCTCGTGCATGTCCCATCGGGTCTAACTACGTCTTCATCCCTGTCGAGTGCCAAATTTTCTTCTATCAGCTCGAATACCAAGACTCAGCCCTAATCATGGAAGATGAAGAGAATATGGACACCACCATGGTTGCCAAATTAAAGCACAAGGGTACCAAGAGAATGCGAGGTGGTCAAGAGAAGAAGGATCCATTCATCTGCACACCATTGCAATATATCAGTGCAGAGGGTATTTACACCCAAAGTAGCTCAGATTCCATCACAAATGATCAATTTGATGGATTGAGCTTGTCTGAGTTACTCGACGAAGGCTCAAGCAAGGGGCAGGATTTGCCTCTGATTGATTGGATCATACTCATGGTCTCATCTAAGCCAGATGAACCCGAGGAATTACAAAAGATCGGGGATGAGCCTGAAGAAATTGCATCCAAGACCAACTCGGATACCAGCCCCAAATTTATCTTGATGTTTGGACAGGAGGATGTGGGTCCTCCTACTGATCTCTTTGGCCCTGCCTCCTGAGGGGAGGGAGTGCAGGGCAGTAGTGGTTCGTAGTCCCCATGACGGCAGAATAAAAGCCGAATTCTCGGCACCCCGAGTTAAATAAGGAAACCTTCGTTGCCGTCATTACCCGGGGTCCCTTAAAAAATAAAAATTAAAAAAATTTAAAAATTGTTTTTAAAAAAAAAAAATAATAAAAAAAATTGGATGTTTAGTATCCATGTCTTTTATTTTCTTTTTCTGGTAATTCATCCTTTCAGGTAATCTCTACCCTCTATTCTTCACCTTTATAGTTGCTCTCATGTTGATTATGATTTTCTATGCATTTATTTCAACATTGAGGACAATGTATCATTTAAGTTGGGGGGAGTAATTCCTGCGGAAAAATTCTTCCAATTGCCTATATTTTTGTTATTTTTTATCATTTTGAAAAAAAAAAAAAAAAAACAATTTCCTATGAATTTATATGATTTTGAAATTATTTGAATAGTAGAATGAAAAGGCATTTAGTGATGACAATATTAAAGCCTAGAGTTTTAGTTGCTTCAATAAATTTCAAAATTGAGTTCTTTCCATTAATTTTCTATTAGAAAATGATAAACATTGATTGAGTCATGAATTTTCACAAGTTCACATCTAGCTTGCATTGCCAGGATTTGAGTTTGATACTATAATGTTGACTTGATGATTGTTGAGAGTGATAGACACCAAGCCCGGAGATCCTTGTCTATTTTGGTTAAAAAAAAAAAAGTGAAAAAAAAAAGAATATTCATAGTAATTTGGGGCAAGGATTTTCATCCATTGTCGTTACCATTACAAAACATTACCATAGTACGAAGTGAGCCTTTTGGAGTCTTCGGCTATCGGTTATAAAAAAAAAAAAAAAAAATCAAAAGCTGGAAAATGTTGAAAAGAACAGTAGCAAGGTTCAGAATCAGTGACTTGGTTGATCTGACTATTCTCTTCAATCATCAGTGTTAACATGAAAGTAGAAGACTGAACCCCTAGTTGTGTTAAGGCTAGACCTCACCGTGCACCATGGAACTCAATGTTTAGAATGTTTCTATTGAATCATTAATGCTTTGAACTCAATAAAGTTGTTTACTAAGTGACTAGAATCTATATTTAAATATTCTCAAAACTATATGCCTTGGAAACTCTACTGTTTAGATAATTTGAAGGATCACATAAAATCTTTTCTTCCTTTATCTTTGTTTTATTAGGAAATAAGAAAAGTCTTGAGATGATTACTATTGATGAAAACTGTCGAGGATAAAATTTATTGCAGTATTTTTAAAAATCCTTGGATTATTTTCGCATGTTTTGCTCGAGACTAGCAAAATGCTGGTTGGGGGGTGTGATGAGTACCTAATATTGTATAATTAACCCTGGTTGTTAAGGACATTATCATTGTTTTTCTGGTTAATTATCCCTCATTAGGTGAATTTTCTGTCTTCAGGTGTTCAGGAGAGGTTGGGCAAGATCTGAGCCAATCAGGGCGTTTAAAGGTCCAAAAGCAAGTAAGATCAACCATCAGGGCAGCTTGGAAGGAAATCAAACCGTAAAGATCAAAGGATGGATCATGTTCTATGGTGGACCACATCACAACCGTTCATTTGAAAATCCAGGTTATGTATGATGGTTATGATTAAGGCGATCGCACAAGTTTGGACGGTCAAGATTGGATGTCCACATGAGGGACCGACAATGCATCAAGGCGGGCCACAACTTCATGAGCATCAGATCAGCTATAGTGGACCCCACTTTCCAATGTAGAACATCCAATGCATCTGCAATGTCCGAAGCTCGGCCTATCATCAAGTGCCCACTCAGCTCCTGCACATATGCGCAAGGTGGAGCTTCCATCTCTAGCATCGTCATCACCGTCCATGGCTGGAGGCCGTCAAACCTCAGCCATCCATTAAGGTAGACTCCACCCTTTGAGCGTCGATCAGCAGCAGATCAAGTGGCTCCTTCAGCACGTTTCATCCATTCAAACAGCCAGTGGACCCCACCTTTTATGTGTGAAGCATTGCAAGAAGATCAACTTCATCCAAAGTGGACACCACATCCAACGTGTGGCCATGATCAAAGCTCCACCCGTCCATCAGGTGGATCACCATTCTTCACACGTGCAGGGCTGGATGATCAGCAACGCCCACCATCAGCTCAGCACATGTGCTGATCATGCAGGACCACCTCCATCTTCAGCACACGTGTGCAACACCTCCCTGACCGACCATCCTCCAAACATCCAGCATGGACGTTTGTCCTGCAACCTCCAGCAGCAGTCGTCCATCCAGATTGCATCATCCAGTGGACCGTCCAACCTTCAACCGTCCAGATGGTGGACCACATCTGCAGCAAGCACGTCTTCAACCATCTGCAGCAAGCACGTCTTCAACCATCTGCAATTCATCCACGTCCAGCCATCAGCAGCCGTCCTTCATCACCATCCAGCAGCTGCTTCTATCTTCAGTTGACGTCCAGAGTTCAATCAGCAGCCGTCCATTCAGCCAGCAACTGGATGAACCGTCCACCATCTTCAATTTCCAACTGTCCATTCCAAGCAGTCCATCCACTCCAGCTTCCTGTAGAAGAGGTCGTCTGCACGTCCATGAAGAGGCTGTAAGTCCAGCATCCGTCCAGGCAGTGGACTCCACAGCTGAGCTCGGCCCTCCAATCAGCACCGTTCCAGCAGCTTTATCACAGCTGCTCCTTAACGTGCTTCATCAGGACCAACCACCATCATCAATCTCATCTCCAACATCATGCTGTTTCAAACAGCAGCCGTCCATCAAAATGGGCCCCACTCCAATGTACCAGCAGCAGCTCAACGTCCAGCAGTGCTGCAATCTCCATCCTTCCAGACGTCCATCCCTGATGCAGCAACCTTCATCCAGCGTCCCACCTTCAGCAGCCTGCAGCACGTGCCACTCATCAGCAGCCATCCATCAAGTGGACCATCCACTCCTGGCCCTCCTTCATCAACCATCCATTACTACAGCAAGTGGACGAGAGAGCCTCTGTTCCAAATGACAGCACCAACCAGGGACGTCTGCAATCAGTGGACCCCACTTCATCTCATTGTCCAGCAGGCCCTACCTTCTCATGTGATCATCTAACTCAAGTGGCCCCCACTTCAATGAACAGTCCAGATTGTCCAGATTCTCCATGTGAACCCAGTCAACTCCAACTCATGTGGACTGAGTTAACTCACCTTACCATCTTCCATCCTTGGGCCAAGCAAATGCCACCTCATCATCCAAGCCTCACTCCAAGCCCAAACCTAAAAGAAAAGTTGCTTTAGGCTTGGAGTAACACCTAGGCTTGGAGTACTTTTTGTCACATGTCCATCCAAGCCTAACTCCAAGCCCAAACCTAAAAGCAAAGTTTGCTTTGGGCACTCCAAGCCTAACTCCATTCCCAAACCTAAAGAAACTTTTGGAGTGCCACCTAGGATTGGGAGGAGGCTTGGAAGCTTCTCATGAGGCTATAAAAGAAGCTCCTCTCCCTCTCATTCTCATCATCCCATTCTCTACAACTCCTCTCTTCTCCTTAGTTTTCTTTCTTTCTTTCTTTTGTAGTGTAGAGTAGTTTTCTCTTTTGTAGAGAATTTAGTCTTCCATTGTAGCATGGTTGGCTAAACCTCTAGGCTAAGGCTAGGGGTGAAGCCTTTGAAGAAATTTGCAAGATATGGTTCTTTTGGTTCAACATTGGTGTGTGAATGTTGGAGTTTTCTTTGGTTGATTGGTTCGGTTATCCACCTCGGCAGACGCTATTGTTGTGCAAGCCCCTTGATCCATCGTCGACTCCGGGCACGTTGGATGCTTGGGATCCCTTGCACACCAATTAGCTAGTTCATGATCGATAAAGTCCCTTGATCCATCGTCGACTCCGGGCACGTTGGATGCTTTGGATTCCCTACGGTCATCGAGCTAGTGCAGGTAAAGTCATCGATCTGTAAAATCCCTTGATCCATTGTAGACTCCGGGCACATTGGATGCTTTGGATTCCCTGCGATCGATAGACGAGATCTTAACGGTTGGATCGGTCAATCAAAGCCTCCTATCTTGTAAGTATGCATTTGATCGTATGAATTGTGATCTTATCGGTTGACTTGCTGGCAAAGTTGTTGATCTGTACAATTCCTTGATCCATTGTCGACTCCAGGCACAGTGGATGCTTGGAATTCCCTGCGATCAATTAACGAGTGCTTCATGGTCAAATCAATCGGTCCAGATCACTATCTTTTATGAAATATGCAAATGGTTTAACTGTTTCATCTTCCGATTGGAATGAATCTTTATTCAATTCCAGTTGAGTTATAGTTGGACCAATGAATCAAATCCTGCAGAATGAATCAAAGGTGGATCCCTAATGCCTTAGCCCCTTTTCTATTTTTGTCCTTCACCACACACAACTTGCTCCACTCTCGTGGATAAACCAGATTTCATCTCACTCACCTAAACTAATTCCTTTAAGTGTTCTTAACCCCAATCCCTGTGGATCGACCTCGGTCTTACCGAGTATTTTACTACTTCGCTACCTGCACTTGGGTGTGCAATCTTCGGATTGTAGCATGGAGCCAGCCTCTTGGAAACGTTGGATGTCATACAGACATGATAAGATGGAAATAATTCACTGGGTGGACAGTAACTTATGGTCCAACTAGTTGTGACTTGAAACTTTCTCTAAAAAGAAAAAAGAAAAGAAGAAAATAAAAATTCCACAAATTAGTTGCTACCAAGTTAGTTGGCAAATTCAAAATTCCAAACTTATCAATGGTCTTTCTAAAGAAAAAAAAAAAAAAAAAAAGCATAGAACTTACAGTTTTTCCAGGCTTGACGAATTCCCTATCTTTGGTGGGAGCGAACCATTAAAGCTATTGTAGCTTATGTACCTGAAAATAAATAATTATAGTTTGTTATTTATCAATTGCTAAAAATTGTTGTTATGGTGTGGCCCACCTAATGAGTGGATGAGAATGATTTTCGTACAAGGACATCCTCATAGTGGAGCCAACCTATTGTAATGTTTAGATGTCATATGGACATTATAGGTTGGAAATAATTTATTGGGTGGACAGCAACTCATGGTCTAATTGGTAGACCTTAAAACATTCTCTAAGAAAAAAAGATTAAAATAAATGCCACAAATTAGTCACTACTAAGTTGGTAAATTTGAAATTCCAAACACATCCTTAGCGTTTCTGAAGAAAAATAATTAAATATAATTTCAATATTAAAAAAAGTTAAAACTTACAGTTGTTCTGAATGAAGAGATATTTTTTTCAACCTGGCCATGTGTTTACGTGTCAACAATACAAAGATTAAAGTTAACAAATGAAAGCTTGTAATAAAAAGATTAAAGTAGACAAATGAAGATATATTTTTTTTTTTACTGATGGTTATGGCCGGCAACAACGTAGCTGTTACATAGCAGGTACACTCCTGAATGACCTGGCCTCTAACTGAGCTACTCCAAAGGCCATATATGATCAACTCATGCATACATCGAAGTTACTTTGAAGATACAAGTTTATGATAGTGCAGGTGAGAAAACTAACAAATTCATAGACATGCATCCTTGTCGGTTCCACTCGCATCTGCATATCTGCAAACAACCATCCATAAATCAAGAATCATATTTCTAATAAAAAGAAATCTCTATACAGAATCAGGCTTTATCAGAAAAAGATATCGCATGCTCATAGCTTCACACTGTAGCATAATTACCTATCATAATTGCACCAATGAAGGAACTAAATGGAAACACTTCTTAACCTGCAAAAGAACTATAGGGCTCATATGGGCAGAGAGAAAAAAAAAGCAATTCCAAATAATGTGGAAGCCAAGCAATAAACAAAATTCTTTTGAAAATAAAATTCGTCAAAAGCAGTTATTACCAATCATACGGAATGAGAGTAATGTGCCACTTAATCAATCATGTGTTTGTCAATGAACTCCTATGTGATGACCCATGGAGCATCGGGAATAACTTCATCGACCCACCTATGAAAAAAAAAAAGAAAAAAAAAGAAGAAGCACATTGGAGTTACAATAGTAAAAAAGTTACTAGTGGATGCCAAGCACAGTAAATTAAAATCAGAATGAAAGATACTAAATCCACATTGAAACAGCCATCTAAAAGAAAGCATAAGGAAATAAACTCTTGTTGTTCAAAGTATTTAATTTTTAAAAACAATAGCAGCTCTGTAGTCCATACAAGCTGTTATTAATTATTATATTGATAGCACCGATGGTTAAATTTCAGATCATCTTGAATTGATATTCACTAGAAAACAACCAAGCAAATCAGAAAGGAGCTCAACCAAAAAACACAATGATTATAAACTTGACATGATTGACCAAAAAGAGTGTTGTAGAATAAAGTTGGTCGTCGAAGGAACTTGAAGCCTACGGACCTTAAACATCTTTATAGTCACATATATACAACCCGCAAGCACCTCCGATTTTCATAAGTCGCGAGCAGATCAGCCGTCCAGCGAGCCTACGCAGTCGCATCTCATATATTGGACAAGCCTACTCATGAACTATTGACTCCCGTTATGGGAGCAGCTCTGGTCTCTGGTCGTTGAGTGGGGAGACCCCCGTTATGTGAGCAACTTTGGACTCTAGTCATTGAGACCCCCATTATATGAGCAGCTCTGGTCTTTGGTCATTGAGACCCCCTGTTATGTGAGCATCTCTGGTCTCTAGTCGTTGAGACCCCCGTTATATGAGTAGCTTTGGTCTCTAGTCCTGGGGACCCCAGTTATTCGAGCAGCTCTGATCTCTGGTCGTTTGGCAGCGACGTTCCTCATCTCATAGTCCCAGCAACCCATATAGGCCGTTTTTTGCTTATTTATGTTCGTATTTCCGAACCATAGGGGATCTCCATCAAGGAACCTAATCAACTAGATATCTAATTCAATCAGGCCAGCTCCTTATCTGAGAATTAATCGGATAAGCATCTTATCCCTTGAAGTAAGGAGTGATCTTAACAACTTGCGTAATAAACTGGATCACCTAAATTTGCATAAATAGATGATCCCACGGATGGTAAAGGTACACAATCTCTAAGCCCATGTTTCACACTTCATCTTACTATCAAGTCACCTCTGACTTAAGCTTCAGAAGGCCAATGGCCAAGCGCCGGCCACCCTTAGTTTTCTTTTTTAGCTTTCAGGTTTGGAGGGGAGCTCACTTCGAGAAGGGCGTATACTTGGGAGGGACCTGTTATCAGAATCTGACGTTAACAGATTGACACCGTTTATGGGAATGAGTATTAAATCGTTCTCATCACTAATTCTTACCTCCCATTATGCCCCCTAAGAAGACGACTCATCTTTCCACCTCAAAGCAAACGTTGCCCCCAGTAGATGTTCTTGAGCCAATTCTTAACCACCCTCAAGCTGCACAGTCAAGATTCCCCCAGTAAAGCCCAACCAGCCTGCGCAGAATCCATTCGAAGATATATCTGGTGGCTTCGACAGTATTATGCACTTTGTCAGGGATACACTCCTTACTCTCCAAGTTGGGTTTCAAACTTTATCTAATCGGTTTGATTAGCACTTTCCCAAATCGCAATAGCCTACAGAAGGAGCTCTAGAGGGACTACCATTACAACCTGTGCCTATGACTTCAAACACTCTATAAATGAACCGCAAGTTCAAGCCAACCCTCATTCAAATCGTATCTCTCGCGGCAATCAAATTCTTAGTCAACGCCCGCAATCTATCCGCTCCAGTGCTTCTCGACAACGTATACCTGAAGAATAGCTTGATGTCGAAATATCCAGTTATACTTTGCCTTGGGAAGGAGATCTTAGGAGAATCGAGGACCATTTTGCTAATATAGAACAACGATATCAATCTAACCTCCCGACTTCCACTCTGGCATCGTTCCATCGATCTGAACCCCCTTTTACTCATGAGGTAATGGAGGCTCATTTACTTAAAAAATATCGAACTACCAGCGTTGTTCTATATACCGGTATCGATGATCTCCTCGAGTATCTGGAGATCTATAAATCTCTTATGGAGCTAGAAGGATATAGCTCGAAAATTATATGCAGGGCCTTTTCTTTAACTCTAAAGGATGCAGCACGTACTTGGTTTCGCAGTCTGAAACCTCGGTCCATAGAGTCTTTCTCTCAATTATCGGATCATTTTCTTTCTCAGTTCATGGGAAGCATCCGTACCAAAAAAACCCGCATCTCATCTATCAGATTTAAAGCAGCAGCATGGAGAAACATTTAAAGAATTCACAGTCCGATTTACGGCAGAAGCAGTCCAAACTGAAGGTTATACTGAAGATAAGGGTCTCACCACCCTTATAACAGGCATTACAAGCGAAAAATTTCGATTCGCCTTGGATAAAAATCCTCCTAAAACAATGACCGAGTTCTAAGCCAAAGCTCAAAAATATATTAACGTTGAAGAAATAGCCTTGGCTCGTCATGGTATTCAGGGAAAGAAGCGAAAGTCTGAAGAAATTTCTCCAACAGATAGAAATTATCGGTGTGATCGACGAGACTGCTTTCCAAAGAAGTCTAATCCCGAAAAATATCGCAATTATACGCCTCTCAATTAGTCACCAGAAAAAGGTACTGATGGAGATCAAACATAAGTCGTATGTTAAATGGCCTCAGAGGATCAAATCGGATAAAAAAAAGGGACAAGAGGAAGTTCTGTTACTTCTATAAAGATCACGGGTATAATACCCAAGACTGTATATCTCCTAAAGACCAGATTGAAGCCCTTATTTGAAAGGGACATCTCCGAGATTATGTGGCACGGCAAGATCGTTTGCCCAAATGATCTGATGCCCCAGTGCATCGTGAACATCAAGCGTGAAGGAAAAAGTTACCGCAACATCATCCTTCACAGGAAGATGCCGAACCTGCGGGCGAAATTCGGACCATTGCAGGTGGTTCGGCTTATGGAAGAGATTCCCAAGACTCAAGAAAAGCATATACTCGAAAGGCAAACCAGAAGCCTCAGCACATTTACTGGGTGGAGAAATCATCCAGCACGTCAAGTTTGAGTCGTCATCCAATCTCTTTCGCTCATGAAGATGTTGAAGGAATTCATTTCCCTCATGAGGATTCCATCGTCATAGTGTTAAAGGTATCAAATTATTTAACTCACCGTATTATGTTGGATACAGGTAGCTCTACACCCTCTCTACTTATGCATTAAGTTCCCCACTCCAAACGGAGTAGGAGTAGTTCGAGGGAATCAGAAAGAAGCTCTGGCATGATATAAAATCGGGGTACAAGATCGAAAGAATGTCCAAGCAGCTCCTACTATGGCGATCTCGGGAGATTCAGCGAATTCGATAACAACAATGGGCGATCGAGCTTGGCGAACACGATATTACCTTCTACTCGTAAACCTCCGTAAAGGCCCAAGCTGTAGCCGACTTTATTGTCGAATTTACATATTTGACCCCTACTTTTTCTATCTCCAGTGATGACCCGCTGGATAACGAGCAAGCACCTTGGTCTCTTTACGTAGATAGATCATCATGCTCCTCTGGCAGTGGATCTGGATTAATCATAATTACTCCTGATGGATTGCAATTCTAATATGCTTTGCGTTTCAGCTTTCGTACCTCAAATAACGAAGTGGAATATGAAGCCTTAATTGTCAGTCTCAAATTAGCAAATATACTTGCAATAAGGAACCTACTCATTCACAGCGACTCTCAGCTCGTCGTAAATCAAGTGCTCAACGAATTCGAGGTAAAAGAAGAGCGGATGGCTTTATATAAATCTCAGGTACTCATCTTGCTCGTTCAAATTGAACAAATATGAAAATAACTCATATTCCTCGAGAGGAGAATAAGCTTGCAGATTCTTTGGCAAAATTATCTTCTGCACCTAAGTCCGATCTGACATGAGCTGTTCCTATTGAGCATCTATCTACCTAGAGTATTGTCAGCGATATTCTCCAATCCCTCATTTACCGTCTGAACAAATGACGCCGATGGACGGCCCTTGGCCTTTCGCTCAATGGGAAGTCGATATAATCGGACCACTACCTATGAGAAAAGGACAAAACATGTTCACAATTGTAGCAGTTGATTACTTCAGCTCAATCTCCTAGAAGAGAAAAGGGACATATCTCATCTTCGAGCAGCGGCTTATCAATAACGTATAGCCCGTTGTCATAATTTAAAGGTCAAATTCAGAGCTTTTCAGTTCGGTGACTTGGTGCTTAGGCAAAACATTGGAACAATCACCCGATCGCTGGATCTTAAATGGGAAGGCCCATATCGAGTCATCAAGATTACTCGACCAGGTACATATTATCTGAAAGACATGCGAGGAAGACCCCTACGTCGCCCTTGGCATGTGGAACATTTACTCCGATATTTTTTATAAAGCATGTAAATATTGGACCATTCTTGAATAAAGACGATCTCTTTCATTCTAGCTATTCAACTAGAGAATCTATAACTTGGTCGTTACTCCATTTTTTGGACCTGAATAGCCTTGAAGAGAATATAAACATTCTCTTGACTAAGTCTTCTACGCACGGCAGAGCTAAAGACTTAATTGATAGGCCAGCCTATCTCTATGCGGACATGGTCACCAAGACCTCCCTAATTAAGCCCAACTCATTTTCATGAGTTGAGTAAAACATTCAAGCATGAATTGACTAAGTGCTCTACTCACCACAAGGCCAAAGATTTAATTGATAGGCCAGCCTATCTATATGCGAACATGGTTGCCAAGACCTCCCTAATTGAGCCTAACTCATTTTTATGGGTTGAGTATAAACACTCAAGCATAAATACATTCCCTTGAATCTAGAAAGAGAAGGAAAATTATTTCCTGAAGAAAGAATACCTCAGTAGCAAGGTCACGCCAGAGATAGACAGAGACAGAAAAAGAAGGAAGAATTTTTCGAACTCTTCAGCAAAACTTCGAAGTAAAGAAACCTCCGTAGGCACCTGATATTTATAGGCAATCATTCCATGAAACATGGCGAGCGCCACTTCTTTCTTTCGGCCGAAGAGCTAGCGCTCATCAATGCGAGCTCAATCATGTATGGCTTCTCCTTCGAAAAACGCACTAGGCTGTTACATACGCAGTCAAGTCCTTCGCTTAGCTGCTCAACACAAAGGACTTCGGGGCATCTGTTGTAAAATAAAGTTAGTTGTCGAAGGAACTCGAAGTCTACGGACCTCGAACATCTTTATGGTCACATATATACGACCCACAAGCACCTCCAGTTTTCATAAGTCGCGAGCAGATCAGTCGTCCAGCGATCCTACGCAGTTACATATCATATATCGGACAAGCCTGCTCATTAACTATTGACTCCCGTTATGTAAGCAGCTCTGGTCTCTGGTCGTTGAGTGGGGAGACCCCATTATGTGAGCAGCTCTGGTCTCTGGTCGTTGAAACCCCCGTTATGTGAGCAACTCTGGTTTCTGGTTGTTGAGACCCCCGTTATGTGAGCAGCTCTGGTATCTGGTCGTGGAGACCCCCGTTATTCGAGCAGCTATGGTCTCTCGTTGTCTGGCAGGGACATCCCATATCTCATAGTCCCAACAGTTCTATTCGTAGTTCCGAAGCATAGGAGATCTCCATCAAGGAACCTAATCAACTAGATGTCTAATTCGATCAGGCCAACTCCTTATCTGAGGATTAATCAGATAAGCATCTTATCCCTTAAAATAAGGAGTGATCTTAACAACTTGCATAACAGTCTGGATTATTTGGATCTGCATAAATAGATGATCCCACATATGGTAAAGGTACACAATCTCTAAGCCCACGTTTTACACTTCATCTTACTATCAAGTCACCTCTGACTTAAGCTTCGGAGCGCCAACGGCCAAGCGCCGGCCACCCTTAGTTTTCTTCTTTGGCTTTCAGGTTTGGAGGAGAGCTCACTTCGAGAATGGCATATACTTGGGAGAGACCTGTTACCAGAATCTGACGTCAACAAAGAGATCATAGACTCTGTCCAAGATGACAAGAGAGAAGGGTAATTCAAGATCAAATTCATATCAAGAGGCAGTATAGGATGCTTGGTTGAGTACAAACAACCAAGCAAACCGGTGTTTTTTTTCCCGACATAACAACTGTATAATGAGTGCTACATTTTGGTGATCCAGATCACTCACTTGGTCGACCTAATCAACAATGGGCCATGATGATGTAGCTGAATGACTGGTGGCTGTAAATGGTGGCTGTAAATGGACACTTATGCCAGTGATTCGCATGCAACATGAGAAAGAATGGCCGATCAAATGGCTATATTTACTAATGGGGAAGAAATTTAAGACATGCATGAACAATTCATGATGAGACTTCTTGATGTGTATACTCTATATCCATGCCATCCATTCGTTTTGGTAGTTCATTTTAGGCCATGGGCCAGAAACTAAAGCAGATCCAAACATCAGGTAGATCACAATACAGGAAATAGCGGTGATTGACCGTTAAAACATGTTGTGGGCCACATTAGTTTTGGATCAAGCTGATATTTGTCTTTTTCTCTCCATCCATGTCTGTGTGATGTCACCAACAGGTTGGATGGAATGTAATCATTTCAGTGGACCCTAGGAAGTTTTTAATGGTGGATGTTCAATCAACGCTATTTATTGTGGTGTGGTCCACCTAAGATTTGGATCTGCTTTGGTTATAGACTCTTGCCCTAAAATGAGCAGTCAAAATGGATGCATGGTGTGGATATACAACATAAATATTTAGGTGGGCCCACAATCACCACCTATTCTAATTGGGTGTTTCAACAACGCATCCATCGGAACCCTTTTCAGTTTGGGAAGCAGAATGCGAACGGAGTTACTCAAGACGCTGAGCGCACGGAGTAAACTCTATGGGGTCTACCATAATGTGCATAAGATATTCAATCCATCCGTCATGTGACCCCCTTCAGATACTAATTGGCAGCCAAAAATCCGGACAACCAATAATAGGTGGACCACACGACAGCAAAGGTTGTGTTGGGGGCCCCACCATTAAATAAGAGAATCTTAGTGTTTGGATTTGGGTCAAACAAGCAAATGACTAAGAAGAGAAAACAACAGCTAATGTTAGTATTATACGGCCTGTTCGGTTGTGCACTTTACTCCTCGATTGCAGCCCACGGTGTGGGCCACCAAATTGCCCAATTGGTGGGCATTCACATATGAACCAATCTGACCATCAATTAGGCTCTATGCAATTTTTATGGCGTGATTGGGAAGCCCAAATAACCTTTAAAAAAAGTAAAGAAAAAGAAAAACTAATAGCTCAAGCATGAGACATCATCCGTACCTCTCCTTCGAATAGTGTGTCTGCTGCTTCAATTCTGCAAAACGATTCCCACGAGGAGAGATTTGATAAACTGAGATGGTAGATGCGTGAGTCTTGACGAAGATGGGCAGAGATGAGGTATTGCAGGGAAGAAAGAAAGACAGATAGAGAGAGATTTGCCGGAGAAGAGGAGAGATTTGGGGAAAGCTTGCGCGCGGATACTTTTTTGGGAGGCCGATCGACTTCCACTGTGATGTGGATCCCTGAGCGTGGCTTCCACTGTGTGATGTGTGTGTCTTAAATCCACACCGTCCATGCATTTTGAAAACTCATTTTTGAGCATGATAAGAAAAATGAATTAGATCCAAACCTCAGGTGGGCCATAATACAGTAAAGAGTGGTACTCAACCATAATACAGTAAATACTGGTTCATATGGTGTGGTCCACTTGAGCCTTCAATCTGTATCCATTTTGGGCTCATGTCCTAAACTGATTTGTTCAAATAGATGAATGGATGGGATACAAGATATATTTCACGGTGGGCTGCACAGAGCCTTTGACATGACTGTCCATCTCTACCAATGTGGGTGGGACCCTGACTGTAGGAGCCCACCTTTATATATTAATTGTATATCCATGCTGTTAATCTTCTTTATTGGCTTATTTTATGCCATGGTACAAAAAAATAAAGCAGATGCAAATTTCGGATGGACCACACCATAAGAAAAACTGGTTAATGACCATTAAAACCCTTCTGTGGGCCACAAAAGTTTTCTATATATTTGTTTTTTCCTTTCATTGCCTAGGTGACCTAATCAACAAATTGGATGGTCAATAAACATTACAGAGGACTCCAAGAAGTTTTTAATGTAGCAATTCAATGAGCACTGCTTCCGTGGTGTGGTCGACCTAAAATTTGTATGTGCTTTATTTTTGGGACTTCGTCCTCAAATAATATGAAGAAACAGATGAACGGCATGGATATACAACGAATACATAGAGGTGGGCCCTATGTTCAGGATCCCACCCACATCGCTGGTTCCGGAGTCTCACCCATCTCGTCGAGATCCCGGAACCAGCGGGGCGCGAATTAGATGTTAGCCCGGGAACAGCTGAGTGGGTGTTACCCCTAGTGTATGGCCCACATGGATGATATATTGTATATCCATTCTGTCCATACGTTTCTACAGCACATTTTAGGATGAGGCTCCAAACATTATGCAGATCCAAATCTCAAGTGGACCACACCACTATAAACGGTGTGAATGAGTGTCCCACCATTAAAATTTTCAAAGAGCTCATTGTAAGGTTTTGGTAGTGTTTATTTGCAATCCAAGCTCTTTATAATGTCAATAAGGTCTTGATGAAGGGAAAATATAAATAGCACTTTGATACAAAACTTTTGAGGCCCACAAAACGTTATTAATGGTTATTCATATGTTTCTAGTGGCATGGTCCACCTGAGATTTGGATCTTCTTAGGGTTTTGGATCACATACTAAAATGATATGTAATAACAGATAGACGGCTTTCGATATATACAAAATATATCAAGATGGGCCTCACACGGTAGGGGTACATCAAGATGGGCCTCACTACGCAATCAGCTTCCTATTTGGAGGACGCAGATTTCCTGCTAAAACCTTGCGCTGGGAACGAAGGTGGGGTCCACAGTGATATGTTTTGATAAATCCACTCCGTCCATCTATTTTGGGAGCTCATTTTAGGACATGAGACCAAAAATGAGCCGGATCCAAGACTCAAGTGGACTCACTGAAGGAAAAGGTGGTTAGGGAAATTACTACCGTTGAAACCTCCCTAGGGTCCACAGTGATGTTCATATTACATCCATACCGTTCATAACAACACTACTACTGGGATGAACTGGAAACACAAATATTATCATGATTCGAAACTCATGTGGCTCCACAAATATTTCAACTGTGGACATTCAATCCTCACGTTTTTGGCCCACTTGAGTCTTGGATCCCGTTCATTTTTTGGTCTAATATCCTAAAATGAGATCCCAAAATGGATGGACGGAGTGGATTTATCAAAAACTATCACTGTGGGCCCCACCTTTGTTCCCAGGGCAGGAACTTCGTGTGCAAGGCTTTGGCAGGAAATCCGCGTCCCTATTTGGATGGATGCGGATTAGCTACTGACATGTTGAGTAGCGAACCTGGCTACTGAAGTGACGTCACCATGTTCTGTGGGCCCAGCATGATGTATATGTTGTATCCACACCGTCCATCCATTTGGAGAGATCAGTTTCGGGCCTGACTCAAAGAATGAGGCAGATCCAAAGCTCAAAGTGAACTCCGCCACAAAAAATAGTGGGGACAGTGACATCCACCGTTGAAAACTTCCTAGGCCCACAGAAGTTTCCAATCAAACTGATATTTGTGTTTACCCTTCCTCCATGTCTATGTGAATTTATGAACAGGTTGGATCTCAAATAAAAATCATGGTGGCCCCTAAGAATTTTTCAACGGTAGATATTACTGTCCCACTGTTTTCTGTGGTGGGGTCCACTTGAGATCTAGATCTGCCTCATTCTTTGTTTCATGCCTTATAATGATCTCTATAAATGATTGGACGGTGTAGATACAATAAATACTTCATGTGGAGGCCCACGTATCATGGTGACGTCACTTCAGTAGCCATGTTCAGTTCAGTACTCAACTAGCTAATCCGTGTCCTCTTTGGATATGCTAATGGAGCGCGGATTGTGGACGCGGACCAGCTACTGACAGGTTGAGTTTACTGACAGGTTGAGTAGCTATCTCGTTACTAAAGTGACGGCACCAATTTACGTGGGCCCCACTGTGATGTATGTTGTATCCACACCATCCATTCATTTGGAGAGATCATTTTAGGGTATGAGCTAAAGAATGAGTCACATACAAAGCACAAGTGGAACCCCGCCAAAGAAAACAGTGGGGACACGGATGCACGGTTGAAACCTTACTAGGGCCCACTATGATGTTTATTTGGGATCCAATCTGTACATAAGTTCACATAGACATGGAAGAAGGGAAAACACAAATATGAGCTTGATAGAAAACTTATGCGGCCCCAAGAAGGTTTTAAACTGATACAAATAGACTTGAGATTTGTATATGTCTCATTCTTTAGCTCATGCCCTAAAAAATGATTTCTCCAAATGGATGGATGGTGTGGATACAACGCATAAATCATAGGTGGGGCCTGCAGAAGTTGGTGACGTCACTCCAGTAGCTAGATAGCTACTCAACCTGTAAGTAGCTAATCCGCGTCCACGGATTGGGTACTACCCCACCAGGATAGACGCGGTTTGGCTAGTGTTGGTTGATTGGCTAGTGGTTGGTGCACTGTAGTCCCACCATCATGTATTTAGTTCATCCATGACGTTCATCCATTTTTCCATATCATTTTATGGAATGAGCCCAAAAATGAAATAGATCCAAATGTCAACTGGACAACATCACAGGAAATAGTGTTCATTAAATGTCGAGCATCAAAAACTTTTTTGGGCCACAAAAGTTTTGGATCAAGCTGATATTTGTTTTTTCCTTTCATCCCGGTCTGTATTACTTAATCAACAGGTTAAATGGTAAACAAACATTACAGAGGACCCTAGGAGGTTTTTATTGGTGGACATTCAATTAGTATTGTTTTCCTATGGTGGGGTCCACCTGAGATTTAAATTTGCCTCATTCTTGGGATCAACACCTAAAATCATCTAAAAAATGGATGGACGACATGGATGAAACACATACATCATGGTGGGGCCCACAGAGCACTAACCACTAGCCACCTTGCTAGTGACAGCGACACTAACCAAACCGCGTCCCATCAAGACTTAGCTAGAGGTGGACGGCCCTTTCAGGGCTATGTGGAGCCCATTGTAATATATATTTTTTTATCTACACTGTCCATCTATTTTAACAGACTATTTTAGGGCATGAGCTATGTGGGGCCCACCTTGATTTATGTATTTTATCTACTTTGTCCATCCATTTTACCAAATAATTTTAGAACTTGAGCTCAAACATGAAGCATATCCAAAGCTCAAGTGGACCACACCACATGAAATAGTGTGACTAGAACTTTTACTGTTGAAAAAACTCTTACGAGCATTTTTAACAACAGATTAAACACATTGTGGTATATAAGACATATTGTAGTGTTCGTCCGTACGTTGTAAATTACTTTTAATAGCGTTTTTCGATCGTTGTAAATTTTGTTTAATAGTGTTTTTCGACCGCTGTGGTATGTAAGACATACTTCAGCGTTCGTACACACGTTTAATGTTTTTCGACCGTTGTAAATTCATTTTAACAACGTTTTCGCATGCTGTAAATTCCTTTCAACAACGTTTTCCAAATGCTGTAAAAAAGTTGTACAATTACAGCTTTCAAATGACAACATTTTTTTAGCGAACACGGTAAATTCTACTTTTAACAACATGCATTAGATGAACACGGTCAAAATGATGTTGCAAATACTCACATTTATTGTAGTTAAAGGTGCCTTGGTAATATCTCGAGGCAAGAAGGAAGGTACTTTATAAGTGATTTATGGATCATATAGCTCACTAGCAGTCGTATCAACTGGAGTGAACGGGTAGTTATGGCATCAAAGGTTAGGACATATGAGTGAGAAGGGGATGAAAAAGCTATTTTTAAAAGGGAAGCTACCAGGGTTGAAGTCTATCAACTTAAAATTCTACGAGGACAGCGTGTATGACAAGAAGAAGAAAGTAAGCTTCAAGAAAATAGGACAAGCTCCAAAGACGCATCTATTGGAGCTTGTACACGCTGATGTGTGGGGACCGACACATATATTATCTCTTGGTGGATCACGTTATTTTGTTTCTTTCATTGATGATGCTAGTAGAAAATTGTGGGTTTATTTCTTAAAACATAAATATGAGGTGTTTGATGTATTTAAGAAGTGGAAGGTTCTGGTAGAAAATGAGACAAGTAAAATTGTAACATGTCTCAGATCTGATAATAGGGGAGAGTATTGTGACAAGAGATTTGAGGAGTATTGTGCAGCACATGGAATCTAATATCAAAAAATGATTCTAGGTACACCGTAGCAGAACAGTGTGACTGAGCGCATTAACAGGACTATTCTTGAGTGCACCAGGAGCATGAGGTTACATATAGGGTTGCCCAAGACATTTTGGGCAGATACTATGAATACTACCGTATATCTCATCAACAGAAGTCCCTCAATACCATTGGATAGTGGGTTACCAGAAGAAACATGGATTAGGAAAGAAGTGAACCTTACACATCTCAAAGTGTTCGGTTGCATTTCATATGTTCACATTGATGCAGAGCACAGAAACAAGCTAGATGCGAAGTTCAGGAGGTGCACGTTTATAGGCTACGGGCAGCATGATTTTGACTACTGATTTTGGGATACAGAAAACCCAAAAATCATTAGAAGCAATGACGTAGTTTTCAATGAAAAGTGATGCATAAGAACAGCTTGTGGCAAAAACAGAATAAGGCCGATGAGAAAGAATTCGTAGAGTTGGAAGAATTACTGGACACCGGTGTTACAGTACCACATGATAAGCATGCACATGAGCATAATGAGGCAGAGCCATAGACACCGGTTGTAAGGAGGTCTACTCGAGAGAGGAGACCCACGGTCTGATACTCACCCTCTTACATTATCTATTGCTGACAGATAATAGTGAACCAGAGTGTTTTGAAGAGGCATTACAGTCAAATACATGGGTTAAGTGGGAGCAAGCCATGGATGATGAGATTGGCTCTCTTTAGTCCAATCGTACGTGAGAGCTCGTCACTCTACCTAAGAATAAGAAAACTCTTCATAACAAGTAGGTTTACAGACTGAAAGACAAGAACGATGGTTCGAAGTAGTATAAGGCCAGATTGGTTGTGAAAGGGTTACAACAAAAGGCATGTATTGATTTCACAGAAATATTTTCACCAATGATGAAGATGTCTATGATTCGCATGATCTTGAATATAATGGCTACATAGGATCTATATATAGAGCAGCTAGATGTTAAGACATCCTTTTTTCAGGGGGACCTTGAAGAAGAGATATATATGCATCAGCCGATAAGATACGTGTCACCGGGAAAGGAGAATAAGGTGTGTAGACTGAAAAAGAATCTATATGGCCTGAAGCAGGCCCCGAGGCAGTGCTACAAGAACTTTGACAGTTTCATGTCGGAAAACAGGTTCATAAGATGTCATACAGACCATTGTCGCTATTTAAGAAGTTTGATACGTCGTACATCATCTTTCTTCTGTACATTTATAATATGCTTGTAGCTGAAGCAAGCATAAAGGACATCTAAGATCTCAAAAGACAATTGTTTAAAGAATTTACCATGAAGGATTTAGGAACTGCAAAACAAATCCTAAGTATGAGGATAAAGTGTGACAGGAAAAATAAGAAACTAGTTTTGTCATAGACAGAGTACATAGCCAAGGTAATTGATCGATTCAGTATAGGAGGTGCTAAGCCGGTTAGTACTCCATTAGCCAATCACTTCAAACTTTTTAAGGAGCAAGGTATGAAGACGCAGGAGGAACGGGACTATATGGCTAAAGTCTCATACGCGTTATCTATAGGGAGCCTCATGTATGCTATGGTTAGCACGAGACCATATATTGCTCAAGCAATGAGAGTTGTTAGTAGGTTCATGAACAATCCTGTTAAGGAACATTGGAAAGCTATGAAGTGGATCCTTAGATATCTGATAGGAATTTTAGATATAGGGCTATGTTATGAAAGATTAGAAATCAAGCTATAAGGCTACATCGATTCAGATTTAGCAGGGGATATTGACAGCAGAAGGAGCACGATAGGGTATGTCTTTACTCTGGGTAATGCTGCAGTCAGTTGAGTCTTTCAGTTACAGAAGATAGTGTCCATTAGTACAATGGAAGCAGAATATGTTGAAACTACAGAAGTGTGCAAGGATATAATGTGGATGAAAGGTTTTATGGAAGAGTTGGGAAAGAAGCAAGCAGATTGCAAAGCTGTACAGTGACAGTCAAAGTGCAATACACTTGGCTAATAATTCAGACTTTCATTCAAGGACCAATCATATTGACATTAGATATCACTTCATACGTTCGTTACTGGAAGATGGATCGATTGCTTTGGAGAAAATCCATACAAGTGAGAACCCTGCGGATATATTGACTAAGGCGAGCACACGGGAGAAGTCGAAGCTCTATTCAGCTTTGATTGGTCTTCAGGCTTGAAGAAGGGAAGGTGGTGTACTTCGGATGTAGAAGACGAAGGATCTATGGTGATGTGTCTCCAAGTGGAAGATTGTTGAGGTGTGGAACCAACACACTAATTATGCCAGTCAGAGAGTGGTCGGGGGCCCGGACGGTTTGTGACCGGGCGCTCGATATTCACACATAGGAGACAAAAGTCTCTGGACTATTTCATATACAGTCGGGCGCCCAATGGTCAGTGGATCGGGCGCCCGGTGCCCAGGGTGGGCACCCGACCATGTTTGGTCGGACACCCAAAATTTGGGTATTTTCTCGGATGGCTCATTGGACAATTTTCACATTGGGCAGGTGCCAGACCAACCCGACCGGATGTGAACAATTTTGCAGGGTTTCCTATTTTGAGTCTTATTTCCGTGTTATGCTATATAAAGGAGTGTAATTCAATATTACGGTATGGGATTAGGGTTTTTATACGTCCAAGGTGAGAAAGAGGAAAGATGTTAGCAAAAAGGGTCATCTCTGTGCATGGGAGCATCAGAGAATGTGAGTATATTGCTTGTAACTTCGTTTTCTTCATAGTGAAACTTTGCACCCATGGTTTTTTTTTTTTTTACTAATGTTAGGGTTTTTCCACGTAATTATGTCTTGTGGATTGTTGGTTTGTTTGAATTCCGCTTCTAGTTATTATTTTTTCCTGTTTATCGTTTGTGGGTGAGACCGGAGATTGGATCTCGGTTCACCAGCGCTATTGGCGTGCTGCGCAACACAAACCGTCTCCTTTTTGGGCTCATGCCTTAAGATATTTTGTTAAAATGAATTGACGGTGGATAAAACACATACATCATGGTGGAGCAGGTTGCAATCCGATGATCCTGACAAACCTATTTCATGTAATGGGTAAATCATAAGGCCATGGCTTCCACCATGTTGTATATTTAAAATCAACCCTTCTATCAGGTTCTGTGCTCCTCGTGTCCAAGTCCAAAATCAGCTAGATACACAATTAAGATGGGCCACAATAGGGAAAGGACATCAACCATACATTTGTTTGTGGGGCTACCATGGTTTATATCTTTTATCAAACCTGTTAACTTGGCTATTACTTACCAAGACAGAGAAGATTAAAAAAAAAAAAAAAAAACTTGTTACATAACTCAGGCTGGCTTGGCTGTGTGAACTAAGTGGTTTTAAGAGTAATTTTACCTTGTTACCATTAGGTGGGGTCATATGAATCTTTAAACGGGATTATTTTGAAGACGTATGGTCCAAAAATGGCTTTCATCTAATAGAAAGAGTGAATTTAACATCACGACATGTTGGACCCCACAAAGCTGGAGAATTTTACGCGTTGATTAAGATGGGCTCTTGACGATTCGGGTCCTTCCTAACCTGCCTAACAAAATCTACCAAAATCTATGAAAATTGATTTGTTGTCTTGTCATTTGGGAGACTTATGAAGCCAATAGTAAAAGAGGAGGTCAACTGCAATACTAGGATAAGATTAACTTGTGGAGTCGGGCGACTACAATGATATAGTAACATCCATCCGTCCATCAATTACGCTTTCTGATGTTCCAGGTGGTGCGCAAAAGTTCAGCTGACCCTAAACTCAAGTAAGCCACACCACAGGGAACAGTTGAGATGGGGACATCGAGCATTAAAAGCCTTCCAGTATGTGGGGCCACCATATTATATGCCATCTAATCCGTTCCAAAGATCCATCCATTGGGTGAATGGACATCTAAAACATCTGTCTGTTCGAAGTTCAGGTGGGCTACACCTACATGGTATGGTGCACCTGAGTTTTGGGTCAATCTGGGTTTTGTGGTCCAAGGAAAATTCGAGGGGGAACACATGTTGGACGGATTGGATGTCACTAAAACATTATGTTGTGTTGACTCATAGGTTAAGCTTATTATAGCATGTCCCAAATGTCACGGACGTGTGGTGTCAATTAGTCAATACCTCCTCCTCTTTCCTCCTTCCTCCATGTGAACTTCCCTAGCACTTCTTCGGTAGAAATCAACACCTCATTTTCAAATAAAATTGAAGGCGTTTTCCTCGTTGCATTAAGAAGCAATATTGATAACGTAACTTGAAAGATGAAGAGTCAAGAAGAGGAATGCGACTCTTTAATTGCCATTCAGCCCTCTTTTACCTTTGTACGCAATCCGGTCGGCCCTTTAAGCGACCAGATCTGTGTGGGTGCCAATGTGATCTATCTGTTTATCCAAGCCGTTTGTCCTCTTTATAAGATCATGTCAAGGTATGGGCCCAAAAATTAGGCAAATTAGGCAGATCCAACGCTGTAGTGGAACACACCAAATAGTAAGCTTGGTTTCCTTATGTGCAATGCACATAGCATTAATGGACGGTGGATTAAACGCAAGAATCATGCATGGTGTGGTCCACTACAACGTTGGATTTACTTCAATTTGGGATCCATGCCTTCATATATGATATTAGAAAAAGGAAGGACGGCTTGGATAAACAGATAGATCACAGCGGGACCCCATGCAGATCTGGTCGGACCCTTATCAATATTGAGAAAAGATAAAGGACGCGGCATACACAATTTAAATAGTCTGGATAACTTTACATGAGCATTACATGTGAACTGTTGTGGGTAAAGAGCCGACCTGAAAAAAGAACTGAATGGTACCGGCCCGGGAAAGACGAGCCGATCCGTTTCAGGCTCCGGATACAAGTCGGGTCGGATTAACCCGATAAAGGTTGGTCGGCTCGAACAGATTTGATAAAGATCGTCTCGAACGAGCTAAGTTGCAAATCCGTGATCTTAGGCCCACGCCAAGATATCAGGAGGAGAGATCGACATCCCCAGCAAATAGGGATAAGGATCTTTGTTCGTTATGGAAAAATCCGAGGATCTCGAGAACCCAGCTGGCAGTCCGCTGGAATCACGACTCTCCAAAAGGAAAACAGTTTCGCGAACTAAGTCTATTAATGAGTATGTTCTCTCCATTATCGAGGTATGCAAACTGATATTGATCTACACCAAGATATTCTATTATCAAAGATCACTGACTTAGGCATCAGAGGGTTACCGGCTGGGTTCCCAGCCACCCCCCTTATTCTCTGTATTTTTCGCAGGATCTGAGGAATCTTCCATACCGATCGTTCCCTACAAGAAGTTCAACTCCATCCAACCGTCCAGATCATAAAATCTACATCCTCGTCTATTGACCATTTTTTGGTAACAACAGATTGGCGCCGTCTGTGGGAAGCGCCTTCTTCCCTTAAGTAGGAAGTCCGTGTTCTCACCAAATCGTTTAAGACGATCTCAACATCTTCTCTCCCTTTCACAATGGCTGGGAAGAGAAAGTATAAAGGGAAAGCACCCGCGATCGCCGGACCTTCAGACGATCAGATCTAAAAAAATGAAGGGTCGTTTCCCAAAACCCCCGCCATACAACTCGGAGGGGATTCTCCTCGTTATGCTCAGCAGAGGGGACAACAGAGACCTCGTAATCGGGGAATCAGGTTGTCTCTTCTTGAAGAGCAGGTGGGGGGAGTCAACCAAAAGCTAGGGGGCGTTGATGAACGATTCGGCTACGTGGACCGGAGGCTGGACGAGATTAAAGCTCTACTAACCGGTCTGGTCCATCCAACAGTCGTAAATGAGAGAGACCGTAAAGGGCCTCAGCATACTCACTCCCGGCCTCAACAATCCCAGCACTCTCACCAGACTTGGCCGTCACAATGTTCTCAGCAGCCCATTCTGGTCGAAGAAAGTAAGGCCGCCAGCAAGTCAACCGGGGCAAGGTCTCGACCAGCAACGGACTTGCCTGCCAACGATCTGCGACATCGGCTCGAGGAACGGAGGACGGCTCGTCTCGAGCATGAACGAGCCGATCGTGAAGCCAGCGACCGGGTGGATGAGAACTTAAGCCCATTGGAGGCCGAGCTGAAAGAACTCCGGGAGCAAATGGGCGACATACAGAGAGCACAGCGAGCCCGAGAACCAATCACAGTAGACGCACTGGTCGACTCATCTGAGTCGCCGTTCACCGACGAGATTCATGAGGAACCCCTTCTCAAAGGGTTTAAAGTTCCTCAGCTGAAGCAATATTCAGGGATAGGAGTTCCGGCAGAGCACTTAGAAAACTTCAAAGTCCGCATGGACCTCCTCGGGGCCAACGGACACATTATGTGTAAGGCTTTTCCGTTGTCCTTGACGAGCTCGGCATGGACTTAGTTTCGCAATTTGAAACAAAAAACAATCAGCTTGTTCTTCCAACTGAGTAGGGCCTTCGCTACTCAGTTCATTGGAAGCACCAATCCGAGAAAGCATTCGACACATCTTGCAGCAATCAGGCAAAAAGAAGACGAGTCCCTAAAAGATTACCTCACGCGCTTCAATTCTGAAGAGGTACAAGTTGAAAATATCTCACAAGATGTGTTGTTACACACTATGATTGGAGGGTTACGAGACCGAATATTCCTGTGGTCTGTTGGGGAAGAGACACCTCAGTCTGTGGCTGAATTTTTAGATCGAGCGGCTAAACACATCAACGCCGAGGAACTGGTTAATGCTCACCGACCGACGACCAGGAATAAGGATCATCAGGATAGCAGCAGCTCGAAAAGACACAGGTCGGAGCGGAAGTCAGAGCGGAAGTCACCGGCTCGGAACGGATCTGCCCGTGGAACGAAATCACCTGCACCAAGGTTCGAAAAGTATACACCACTTAACAAAACCATCGAGCAAGTGTATTTAGCAAAGAAAGGCAAGTACAACTTTGAACAACCTGTGAAAATAAAGACCGACCCCAATAGAAGGTCGAAATCAAGGTACTGTCTATACCATAGAGACCACGGTCACAACACCGTGGATTGCTTCGACTTAAAGCGACAGATAGAGACCCTCATCCAGCAGGGATTCCTGAAGGACTACATCGCTCAGCGCCAGGACGGTCGGAGAAACGAAGATCGATCAGTCGACTTGAATGAGGAACTGAATAACAACCCTGTGGAAGAGATTCACATGATCTTCGGTGGACCGACCACTAGAGATTCCGAAAATTCGTGCAAAAATTATGTACGACAAGGAAGAACGTTCCAACCAGAACCGGGACTATCTGGACTGTCTGTGAACATCACCAGCCGACCTTCAAAAGTCGCAAAAGTTACATCTCGGGCGATAACGTTTACCGAAGAAGATGCCCGAGGAATCGTGCACCCACATGACGACTCCCTCGTCGTCTCAATGGTGGTAGCAAATAAAAGGCTCCACCGGATGATGATCGATACGGGAAGCTCGTCGGACATTTTGTACGCTTCAGCCTTCGAAAGAATGAAGATCGATCGTTCCAGATTAAGGCCAGTCAAGACAGCATTAACCGGATTCACAGGGGATAGCGTCATGCCGGAAGGAGAAATAACCTTACCAGTCACAGCTGGAGAAGAACCTAATCAAAAAATGATTATGGTTGATTTTCTCGTTGTGAACACCCCCTCTGTCTATAATGCCATCATCGGCCTGCCCTATCTTGCAAGCTCTCAAAGTTGCCGTTTCCATCTATCACCTGACAATGAAGTTTGAAACTGATGAAGGAGTCTGCATAGTCAGAGGACACCAGCAAGAAGCCCGTCGTTGCTACGAACTTTCTCTACGAGGGAAAAATAAAGGTGCAATATCAACTGTCTCTTACGCGTCCTCCTTGGACCCGAGAGAAGACGAGCAGGAGCACGGATTACCAGCCGAGGAGTTGGTCGATATTCCCTTGTCGGTAGCCGATCCGATCAGGGTTATTCAGATCGGGTCACGTTTGACAGACGAGGTACGAGAAAATTTCATAAACTTTTTAAAGGAGCATATAGATGTTTTTGCATGGTCCCATAAAGAAATGCCCGAAATCTGTCCAGGAGGTAATGGTCCACCGACTCAATGTTGACCCGACCATCAGACCGGTCCGTAAAAAAAGGTGTACTTTCAACACGGAAAGGTACGCGATAATCGAAGAAGAGGTGTAGAAACTGCGCAAAGTGGGGTTTGTCCAAGAAATATGTTATCCAGATTGGTTGGCAAATGTCGTCCTCTTAAAAAAAGCCAATGGGAAATGGAGGGTCTGTGTGGATTACACCAACCTGAACAAAGCTTGTCCTAAGGACAGCTTCCCACTATCAAGGATAGATCAGCTCGTCGACGCGACTGCTGGGCACGAACTCCTCAGCTTTATGGACGCCTACTCTGGGTACAATCAAATCTAAATGTATGCTCCCGATCGGCAAAAAACCGCGTTCATCACGGATCGGGGCCTCTACTGCTACAAGGTCATGCCTTTCGGGCTCAAGAACGCCGGAGCAACCTACCAACGATTGGTAAACAAGATGTTTGCAGATCAACTAGGCAAAACTATGGAAGTATATGTTGACGACATGCTCGTCAAAAGTAAGTGGTCAGAAGATCACGTCAACGACCTATGCACTGCGTTCAGAATATTGAGGAAGTATCGTATGAAGCTCAACCCTAGCAAATGCGCCTTTGGAGTGAGCTCAGGAAAATTCCTTGGCTTCATGGTGAACCTAGCGAGGAATTGAAGCCAATCCAGAAAAAATCCAGGCCCTCCTCAATATGAGCTCACCTCGCACAGTTAAGGAAATTCAGCGACTCACAGGAAGGATCGCAACACTCAACAGGTTCGTTTCAAAGGCTACTGACCGGTGTCTTCCTTTCTTCAAACAACTGCGTAAATGTAAGGAAATGACATGGACTTCAGAATGCGAGCAAGCTTTTATGGAGCTGAAAGCCTACCTCGGCTCCCCACCGTTGTTGTCCAAGCCGGTGCATAAAGAAGAATTGCTTCTGTACTTAACAGTCTCAGGAGCAGCAGTCAGCTCGGCTCTTGTCCGAGACGACGAAGGAACACAAAGGCCCGTTTATTATATGAGCAAAGCCCTGATCGGCTCGGAAACACGATATCCTCAAATCGAGAAACTCGCCCTAGCTTTAATAACCTCGGCCCAAAAGTTGAGGCCATACTTCCAAGCGCACCCGATAGCTGTATTAACCGATCAGCCATTACGGCAGGTACTGCAGAATCCCCAAACCTCAGGTCGCCTCGTTAAATGGGCCGTCGAATTGGGCGAATTCGACATACGATACCGACCTCGTACTGCAATCAAGGGACAAGCTGTAGCCGACTTCATCATCGAGTTAACCGAGCCCCGCGAGGTTGAGTGCGGTCATGAACCTGTCCATGATCAGGAGGTAAGTCATATCACACCTTTCTGGTTATTACACGTCGACGGATCTTCCAATTCACAGGGCAGTGGAGCCGGCCTCGTTCTGTCCTCACCTGACGGGATCAAAATTCAGTACGCACTTCGATTCGGATTCCGAGCTTCAAATAATGAAGCGGAGTATGAAGCCCTCTTAGCTGGTCTTTGCCTCGCCTCGGAAATAGGAATCCGATTGGTAAGAATATACAGCGACTCACAACTTGTGGTTGGACAAGTGACTGCGGAATATCAGGCAAAAGGAGGAAGAATGGCTGCATATCTGAAGAGAGCTCAAGAGCTATTATTGCGTTTTGACCATTATGAAATCGTTCAAATCCCAAGAGATGGGAACACAAACGCAGATGCTCTTGCGAAGCTCGCGTCATCAGCAGACGACGAGCTCGGTAGAATGATACCCATCGAGTTCCTCCCTCAACGAAGCGTATCGTCAAATGAATTCGCAGGGGTTTTTCCAATATCGGTGAATCCAGATTGGAGAGATCCTATCATCTGGTTTTTACAATCAGGTGAGTTACCCGACAATCAAAAAGAAGCTCGGCGCATCCGCTATAGGTCAGCTCGATATACATTGATAGATGAAGTCCTCTATAAGAAGGGATTCTCCCGCCCGTGTCTACGTTGTTTAGGGCCTGAAGAAGCCGACTACGTACTGCGTGAAATCCACTACGGATGTTGCGGGAATCATTCTGGAGCACGAGCACTTGCACAGAAATCGATCCGACAGGGATATTATTGGCCCACCATCCAGCAAGATGCCCGAGAGACCGTTAAAAGATGCGATAAGTGCCAACGATTCGCCCCAATACCTCACCTGCTGCTTGAAGAGCTCACTCCTATGGCTGGACCCTAGCCGTTTGCTCAATGGGGGGTCGATATCATCGGTCCACTCCCGACGGGAAAAGGACTAGTTAAATATGCAATTGTCGCCGTCGACTACTTCACAAAGTGGGATGAAGCAGAACCACTAGCTACCATCACAGAAAAGAAGACGACGGACTTCATTTGGAGGGCGATTGTGTGTCATTTTGGGATGCCGAATACCATAATCACAGACAATGGGCGACAGTTCGACAATCAAGGATTTCGTAAATTTTGCAGTGGATTGGGCATTAAAAATGTATATTCGTCTCCTCACCACCCACAAGCCAACGGTCAGGTCGAAGCAATCAACAAAATTATCAAGAACCATCTCAAAGCGAAGCTCGGAGAAAGAAAAGGGGCTTGGGCGTAAGAACTTCCTGAAGTGCTATGGGCCTATCGAACCACAGCTCGGTCCACTACCGGGGAGACCCCCTTTTTCCTGGCATTTGGAGCCGAAGCTGTTGTGCCGGTGGAAATCGAAATGCCCACTAGCAGGACCAACCATCATCGACCCGACCAAAATGAAGGCTAGCTGCGAATGAGCCTAGACCTACTCGACGAAGCAAGAGAAGCTTCTCAAGTACGAGTAGCCGCATATCAGCAGAGGGTCTGACGATACTACAATTCCAAAGTGAAAGAGCGGCGATTCCGAGCTGGTGACCTCGTCCTTAAAAAGGTGAACATAAATGACAAAACCTGCGTATTTGGCCCCAATTGGGAGGGGCCATATAAGGTCGTTAGCTCGCGTCGTCTCGGCACTTATCGGCTCGAAAACATGGAGGGTAAACCA
Source organism: Liriodendron chinense (assembly GCA_003013855.2). Lineage (NCBI taxonomy): Eukaryota > Viridiplantae > Streptophyta > Magnoliopsida > Magnoliales > Magnoliaceae > Liriodendron > Liriodendron chinense. Next base: position 8,681,530 of record ML058389.1, read on the forward strand.
CTTCCTCATCCATGGAACGCCGAACATCTCAAGATCTACTATCCGTGAACAACGGGCCGTACTCGGCGCAAAGTATGTGTTTCGGAGCAATAATTTAATAAAATCCTTTCCTAGGAATTGTTTTACGACGTTCTTTCAGTGCAACCTAATTTCGGTATAGTACACTTAAGCTTACTGAAATACATGGGGCAATAGGTGGCTGACATGGCTAGCCAACCCCAGGTCAGTTCGATAACGTAAACACGTCACATCAATGTTAACGCAAAAGTAAACTCTACAAAGGGAATTAGCAAAATCTGCCTCTAAAGGGCTTGTATTAAAGATAACATGTTGTATACATTTCAAAAAAAAAAATCCGATTTAATCCTTGCCAGCCCCAGACGGGCCAGCCCCATCATCTCCGACCCGCGCCTCCTCCTCCTCCTCCTCCTCATCCTCGTCCACAGGCGTAAGGTCAAGGGTAGGGAAATGCTTGAGTACGAGACGCCTGCACTCCTGGAAGCCGTCATTGTACAACTCCTCAGAAACTGCAGACAACTTCTCGAGCTCAGCCTTCGCTCCGTTAACCTCTGCCAAGGACTTCAGCTGGACCTCCTTCAAAAGCCTAGCCAGGTGAACCTTTTCCTCCTCGGCTGTCTTCAGAGCAGCTTCAAGAGATTCGGCCTTATTCTCATTGGATCGGGCCTTGGCCTCTGCCTCCTTCAGGGCCTCTTCTAGAGATTGGACCTGAGCTTGAGACACTTCCAGCTCCGATTGCGCGACCTTCAGTTCGGACTGAGCAGACTTCAGCTCGGACTGAGCGTCCTTCAGAAGAAGGAAACATTTCTTCAGCTCAGCCTTCACGGCTTCAGTCTTCGTCTTCTAAGAAGAAGCAGCAACCAGAGCTTTTGCATCTGGCGATTCCGCTCGGCCATCACTTGGTGGATCATGATCAGTGCAGCCGAATCCTGCGAAAGTAATACAGTTAGCATGTAAGTCAGAAAGCATCACAGGCACACAACAAAGAAATTCGTAAAATTACCCTGAGACTGCTCTCTATTACCACCCCGACCATTTGATCCGGGTCGGAGGAGGCTATGATATTCAGGTCTTGGAGGATGCTGTGGTTAACACGCATATATGCGTTGACACCCTCCATCCAAGACGAATATTGCTCTGTTAACGGAGGCATCTCGACCCAGTCCTCCCGTTGCTCAGCAGGGGTAGTGGAAGCAAGCGCATGACTGAGGAGGACGAGAAGTGGAGGCGCCAGCAGCAGGTTGGTCAGGTCCAGCTGCAGCAAGTTGGGGGTTTTGGGAGGAGGTAGCTGGAGGCGCAGGAATGTTGATGGGCTCAGCTCGTGAGCCCGAATCATCCGGCACACTGATCACCGGGTCATCAACGGATGTCACCGGGGTGGCCGTCGGCTCGGCTCCGACTGATGGTGAATCCGCACTGGGAAGTTGCCCGGATCCACATATAAAGGATTGAGGCAAGCGGGGCGGTCTCTACACCTCGGAAGTAGCCACCCTCTTTCTAGGGGGCTCAGCAGAGCTCTGCCCGCGATCCAGAAACCGAGCTGGAATCTTGCGAGTCTTGGAGACTGCCTTCGGAGTCATTCCTGTCCAAGAAAAGGGATGAAAAATGAGAAGACAACGAAACGAAAAGAAGGAAAAACAAGTTACCGTTTCAGCCTACCGACCTGATTCAGAAACGGAATTAAAAGTAATCACTCTTCGGAAATCCCTCTCTTCAATAGGGAGAGCTCGGGCTTTGGTCACAGTGTGGTTGAATAGTAGCCCACTTCCGGTTTAAGGAAGCCGGATCCAAGACAAGCATTTCTAAGCTATGCTTAACATATAAATTGATGTATAGGGCCCATCTTGATGTTATAATGATATCCAATCCGTCCATCATGTGAGCCCCCTCTTATTCACATAAGATCCAAAACTAAAAGATTGATCCGAAACTCGCATGGGAATCATGCCTAAAACCTATAAAACATGTGTTGTGGTCCACCTGGGTTTTGGAATGGCCTTATTTTTTGGCGTTCATTTATCCTGATCGGATGGATTGTCTTAATGAATTATTTGGCATATAGAAAAGATAGTGGACCACACATACAATCTGGGAGGTTTATAATGGCGAGAGTCCCTGTTTTGCTGTGGCCCACCTGAGTTTTGAACCAGCCAGATTTTTGGGTACGAAGGGGAACATTAGGTGCCGGACATGATGGCCTAGTTAAATGTCATTAAAACAAAATTATGGTGCATGGGCCTACAAATCCAATTGTACATTAAGCTTATCCTAAAAACAAATAGCTAGCTATTGGGTTTATCCTCTTTCCTAGAGTTTACTTAAGCAAAACGAACACATACACAACATAATTAGTGCAACCATCGATAACCCCCTATAAAATAAAAGAAAGTTACAAAATTAGAGCCATATGCGTATAACTATCAAAAGCTACATAACCAAATACAACACATTGAAAACATGTCTAACCCCATTTTCTTATAAAATGAGGGATCGTCTTCTTTACATACCAAGCACCACTCACCAAAGTAACCTACGTCACAAAAAAAAAAAAAAAAAAAAAAAAAAAGAAAAAAAAAAAAAAAAACTTCCCCCCTATAAGCAAGACATGTCGCAACATCTCCCAGCCTCGCCATTGATTACTGCCATCGACGAGATCCGTTGGGTCATACAAATCCGCCAGCTCATCCACGACGGCGAGGAGGAAGAAATTGAACTCCCTGTCTGCATCTTCAACGTCCCAAAAACCCTAATCGCCACCAATCCTGATGCCTATATACCACAACAAATCGCACTGGGCCCGTACCACCACTGGCGGCCAGAGCTCTATGAAATGGAGCGGTACAAGGTCTCCGCCGCTAAAAGAATCCAAAAACATCTCAAAACCCACAAATTCCAAAGCCTCATTGATCGATTCATGAAGCTCGAACCTCGGATCCGGTCATGTTACCACCGCTACCTTGATTTCAGCGGGGAAACCCTAGCATGGATGATGGCAATCGATACGTCATTCTTACTTGAATTCCTGCAGATCTTCACCACCAGAGACAGTAAGGTCGTAGAAAGAATATCATCGAGAATGTCACATTTGGTCGATTACACAGGGAGGAGGTCATCCCATAACGCAATCCTCCGAGATATAATGATGCTCGAAAACCAAATCCCGCTCTTCCTCTTAAGAAAGATCTCAGATTCTCAGCACCCAACGACACAAGAAGCCGATAAAGAACTATCTGCGATCTTGATGGAGCTTTGCAAAAAGCTCTCCCCGTTGAAGATGATGGAGAATTTCCCACAAATCCAAGTCAAGGAGCATGCGCACTTGCTGGAGCTCCTTTACTATGTGATGGTGCCAAAATCTTACCAGTCGAGCCAGACGAATGAATCCGAAGAAGTAACCATCGAAGGGACCAGAAAAGAATCATTTGGAAACACAGGCGATGTCGGGCAGCTCCTCAACATGATATGGGATTTCATGTCATCTCTCGATGTTCAACCCGTCCGCTACATTAAGAAAATTCTCATGTCCAGACCCGTCAAGTTGGTAGTGAAAATCCCATGGATGATGATCGCAGAAATCCGCGGATTGTCACTGTTAAAACAACCTGTGGAGTATTTCTTCTCATCATCCCAGGATAAGGAAAACGCCAAACCTGAAGACTCGAATCCAAGCAACAACAGCAACAGGCCCCCTTCAATCGAAGAGATCACCATTCCTTCAGTGTCTGAACTGATCAACGTCGGGGTAAGATTTTCGGCCACCAACAGAGATTTATCGTCCATAAGGTTCGATTCAAAAACCATTACATTCTATCTCCCCACTGTTACACTGGACGTCCACACGGAGGTCATACTACGGAATTTGGTCGCGTTCGAGGCGTCGATTGCAAGTGGACCATTGGTTTTTACACGGTACACCGAACTAATGAATGGGATTATAGACACGGAAGAGGACGTGAAAATGCTTAGAAATACGGGGATTGTTGAGAACTGTTTGAAGAGTGACGAAGAAGCAGCGAGTCTGTGGAATGGGATGAGCAAATCTATGAAAATAACCAAAGTGCCCTCTCTAGATAAGGTGATTGAAGATGTGAACTGGTATTATAGCAGTAGATGGAAGGTCAAAGTTGGAAAGTTCATGAAGAGGTACGTGTTTGGGTCGTGGAAGTTTCTAACATTTCTGGCTTGTATTTTGCTGCTGCTGATGACGGGTTTGCAGTCATTCTGCTCGGTCTATACATGTGCTCGTTGGTTCAATCTTAAAACCGCGGAGTGATTGGAAATTTAAATCCGACTAGTGACCGGTGGACCACAGTTTCTGAACAGTGGTGAAAAATATTGGCCGAAGTTTTCTAAGAGGTCCACTAGCCTGATTTTTGGGTTAGAACGTCTATACATTCAGACCCACCTGATGAACGGATTAAAGAATAACGCATGTATTTGCCAAGCTGGCATATGTGGTGGTAGCATTGTACATGCGTGAACTTCTCAAATATGTTTACTTTCTATTTATTTATTATTTATATTTTGGACGTATGAACTGAAGAGAAGTTATTGTAATTTCAATACCATATATATATATATATTGACAGATGTCTGTCACTCGTGGCTTTGTCGGTGGATCATTTGGCAGCATGGAATTTTGCTAGTTAGGATTTGGAATCCGGAGATCAATCCAAATCGTTTTCGCACTTCCAAATTATGGATTAAAAATTCATATTATCTTTGGCACACTCTAAATTCTTTTATTTCCAATTTAACTTGGATTAAAATCCTGAAACCCCTTTTAAATTTCACGAGAAAAGGCAAGTTATAATAGTTTGGAAACTGTTTTTAAAAGATAACAATAATGTTATTAACTTTTGCTTCCTTATTTAGAAGTGCAAGGGTGAAAGTCATATCACTGGGAGGAGAAGCTATTCATTTTCTTAAGATCTAATGTTCACTTAAGATCTATTGATGTTCAAGTAATTGGACATGTTTTCTGAAAATGTACTGTTCAAATAATTGGGCGTCCAACTCATAAAACAGCATTTGAAGTTTGCGCATCAAGAGGAGCTTGTTGGGGAAGGATATGTGAAACTTAAACTTAATGCGGAATAATTGGATCTCTATGCATCGAATAATGGAGATTCCATCTGTAATCTTAAAGCCATACTTGATTGGGAAGACATTCCCGATGCCGCCGTGTTGCCGAGAAGAACTCTTGGTCTTCTGCACCTTACACCTTTAGGAGAATCACTCAATGGGACTAGGATTTTTTCTTGTGTGTTGGTGAGGGGATCAAGACGTATATTTATAGGAAAGAGGGCCAGAGAACCTTACCCATCACACTTCTCTCCTCTAAGGTCTCCACACCATAGGTTTCCATATCTAGCTTAATAACCGCGTATAGGGAACACGGTTCAAGCGTCCTGCCCCAAACCTATTTGCAATGATCACAACTATAGTGGGGCCCACTGAATCGCTCAATCTGAATAATCCAACGGTCATGATCTAAACCGATGATCATGTGTGGCCCACTTAATGGAGTCTTACATTCTCCCACTTGGGCTACACTGATCTCTGAAAGAAAATAAAACATTTTATTTTATTTTGTGAAAAACATTTTATAAAACGCATTTGTTTCAAAAGTTCCTAATGGGCGCCTTACTGATTTCAAAACAATACCGTTGGATAATTATGAGCAACACTTGTCAAATCCGGTCCATCAAGACCACTGATATTGAATCGTGGTAGTCAACACAACATTTAATATTTGCGAAGTGTGACGAATTACGATCACAAATACCAATAGCCTTAACGACATGGATCAATGATATGGGGTGTGGTATGAAGATTACATATCTTATGTGATCATACATGTTTATCTTCAAGTGGTCATACTGAACGTGTCTCCGAGACACAAACCAAAGTCTTGCTTACTCAAAACTAAATGTGCACACTGAAGAAGAAGCAAGATATAAACTGAAAAACAGAATCATCAATGCATAAAAGATATCTCTAAAAAATGTCTGGACATAATCGAATCATACATGAAAACTCTCACTATTGAAATACATCCTTGGGATCAACAACTCCCATAGACGTCACATGCTCCTTAAAGAGCGTGATAGGAAGGCCTTTAGTGAGAGTATCTGCTATCATCTACCTTGTGCCGATGAGTTCCACAAACACTTGACGATTCTGAACTCTCTCCTTCACAACAAGATATTTGATGTCAATGTGCTTTGACCTTGATGAATGCTTGTTATTGTTGGAGAAGTTGACTGTAGCTGAACTATCACAATAGATTTTCAATGGTTTCAGGATCATCTGCACAACCCGTAAACTAGAGAAAAAACTTTGAAGCCAGACCGCCTGATTCGTGGCTTCATGACAAGCTACATACTCTGCTTCCATGGTAGATGATGCCGTAATCGACTGTTTCACGCTCTTCTATGATACGGTTCCACCAACCATCATAAATACATAGTCCGAGGTGGACTTCTTGCTGTTGAGACAACCAGCAAAATCTACATCTGTATATCCTACCACTCCAAATGGTCGGATCTCCTGTATGTGAGTTCGAAGTCCTTTGTTCTTTACAGTTAGCGCAACACTTTCTTTACAGCTATTCAATAATTCATTCCTGGATTGCTAAGGTACCTGTCCAACATTCCAACCACAAAAGCAATATCTGGACGCGTACAGACCTGAGTATACATGATGCTCCCTACTGCTGACGTATACAGAATAGCTTTCATCTTGTCCTTTTCTAGGTCATTCTTAGGACATTGAAATTGACCAAATTTGTCACATTTTACAATAGGTGCTTGGCCAGGAGCACAACCTTGCATGCCAAACCTTTCGAGAACCCTATCAGTATAGGCCCTCTGCGACAAGCCAAGTAATCCACGTGATCTGTCCCGGCTAATCTGAATGCCGATGACAAAGAAGGCATCACCAAGATCTTTTATCTCAAAGTTTTGAGATAGAAATTTCTTAGTCTCACGCAACAATCCAATATCACTATTGGCCAATAAAAGGTCGTCAACATACAAGACCAAAATGATAAACTTACTCCCACTGATTTTCATATATATATGCACTCATCCGTAGTGTTTTCAATGAAACCATATGAGGAAACAACTTCATGAAACTTTAGGTACCACTGTCGTGATGCCTGTTTCAACCCATAAATAAACTTCTTAAGTTTGTAGACCAGATGTTCTGAGCCTTTGGCTTTAAAATCGTTTGGCTGCAACATATATACGTTCTCCATTAGATCTCCATTGAGAAACGCAGTTTTCACGTCTATTTGATGTAGCTCCAAATCCATATGAGCCACAAGAGCCATAATGATCCTAAAGGAGTCTTTCTTAGATACAGGTGAGAAAGTCTCCTTAAAGTCAATGCCCTCACGCTGAATGAAACCCTTTGCAACTAGCTTGGCTTTATACCTTTCGATATTGCCCTTAAAGTCCCGTTTGGTTTTAAATACCCATTTGCAACCAATCGGCTTAATCCCTTCAGGCAATTCAACAAGGTCCCAAACTTTGTTGTCCTTCATGGATTTCAATTCATCCTTCATGGCATCGAACCAATGAGAAGAATCCGCACTTTGTTCGACCTGTGAAAGGGATACAGGATCCTTTTCAACTCCAATGTCAAACTTATGCTCCTGTAAATGGACGACGTAATCGTCTGGTATTGCAGATCTTCTCTCTCTGTGTGATCATCTTGATGGCTCATTATTTTGAATTGTGTTTTCCATTTCCTCATTAGTGGGTTGTATTTGAGGTTGTACATGGTTGTCCATATGGTTCTCAGGGTCCACTGCTGGACAGACAACCATGCTACTCTGAATGATTGTGGTAGGAATCACAATCCGCTCTTCCTCAAATACAATATCTCTTAAATTTGTGCTCCCACTATCTTCAGTGTTCTCAATAAACCTAGCATTTGCAGTCTCAATGACTCTCATGGAATATGATGGACAGTAAAATCTGAATCCTTTTGATCTTTCTGGGTATCCAATAAAGAAGCAACTAACAGTTCTAGGGTCAAGTTTTCTTTCATGCGGGTTATATGGTTTGGATTCTACAGGACAACCCCATACATGAAAATATCGTAGACTAGGCTTTTGCCCATTTTACAATTCATATGGAGTTTTCCTTACAGCCTTACTTGGGACCCTATTAAGGATATGAACAGCCGTTTTCAACGCATCACCCCACAAAGATTCTGGCAACGTAGAATTACTGATTATAAATCGCACCATGTCCTTTAGGGTGCAATTACGCCTTTCCGCTACACCATTTTGCGCTGGAGTACCAGGCATGGTGTACTGGGCGACGATGCCACAATCTTGTAGGTATCTAGCGAATGGACCTGGATTACGCCCAAATTCATCATACCTTCCGTAGTACTCACCACCACGGTCGGATCTAACGACTTTGATCTTCCTGTCGCGTTGATTCTCGACTTCAGCCTTATGGATCTTAAATGTATCCAGGGCGTCTGATTTTTCGTTAATAAGGTACAAGTACCCATAACGAGAGTAGTCATCTATAAAAGTGATAAAATACTTCTGTCCGTTCCAGGATGCTGCAGGGAACGGTCCGCAAATGTCTGTATGAATCACTTCTAAGAGTCCTACGCTCCTAGTGGCACCCTTTTTCCTTATTCTAGTCTGTTTACCTTTAATGCAATCAATACAATCCTAAAGTCTGAGAAGTCCAGGGAGTGAAGAATTCCTTCACGCACAAGCCTTTCCAATCTCTCACAAGAGATATGGCCTAATCGCCTGTGCCATAGCATGGAGGAATTCTCACAATCTAAACTTCATTTGATGCCTTTAGTGTTTCCATGTGAAGAGTTGATGCTGTATACATGTGAAATATCCAAATCTAACTGGTAAAGGTTATTAACTAAAGTGCGAGAACCAATCACAACTGAATCATAGTAAATACTTAATTTTTCATTTGCAAATTTAAACTCATAACCAAATTTGTCCAAACGAGAAATGGAAACCAAATTGCGCCTTATAAAAGGCACACAAAAAGTATCTACTAGATCAAGAAAGTGTCCTGACGATAACCTAAGCCTACAGACTCCAATAGCTTCCACATTTGCTCTAATGCCGTTCCCCATATAGACTGATCTTTCTGCATCAGTTGGCGTCCGGCTTTGGAGCATATCCTGCATGGAATTTTAAATGTGAATAGTTGCACCAGAATCTATCCACCAGGAGTCTGTGGACATATCAGCTAAATTTGATTCAAAACAGACTAAAATATGGTCTTTACCCTTAGAAACGAGCCATACTTTAAATCCTTCACAATCCTTCTTCTGATGACCAGGCTTATTGCAGAAGAAGCAGCCATCATTAAAACCCTTCTTTTTCTTCTTAAATGTCTTTCCAGACTTAGGCTGATTGCCACCCACCCGCAGGACCCGTAGAACTTTTCCCTGATGTGTGCTTTGATACCAACTGTGAAACTTAAACTTAATGCGGAATAATCGGATCTCTATGCATCGAATAATGGAGATTTCATACTGTAATCTTAAAGCCATACCTGATTGGGAAGACATTCCTGATGTCACCGTGTTGCCGAGAAGAACTCTTGGTCTTCCGCACCTTACACCTTTAGGAGAATCACTCAATGAGACTAGGGTTTTCTCTTGTGTGTTGGTGAGGAGACCAAGACGTATATTTATAGGAAAGAGGGCAAGAGAAGCTTACCCATCACAGGATACACTAGCCTTCGGATCTTGCAATCCCTAACCAACTGAATTATGGAATATAAATGTGGAACAAAAAATAAATAATCACCACACACGACACACAGGAGTTTTTACGTGGAAAACCCTTTAGGAATAGAGGTAAAAACCACGAGACCCCATCCAATCAACAAATCTACTATGTAAAGCAAGTAACACAGTGATCACGAGTTTCACACACTCGAATCTAATGAACTCCACCCTCAAGGGCGGATTATAATAAAAGAGAATGATAATAGAGAGATCTCACTAATGAAATGAACTTGAAGAGGCTATGAACACTACCGGTCGTAGATGAACATCGACCTCGACCTTCTCTCTCTCTTTGATCTTCCTCTCTCTTTCTCTCAATCTCTTCTTCTTTTTCTTTCTCTCTCTATATTGCTCTGAATGTGTATAATATTTTTTCTAACCTAATTTCTCACTAACATGTGCTTATAGAACACTAACACCTGAAATTGAAAACAAAATAGAAAACTGCGTAAAGCAGTCATCGGTCGACCGACCCGCTGCTGTCGGTCCGACAATGACAAAAATACCATCGAGTTTTGGTCACCCGAACACACCCTTCGGTCACCTGATCACCGATCGTCGATCGCTCGAGACTGTCTAAAATAGTCAAATGAACAACTGTCATTATTCTGTGAGTTTTGACTGCCCGACCCAACATGGTCGGTCACTTGATGACTCTCGAACTGCACATCTCTCCTCACATCCTAAGGAGGAACACCCCATCAAATCTTCCCCTTCCAACTCATGAGGAGGGCTTCACCATCATCAAGCCCGTCAGGCTTCTATAAGCCTTGAATTTGCCCTTTGGCCAAAGGCTTAGTCATCATGTTTGACACATTATTATCCTTATGGATTTTCTCAAGTTCTACCATATTTTTTTCCAACGTATCCCTAATCTAGTGATATCGAACCACTACCAGAAAAATGACTTTTCCCGACGGCCGAAAGCCGTCGGGAAAGGGGGCGTCACAATTGCTTTCCGACGGTTATGGGCCGTCGGAATTTCCGACGGCTATAAGTCATCGGTCGGCTGTCGGAATTTCCGACGGCGATGAGCCGTCGCTTGCCCGTCGGAAATTCCGACGGTCGTAAACCTTCGGTAATTCCGACGGCTCCACACCGTCGGAACTGTCGACGGTGATTAGCCGTCGGAATTTCCGACGGTTTATAACCGTCGGCGTTGCTTTAGAATATGAAAAAAAAACTGCTAGCATTTAAGCATGGCCACACGTGCACCTAGAAAAAAGTTCCTTAAAGCAATTCATACGAGTTGATACAACATTTAAGCATGGCCAACCATTAGCATTTAAGCAATTAATATTTTAAATATGTTACACATCTGTATGCAGATTGCATAGTGCCTTGTTTGTGACAACTCAAAAGTGTTGTAAAAAGACAATGAGTGAGATAAGATCAACTTACAATAAGAGTTGATACAGCTGCAATCGCCAGGCTAGTAAATGCTATAGAGGTCTACATGAATGAGAATGACTTATCACATCAGTATAAATAACTGCAGTCAAACCATATCTTACAATTACTGAAATGGTACACAAGCATTTGGTGTAAAGCAATTCATATGCCATAGTAAGAACATGATTATTATAAAGCAAAATCTTCGTCTCTCTTTCGCAAAGGGTGATGGGAATTTTATTTGTTTTAACTAGTTTGTATTACACATATTATCTCGAGTAATGATCAGTTCAGTCTTATTTGATTGAGTACATGTATGCCTCTAGCTTACAGATGTATGCCATGTTTCTCTGCTCATCAGTTGAAGAAAAAAAAAACAGCAATTAATATTTTGAAACATCTAAATCCACTAGAATATCAAAGACGAGCAACCTCTCTCTCTCTCTCTCTCTCTCTCTCTCTCTCTCAAAAACAAAACTAATGCTGTTGTTAGATGTTTTTCTTACGAGGCATTTGATAAAAAGCATAAAATTTTCAAATCTTAATATTACATCCATGAGAATTCCAAATGAAATCCTTCAAACAAATGGTATCAGTTCTAGAATTTTACAATTGTATGCTTTTGCTATTGAGAATATTTGATTTCATCATTGCTTGACAATTGACACAAACTATCATAATTAACAAATCTTAATTTGAATAAAAAAAACCATATTAAGGAGAATTTCAAAGACATCATTCTCAAATCTATGTTAAAGAAAAATGAACCAAGCGTCTTTCAGCAATTTACCCCTTTCAGCATGTAAATGCAGTGATTCATATGTGGACGAGCAATTTACCCCTTTCAGCAATCAGGTTCGCTACAGCCGTTCTGGAACATTTGTCAGTCTCATGGGCTACCATGAGAAAATCATTCTAAATATATAATAAAATTCTCACCATCTGACTGCAGCACATACCATGGCCAGCCACGTATTGCCACGGAAAATTTAGTCCGAAAATATCAGTTTTTGTTATTTCCTTTTCAATCCCCTGTAAACAGTGAGAGAGAGCCAAAACCACCTACTGCAGCCAGCCATATGAATTACACAAAAGTTAGTAGCTCTGGCAACTAATACAAGTGAGAGACATACCTACAAATAAATAGCAGTAAGAGACATCACCAAACTAACACAGAGAGGAGAGGAGACAGCATAGTAAGGAAATGTGGCTCTCTCTCTCTCTCTCTCTCTCTCTCTCTCTCTCTCTCTCCCCTACAAAAACCAAATATCTGTTGAGGGAAAAACCCTAAAACGGATGGACGTGAGAGGCAAAGGCAAATGGCCTCATACGCACCCAACCATCTGTTTCATATCTGATGATGATGATGTACACATTAGATTTTTAATCTTTTGGCCCCTGAAAATTAAACAAAAAAAAAAAAAACTTTACAATGAGAAAGATTATATGATGTCCCTCTATTGGATGGCGTCAGATGAGAACAAAAAATAATAATAATAATAACAAAGACCGCCTCTGCATATGCTCGAGAGGGCCCATTTGTTTGGCTTCTTTTCAGAGTCCTGGTTTCCTGCAACAGTCACCTTGTAGGAGGTTCTGATGCCTGGCTATTCAAAAATGCATTCGAGGGGAGAGAAGGGAGAGTCCCATTGTCTTGAGGGGGCGGGGCACCCCATTTTGGCTCTGCATCTGGGGGCTCCACCACATGAACTGCACCATCACTCATGCCTAGAGCAATCTGGTTGGGTTCAGATGGATGAGCAAGAATCACCAAAGGATAGACAGAGTTATTGCTGCAAAATCCAACATGATACGAAAGGATCATCAGCTCCAATAGACAATTGCAGTATAGGGATCATTATCCTTTATATTTTCCAAACAGGAAAGAAGAATAAGCTTAACTACTTATCCAAAACCTACAAATTAGAAAAATTCCTCTTTTAAGTTAAATTGCAAAATAATAAAAGATGGTTTGGGATTAATGCCTCAACATATATACCTACATAGCAGGGATTATAGAAAGAGATGTTCCAACTGCTTTAGTCAGAAGAAGCTCACAAAAGAGTTTAAGAGATTCATTTGCAGTGAATTTTTACGGAAAACATTATAAATTAAATGGTCAAAGAATGCTGCTCTCTTTACAGGAAGCACCTGGTTCTTATTAATTAATCACGAAAAATTCATATAGGGATTAGGGAGTAGAGCATGCAATCTCCACTTGTTGGAAAATTTTGAAAAGACAGGTCCACATCAACGGTTTCATTTGTTTGAACAACCAAAATAAATATAAATAAAAAAGAGAAGAATATTACACTAGCATACCTTGACACAGAAGGCGGTATGTAAGAGGTGGGTGCTATACGACATCGGAGCCTCAAGCTGTCTGCATCATAGACTCCAACTGCACCATCACAGAACCCAGTGTATACCAGCAAACCATCGCATGAATAGATTGCGCTTGATATTGGAGCTGATAGCAATTCCCTTAGAGACCACTGCATGACAGGGTGAAAGAACTGTAAGAGAAACGAAAAGAAGGCTGAAATAATAAGAGCATCAGAATATCATACTCTCCGATCACGAAAAGGCAACCAGTTGCTATGATAAACACTAAGGCCCTGTTTGCTAGATCCCTAAAAATGAGTTCATCTTGTTTTATAGTTAATGGGAATTTACATGTTAGAGATCTTTTAAAAAATGTTCATCAGGCTTGGCAGATGACTAAAGTACCTATCAGGTGACTTTCCCAACTCCCAACACATGAGCATAGAGTCATTGGCCCTTGGCTACAGCATCACAAAATGCCTACTGATACCTATTTTCTTCTCTCTTTTCTGTGATAAGGAAGCTGAGCTCATATCCAAAACAAAATGGTAAAGGCCCTCTTCTTCTTTTTTTAATTGGCAAGAACAAAAATTCTATTGCAATGAAAAAGGGTAAAAAAAATAGAACTATGGAAAATTATCCATCAAGAAGACAATGGATGTGAAGAACCCACAGATAAGGGTTTTAAAAACTGTGTTATGACCCCCCAAAAAGGCCAACTGGTGTTTTCATTCGGTAAGGGCCACTCTAAAACATGATAACAGAAAGAAAAAAAATGGAAAACGTGGATTAGGTCATATAAACATGGACGCAAGGAAAAAACAAATAACAACTTGATCTAAAACTTTCATGGCCTCCAAAGAAGCTTAACGGTGGGCATTCAATTACATTGTTTCTTGTGCTGGTCCAATTGACATTTAGATCTACCATTACAATTAATATTCCATACCGTTCGCAACATCTCAGTCCTCCTGGGATGAACATGAAAAAACAAATTATATTAATTTATATTAGCATAATTAAAAACTTTTATGATCCTACAAATATTTAAACCATGGTCATTCAATCCTTATGTTTTCAGCCCACACGACTTTTGGATCCCAGCTCATTTTTTATCTCATGCATGTCCTAAAATGGGCTCACAAAACGGATGGACATGGTGGATTTTCACAAACATCACAATAGGCCCCTCAGTTCCCAACAGTTTGGCTATTGACATTGGTGATCAGGTGCTAGTGGTCGGGCTCTATGGACCCCACGATTATTGTGTTTAATTTATCCATGTTGTTCATTCATTTCTCAAGATTAATTATAGCAAGACTTCATCCTATAAATGAGCCATATCTAAATCTCAGGTGGACCACAACACAAGAAAACAATAGTGATTGAATGTCCACTGTCCATTAAAAACGTCCTAGGGCCCTGTAATGTTTAAGGCATGTTTAATGGATAAAACTCATAAATCACGGTGGGCCCCACAAGCACCGATCAGTACCTGCTACAGTAGTGGCAAGGTCGAAGACGATATGCAAATTAATCATCGTATAAGATATTCAACAATGTGTTTTAACAGCGTTCAATTAGTAAATGCCATTATAAAGTGGATCTTTAACAATGCTAGATTGTGCACGCCATAAAAATAGGTAATTGATGGTGTTCTTTTACCGCATGCCGTTAACACCTACAATTTGTTGTAGTTGAATTAGAAGATAACAACTTAGTAGGTGTTACCTTTACCGTGTGCGGCCTACCTTGATTTTTTTTTTTTTCTGTATATCCATTCCATCCATCTATTCTTTCATCTCATTTTAGGAATCGATCCAAAATTATAAGAAGAACCAAATCTCAGGTGGACCATACCACTAGAAAGAGTGATGAATCACCATTAAAAACATTGTTGTGGGCCACAAAAGCTTTGGATCAATATTATCTTTCTAATTTTCCTTCATACAGATCTTCTTGACATTTATCAATAGGTTGGATTACAAATAAACATCAAGGAAACGTTATAATAGGCCAGCCTTTGGAAATTTTAATGGTGAGGCACTCGAAACAACATTTCATGTGGTACTGATCCACTTGAGATTAATCTCTCTATAAATTTTGGCCATCACATCTTAAAATGGTCTAAAGAAAACGGATGGACGGTGTGGATATATAAAAAAAATCAATGTGGGCCCCATGGTAGAAGTAACACCCACTAATCTGTTACATGCATATATGGGTAACACCAAGCTAATTCGCACCCCAATTTGAGTGATGATTGGGGTACTAGAAACAGACGATCCAAATAGGGGATCATGGGGTCCATGGTGTTGTATGTGATTCATCCATGCTGTCCAACCCTTTTTACATATCATTTTAGGGCATGGTCCAAAAAATGAGGCAGATTGAAGGTCCAAGTGAGAAACACTAAAATCAACAATTGACGACTTGGATATGGCTCCATATGGTGTGGTCCACTTGAGCTTTCGACCTGCCTCCTTCTTTGGGGTAAAACTCTAAAATGAGTTTTTAAAATTGATGGGCGGCATGGATATACATTAAATCATGTAGGTGGGCCCTAATGTAAGGATAATAGGGTGGGTTCGTTTCATTAAATTATGAAAATAAGCATATTTTCGTTTTCCGACGGTTCCAGACCGTTGGAGATTCCGACGGCTAAAAGCCGTCGGAAAAAAGGGCGGGGACCGTCGGGAAGGTATTTTTGGGTAGTTTTTCCCGACGGCCGATAGACATTCTCCGACGGTTTTAGACCGTCGAAAATTCCGACGGCTCAGAGCCGTCGGAAAAAAAATGCGGGGCCGTCGGGAAAAGTCATTTTTTTGGTAGTGAACTTTTATGTGCTTCGACTTGAAATGCTTGCTTGGATACTTGCTCAAGTATATCGTGAATTATGGTTTTACGCTATTAGCTGTGCAATACACCCTCACAATTAGTCACACGATGCAGTTACCAGTGGAGTTAGTGTTCGTTGAATTGCCTAGGCGTCTTCCAGCTGGGATAGCAGGTGAGACATGAGCAATTTTACATTATAACCATTAGGTGGGGCCCATATGAATCTTTAATGGGGATTATTTTGAAGATGTACGGTCCAAACAATGATTTTCATCTGATGAAAGAGTGAGTTTAACGTACAGAAGGTGGACCCCATAGAACTGGAGTGTTTTGTGGACTCATGAAGCAAACAGTACAAGAAGAGGTTGGATGCAATACAAACGTCCAGGATAAGCTTAAATTATGGGGCCAGGTCGGCTGACTACGCATGTTATTGTGACATCCATCCGTCCATCAATCGCACTTCCTGATGTTCTAATTGCCACGCGAAAATCTGATTGATCCAAAACTGAAGTAGACCACACCACAGGGAACAGTTGAGATGGGGACATCGACTATTAAAAACCTTCCACATCATATGTGGGGCTACCATATTTTGTATATACCAATTAATCCATTCCAAGGATGCATTAATCATTCGGTGAATGGAGATCCAAAACATCTTTTAATTCCAAGCTCAGATGGGCTACAACACGTTATTTTAGAGCTTTACACATTGTTTCATACGGTGTGGAGCACCTGAGTTTTGGGTCAACCTGGAATTTGTGGTCTTAAGTAAAAATAGAAGGGAAACACATGATGGACGCATTAGATGTCATTAAAACATCATGCTGTGTTGACTAATAGGTTAAGCTTATTTTAGCATGTTCCAAATGTCGTACACGTGTAAATTCCTCTTTGTTGACTTATAGGTTAAGCTTACCCTAGCACTTCATTTGAAGAAATTAACGGGTCATTTTCAAATAAAATTGAAGGCGTTTTCCTCGTTGCAGTAAAATGTAACGGAAAAAAGTAATCACACAACCAGAAGGGTAAGAGGCAAGAAAAAGGAATACGACTCTTTACTAACCAGATCTTCTTTTCCTTGTCTAAATTTCAATTGAGGCTGGACCCATTAAAGTTAAGCTTAATCAACAACGCGTGGCCCACCATTATTCATTAAAGACATCGAATAAATACATCATATGGGCCCCCATATTCTCCTTAACGCTAAAAAATCAGGCCCATTTAAAACCCATGCAGGTCACACGACTAGGGCTATAAATGGCCGGGTTTGGGGCAGGTTTAGCCAAAACCAGACCAACCTAGTTGCTAAATGGATTTGGGTCCAAATTTTAAACCCAAAACCTTTTACTAAATGGGCGGGTCTGGGTCGGGTTAGAATCAACCCATCAGACCCATTTATAAATGGATATGGGTCTAGTAGAGGGAGATCCACCTAGACCCATTTATAAATGGGTCGGGTCTAATGGGTTTGGGTTTGGATCTACTATGCAAGCATTTTTACGGGGCTTAAAATCGGGTCTGGACTACATGGGTCCCTTGAAACATAAACCAAACCCACCCACTTACTAAATGGGTTCTGGTTGGGTTGGGTTGGGTCGTGTCAAGCCTAATATAAAGGAAATTAGACCTAGACCCGTTTAGTAGCTAGGTCGGTTCTTGGAGCCAAACCTGAACCATTTAACAAATGGGTTAGATTTGGGTTGGGTCTGGGTATCCCATCAGGTCCGCTAACTCATTTACAGCCCTACACACAAGAGAGAACATTCCAAGGGGGATGCCCATTATGATAAACCCACTGAGTACTTTTATATACAATCTAATCAATTCAGAAGATGCACCTTGAGAGTATTTTTATATGCAGTCTAATCAATTCAGAAGATGTTTCCCACTAAGATGAATGGACAAACCCAAAAATCGGAGAGTTCCAAAACTCAGGTGAGTCAAGAACCCAAATATCAGGAGTTTACAAAACTCGGTGGGCCATGCCGCGTGATTTCAACACGGGGCAATCCATGATGAGCTCATTGGAAAAAACATATGGCGATCTGGAAAAATACTAAGGATTTAGAAAATGCATGGTTTGCTTAATCATTAAAATCCAGCAAGTGACTTTTCATACTTCGTTTACATGCCTGCTAAGGTTGACGGATTAGTGGCTCTTTTTAAATACAGTCCTATATAAAACATAGTGATGAGTGAACTAATCAGATCTTCGAAGGCATATGTCACAAAATGCTCATGTAATGAAGATGAATTATGAATTATGGGATAGTTTGTAAAAGTAGTAGTCCTGTTGCCCCCTACTGTAGACGTATCATGCAACAAAAATCTCTTTAATGCATGATCATAACCTTTCAATTTGTTCCAACAAATAAACGGTCCAGGAGAAATATAGCAATCAAGGTGAGAAAAGCCTGAGGATTCGTGGTTAAGATTATCTTGTTGTAGATTGCATGGTGACACCAACACCATCGTACCGTGTGTAGATGTGGCAAGATTTGATTGGCACATATGTCGCTGTCAAAATGCTGCCTCATAGAGTTTATTTGAAAGATTTGGTTCGAGGGGAGAGTGGCTTAGATGCGATCCTAAGCGTGGGGCTCACCTTGATGTATGTATTGTATATCCATGCCCTCCGTCCAATTTCTAGCTCATTTTAGGGCATGATCCGAAAAATGACGCAGATTCAAATCTTAGGTGGACCACACCGCAAGAAACAATGGTGAATGACCATTAAAAACTTCGTGTGGGAACAAAAGTTTTGGATCAAGCTGATATTTGTTTCTCTTCCTTTCCCCGAAGTCCCTGTGACCTTATCAACAGCTTGGATGGGAAATAAACATTATGGCGGGGCATTACGGTATGCCCTAGTAATTATTTAATGGTGGCCATTCAATTACCATTATTTCTTATTTCTTATGGTGTGGTTCCCTTGAAATTTGGATCGGCTTGATTTTTGGGGTCATGCCCTTAAAATGAGCTGGAATAATGGATGGACGATGTGGATATATAATACATACATCTAGGTGAGCCATGGTCATCGCTTCCCTGTGTTGGGTGAGCACAGGCTGACCTAATACACTTTCGGCTGAGTGCATTTTTAACCAACTGATCTCTAATAGCAGCATGTGCCCCAACCAAATTCTACCACGTTCTATTATTCGGTGTTGGGGTCACCGCCCAATCCACGTCCAATTCCCAGATGTCTCCGGTATGATCACTTGATTGTCAGATATTGTGCATAGGGATAGGGCTGTAAATGGTCGGGTTCGAGGCGGGTTTAGCCAAAACCAGACCCGCCCATTTACTAAACGGGTCCGAGTCCAAATTTTAGACCCAAACCCTTTTACTAAATGGGCGGGTACAGGTCAGATCCGAGTCAACTCATCAAACCCATTTATAAATGGGTCCAGGTCTGGTAGAGGGAGATCCACGCAGACCCATTTATAAATGGGTTGGGTCTAATGGGTCCAGGTCTGGATCAACTATGCAAGCATTTTTACAAGGCTTGAAACCGGGTTTGGACAGGTCTGGGCTTGACGGGTCCCTTGAAACATAGACCAAACCCGCCCACTTACGAAATGGGTTTGGGTCGAGTCGGGTCGGGCCTAATATAAAGGAAACCAGACCCAGACCCAGACCCGTTTAGCAACTGGGGCTGTTCTTGGACCCAAACCCGTACCATTTAACAAATGGGTCGGGTTTAGGTCGGGTTTAAATGGGTTGGGTCCGGGTACCCCATTGGGTCCGCTGACCCATTTACAGCCCTAGGATAGATACATATTATTTCCGCACCATTTAAAAAGGGATGGTTGTAAGTTACTATTAATATATTAGTTTTGCACCATTTGGGGATGACAACAAGTTTAACAACTAAAACTGTCACGCCCCAAAATCTGGACATAGAGTGTGCACCCTCAGGCCCAGTTTATAGGGTATGACTCGTGCATAAAAGCACTTAATTCAAAAGTTAAACTGTTATAGAGGCATGAGATCATATGTATACTAAGTTCAAATTATCATTTGACAACAAGTAAATAAAAATACAATCCATATATAATGGTCCACCCATTTGGGACTTATTAATATTGTCATCAAACGAAAATAAAATAGAAAAATGATAGATATAATCTAAAAGTCTTGATTCATAGTAGCCACTTCTTCCTTCGTTAAGATACTTGGTGGTTCCTACACTTGTTCAGGTTCCTACTCATGTATATCATATGTACCATCTGTATATATTTACTTCCGTCAGCGGGGAAGTCCAGTGAGTAAACCCATCATGGTTCACACCGGTTCAAATAAGTAGTACATCCAAATACAGGTCTTACAATTAAATTTACACTATGGATGCAATAATGTTATGCAAGATGATATGATGCATCAAGTGGGCATTACTCAATCTTCCACTCACTTCGATTGGATCCCATTAATTGGCCCCCCCTTCCTTGTAGGGCAGACTTCTACATATTAGTGGGCTTCTAGGATGGTCCTTGTGTAACCGGGTACTTAAGTACCTACCGGTCTTCCAGAGTGATGCTCCAGGATAATAATGTATAAAGCGTATGGCATGTCGTATTCAATAATCATCTCCCTGATTAAGAGGCAACAGATACTTCATTCATCTCTCTTTTTGAGAGGCACATATATATTAGTCAATCATCTCTCCTTTTGAGAGGCACATAAATATTAGTCAATTATCTCTCTTTTTTAGAGGTACGTATCATTTGTGTCATCTCTCAATTTGAAAGACACATACATATTATTTGTCATTCATTTCATTCAACATGTATAAGTAATAAGATGCATTGGCATATATGCATAACACCATCATAATCAACACAAGTTACCCCAAGCATAGCATCACGTCACAACAAACTACTTTATTCAAATGAATAGAAACATGTTGGGATTCACTCACTTCTTAATGTGAATTCCACAAGCTTTCGAAAATTAGAGTAAATACCAAGTTCCTAACACATAATTCAGCATTTAGTAATTTTATTCATTTGATCTATTTAATATGGACTTAGAGTTACCAAGGATCAGATCTAGACCATTCATCACACATAAGACATCTGGATGGTCCATGATCATACCCTAATCCCATATCTTAGCCATGACGATCATCATATATTATGATTTACATGATTAACGTAAACTAGAACCAATCTTGATGGCCCATTGGATGATCTTATTCATTCCATCACTTTTTAACAATTCAGATTAGTGAGTGGATCATATGCATCTGTTGGTCCACACAAAGATTACTACACAATCTAAAAATTGAATTACCATGGCCTACTTATGGATCAGATTAATTTGAGAATTCTGGCCTACACATGGTTTGGCCTTACGATCCTCATGATCCGTGCAGATCAGATCTGGCACATCCAGATGATCTAAAATATTATCGTACGCCAAGTGTCATTTCGCAAGGAAAAGAAGATCTCTAATATTAAGATCATTTATCTGATCAACACAGTAACCACTCGGCCAATCTAACCTGACAGACATTACATGATCCATTATCCATAATTTTTATAAATCGGTGTGGCCCCCACAATGATCAGATCTTTCTAATTTTTGGAGTCCTTGAATGTTTTGACCCTACAAGTCAAATGAATGGTGTGGATCTAACCACACACATTTTGATGGCCTATCCCAATCCTTTGTGCCAAGTAGCAATCACTACCGCAGAAAATTGAGTTCTTTTTATTAAATGCTCCAGATCTCATAGTGTAATGAACGTACTGCTAATCCGATCTATTCATTGTATTGCTCAAATGGTCATAACCAAAATAATGAGATTGATTCGACTCCTAGAGATAGGGATTGAATCACCCACTTCCAGATTGTAAGAAACAATTCCTTGTGCAGGAAGTTTAAGGTTATGACGTAAATGAACATATCTTTTTTAGTTAGATTATTTAAGTGCACATGATGGACTTATGACTAATCTGAACCGTCCATCGTGACAATCTATAATTTAATAATGATTAACATAATAAAAGTTAAGAATTAAAAATAAGGACCAACCTGGATCGATCCCTCTTCCCCAAATGCTTCATCTCTCTCTCTCTCTCTCTCTCTCTCTCTCTCTCACTTCGTGTGTGTGTGTGTGTGTGTAGGTTTTGCATTTTGTTTATTTATGTTTAAGTGGGACTCTCTCTCTCTCACGTTTTCTTAAGAAGAAGAAACCATTTAAAAAAGGGAGATACAAGCGGGTGAGGAAGAAATAAGAGAGATAAATAGAATGGAGAGATAAGAGGTAGAGATTCGGCGGCTCTCTACTCTTTCAAATTTAAAATTAAGGTTCAGTTATTTTGGACGGTGATCTAAAGGCCAGTCATGTGAGTTTAAACCATCCAGATCATGTAATGATGGGTTATGTGGATTGTAGAGGAATTTGGTGGTTTAGATCTTTAGATAGGTAAAAGTAAACAACTCTTATCAAATCAACGATTCATAAATATTTGAGTTTATGACTAGATGAAACGGTTAAGAATACACATGATGAATGAGCATTGATGAGTCAGTTTGATGAATGCTCTAGATTCAGTAGAATCGTTGCTCATAAGGTCCATGTACGGCTTACATAAAAGAAGTTGGATGTTGATTTTTTTTTGCCGAGCACGTTCGAGAAGAAAATGTGACGAAAAGTGGGGAGGGTCTCATGCGGATTGTCCGCAAGCTATGGGTGACATGCAGATGTGCAGTTGTAGCGGGTTAAGTGTGGTCCACTTGTGATGATTTTGAGAGAATCGTATCCATCCACATGGTTTGGTGGGTTGCGATAAGACATTAGTGAAAAAGTGTGATAGATCAAGAATTCAAGTGGGTTGTATAATAAGGAACAATGAGGGCTTTAGAGTCTAAGTTATTTGGATCTAAAAGGTGAGTGCCTAATAATGGACGGTTGATATAGAAGGGTTGACAAATGGCTGGACTTAGTGAATGGATGGCGGTGAATAAATCGTCGTCCTAGAGAAGGACAGCTAAGATTGACATATAGTGGATGATAGCAAGGAATGAACAATAATATGAGAAAGCCCATTACCACACGTCTCTTATTTAAAAAGGGAAAGTAACCATTCCTATTTGGAGAAGATTTTGGATTTGGTTAAGTTTCACATGTTGATACAACACATACGTAAGATTTTTTTTTTATTAATATTATATATAGAGAGAGATGTTAATCCTACAATAATGTGGACCAAAATCTACTTCACTCAACAGTTTTGTTAGATTATATTAGGCTATTGGCCCGAGTATGAGGTGGATCTGAATGTTATCTGGACCGCACCAAAGATAAATACTAACAACCGTTAAAACTTTCCTTGGAGAGATTGAAAAGGAAGCACTCATCTCATGTGTATGGCACTTGTTATTTACAAGTTTGCCCTTCTCTATTATCCCAACTTTAAACTTCTATAATCCTATTTTTTTACCGTCTAAATGAGCTACAATTTGGTCTAAATATGTTATCTGTCATGCTCTATCAACGGATTAAATTTGAGCCTTGATCTCTTACGAGTGACCAAGATACCTTTTTAGTGGTCTATGTCTAACCCTAATTCAAAACTTTGTTTATTTGCATCCTATGTGAAATCTAACCGATATTTCAGATATATAATTTATGATCTTCTAAATTGATGATTTACTTCAACAAATGGGTGGCCTATTTGACAGATACAATTATGATGGACGGTCATATGGTGGCCAAAAATTAAAGTAAGTGTATAGTTATAATATTAATTATGTAAATGATTTATTGTATGGTCAGCTTTATAAATGAATATATATAAAGTGGTTTTTGGATGTGGTTTAGCTTCATAGATTTAATGGTTAATTAAATATATTTATAGGTGACAAACAAAATGAACGGATCAAAATTTTAATTCAATCTGTATACGAGCGGATACGGAGATCAAGTTGTTAGTTTATTATGATCGGGTGGTTCAAATTTAAAATGGATGGTCCAATGTCTTCATTTAGTGGTAATAGGATGTTTCTACGGTTGGTTTTGATAATCGAGTGTGAATATTAAGGTATACAATGGTTTACCCTAAGAATCAATGGTCGGATGACTTACTTTATGGGTGAAAATTACTCCTTATGGTTTAGATTCGGGCTAAGCTATAAATTGATGGTTAAAATTAATAATTCTATAACTATACAGTTGAACAAGTGTAACCCTACCTTCGTATGTACGGATAAACTCGCACACAAAATTTTGAGTTGTTACATTATACCTCCCTTAAAATTATCTCGTCCTCGATATTCGAAACCTAATTAATGTATACCATAATTATATTTTAAATTAGTATAATCACCATATTACTAAATAAATTAGGTTATAGTTAACTATATAATTGCAAATTTTCACAATCTACCCCCCTTAAAAATCAATTTGGTTACTTTTTCACTCTCTTAGAAACGTTAGAACTAACTCTTAAATATTAGGGGAATTCATTTTTTTTAGTAGTATTTAATTTATATTTAAATTAAGTATAATCAAGATACCACCGTTCCAGAAATAAAAGAAAAATTAAGAAAAGACACTTTGTTGATCAAACCGGCAGAGCATCGCAGTGGATAGACCAACCTATCATTGTTGGCTGTTGTTCCAGCCACTATTACACCTATTTATAAATTTCATATTTTTTCTAAAATTTTTCTTATGACTTTAATATAAGTATTAACCGTCTCTGTAAAATTTTAGCTCCATCCACTAACCATAGAAATTTCTAAAATTCTTATAGTCAGACCTATCTATAATTGGATGAATTCTAACCAGTCTGTGAGAACTTGCCGATTCCATCCAGTTACTTATGACTTCACATTTTCTAAGTATTTTTTTTTTCTAAACTATACTTATTCATATGGGATCATGCTTTTAAATCGCCTTAATCAGAGTTGTGCTTTAATAGATACGAATTTTACAAGTAACTTCAATTCTACTACCCATTATTGTCTAGTAGGATAATTGTTCAAGGTAATTCCCATACTGATCTGCTACTGTATAAAATTTATTTTTATACCAATTTTTTTTTTTTTTTTGTAATTTCTATTATGAGTCTACTTATCTTTTATAAAATTTAAAATTATTCCTATGACTATAAAATTTTATAAAATTCATGCAGTCTAATTTATCTAGAATTTAGGACATTCTGAATAGTCTGTATAAATTTACTAAATTTGAATAATAACTATAGGGTTTGAATTTCTAATTATTTTTATCTAAACTACACTTGTTCAGCTACGATTAGGATTCTGATTCACCACGATCGGGGTTGTACTTTAATAGATATGAATTTTGCAACTGACACTAATGCTACTGTACATTGCTGTCCAGCAGGTTTTGTGTCATAAAAATTATCTAAAAATACCTAATTACTAAAAAACGAACTATAAATTAATTATCAAGAACAATAACACACCCTGAGTCCATATTGGAATCTATATGAGCAGTAAACATTTCAATTTACATCTATTTAATGTAGAGATTCCTAATTTTGGTTTCTAAGTTCTCCACATTTATAACAATCATTTTGGGAAGGCCCTAAGTTTGGTTTCTAATTTCAAGGGTCTACCAATTATGCTCGAGAATGGGGATATAACCTACAGGTCAACTATGTTTTTAAGAAAAGCTTCTCTCTGATACCATTCTGTCACGCCCCGAAATCTGGACACAGTGTGCACCCTCAGGCCCAGTTTATGGGGTATGACTCATGCATAAAAGCACTTACTTTAAAAGTCAAACTGTTATAGAGGCATGAGATCATATGTGTACTAAGTTCAAATTATAATTTGACAATAATTAAATAAAAATACAATTCATACACGATGGTCCACCCATTTGGGACTTATTAATAATCTCATCAAACGAAAATAAAATAGAAAAATGATAGAAATAATCTAAATGTCTTGATTCGTAGCAGCCACTTCTTCCTTCGGTAAGATACTTGGTGGTTCCTCTACTTGTTTAGGTTTCTGCTCATGTATATCATATGTACCATCTGTATATATTTACTTCCATCAACTGGGGAGTCCAGTGAGTAAATGTTCAGCTCTTAAATGTGCATATTTTAACCCCATTTAATCACTAATTATGCATGGTTTTCAAGCTTAAAGACTATTCGAATGCGTGGTTTTATGATTGTAGGAATGAGAGGGACTCCGCCCATTTAATGACTAAAAAGATCTCTTTTGGAGCCTTGGATGAAGACCCAAGGTGAGCCAAAGAAAGAAAAAAGCAGAGAGAGAAGAAAGAAACAAGAAAATGAAGAAGAAAAGGGCCATGACTGGTCATGACCGGTTGGCCACCCCCTGATTTACTCTCTGGACATACAATGCAAGAGGCCAACCGGTCAAAGCTTTTTCCACCCATCCAAGCTTGCTAGACTGTCCCAAACCAAGTCCGACCGGTCGTGACTAGTTGGCCAGCCCAGTTTGACCGGTCTTGACCAGTTGGCCAGTGTAATTTCAGCGAATCTCCAGCGGCTTCCTCTTGAAGCTCTGATTTTCCAGCGCAATGCGTAAGTATTACACAAATCTGGAAGATTCTGAGGCGGTGGAACCTCTCCACTATAAAAGGGGACCTAGGGATCGTTCTTAGGGCATCCTAGAAGAGATTGAGCACGGTGGGAGACATCGGAAGTCGGATTCGGAGTTCTACAACTCCTCCTAGTTTATTTTTCTAGTTTATGCTTTGTTTAGTTGTTTTCATGTTTCCTTGGATCATGAACGGCTAAACCTCTTAGCTAGGGCTGAGAGGTGAAGCTTGTAGTGAATCTAAGATGTTTCAATTCGTTTGATTTGGTTTCAAGTTGGATTATTAGTGAAGAACAATGGTTTGAAGTTTAAATAAAGTTCTAAGTAGTTTTTCTTAATCTTATGATGGCTCATAGATGTTTAGAAGAATTGCTTGAGTTCTTAATTGTTTTGAGTTAGTCTAGACCTGTATGATCCGAGGAATTGGATTCAATACGCTTTACACCTATGATCTTCATGTGGGAACTTCATAACAAAAGTCTATTTTTTCTGGAATTTCTGGATTATGTGAGACTGTGTATGTGATTTGGATCAAGTTTAAATCATGATCTAATTATGCTCAGTGACAGAGTTTAATGATGATTATGATTGTGATCTTAACCTATTGGAATTAAGATTAACCTATGCAATTAAGTGTGCTCAAGTCCTAGCTTGAATTGAGAGAATCATGTACATAATTCACACATATGACAGATTGATTGTTTTAACTGCTCTATCATCCAACTAGAGAGAACTTAATTTCGATTCTAGTTTAGAAAGTGAGAAACCACAGCGAATTGAGCATCAAGGATTGCTACAAGTGGATCCTTGAACCCCTAGTGCCTTTTTATTAACTGATTACCTTCAGTTTAGTTCAAAATTGTTATCTTCATCAAATTACTAAATTCTGTTAGTTAGCTCTTCAATAGAAACCATTAGAAGTGTTTTGTGATTTCCTACATAAGTCCCTGTGGATCGACCTCGGTCTTACCGAGATTATTACTACATCGTAACCCTACACTTGGGGAAGCGAACAGTAAACCCATCATGGTTCACACTGGTTCAAATAAGTAGTACATCCAAATACAGCCTTACAATTAAATTTACACTATGAATGCAATAATGTTATGCAAGATGATATAATACATTAAGTGGGCATTACTCAGTCTTCCACTTGCTTCGATTGGATCCCATCAATCGGCTTCTCCTTCCTTGTAGAGCGGACTTCCACATATTAGTGGGCTTCCAGGATGGTCCCTAGGAAACTAGGTAATTAAGTACCTACCGGTCTTCCAGAGCAATGCTCCAGGATAACATTGTATGAATATATGACGCATATGGCATGTCGTATTGAATAATCATCTCCCTGAATGAGAGGTAACAGATAATTCATTCATCAATCCTTCTGAGAGCGATATATATATTAGTCAATCATCTCTCCTTTTAAGAGGCACATATCATTCGTATCATCTCTTATTTTGAAAGACACATACATATTATTTGTCATTCCTTTCATTCAACATGTATAAGTAATAAGATGCATTGGCATATCTGCATAACACCATCATAATCAACACAAGTCACCCCAAGCATAGCATCACGTCACAACAACCTACTTTATTCAAATGAATAGGAAACATGTTGGGATTCACTCACCTCTTAATGTGAATTCCACGAGCTTTCAAAAATTAGAGTAAATACCAAGTTCCTAACACATAATTCATCATTTAGTAATTTTATTCATTTGATCTATTTAATATGGACTTGAAGTTACCAAGGATCAGATCTAGACCATTCATCACACATAAGATATCTGGATGGTCCATGATCATACCCTAATCCCATATCTTAGCCATGACGATCATCATATATTATGATTTATATGATTAACGTAAACTAGAACCGATCTTGACGGCCCATTGGATGATCTTATTCATTCCATCACTTTTTAACTGTTCAGATTAGTGACCGGATCAGATGCATCCGTTGGTCCACACAAAGATTACTACACAATCTAAAAATTGAATTACCATGGCCTACTTATGGATCAGATCAATTTGAGAATTCTGGCCTACACATGGTTTGGCCTTACGATCCTCATGATCCGTGCAGATCAGATCTAGCACATCCAGACGATCTAAAATATTATCTTACGCCAAGTGTCATTTCGCAGGGAAAAGAAGATCTCTAATATTAAAATCATTTATCTGATCAACACAGTAACCACTCGGCCAATCTAACCTGACAGACATTACATGATCCATTATCCATAATTTTTATAAATCGGTGTAGCCCCCACAATAATCAGATCTTTCTAATTTTTGTAGTCCTTGAATGTTTTGACCCCAGAAGTCGAATGAATGGTGTGGATTTAACCACACACATTTTGATGGCCTATCTCAATCCTTTGTGCCAAGTAGCAATCACTAGAGCTGAAAATTGGGTTCTTTCTATTAAATGCTCCAGATCTCATAATGTAATGAATGTACCGCTAATCCGATCCATTCATTATATTGCTCAAATGGTCATAACCAAAATAATGAGATTGATTCGACTCCTAGAGATAGGGATTGAATCACCCACGTCCAGATTGTAAGAAACAATTCCTTGTGTAGGAAGTTTAAGGTTATGACGTAAAGGAACAAATCTTTTTAGTTAGATTATTTAAGTGCACATGATGGACTTATGGCTAATCTGAACGGTCCATCATGACAATCTATAATTTAACAATGATTAACACAATAAAGTTAAGAATTAAAAATAAGGACCAATCTGGATCGAGCTCTCTTCCCCAAATGCTTCATCTCTCTCTTTCTATCTCTGCGTAGGTTTTTCATTTTATTTATTTTTGTTTAAGTAGGACTCTCTCTTTCTCATGTTTTCTTAAGAAGAAGAAACCGTTTAGAAAAGGGAGATACAAGCGGGTGAGGGAGAGATAAGAGGGATAAAGAGAAGGGAGAGATAAGAGGTAGAGATTCAGCGGCTCTCTACTCTTTCAAATTTAAAATTAAGGTTCAGTTATTTTGGATGGTGATTTAGATTGCCGGTCATGTGAGTTTAGACTATCCATATCAAGTAATGATGGGTTATGTGGATTGTAAAGGAATTTGGTGGTTTAGATCTTTAAATAGGTGTTCGCTTCACCAAGTGTAGGGTTGTAACGTAGTAATAATCTTCGTATGACCGAGGTCGATCCACAGGGACTTGTGTAGGAATTCACAAAATACTTCCAATGGTTTCTACTTAAGAGTTAACTAAACAGGATTTTTGGAAATTGGTATAGATAGATATTTTGAATTAAATTGAATGTAATCACTAATAAAAAAAGCACTAGGGGTTCAAAGATCCACTTGTAGCAATCCTTGATACTTAATTCGCTATGGTTTCTCACTTTCTCAACTAGAATCGAAATTAAGTTCTATCTAGCCAAATGATAGAGCGGTTAAAACCAACAATCTGCCATATGTGTGATACATGATTCTCTCAATTCAAGTTAGGACTTGAGCATACTTAATTGCATAGATCAATCCTAGTTCTAATAGGCTAAGATCACAATCATAATCATTGTTAAATTCTGTCACAAAGTATAACTAGATCATGATAAAAAAATTCCAGAAAGAGTAGAGCTTTTGGTATGAAGTTCCCACATAAGGACCATAGATCTAAAGCGTATTGAATCCAATTCCTCGAAGCATATAGGTCTAGAATAACTCAAAACAATTAAGAACTTAGTCAATTCTTCTAAACATCCATGAATCATTATAAGATTACGAAAAACTACTTAGAACTTTATTCAAACTTCAACCATTGTTCTTCACTAATAATCCAACTTGAAACCAAATCAAACAAATTGAAACATCTTAGATTCACTACAAGCTTCACCTCTTAGCCTTAGCTTAGAGGTTTAGCCGTTCATGATCCAAAGAAACATGAAAACAACTAAGAAAAATATAAAACTAGAAGAACAAACTAGAAGGAGTTGTAGAACTCTGGATCTGACTTCCGCCGCCTCCCACCATGCTAAATCTCTTCTCAGATGCCTTAGGAACGAGCTAAGGAAGTCCTTTTATAGCTTTGAAGCCCTAGGTGCGAAGAAGCTTTAAGAAATCTCGCAAGATTAGCGTTTTATGCAGAGATTTTCGGAGCTCTGGATGTTTCTAAGTGTTGTCCTGGCCGGTCGGATCCTCTGTCCAGTCGGTCGAACAAAGTGCCTGCAATTGCAATTTTCACTGGAGTGTTTCTTACACAGTCCGACCTACTAGCCGACCAGTCGGTCGGCCGGTGGGTGGACATGCTTCAATCTGCTAAATTTTCTAGACATTACAATGCATAGGCCGACCCTTCAAGCCGGCCGGCCGGTCAATCAATCTGTCTGGCCGGTCGGTCAGGGGGTCGGCCTTCATAAAATGAGTTCAAAACTTTTGCTATTTCTGGAGGATTTCGCCGGCCGGTCGGCAGCTGTGGCCTGCCTGCCGGTGGTCATGAAATTGGCTGAACTTCTCAGCTTCTCCTCCTTCATCTTCAATGCACTTTTGCTCCACCTTTGGTCCTTCATTCCTTTGATCTTCAAGGTGTGTAAATAGCATCTCGTAGCCCTCATTTGATGAATTCTCTCTCTCACTCCTACAACTACAAAATCATGCATTAGTTGGGTCTTTAATCACTTATTTCAAGCATAGTTAGTAATGAAATGGGGTTAAAATATGCACATTTAGGAGTCAACACACCCCCCAACCAGCATTTTGCTAGTCCCGAGCAAGACATGCGTAAAACAAATTTCATTCTTCAAAACTCAGCTCTCTCTTAGAAACCATGTTTCTAAATACTCAATGATATGCAAGTATAAAGAATTCAGAGATGCCCAATGATAGAAGTTGAAACCTTGAATTTTCCAAAATATACCAAGTACTCATATGAAATTCCAACTGATTGATTGATAAATAGAAGAATCCAAACAATTTAACCTAGTGTGCTCAGTGAATGTTCATCTCAATTTAACGCAAGGTTCTTTTCTTCACATCTTTTCAACACAGTTTTTAAGTGCATAAGGCACTCATCAAAGTTACAACCAAATACAGAGAAATCGTCCATGAAGACTTCGAGAATCGTTCCCACCATATCAGAAAAAATACTCAACATACAACGCTGAAAAGTGGAAGGGGCATTGCATAGCCCAAACGGCATCCTTCAATAAGCGAAAGTGCCAAATGAACATGTGAATGTTGTCTTTTCTTGGTCCTCTAGGACGATCTCTATTTGGTTATACCCTGAATATCCATCAAGGAAGCAAAAATGGGAATGACCCACTAACCTTTCTAAAATTTGGTCAACAAACGGTAGAGGGAAGTGGTCTTTCCTCGTGATTTTGTTTAGCTTCCTGTAGTCAATGTACATTCTCCAACCGGTAGTGACTCTAGTTGGCACGAGTTCATTATTGGCATTGGCTACAATGATTATTCCGGATTTCTTAGGCACCACTTGAGTTGGACTCACCCATTGACTATCGGATATTGGGTAAATGATACATACATCCAATAATTTCAATACCTTGGCCTTAACCACCTCCTTCATGTTTGGATTGAGGCGTCTTTGTGGTTGCCTAGATGTTTTCGCATTCTCCTCAAGGTGTATGCGATGAGTACAAATCAGGGGGTCTATGCCTTTGAGATCCGCAATCGACCATCCAATGGTGCTCTTATTCTCTATTAGAGTGGCTTTTAGCCTACTCTCTTGTTCTTCATCCAAGTGGGACGAAATCACCACCGGACATGTCTCATCTCAACCTAAGTATACATATTTCAAATCACTTAGTAATGGTTTTAGGTCGAGCTTCGGTGCCTTGATATTGGATGGAAGAGGCTTGTTCTCGATTAAGGGTAAAGGTTTAAATAGTGCCTTCCATCTTTTGTTTTCAAGTACCGGCATAACATCCAAAATGGCATCCATCTCTCGTAATGTATCATCATTCATCTCATGAGAGTGGGCCAAACATGCCTCCAAAGGGTCGAAATATAATGTCGAGGGAAATGTCTCCTCCACGAATGATTCAATCAAGTTTATCTCATGGATCTCGTCATCAATTTCCCGTGATTGTTTGCATAAATCAAATATATTCAGCTCGAGTGTCATATTTCCAAAGGACATTTGTACAAGCCCATTTCTACAATTGATAATCGCATTTGAAGTAGCTAGAAAAGGGCGGCCAAGTATGACAGGGATTTGAGCACCGGTACTTATCACGGGATGTGTATCCAAGACAATAAAGTCTATTGGGTAGTAGAATTTATCAACTTGGACTAAGACATCCTCAATCACTCCTTTCGGTATACAAATAGATCTATCAGCAAGTTGGAGTGTGATTTTGGTGGGTTTCAATTCACCTAACCTAAGTTGTTCATAAACCGAGTATGGAATGAGGTTAACACTTGTCCTTAAATTAAGTAAGGCTTGTTTAATCCGGTAGTCTCTTATGATGCATGAGATGGTTGGACTACCCGAATCCTTGTATTTTTGGGGTACCTCTTGTCTGATAATAGTACTCAAATTCTAAGTCGAAAGTACTTTGTTGTGAACATTGTGTTTCCTTTTGACTATACACAATTCCTTTAGAAATTTGGCATAGGATGGTATTTATTTTATAGCATCCAAAATCGGGATATTGATCTTCACGTGCTTAAAAACTTCTAAAATTTCCAGGTTTTTGTCTAAAGGTTTGTGTGAAATCAACCTTTGAGGAAACGGGGCAACTGGCTTGTGTTGCCTTTCCGGTTCTCTCTCATGTAGAGTGTTGTTCGGGCTATCATCCTCTTTAAAAATTTTCGGATCATTAGGGTTTGGGGCCTTCACCGGATTAGATTTATTGATTATTTTTCCACTTCTCAAAGTGGTGATAGCTTGAACAAGCTCCATATGTTGGGAGGATGAGCTTGCGTCTTGTATCTCAAATTGGGTTCTTGGGTTAGGAAGAGGTTGGGCAGGAAGTGTGCCTTTCTCCCTAACACTAAGATGAGATTCAACTCTAGCCATTGAGGTTTTTAAGTCATTAATGGCTTGAGATAAATTTTGAATGAATTTCAGTTGCTCTTGCATGAACCCATCAATTTTCAAAGAATTGGTCTTGTTATATTCGGCTTGAACCGATACTAATGCACCCAACATCTCCTCTAACGTAGCTTTTAGTGTAATTACTAGGGATGGACCTAGTAAAGGTTGAACTTGAGGGTTATTGTTTGCATTCATAGTGGGTCCATTCCTCCAACTGAAGTTGGGATGGTTCTTCCAACTAGAATTATACGTGTTTGAGTTTGGAGCACTAAATGGTCGTTGATAACTATTTATGGCATTTTATTGTTCTTGTAAGATATCTTGGAACGCAAAAATTTTGGGATAATCCTGTGTTGCATGTTGATTCCCAGCACAAATTTCATCAACAGTTTCAACGTCTTTTGAGTTGATCATCTCTCCTTTCTTTAATTCCATGGCCTTGACTTTTCTTGTGAGGCTAGCCACACGTGCACTTATGTTATCTTCTTTTGAGATGACATAAATTTCTCATTTTTTCCTTTTGTTGGCTTGTCTTGGAATTCGTTGGTCTATATGTATCCCAAGACTGTGCATTATTAGGACAATTCGTCAAAATAGTCTCATGCTTCCTCGGCTTCCTTATTCATGAATTCTCCATTGCACATCATCTCAATGAATTGGCACATGGGTGAAGTCAGTCCTTCATAGAAAAAGCTTATTACCTGTCAAATTTCGTAGCCATGATGTGGGCATTCATTTAACAAGTCCTTGAACCTCTCACAACATTACAAGAAGGTCTCATCCTCCTTTTGGGCAAAATTTATGGTAAGGCACCTCAACATGATAGTTTTGTGAGTAGGGAAGAACTTTTTCATGAACTCCCTAGTCATCTTAGTCCATGTGCGAATTGATCTTGGCCTTAATGCATGAAGACAAGCCTTAGCTTTCTCTTTACGGGAAAAAGGAAACAATTTAAGTCTCACCATATCATCGGTTACATTAGCAAAATGCATTGTGGCTATCACCTCATCAAATTCCTTAAGATGTTGATATGCACTTTCACTATTTAGTCCATGGAATTTTGGAATGAGTTGGATCACTCCCGGTTTCAAATCTATGTTACCTGCATTAATTGGAAAAACTATGCATGAGGGAGTGCTCGCTCTTATAGGTTGTAAGTAGTCACGTAATGTTCTAGGTCGAGGAACATTCTCAACCACATTATCTCCCGTTTCAGTTTGGTTTTGGCTCAGATTTTGATTAGCCATAGGATTGGGTTGATTTTCAGCCATTACTCTCAGAAAAAATTGAAAAATCTAAACGTTTCTTAGCATGTGGCTCCCTATCAATTCCTTCAACAATTCCCCCTTCACTAATGAGTCGGTTATTAACATCCCGAACCCAATATGGCATGGAAATCCTAGAAAAAATAAAAAGAAAAAGGGTTAAAAAACCTAATTTAAAGTGACTACTTCGACTCCTAGAATTCCTGGAGAAACAAAATAAAGCAAACAAACTAAGATAGTAAAGGAGTCCTAAAAATCTTAAACAGAGACTATTTTAAAAAAATTTGTAAAAAACCGTCAAAGTCCCCGACAGCGGCACCAAAAATTTGTTTGCTTCTCCAAGTGTAGGGTTGCGATGTAGTAATAATCTCGGTAAGACCGAGGTCGATCCACAGGGACTTGTGTAGGAATTCACAAAACACTTCTAATGGTTTTTACTTAAGAGTTAACTAAACAGGATTTTAAGAAATTGGTGTAGATAGATATTTTGAATTAAATTGAATGTAATCACTAATAAAAAAAAGCACTAGGGGTTCAAGGATCCACTTGTAACAATCCTTGATGCTCAACTCGCTATGATTTCTCACTTTCTCAACTAAAATCGAAATTAAGTTTTATCTAGCCGGATGATAGAGCAGTTAAAACCAACAATCTGCCATATGTGTGATACATGATTCTCTCAATTCAAGTTAGGACTTGAGCATACTCAATTGCATAGATCAATCCTAGTTCCAATAGGCTAAGATCACAATCATTATCATCGTTAAATTCTGTCATAAAGTATAACTAGATCATGATTTGAACTCAATTCAAATCACATAAACAACCACACATGGGCAGAAATTCCAGAAAGAGTAGAGCTTTTGGTATGAAGTTCCCACATGAGGATCATTGATCTAGAGCGTATTGAATCCAATTCCTTGGAGCATACAGGTCTAGAATAACTCAAAACAATTAAGAACTCAAGCAATTCTTCTAAACATCCATGAGCCATCATAAGATTAAGAAAAACTACTTAGAACTTTATTCAAACTTCAACCATTGTTCTTCACTAATAATCCAACTTGAAACTAAATCAAACGAATTAAAACATCTTAGATTTACTACAAGCTTCACCTCTTAGCCCTAGCTAAGAGGTTTAGCCATTCATGATCCAAGGAAACATGAAAACAAGTAAGAAAAATATAAAACTAGAAGAACAAACTAGGAGGAGTTGTAGAACTCCGGATCTGACTTCCGCCGCCTCCCATCATGCTAAATCTCTTCTCAGATGCCTTAGGAACGAGCTAGGGAAGTCATTTTATAGCTTTGAAGCCCTAGGTGCGAAGAAGCTTCAAGAAATCCCGCAAGATTAGCATTTTACACAGAGATTTTCGGAGCTTCGGATGTTTCTTAGTGTTGTCCGGTCGGTCGGACAAGGTGCCTACAATTGTAATTTTCACTGGAGTGTTTCTTACACAGTCCGACCTACCAGCCGACCGGTCGGCCGGCTGACCGATGGACATGCTTCAATCTGTTGAATTCTATTGACATTACAATGCATCGGCCGACCCTTCAGCCTATCGGTCAGCCGACCAGTCGGTCAATCTGTCCGGCCGGTCGGTCAGGGGGTCGGCCTTCATAAAATGAGTCCAAAACTTTTGCTATTTCTGAAGGGTTTGGCCGGCCGGCCGGTGGTCATGAAATTGGCTGAACTTCTCAGCTTCTCCTACTTCATCTTCAATACACTTTTGCTCCACCTTTGGTCCTTCATTCCTTTGATCTTCAAGGTGTGTAAATAGCCTCTCGTAGCCCTCATGTGATGAATTCTCTCCCTCACTCCTACAACCACAAAATCATGCATTAGTTGAGTCTTTAATCACTTATTTCAAGCATAGTTAGTAATGAAATAGGGTTAGAATATGTACATTTAGGAGCTCAACAATAGGTAAAAGTAAACAACTCTTATCAAATCAACGATTCAGAAAGATTTGAGTTTATGACTGGATGAAACGGTTAAGAGTACACATGATGAACGAGCATTGATGAGTGAGTTTGATGAATGCTCTACATCCAATGGAATCTTTGCTCATAAGGTCCATGTACGGCCTAGATAAAAAGAAGTTGGATGTCGATGTCTTTTTTTTGCCGAACACGTTTGAGAAGAAAATGTGACGAAAAGTGGGGAGGGTCTCATGCGGATTATCTGCGAGCTGTGGGTGGCATGCAGATGTGCAGTTGTAGCGGGTTAAGTGGGGTCCACTTGTGATGATTTTGGGAGAATCATATCCGTCCACATGATTTGGTGGCTTGAGATAAGACATTATTGAAAAAGTGAGATAGATCAAGAATTCAAGTGGGTCGTATAATATAGAACAACGAGGGCTCTAGAGTCTAAGTTGTTTGGATCTAAAAGGTGAGTGCCTAATAATGAACAGTTGAGACAGAAGGGTTGACAAATGGCTGGACTTGGTGAATGGATGGCGGCGAATAAATTGTTGTCTTAGAGAAGGACTGCTAAGATTGCTATTTAGTAGATGCATAGTAAGGAATGAACAATAGTATGAGAAAGCCCATCACCACACATCTCTTATTTAAAAAGGGAAGTTACCATTCCATTTTGGAGAAGATTTTGGATTTGGCTAAGATTTCTTTTTATTAATATTATATATGGGGAGAGATGTTAATCCTACAATAATGTGGACCAAAATCTACTCAACTCAGCAGTTCTGTTAGATTATATTAAGCTATTGGCCAGAGTACGAGGCAGATCTGAATCTTATCTAGTCAGCACCAAAGGTAAATACTAACAACCGTTAAAACTTTCCTTCGAGAAGTTGAAACGGAAGCACTCATCTCATGTGTTTGACACTTGTTATTTACAAGTTTGCCCTTCTCTGTTGTCCCAATTTTAAACTTCCATAATCCAAATTTTTTGCCGTCTAAATGAGCTACAATTTGGTGAAGATATGTTATTTGTCGTGTTCTATCAACGGAATAAGTTTGAGCGCTGATCTCTTATGGGTGACCAAGATACCTTTTTTATGGTCTGTCTAACCCTAATTCAAAACACTGTTTATTTGCATCCTATGTGAAATCTAACCGATATTTCAGATATATAATTTACGATATTCTAAATGGATGATTTACTTCAACAAATGGGTGGCCCGTTTGACAGATACAATTATGATGGACGGTCATATGGTGGCCTAAAATTAAAGTAAGTGCATGGTTATCATATTAATCATGTAAATGATTTATTGTACAGTCAGCTTTAAAAATGGATATGTATAAAGTGGTTTTTGGATGTGGTTTTTGTTACATTTATACACTGTTAGACTCAATTTGTTTGTTCAAGTCTGTATATTACTTAAATCATAGATTTAATGGTTAGTTAAGTATATTTATAGGTGACAAGCAAAATGAACGGATCAGAATTTCAACTCGATTTGTATATGAGCGGATACAGAGATCAAGTTGTTAGTTTATTATGATCGGGTGATCCAAATTTAAAATTGGCGGTCAAATGTCTTCATTTAGTGGTAATAGGATGTTTCTACGGTTGGTTTTGATAATCGAGTGTGAATATTAAGGTATACGGCGGTTTACCCTAAGAATCAATGGTCGGATGACTTACTTTATGGGTGAAAATTACTCCTTATGATTTAGATTCGGGCTAAGCTATAAATTGATGGTTAAAATTAATGATTCTATAACTATACAGTTGAACAAGTGCAACCTTACTTTTGTACGTATAGATAAACTCGCACACAAAATTTCGGGTTGTTACATTATACCTCCCTTAAAATTATCTCGTCCTCGATATTCGAAACCTAATTAATGTATACCATAATTATATTTTAAATTAGTATAATCACCATATTACTAAATAAATTAGGTTATAGTTAACTATATAATTGTAAATTTTCACAATCTACCCCCTTAAAAATCAATTTGTTCACTTTTTCACTCTCTCAGAAACGTTAGAACTAACTCTTAAATATTAGGGGAATTCATTCTTTTAGATTATTTAATTTATATTTAAATTAAGTATAATCAAGATACCACCGATTCAGAAACAAGAGAAAAATTATGAAAAGACACTTTGTCGATCAAACAGGCAGAGCATCGCAGTAGACAAACCAACCTATCATTGTTGGCTGCTGTTCCAGCCACTATTACACCTATTTATAAATTTCACATTTTTTTAAAATTTTTCTTGCTACTTTACTATAAGTATGAACCACCTCTGTAAAATTTTAGCTCCATCCACTAACCACAAAAATATCTATAATTCCTATAGTCAGACCTATCCATAATTGGACGAATTCTGACCAGTCTGTGGGAGCTTGCCAATTTCATCTAGTTACTTATGACTTCACATTTCTAAATATTTTTTTTCTAAACTATACTTATTCAGATGAGATCATGCTTTTGAATCACCTTAATCAGAGCTGTACTTTATTAGATACGAATTTTACAAGTAACTTCAATTTTGCTACCCATTATTGTCTGGTAGGATAATTGTTCAAGGTAATTCCCATAATGATCTGCTACTGTATAAAATTTATTTTTATACCAAATTTTTTCCCTATAATTTTCATTATGAGTCTACTTAATTTTACAAAATTTAAATTATTCCTATGACTATAAAATTTTATAAAATTCATACAGTCTAATTTATCCAGAATTTGGGCCATTTTTTACTAGTCTGTATAAATTTACTAAATTTGAATAATAACTATGGGTTTTGAATTTCTGACTATTTTTCATCTGAACTACACTTGTTCATCTACGATTAGGATTCTGATTCACCTCGATTGGAGTTGTACTTTAATAGATATGAATTTTTTAACTAATACTAATGCTACTGTACATTGTTGTCGAGCAGATTTTGTGTCATAAAAATTATCTAAAAATACCTAATTACTAAAAAATGAACTATAAATTTATTATCAAGAACAATAACACACCTAAGTCCATATTGGACTCTAGATGAGCAGTAAACATTTCAATTTACTTTTATTTAATGTAGGGATCCCTAATTTTGGTTTCTAAGTTCTCCACATTTATAACAATCATTTTGGGAAGGCCCTAAGTTTGGTTTCTAATTTCAGAGGTCTACCAATTATGCTCGAGAGTGGGGATCATAACCTACAGGTCAACTAGATTTTTAAGAAAAACCTCTCTCTGATACGATTTTGTCACGCCCCGAAATATGGACACAGAGTGTGCACCCTCAGGCCTAGTTTATGGGGTATGACTCGTGCAGAAAAGTACTTAATTCAAAAGTCAAATTGTTATAGAGGCATGGGATCATATGTGTACTAAGTTCAAATTATCATTTGACAGCAATTAAATAAAAATATAATCCATACACAAAGGTCCACCCATTTGGGACTTATTAATAATGTCATCAAACGAAAATAAAATAGAAAAATGATAGAAATAATCTAAATGTCTTGATTTGTAGCAGCCACTTCTTCCTTCGTTAAGATACTTGGTGGTTCCTCCACTTGTTCAGGTTCTTGCTCATGTATATCATATGTACCATCTGTATATATTTACTTCCATTAGTGGAGAAGTTCAGCGAGTAAACCCAACATGGTTCACACCGGTTCAAATAAGTAGTACATCCAAATACAGCATTACAATTAAATTTACACTATGGATGCAATAATGTTATGCAAGATGATATGATGCATTAAGTGAGCATTACTTAGTCTTCCACTTGCTTCGATTTGATCCCATCAATTGCTTCTCGTTCCTTGTAGGGCGGACTTTCACATATTAGTGGGCTTCCAGGATGGTTCCTGGGTAACCGGGTACTTAAGTACCTATCGTTCTTCCAGAGCAATGCTCCAGGATAACATTGTATGAATGTATGAAGCATATGGCATGTCGTATTGAATAATCATCTCCCTGATTAAGAGGCAACAGATAATTCATTCATCTCTCCTTTTGAGAGGCACATATATATTAGTCAATCATCTCTCCTTTTAAAAGGCACATATCATTCCTGTCATTTCTCATTTTGAAAGGCATATACATATTATTGAAAATGCGGTATAAGTTTGATTACCGCTGTTGTAGAAGCAAGAAACAAGTTACCTTGTCCTAGAGGGGGGTGAATAGGACACTTTTTAAATTTCTCAATACAAAGTATTCTTAGAGCACTTTCATCAAACACAAGATATGCAGAATATAAATCAATAAAAGCACATGTGAAAGAAGTAAATCAGTTCATCCATTCACCACACAACAAGAGATTTTTATAGTGGTTCGGTTATGTACCTACTCCACTCCCGGCTGATCCACTCACTCCTTGAGTGGCCGGATTTCACTATCACTATAGTTTTAAATGAGGGTAACCATAAACCTTAACAGCCTACAAAAGGACTTACGACTCAACACATGGATTCATCCTTCCATAGGACTAATCCATGACCACTTAGTCCTACACAAGGGCTTGTCCTACTCAAGGACTTGTCCTACGCAAGGACTCTACCGAGTTTGGGTCTTCAAACTCTGAAACCCAAATCTCAACTTGAGGAGGTTTCTTGGACTCGAAAGACTAAATATACTTAGCTGATTGAGTCCCTTGATGATGCCTTTGTTGAAGAAGCTTCGGCTTGTACGGAAGACGTCTTCTTCAGCTCCCTCGATCAGCAACCTTGCTCCGGATGACCCATTGTAGATTCCAAGGTGAGGGATTGAGGTTAGGTTGAGGCTATTTTGGGATATGGCTTTTATATGAGGAAAGCTTCTACCTAAACCACCATTAATGGCATTGATGACAAGAAAATGTCTATGAGAGGTAGGTCAAGATGCCATTAAAGAGGGGTTGAGTTCATGATTCAATCCAAGCTTTGAATGCTTAATCAATGTTGGTCAGATCAACATGAACTCAACAAATCTCAGGGTTTGGAAGAAAGGGATCTCAAGAAGAAGGCTCACACAAACCCTAGATGATGCTCAAGGTGTCTTGGGCAAGATCCAACCGAGCTCTATAAATAGATATGACATTCAACGGTCAGAAAACGGTCAGCTCGATAGGCTCCGATCGATCGGATATAAGATTTAGCCAAATTTGAATTTTGCTCAAAAACAGGTTCTCCAATTGATCGGACTTAGTTCCGATTGATCGGAATACCCTGTCCGATTGATCATACAGATAGTCCGATGGATCGGAATTCCTTCCAGAGAGTTTATGTAATTTTTCTGAAAATTCCTCCGATGGATCGTATCTATGTCCGATGGATCGGAGAACGCTGTCCGATGGATCGGACAGACCTCCGATTGATCGTAAAAGAGTCTAGAGAGTTTTTTTCA
The DNA here is from genome assembly GCA_003013855.2 of Liriodendron chinense. Classification (NCBI taxonomy): domain Eukaryota; kingdom Viridiplantae; phylum Streptophyta; class Magnoliopsida; order Magnoliales; family Magnoliaceae; genus Liriodendron; species Liriodendron chinense. The sequence goes on from ML058389.1 coordinate 8,724,060, forward strand.
TATATTTACTGGACAATCATACGATTGATCGGACATACTGTCCGATTGATCGGAACACACTGTCCGATGGATCGGACAGCCCTCCGATGGCTCGGAAAAGAGTCCAGAGAGTTTACAGTGTAACTGGACTATTCTCCGATGGATCGGACACATTGTCCGATTGATCGGACATCTATCGGACTATTCTCCGATGGATCGGGTATGTATCGGAGAGAGCAGACTTATAAATTTTCAAATTTAAAGCAACTTCTGCTACCAAGAACCTTTCCATTGCTGATCTTAATGGAAGGTGGGCTATAGATGGTGCTAAGGGTGTGCCTAGAAAGGATTTGGGCCATTTATAGAAGGTTTTGGGATCAAAGGTTTGGGTGGAGAGGCTTGAAGCTGACTTGATCTTTGAGAAGCTTCTGTCTTCAGCCGCAAGGAAACTGTCTTCAGCCATAAGGGGACTTGACGACATACTAACCATGGTAATTGACAAATCTTAGCATTAACAATCTCCCCCTTTGTCAATTACCAGACAAAACCAAACCTATACAAGTCTTGGTCCATACCACAGACTTATCCTAGATACTCATCTCGACGGCATGAGAAAGCTGATGTGAGGCTCTGGACAGCATCATGAATGGTCTGCATCAAGCTCTCGAGTCGCGACAGCCGCTCACCATGCTGTGCAAGGGCACCCTCCACTCGATCTAGTTGAGCAGTAATCTGCTCCGTGCTGGGAGGAGGAGGTGCCGAAGAAGCGTCGGACTAAAGTCGCCGCTTGACTGAGCGACGAGCTGGGGCCAGCGACGGTGAGGGAGCGGAAGACCTGCTGTGGGTGTCAGCCGACACCTGTGTTGGAGTGTGAGAGAAATCCCGATCTTCGACGTTATCCTCTTTTGGGAGGGACGTTTTCTTGATATTGAGGTCCAGGAAGGTGCGGCGAGGAATAGGGTGGACAACAATATCTGTGAACCCGCAATCGTGCCCTAATCTGGTAATGACCCAGCCGAACGGAATGGTGTTGCGGTTGTGTGGCAGAGCGTCCAGAATATGATGCAAAATGATGGATGGGAGACACAGGCGCGTTCCATGACCAACGTGATACAGCAGATTGACCATATTGGCAGTAAGGTCGGATTTGTTGGTACTGCGGGGGTAGACATTGGTGCTGAAGATCTGGTGGAGCACTCGAAACCGATTGGACATTTCAGACGCCCGTAGTGCACTACCGTCGATCCACTCCGGATTTGGACCCCGACATAAGTATCGAGTCCAGTCAGCCCTAAGAGAAGTATCAAGAAGATTGTCATTTGGTTGTGGGGATGTGGACACGGGAACACCAATCAGGGCGGCTATTGTGTAGGGCTGTGACCTGGACGACCCGGCCTCCGACAATAATTTCACATGAGGGAGGGTTTCCAACGGGGTTGATGATTTTAGATAGAAATGTATACACAACCTCAGGATGGGCTACGCCGCCAAATCGTAGCAAACCATCCCACCCAATTTGTGCAAGAAGAGCGGGAATGCCAAAGGGCTCCACACATGACACAGCGACCTCTCTCTCATATATAATGGTGCGAGATTGAAATCGAGAGAGAGAGGCTGGACTCTCAGGCTGGCCAGGAGGAGCAGCAGGAGGAGGAGTGCCCTGAGAGGGTCGGGAAGTTTGGAGCTTTTTGGTCCTGGCGGTGGTAGATGGCCCAGCAGCCATCTTGGACTTGCCTTTCGGATCTTTAGGCATGGTGTAGCAAGATTGGAGAGTGGATTTAAACAATGCAGACACCAAGATGGACAGGAAACACTTCAAATCCCTACAAATGATAATCTGATAGAGAAAAGGGACAGAAGAAACCGATCGGATAGCAAAAAATCGAACTAACAGCTTGGGAGATATTACCTAGGAGACACGAAGACCTGTTGTTGTTGCAAATGAGGATCGATGGAAACCCAGCTGAGTTACAATCCTATCGGACAGGGATGCCCTAGCAAAAGGGTCTGAGAGAAAACAGGAATAGGGCAGAAATGAATAGGGCTCACGTATTTAACTGTTGAACTCCCGATATTTCCGATTGATCGGACGATGTGTCTGATCCATCGGAAATGCCCCCAGTGACATTTTAACAGCTAACCCCTTCCTCCCTTCAGCAAATGATTCCCAGCGTATTTGATAAGAGTGTGAGCATGAGAATATCAATAGTCACTCAATAAAATGAGGCTAATTTCTCAGATATACTTATATGCACATGAGTTTCCATTTTGCTAGAATGAGCACACACCGATAGACTTCCGAAGGTGTTCAAACCTTGTGGAATCTAACGGCTTAGTAAGGATGTCGGCCAATTGCCGCTCAGTTTGAATGTATTCAAGATTAATCAGTTTTTCCTCAACGAGTTCTCTTATAAAGTGGTGCCGGATGTCGATATGCTTGGTTCGAGAATGTTGAACCGGATTTTTTGAGATATTAATGGCGCTTGTGTTGTCACAAAAAAACGTCATTTCATCCTGATTAAGACCATAATCCTTCAACATTTGTTTCATCCAAAGTAGTTGAGCACAGCAACTACCGGCAGCAATATATTCAGCTTCAGCGGTGGACAAAGAGATGGAGTTTTGCTTTTTGCTATGCCAAGCAACTAAGCAATTTTCGACGTAAAAACAGCCACCGCTTGTGGATTTTCTATCATCCATATTTCCGGCCCAATCGGCATCGGAGTACCCCGCAATGATGGTTGAGGTGTCAAAGGGGTACCACAAGCCATATTCAGTGGTGCAGGCCACATATCTAATCACTCGTTTTACAGCAATGAGGTGTGATTCCTTAGGATCGGCTTGAAATCTAGCACATGCCCCTACACTAAAGGCGATATCGGGTCTACTTGCTGTGAGATAGAGAAGACTCCCAATCATACTTCTATATAAATGTTGATCAACACTATTGCCAGATAAGTCTTTAAAAAGTTTAATGGTGGTGGCCATAGGCGTGGTGTGTGATCGACCCGAGTCTAGCCCAAATCTCTTGACTAAATCTTTTACGTACTTAGTTTGGTTGATAAAGATTCCATTTTTCAGCTGTTTAACTTGTAATCCTAGGAAAAAATTCAGTTCGCCAACCAAACTCATCTCAAATTCAGATTTCATTAGTTCAGCAAATAAGCCAGAAAATTCTTCACAGTTAGACCCAAATACAATATCATCAACATAAATATGAGCAATGAGAAAGGAATCAGCCGTTCTCTTAACAAATAGTGTTTTATCAACACTCCCCCTAACAAATTGGTGAGCAATTAGAAATTGAGTAAGGCGTTCATACCATGCTCGGGGGGCTGTTTTAACTCATAGAGAGCCTTTTTCAATCGGTAGACTCTATGAGGGTAACTAGGGTCCACAAACCCTTTTGGTTGTTCAACATAAACCTCCTCATCAAGTATACCATTTAGAAAGGCGCTCTTCACGTCCATTTGAAATAATTTGAATTTGAGAGCACATGCTATGGACATGAGAATTCGAATGGATTCGAGTCTAGCTACCGGGGCAAAAGTTTCATCAAAATCAATTCCCTCAATTTGAGAGTACCCTTGAGCTACAAGACGTGCTTTGTTTCGAATCACATTGCCAGATTCATCTGTTTTGTTTTTGAAGATCCATTTGGTTCCAATGATATTTTTCTCATATGGTCTTTCAACTAGAAACCAAACATCATTTCGGGTAAACTGTTGAAGTTCCTCTTGCATTGCAAGTATCCAAAACTCATCATTGAGAGCCTCATTTATATTTTTTGGTTCAATTTTTGAAGTGAAGCACACATGACTGTTGATGGCCTCAAGTTGTCTTCTAGTCTTGACTCCAACATCCAGATCTCCAATGATTTGATTGAGGGGATGATCCTTGATATGTGGAGCATTTCCCGAAGCTATTGAGGCATTGGGAGTGGGAGATTTTTCATCAGGTTTACCTATGTGGCATGGTTCTCCCACTTCATCATCATCAAGTCTTGTATCCTCTTTGGATTGGTCATCAATGATAACATTTATGGATTCTTGAGTTGTTTTAGTCCTTGTGTTGTACACTCTATAGGCACGGCTATCAGAAGCATATCCTAGAAATATTCCCTCATCGCTCTTAGAGTCAAATTTTCCTAAATTTTCTCTATCTCGAAGGATGTGACATTTGCTACCAAAGACCCTAAAGTACTTGATGTTTGGGACTTTTCCATTCCACAGCTCATATGGGGTCTTATCTAGGCTGGCTCTCAAATAAACTCGGTTAATGATGTGACAAGCTGTATTCACTGCTTCGGCCCATAGATTTTGAGCTATATTTTTGCTGTTCATCATGACTATGGCCATGTCGAGTAGAACTCTGTTTTTCCTTTCTGCTACTCCATTTTGTTGTGGAGTTTTTGGGGCTGAGAATTCATGTTTGATGCCTAAATTTTCACAGAATAGTTCAAAGCGCCCGTCCTCAAATTCCCCCCCATGATCACTCCTAATACGTTTTACTGTGCATTCTTTTTCATTGTGGAGTCGTTTCATGAGTTTCTCAAACTCCTCAAATGTATCCGACTTTTCTTTCAAAAATACAACCCATGTATATCGGGAATAGTCGTCAACAATAACGAAGAAATACCTCTTACCACCTTGACTCATTACTCTTGTGGGGCCTACAAGGTCCATGTGGAGTAGATCAAGGGGTTTTGATGTAGCGATGATGGATGTCTTCTTATGTGCAACTTTAATTTGTTTACCTTTCAAGCATTCAGCATATACTTCTTTTGGTTTCTTCCCAATCTTTGGTAAGCCTCTTACCAATTTCTTTCTACTCAACCTAGCAAGGTTCCTGTAATGGACATGACCAAGCCGTTGATGCCATAACTCAGTTTCATCATTGATAGCCATGTGGCAAACGGCAGATGGTCCCTCATCACCTTTGTTTTCAATCACATAGCAGTTATCACCCGTGCGAAACCCTTTTAAAAATAATTTTCCAGTTTGGTCCATAATTTCGCACATTTCTTTGGAGAATTTCACGGAATGCTGTTCATCACATATTTGAGAGATGCTTAACAGATTATGTTTCAAACCGTCAACACATAGAACATCCTCAATTTTGGGCAATCCTGGCCCGGTGATGGTTCCCTTTCCAACAATCTTGGCAACACTCCCATCTCCAAAGGTAACAGACCCACCATCAAATTCAGTATAATCACAAAACTGAGTCCTGTCACCTGTCATGTGTCGGGAGCATCCACTATCAAGATACCACCTAGTGTTTCTTCCGGCTCTAAGGGCTGTATGGATAACTAAGCATTTGTTCTTTACTACCCATTTAGAGACTATCTTTTTTGGAGAACTAGGTTTCTTAGTTGATTCTAGGGATGTCATTGTTTGGGCATAAGTTGTTGAGGCTTTCTCTTTCATCAGCTCCATGGTTCTTTTGTTCAACTGTTTTACCATTTCTAGGAGCTCTTCCATTCTTTTGTCTTTCTTTGGTGGAGTGGGATAATTTTTCCTCATGTTTGGAGTTTGTTTAGGAGGACTCCACATCTGATTCATCCTTTTACCGGTAGGTACAAATTTACCTTTCAAGTTCCGAACCGGATTCTTAAAGACCAAGCATTCAAACTTTAAATGTCCAACATCTCCGCATGCATGACATATAGGTGAATTTCTCTTAGTAGTGCTTCCTGATGCATTCCTGATCTTTTTAGGTTCTGGGTTACTAACCTTAGTTGGCTCATTATACCCTAGCCCTCTTGTATTCCTACAAGGCTTACCTGACTTAAGGATATCATCTAGTTTTTCTCTACTTTGGGCAAATCTTTCATTGAGTTGACTTTCTTGATTAAGCTGCAAGACTAAACACTGATTCGTAGATTTTGCCTTTTTCAGCTCATCTTCTAGGGTATTAATTTTGTCGTGAGCTGCTTTGTTTTTCTTTTCCAATTCACAGATCTGATGATAAAATCCGTGGTTTTCTCTCTTCACTTCTTGCATTTCATCAGCCAATTTGTTGTTGTCAATATTAGCTTGGCTCAACTTCTTGGTAAGAAGGATGCTTTGACGAAATAGCTCATCATAGGCAACTTGCAAACCTTCATTATCATCCTCGTCATTATCGGAGGATATCTCATTGTGTTCTGATTGCTCATGATCATCATTGTCTCTTTTGCCTTGTAAGTCTGGGACAATCTCCGAGATAGAGGCCATCAGAATTTTAACTGATCCTCTCTCATCACTTTGATATTCTTCTGTTTCTGAATCAGTACTCCCAAGGTTGTCCCATGTGGCTGCCATAGCTTTCTTTTTAAATTTTTCTTTGGCAGGAGCTTGGCATTCAGAGGGAATATGACCATAGCGACCACAGTTGTAGCACTTGGGATCTTTTGGCTTGTTGTAAGATTTTCCTGTATAGCGCTTTTTGTCAAAAGATTTGTTATTCTTGTCAACCCTCTTTCCTTTGTTTTTGAAGAATTTTCTAAACTTCTTGGCCATAAGAGCCATTTCATTCATATCCAATTCTTCATCACTATCAACTTCAGATTCTTGTGTAGTGTGTGAAGTTTTCAGCACGGTGTTTCTACTTTTTGGGGATTTCTTGAAATGAAGTTCATAGGTCTGTAGAGATCCTAGTAAATCTTCTATTTTCATAGTATCAATATCTCTACATTCCTCAATAGTTATGACCTTGGAAGAGAATCGTTCGGGTAAGGATCTTAGAATTTTCCTACAAATGCGTGGATCCGAAATTCTCTCCCCCAATCCCCACATAGCATTGGTGACATCACTCAGCCGGGTGTAAAAGTCCATGAAGTTCTCATGTTCTTCCATTTTCATATTCTCAAACTGAGTTGTCAAGAGCTGAAGTTTTGACCTCTTGACAGTACTAGTCCCTTCATGTGTAGTTTCAAGGATGTCCCAAGCTTCCTTGGATGTTGTGCAATTACAAATTCTTTTGAACTCATCCGCTGAAACGGCACAAAAGATAGCATTGAGTGCCTTTGCATTGCTAATGTATCTTAGTTTTTCAAGATCAGTCCATAAGTCATCAGGTTTGACTGTGGTGGTGGTGACACCCTCTATGGTGTGTTGAGCTCTTAATTGTGCATATTCTAACCCCAATTCATCACTCATTGTGCAAGGTTTATATGGTTTGTAAGCTAATTCAATGCATGTTTTGTGACTACAGGATTGAGGGTGGACTCTACTCAATTGAAGACATAAAGAGCTCACTTGGGATCATTCTAATGGAGATTACTTGAGGACCAAAGAAGAAAAGAAGAGAGAAAGCGAAAGAAAGAAGCAAGGAAAGAAAGAAAAGGAAGAAATGAGGAAGTATGAAGACTGCCGACCGGTCATGACCGGTCGGCCAAGGAAGCCAGACCGGTCAGCGACCGGTCAGCCATGGTACTGAAGACGTCCGACCGGTCATGACCGGTCGGACAAGGCTACTGGAACCTCAATGAATAGGACCGACCGGTCATGACCGGTCGGTCAGTGCTGCTGTAATAGGGATGAAAACATCCGACCGGTCATGACCGGTCGGAGGGCCTTGCTGAACTGAAGATAAATAGGCCCGACCGGTCTTGACCGGTTGGGCATACTTGCTGGAATGACTCTCTATTGAGGCCGACCGGTCTTGACCGGTCGGCCATGCGTACTGAGTTAGAACTTTCTAATTTCTTCCCGAAATTCTCTGCGCTGCGTAAGTGTTACGCAAATTTCCGATTCTTCCGACGTTGTGGAGCCTCCAGACTATAAAAGGACACCTAGGGATTGTTCCTAGGGCATGCTAGAAGGGCTCAAGCGAGGTTGGAGGCTGTGGAAGTGAAGATTGGAGTTTCACAACTCCTTTTGGTTTGCTTTGCTGTTTTCATGCTTTTTGTAGTTGTTTCATGTTTCCTTGGATCATGAGCAGCTAAACCTCTTAGCTAGGGCTAAGAGGTGAAGCTTGTAGTGAATCCAAGATGTTTTAATTCGTAGTTAAGTGGTTTTAGTTTGGAATTCATGATTATAAACTAAGGTTTGAAGTTTATACAAGTTTTTAAGTAATTTTTCTTAGTCTTGTGATGACTCATGGATGTTTGGATGAATTACTTATCTTCTTAATTTGTTTGCAACGGTATAGACCTGTATGATCCGAGGAATCGGAGTGCGCTCTAGTACTAAGCGCTTCATAAAGGGACTTCAGGCCAAAGTTCTATTTTAGTTGATTTTCTGGAATATGTAAGGACTGTGCTGGTGATTTGAATCTAGTTCAGATCCTAATCTATCCTTGTCTTGTGAGAGGACTTGGGGGATGGTTATGATTGAGAACTGGACCTATAGGAAAGGGGAATGACCTATGCAATTGAGCATGCTCAGCTCAGCCTAGATTGAGTGAATCTTATGCATAGAACTTACATATTACAGACTGTTTGGTTTAACAGTTCTATCATCCGACTGGTCGGACAGGAATGTCGATTCTAGTTGAGAGAATAAGAAACCACAGCGGATTGAACATCAAGGATTGCTACAAGTGGATCCTTGAAACCCTAGTGCCCTCTTATAATTAGTTACTTTCAATTTAATTTAGCTTTTGTTACTCATATCAACTTTATACAACAATCTGATTAATAGACTTCAATAGACACTTGTGGATGAATTTGTGAGATCCTACATAGTCCCTGTGGATCGACCTCGGTCTTACCGAGTTTATTACTACATCGCAACCCTACACTTGGGGAAGCGAACAAGTTTTTGGCGCCGCTGCCGGGGACCTTGACGGTTTTCACAAATTTCTAAAATTAGTATCTATTTAAGATTTTTTTTTTAGATTTTTAGAACTAACTTAGTTTATTTATTTGATTTTTTTCTTTTCAGGGATTTCTAGGAAGCTGAAGAAGATACAAGAGTTTCAAGTGCGAATCAGGTTTTATCTTTCTAAACCTTACTCTTCTCCTTCTCCTATTCATTCCTATTCATCTCTTGTAGAGTGGGTGGAGATTCCTTTTGGATCTCTAAAAGGTCGGCCTTTTTGCCACCTGGATTCCTATTGGTCGGCTCAGCCGCCTTGGATCACCTTGTGCTCAGAGATTTCTTTTCTCATCTCTACTCCTCTTTTTCCTTTTTCTGCACTTTTTCTCAAAAGATTCAAAGAGTGGGTGGGGAGTTCTCTGAACCCCTATTGACCAGGAGAAATCGGTCTTTACCCTTGCTTCTGGCCTAGCCATTGCAAGACACCTTGTGCTTCGGTCTTAGAGAAGAGTAAAGAAAAGGGAGGAAGAATTCTCCTTTCTTTTTGTTTTCTATTTTTTGGTTTTGCATGCCACATTGGGCTCGGGATTCCAATAACCGACTCATAAGTGAAGGGGGGATAGTAGAAGGCTTTGATAGAGAGCCACGTGTTAGGAGACATCTAGATTCTCCAATTTTATCTGAAAGTATGGCTGCAAATCAACCTAACCCGGTTCAAAATCAAACTGAAACAGGGGAGAATGTGGTTGAGAATGTTCCCCAACCTAGGACTTTACGTGATTTCTTGCAACCTGCAAGAACGAGCACTCCCTCATGCATAGTATTTCCACCAAATGCAGGGAATGTGGATTTGAAACCGGGAGTGATCAATCTTCTCCCTAAATTCCATGGTTTAGACAGTGAAAGTGCCTATCAACACCTTAGGGAGTTTGATGAGGTAATCACCACCATGCACTTTGCAAATGTGACTGATGATGTAGTAAGACTTAAATTCTCCCCTTTCACTCTTAAGGATAAAGCCAAGGGTTGGCTTTATGCATTGAGGCCAAGATCAATTGGGTCATGGAATGATATGCACAGAGAATTTATAAAAAAATTCTTCCCTACTCACAAAACGAACATGCTTAAGCGCCTTATCATGAACTTTGCCCAAAAGGAGGATGAAACCTTTTCCCAATGTTGGGAAAGATTCAAGGACCTATTAAACGCATGCCCACATCATGGCTATGAAAATTGGCGGATTATAAGTTTTTTCTATGAAGGACTGATTCCATCCATGCGCCAATTTATAGAGATGATGTGTAATGGGGAGTTCATGAATAAGGAAGCTGATGAAGCATGGGATTATCTGGAAGAATTGGCTGAAAGTGCACAATCTTGGGACACATCTAAACCAACAAATTCCAAGATTGGCCAACAAAAGGAAAAGGGAGGAATGTATGTCTTATCAGAAGAGGATAGCATAAGTGCACGGTTGGCTAGCCTTACAAGAAAGGTCGAAGCCATGGAATTAAGGAAAGGAGAAACAATCAACTCCACTGAGGTTGAAACTGTTTGTGGAATTTGTGCTGGAAATCAACATGCTACACCAGATTGTCCCACAATTTCAGCAGTCCAAGGCATTTTACAAGAACAAACAAATGCCATAAACAGTTATCAGCAGCAATATGGTGCTCCAAACTCAAACACGTATAATCCTAATTGGAAGAACCATCCCAACTTCAGTTGGAAGAATGGGCCCAATGCAAATGCAAACAACACTCCAAAAGTATCACTAGAAGAGATGTTGGGTGCATTCGTATCGGTCCAGAATGAGTATAACAAGACAAATTCTCTAAAAATAGATGGGTTCATGCAAGAGCAATTGAAATTCAATCAAAACTCAAACCAAGCCATCAATGAATTAAAAACATCTTTGGCTAGAGTTGAAGCTCACCTTAGTGTTAGAGAGAAGGGCACACTCCCTGCCCAACCTCTTCCTAACCCAAGGACCCAATATGAGATACAAGATGCAAGCTCATCCTCCCACCAGACGGAACATGTCCAAGCTATCACCACTTTGAGAAGTGGGAAAGAAATTGATAAATCTAAACCGGTGAAGGCCCCAAAGCCTAAGGATCCGGAAATTCCCAAAGAGGATGATAGCCCAAACAATATTCCACAAGAGAAAGAACCGGAAAGACAATAAAAGCCGGTTGCCCCATTTCCACAAAGGTTGATTTCACCTAAACCTTTAGATAAAAATCTGGAGATTCTGGAAGTTTTCAAGCAGGTGAAGATCAACATCCCGCTGTTGGATGCAATAAAACAAATACCATCTTATGCTAAATTTTTAAAGGAATTGTGTACAATCAAAAGGAAACATAACGTTCACAATAAAGTGCTTTTGGCTGAGAATTTGAGCACCATCATCAAACAAGAGGTGCCCCAAAAATACAAGGATCCAGGTAGTCCAACCATCTCATGCATCATAGGAGACTACCAGATTAAACAAGCCCTACTCGACTTGGGGGCAAGTGTGAATCTCATTCCATACTCGGTCTACGAACAACTTGGGTTAGGTGAATTGAAACCCACCAAAACCACACTCCAACTTGCTGATAGATCCATCCGGATACCGAGAGGAATGGTAGAGGATGTTCTAGTCCAAGTTGATAAATTCTACTACCCAGTAGATTTTATTGTCTTGGACACACATCCCGTGATAGGCACCGGTACTCAAATTCCCGTCATACTTGGACGACCGTTTCTAGCTACTTCAAACGCCATTATCAATTGTAGAAACGAACTTGTACAAATGTCCTTTGGAAATATGACCCTTGAGCTTAACATATTTGAGTTATGCAAACAACCGCGGGAAGTTGATCATGATGTCCACGAATTAAACATGATCGAATCATTCGTGGAGGATACAGTCCCCTTATCACTATTTTCCAACCCTTTGGAGGCATGTATGGCCCACTCTCATGAGACAAATGATTACACAATACAAGAGAGGGATGCCATTCTAGATGTGATGCTGGTGCTTGAGAATAAAAGATGGAGGGCCCCAATTGAACCTTTGCCTATAAATGAGAACAAGGCCCTCCCATCCAACATCAAGGCACCAAAACTCGACCTAAAACCATTGCCAAGTGAGCTAAAGTATGTTTATTTAGGTCGAGATGAGACATATCCAGTGGTGATTTCTTCCCACTTGGATGAGGAACAAGAGAGTAGGCTAATAGCCACTCTATTAGAGCACAAGAGTGCCATTGGATGGTCAATTGCAGATCTCAAAGGCATAGACCCTCTGATTTGTACTCACCGCATACACCTTGAGGAAAATGCAAAATCATCCCGGCAACCACAAAGACGACTAAATCCAAACATGAAGGATGTGGTTAAGTCCGAAGTGGTGAAACTATTGGATGTAGGTATCATTTACCCAATATCTGATAGCCAATGGGTGAGCCCAACTCAAGTGGTGCCTAAGAAATCCGGAATAACCATCGTAGCCAATGCTAATAATGAACTCGTACCAACTAGAGTCACTACTGGTTGGAGAATGTGCATTGACTACAGGAAGCTAAACACTGTCACGAGGAAAGACCACTTTCCCCTACCGTTTGTTGATCAGATTTTAGAATGGTTGGCAGGTCATTCCCACTTTTGCTTCCTTGATGGCTATTCAGGGTACAACCAAATAGAAATTGCCCGTGAAGACCAAGAAAAGACTACATTCACATGTCCATTCGGCACTTTCGCCTATCGACGGATGCCGTTTGGACTATGTAATGCCCCTGCCACATTTCAGCGTTGTATGATGAGCATCTTTTCTGACATGGGGGGGACCATTCTCGAAGTCTTCATGGATGATTTTTCCGTATTCGGTTGTAGCTTTGATGAGTGCCTTGAGCACTTGAAATCAGTGCTAAAAAGATGTGAAGAGAAGAACCTTGTGCTCAATTGGGAAAAGTGTCACTTCATGGTTCAAAAGGGAATTGTACTTGGTCACATCGTTTCACAAAATGGAATTGAGGTGGACAAGGCGAAAATTGATCTTATCTCTAACCTCCCACCACCCAAAAGCATACGAGATATACGGTCCTTTTTAGGACACGCAGGATTTTACAGAAGGTTCATAAAGGATTTCAGTTCACTCTCTCGCCCTTTATGTAACCTACTTCAAAAGGAAAATTCATTCGAGTGGAATGAAGAATGTCAAAAGGCCTTTAACACCCTTAAAGGTATGTTGACATGTGCCCCAATAATGCAACCACCTGATTGGAGCCTTCCTTTTGAGATTATGTGCGATGCTAGCGACTATGCTATTGGGGCCGTGTTAGGCCAAAGAAAAGATAAAAAGCCATGTGTCATCCACTATGCAAGTAGAACCCTAAACTCAGCCCAGGCAAACTACACTACCACTGAAAAGGAACTTTTAGCCGTAGTTTTTGCTTTGGAGAAGTTTAGATCCTACTTGATTGGATCCAAGATCATTATATTCACTGACCATGCCGCGCTTAAGTATTTGCTTTCTAAGAAGGATGCTAAACCACGGTTATTAAGATGGATCCTCCTACTCCAAGAATTTGACTTAGAAATACGTGATAAGAAAGGAGTAGAGAATGTAGTAGCTGACCACCTATCTCGACTTGTCCTCACTGATTCCCCTGAAACGACTGCAATCAATGACATGTTCCCTGATGAACAACTTTTTGCTGTTTCCCAATTGCCATGGTATGCGGACATTGCTAATTATCTTGCTACAGGTACAATTCCTACATATTGGAAAAAGCAAGATAAAGATAGATTCTTCTCGGAGGTACGGAAATTCCTATGGGACGACCCATACTTGTTCAAGTATTGTCCCGATCAAATCATAAGGAGATGTGTCCCAGATGATGAGCAACAAAGTATCATCTCCTTCTGTCATTCTCAAGCATGTGGTGGTCACTTTTCGGCCAAAAAGACCACAGCGAAAATTCTGCAATGTGGGTTTTATTGGCCCACCATGTTCAAAGACACACATGAGTTTTACAAAGCATGTGAACCTTGTCAGAAACTGGGAGGAATCTCCCATAGAAATATGATGCCACTCAATCCCATCTTAATTATCGAAATTTTTTATTGTTGGGGCATCGATTTCATGGGCCCATTCCCATCTTCTTTTGGAAATTTATACATCTTACTTGCTGTTGATTATGTTTCCAAATGGGTCGAGGCCATTCCTTGCCGGAATAATGACCATAAAACGGTCATTCGATTTTTAAAAGAAAATATTCTTTCCCGGTTTGGAACGCCTCGAGTCATCATAAGTGATGGAGGGTCTCACTTTTGCAATCGCCCTTTCGCAGCCCTAATGAAGAAATATGGCGTTACACACAAAGTGAGCACCCCCTATCACCCACAAACTAGTGGACAAGCTGAGATATCCAATAGGGAGATTAAACACATTTTAGAGAAAACGGTGAATCCCGATCGCAAGGATTGGTCACTTCGACTTACCGATGCGCTTTGGGCATACCGTACTGCCTTTAAAACCCCTATTGGAATGTCTCCCTATAGACTTGTCTATGGAAAGGCTTGTCACTTGCCTGTGGAGTTGGAACATAAGGCGTATTGGGCTATTAAGACAATGAATTTCAATTCTGACAAGGCAAGGTCGCTACGCAAACTTCAATTAAATGAACTTGCAGAAATCCGGAATGAAGCTTATGAGAATGCGAGAATTTACAAGGACAAGACGAAGATATTCCATGATAAGAATATTCTTCGCAAGACATTCACGATCAACCAAAAAGTCCTCATGTATAATTCTCGCTTACATTTATTTTCGGGAAAACTGAGATCTCGATGGACCGGTCCCTACATTGTGCAAACGGTTTATCCATATGGGACTGTCGAGCTGTTGAATCCGAGGAACGGCAACATTTTTAAAGCAAATGGGCAGCGATTAAAGCCGTTCTTTGAAAATTTTCCTTCAGAAGGTATGTCCATACCCCTGAATGATCCTGTGTATCAGGATGATTGATCTCCTAGTCTGATGGAGGTATAGAGTAGTTAGGATTAGGATTTTGCTGCTTTTGTTTTCGTTTTCATAGGTTTGTTAGAAGGAGGAAGATTTCCAATGTTCACTCTCTCAGGTAATCTCATTCCTCACTCCCTGTTATTTTCAAATTGCTCTCATGTTTTGTTCATTGCGCATCTTTTACATTGAGGACAATGCAAGATTTGGTTGGGAGGTGTAGGACCGCTTGGATGAATCCAGCACTTTGCAACATCTCAAGCAATTATGTGGAAATTTTTCGATTTTTTTCAAAAATTCGAAACTTTTTTGGAAAACATTGGTTCTATGCATTCCAGATGATATGAGCATAAGAGGAAGAGATATGAAGTGAATAGGGCTGGATGTCTGGAATCTCTCATTGCATAATGGTTTTATATGTGAACTCCCCTATTTTGTGATTGATAGAAAATCTGAACACTTTTACACCTAGCTCACATTACACGATTTTCATGAGTTGAAGGGATTATGTGATTTATGGATTAGCTAGACTTTGAATTAAGGTACTGAGAAATCAGGCCGGGGTACTTTGTCCATCCTTGTCCATGGGAAAATAATGAAAGATATGGATTTTTAAAAATCCTATCTAATTTAAAAAGAAAAAGGAAAAGGAAGGATGAAATTGGGAATGTGGAAAAAATGGTGGAAAATTCCGATTAGGGCTACCTACTACCAACCGGGGGATGGTCTACCCGTAACCAAAGCCGAAAATGGGACGTAGTGTGAAAGTCGTCGGAAGGACGGTAAGGCAAATTCCTGTCATTGGCTTGATGTGGCTCTATGTACCTTGAGTTCAATAGTCTAGTTGATCTATGAAGAAGATAATCCTAGAAACTCGTGGAATGAATTTTCACTACCCACACTAGGATGAATTTGTTCATGTCCCTCTATTTATCAACCAATCAGTGGGAATCTCATATGAATGCCTATTATGCCTTGAGGATTTACGGTTCCAACCTTTGACGCCTAATCTTTCTGAATCTTACACTTATGAACCTTGGAATGTATAGAAGGATGGTTTCTGAAAGAGAGTTGAGTTTTGAAGAATGAGATTAGCTTCACGCATGTTTTGCTCGGGACTAGCAAAATGCTGGTTGGGGGGTGTGTTGAGCTCTTAATTGTGCATATTCTAACCCCAATTCATCACTCATTGTGCAAGGTTTATATGGTTTGTAAGCTAATTCAATGCATGTTTTGTGACTACAGGATTGAGGGTGGACTCTACTCAATTGAAGACATAAAGAGCTCACTTGGGATCATTCTAATGGAGATTACTTGAGGACCAAAGAAGAAAAGAAGAGAGAAAGCGAAAGAAAGAAGCAAGGAAAGAAAGAAAAGGAAGAAATGAGGAAGTATGAAGACTGCCGACCGGTCATGACCGGTCGGCCAAGGAAGCCAGACCGGTCAGCGACCGGTCAGCCATGGTACTGAAGACGTCCGACCGGTCATGACCGGTTGGACAAGGCTACTGGAACCTCAATGAATAGGACCGACCGGTCATGACCGGTCGGTCAGTGCTGCTGTAATAGGGATGAAAACATCCGACCGGTCATGACCAGTCGGAGGGGCTTGCTGAACTGAAGATAAATAGGCCCGACCGGTCTTGACCGGTCGGGCATACTTGCTGGAATGACTCTCTATTGAGGCCGACCGGTCTTGACCGGTCGGCCATGCGTACTGAGTTAAAACTTTCTAATTTCTTCCCGAAATTCTCTGCGCTGCGTAAGTGTTACCCAAATTTCCGATTCTTCCGATGTTGTGGAGCCTCCAGACTATAAAAGGACACCTAGGGATTGTTCCTAGGGCATGCTAGAAGGGCTCAAGCGAGGTTGGAGGCTGTGGAAGTGAAGATTGGAGTTTCACAACTCCTTTTGGTTTGCTTTGCTGTTTTCATGCTTTTTGTAGTTGTTTCATGTTTCCTTGGATCATGAGCAGCTAAACCTCTTAGCTAGGGCTAAGAGGTGAAGCTTGTAGTGAATCCAAGATGTTTTAATTCGTAGTTAAGTGGTTTTAGTTTGGAATTCATGATTATGAACTAAGGTTTGAAGTTTATACAAGTTTTTAAGTAATTTTTCTTAGTCTTGTGATGACTCATGGATGTTTGGATGAATTACTTATCTTCTTAATTTGTTTGCAACGGTATAGACCTGTATGATCAGAGGAATCGGAGTGCGCTCTAGTACTAAGCGCTTCATAAAGGGACTTCAGGCCAAAGTTCTATTTTAGTTGATTTTCTGGAATATGTAAGGACTGTGCTGGTGATTTGAATCTAGTTCAGATCCTAATCTATCCTTGTCTTGTGAGAGGACTTGGGGGATGGTTATGATTGAGAACTGGACCTGTAGGAAAGGGGAATGACCTATGCAATTGAGCATGCTCAACTCAGCCTAGATTGAGTGAATCTCATGCATAGAACTTACATATTACAGACTGTTTGGTTTAACAGTTCTATCATCCGACTGGTCGGACAGGAATGTCGATTCTAGTTGAGAGAATAAGAAACCACAGCGGATTGAACATCAAGGATTGCTACAAGTGGATCCTTGAAACCCTAGTGCCCTCTTATAATTAGTTACTTTCAATTTAATTTAGCTTTTGTTACTCATATCAACTTTATACAACAATCTGATTAATAGACTTCAATAGACACTTGTGGATGAATTTGTGAGATCCTACATAGTCCCTGTGGATCGACCTCGGTCTTACCGAGTTTATTACTACATCGCAACCCTACACTTGGGGAAGCGAACAGTAGTGTTCAAGAGAGGTATTTCATATTTGATTTCCACAGACCTCCATGTTGCATGATCCAATGATTGCAAGAAAACTCTCATTCTTGCTTTCCAATATGCGTAGTTTGATCCATCAAAATATGGAGGTTTGGAAACCATACTAGAATCCCCTTTTGACATGATTTCAAGCTTCTAGAGACGGATCACACTCCGGGCGGTTACGCCTTTGAGGAGGAACCCTCTCTGATACCAATTGAAAATGCGGTATAAGTTTGATTACCGCTGTTGTAGAAGCAAGAAACAAGTTACCTTGTCCTAGAGGGGGGTGAATAGGACACTTTTTAAATTTCTCAATACAAAGTATTCTTAGAGCACTTTCATCAAACACAAGATATGCAGAATATAAATCAATAAAAGCACATGTGAAAGAAGTAAATGAGTTCATCCATTCACCACACAACAAGAGATTTTTATAGTGGTTCGGTTATGTACCTACTCCACTCCCGGCTGATCCACTCACTCCTTGAGTGGCCGGATTTCACTATCACTATGGTTTTAAATAAGGTTAACCATAAACCTTAACAGCCTACAAAAGGACTTACGACTCAACACATGGATTCATCCTTCCATAGGACTAATCCATGACCACTTAGTCCTACACAAGGGCTTGTCCTACTCAAGACTTGTCCTACGCAAGGACTCTACCGAGTTTGGGTCTTCAAACTCTGAAACCCAAATCTCAACTTGAGGAGGTTTCTTGGACTCGAAAGACTAAATATACTTAGCTGATTGAGTCCCTTGATGATGCCTTTGTTGAAGAAGCTTTGGCTTGTACGGAAGACGTCTTCTTCAGCTCCCTCGATCAGCAACCTTGCTCCGGATGACCCATTGTAGATTCCAAGGTGAGGGATTGAGGTTAGGTTGAGGCTATTTTGGGATATGGCTTTTATATGAGGAAAGCTTCTACCTAAACCACCATTAATGGCATTGATGACAAGAAAATGTCTATGAGAGGCAGGTCAAGATGCCATTAAAGAGGGGTTGAGTTCATGATTCAATCCAAGCTTTGAATGCTTAATCAATGTTGGTCAGATCAACATGAACTCAACAAATCTCAGGGTTTGGAAGAAAGGGATCTCAAGAAGAAGGCTCACACAAACCCTAGATGATGCTCAAGGTGTCTTGGGCAAGATCCAACCGAGCTCTATAAATAGATATGACATTCAATGGTCAGAAAACGGTCAGCTCGATAGGCTCCGATCGATCGGATATAAGATTTAGCCAAATTTAAATTTTGCTCAAAAACAGGTTCTCCGATTGATCGGACTTAGTTCCGATTGATCGGAATACCCTGTCCGATTGATCGTACAGATAGTCCGATGGATCGGAATTCCTTCCAGAGAGTTTATGTAATTTTTCTGAAAATTCCTCCGATAGATCGTATCTATGTCCAATGGATCGGGGAACCCTGTCCGATGGATCGGACAGACCTCCGATTGATCGTAAAAGAGTCCAGAGAGTTTTTTTCATATATTTGCTGGACAATCATACGATTGATCGGACATACTGTCCGATTGATCGGAACACACTGTCCGATGGATCGGACAGCCCTCCGATGGCTCGAAAAAGAGTCCAGAGAGTTTACAGTGTAACTGGACTATTCTCCGATGGATCGGACACATTGTCCGATTGATCGGACATCTATCGGACTATTCTCCGATGGATCGGGTATGTATCGGACAGAGCAGACTTATAAATTTTCAAATTTAAAGCAACTTCTGCTAGCAAGAACCTTTCCATTGCTGATCTTAATGGAAGGTGGGCTATAGATGGTGCTAAGGGTGTGCCTAGAAAGGATTTGGGCCATCTATAGAAGGTTTTGGGATCAAAGGCTTGGGTGGAGAGGCTTGAAGCTGACTTGATCTTTGAGAAGCTTCTGTCTTCAGCCGCAAGGAAACTGTCTTCAGCCACAAGGGGACTTGACGACACACTAACCATGGTAATTGACAAATCTTAGTATTAACAATTATTTGTCATTCATTTTGTTCAACATGTATAAGTAATAAAATGCATTGGCATATATGAATAACACCACATAATCAATACAAATCACCCCAAGCATAGTATCACATCACAACAACCTACTTTATTCAAAGGAATAGGAAATATGTTGGGATTCACTCACCTCTTAATGTAAATTCCATAAGTTTTCAAAAATTAGCGTAAATGCCAAGTTCCTAGCACATAATTCATCATTTAGTAATTTTTTTCATTTGATCTATTTAATATGGACTTAGAGTTACCAAGATCAGATCTAGACCATCCATTACAGATAAGATATCTGGATGGTCCATGATCATACCCTAATCTCATGTCTTAGCTATGATCATCATATATTATGATTTACATGATTAACGTAAACTAGAACCGATCTTGACGGCCCATTGGATGATCTTATTCATTCCATCACTTTTTAACGGTTCAGATTTGTGACCGGATCAGATGTATCCATTGGTCCACACAAAGATTACTACATAATCCAAAAATTGAATTACCATGGCCCACTTGTGGATCAGATTAATTTGAGAATTCTGACCTACACATGGTTTGGCCTTACGATCTTCATGATCCATGCAGATTAGATCTGGCACATCTAGATGATCCAAAATATTTTCTTACGCCAAGTGCCATTTCACAGGGAAAAGAAGATCTCTACTATTAAGATCATTTATCTGATCAACACAGTAACCACTCGGCCAATCTAAACTGACAGACATTACATGATCCATTATCCATAATTTTTATAGATCGGTGTGGCCCACACAATGATCAGATCTTCTTAATTTTTGGAGTCCTTGAATGTTTTAACCCTAGAAGTTGGATGATTGGTGTGGATCTAACCACACACATTTTGATAGCCTATCCCAATCCTTTGTGCCAAGTAGCAATCAGTAGCGCAGAAAATTGGGTTCTTTTTATTAAATGCTCCAGATCTCATAGTATAATGAACGTACCGCTAATCCGATCCATTCATTGTATTGCTCAAATGGTCATGACCAAAATAATCAGATTGATTCGAATCCTAATGATAGGGATTGAATCACCTACTTCCAGATTGTAAGAAACAATTCCTTGTGCAGGAAGTTTAAGGTTATGACGTAAAGGAACGGATCTTTTTTAGTTAGATTATTTAAGTGCACATGATGGACTTATGGCTAATCTGAACTGTCCATCATGACAATCTATAATTTAACAATGATTAACACAATAAAAGTTAAGAATTAAAAATAAGGACAACCTTGATCGAGCTCTCTTCCCCAAATGCTTCATCTCTCTCTCACTCTCTCACTCTCTCTCTCTCTCTCTACGTAGGTTTTTCATTTTGTTTATTTGTGTTTAAGGGGAACTCTCTCTTTCTCACGTTTCCTCAAGAAGAAGAAACCGTTTAGAAAAGGGAGATACAAGCGGGTGAGGGAGAGATAAGAGGGATAAAGAGAAGGGAGAGATAAGAGGTAGAAATTCGGCGGCTCTCTACTCTTTTAAATTTAAAATTAAGGTTCAGTTATTTTGAACGGTGAGCTAGATGGCTGGTCATGTGAATTTAGACCATCCAGATCAAGTAATGATGGGTTATGTGGATTGTAAAGGAATTTGGTGGTTTAGATATTTAGATAGGTAAAAGTAAACAACTCTTATCAAATCAACGATTCAGAAATATTTGAGTTTATGACTGGATGAAATGGTTAAGAGTACACATGATGAACGAGCATTGATGAGTGAGTTTGATGAATGCTCTAGATTCAGTAGAATCTTTGCTCATAAAGTCCATGTACTGCCTAGATAAAAAGAAGTTGGATGTTGATGTTTTTTTTAGCCGAGCACGTTTAAGAAGAAAATGTGACGAAAAGTGGGGAGGGTCTCATGCGAATTGTCCGCAAGCTGTGGGTGGCATGCAGATGTGCAGTTGTAGCGGGTTAAGTGGGGTCCACTTGTGATGATTTTGGAAGAATCGTATCCGTCCACATGGTTTGGTGGCTTGAGATAAGACATTAGTGAAAAAGTGAGATATATCAAGAATTCAAGTGGGTCGTATAATAAGGAACAACGAGGGCTCTATAGTCTAATTTGTTAGGATCTAAAAGGTGAGTGCCTAATAATGGACAGTTGAGACAGAAGGGTTGACAAATGGCTGGACTTGGTGAATGGATGGCGGTGAATAAATCATCGTCCTAGAGAAGAACGGCTAAGATTGACATATAATGGATGCATAGCAAGAAATAAGCAACAGTATGAGAAAGCCCATCACCACACGTCTCTTGTTTAAAACGGGTAGTTACCATTCCTATTTGGAAAAGATTTTGAATTTGGCTAAGTCTTACACGTTGATATAGCAAATACATAAGATTTTTTATTATTAATATTATATATGGAGAGAGATGTTAATCCTACAATAATGTGGACCAAAATCTACTCCACTCAACAGTTTTATTAGATTATATTAGGCTATTGGCCTGAGTATGAGGCAGATCTGAATCTTATCTACGCCGCACCAAAGGTAAATATTAACAACCGTTAAAACTTTCCTTGGAGAAGTTGAAATGGATGCACTCATCTCATGTGTATGGCACTTATTATTTACAAGTTTGTCATTCTCTATTATCGCAACTTTAAACTTCCATAATTCTAATTTTTTACCGTCTAAATGAGCTACAATTTGGTCCAGATATGTTATTTGTCGTGCTCTATCAACAGGACTAAGTTTGAGCCCTGATCACTTTTGGGTGACCAAGATACCTTTTTTGTGGTCTATGTCTAACCCTAATTTAAAACATTGTTTATTTGCATCTTATGTTAAATCTAACCGATATTTTAAATATATAATTTACGATCTTCTGAATGGACTGTTTACTTCAACAAATAGGTAGCCCGTTTGACAGATACAATTATGATAGACGGTCATATGGTGGCCTAAAATTAAAGTAAGTGTATGGTTATGATATTAATCATGTAAATGATTTATTGTATGGTTAGCTTTATAAATGGATACTTATAAAGTGGTTTTTGGATGTGGTTTAGGTTACAAATGTACACTGTTAGAATCAATTTGCTTGTTGAAGTCTGTACATTACTTAAATCATAAATTTAATGGTTGGTTAAGTATATTTATAGGTGACAAACAAGATGAACGGATCAGAATTTTAATTCCATTTGTATACGTGTGGATACGGAGATCAAGTTGTTAGTTTATTATGATCGGGTGATCCAAATTTAAAATGGACGGTCAAATGTCTTTATTTAGTGGTAATAGGATGTTTCCACGGTTGGTTTTGATAATCGAGTGCGAATATTAAGGTATACGGTGGTTTACCCTAAGAATCAACGGTCAGATGACTTACTTTATGGGTGAAAATTACTCCTTATGGTTTAGATTCGGGTTAAGTTATAAATTTATGGTTAAAATTAATGATTATATAATTATACAGTTGAACAAGTGTAACTCTACCTTCGTACGTACAGATAAACTCGCACAGAAAATTTCAGGTTGTTACAAAAATTGATGGTGCCGGAGTTGTACAGTAATCCCCATTCAAATTGGTGGAATGTAGATAGAAACGTAGCCCAAACATACGTTGTGAATAAAGTTAATGTTAACTATTTGATTTTCCTTTTCAATTTCAATTACTCACTATTTCACTTTTAACCATCCAATTGATATGGATTAATGGATGGTTAGAATTCCCTTATCAATGGTGATTCTAGATATATTCCCCATCCACAGCGGGACACAATTTAAATAGTCTGGATAGCTTTCCGTGAGAATCACATGTGAACAATTTTTTTTCTTTAGTGTGGAATAACTAATAAGGGAGTCTAGCCCTTGGCTTTTTTATTTCTTTCTTTTGTTAGGGCATTGGTGCGCCTAGGCTGCATGTAGAGTGGGTGCAAGCATATCTTGTGAAAATTTAATCTAGCATTGCAAAATTTAAATTTCCAAAAGCTCATTTCGAAACCTGTGTCAGAATTCCTACGAGTAATTCTCCTTGGGAGTTGTATATCTACCAAGTCTCTGTGCAAGCTGAGTGCACAGAATTGTTTCCTTCTTCTTTAGCTAGATATTTCAAAGTCATAATTATTTGGTGGGGGGGCAGACTCTTAATTGAGTTTTACACAACTTAAATATGGCAGTGGCACTGGTTTCCACTGTACAAACCATCCAATTTGTGGGTTTCATTGTGGATGGTATATATACGTCTAAAATGATACTGTTGGAGTAATCCAAACCATCCAATCATACTGCAATTCTTCTCAAGGGAAGCTGCCGGTTTTGATCACGGTGTGGTTCGACTGTCGCCGGCTGGCAGTGGGGACCCCTTTGAGCTGGGTCTTTGTTTTTCCGGTTGCTTTTGCTTTCTTTTTGTCCTGGTGTTGTATGGTTTATATGATAATTAGTGTTTTTCTGGTATTTTTGTTGGGCAAACCTGAAGGCCTTGTATACTTTATTTTGTCAGATTAATAGAGTGGTGTGTTCCTACCTTTCTGAGAAAAATAATAATCTAATTATGGTTACCAAATAGATGGCTTGGAATAAAATGTTGAGCGGTCCAAATTCGATGGGAGCAAGATCAGATAGTTAATGTTATTTTCTTAGCATAATTTTTTACATCTTCGAAAACGGATGAACGGTGTGGATATGACATATACATCATGGTGGGGCCCACAGAAGTTGGTGATGTCAACGCACAGCCGAGGTAGGTGGGATGTGGCACCACGCAATCTGCTTCCCCTTGTGGCCCACTAAGAATGTTACAAAATTAGAGCCATATTCGTATAATTATCAAAAGCTACATAACCGAATAGCTTTACAACGCATTGAAAACATGTCTAACTCCCTTTTCTTACAAAATAAGTTATCCATCTTCCTTAAATACCATGCACCACTTCACCAAAGTAACCTACTTCACAAAAAAAAAAAAAAAACGTTTCCCTTCCGATCAAGATATGTCTTCCGAAAATATCCCAGCTTCGCTATTGATTCCGGCCATCGACGAGATCCGTTGGGTCATTCAACTCCGCCGGCACCTTGATGAAGAACAGGAGGACGAAACCGGCCTCCCCGTCTGCATCTTCAACGTCCCAAAAACCCTAATCGCCACCAATCCTGATGCCTATACACCGCAACAAATCGCAATGGGCCCATACCACCGCCGGCGGCCAGAACTCTACGAAATGGAGCGGTACAAAATCTCTGCCGCTAAAAGAACCCAAAAACATCTCAAAAGCCTCAAATTCCAAGACCTCATCGATCGGTTCATGAAGCTTGAGCCTCGGATCCGGTCGTGTTACCACAGCTACCTCAACTTCAGCGGGGAAACCCTAGCGTGGATGATGGCCATTGATGCGTCATTCTTACTCGAATTCCTACAGATCTTCACCGCCAAAGACAGTAAGGTCTTGGAAAGAATATCATCAAGAATGTTGCATTTGGTTGATTACACGGGGAGGAGGTCAGCTCATAATGCAATCCTCCGAGATATAATGATGCTTGAAAACCAAATTCCGCTCTTCCTCTTAAGAAAGATCTTAGAAGCTCAGCGCCCATCGACTCAAGAAGCCGATGAAGAACTATCAGCGATCTTGATGGAGCTGTGCAAAAAGCTCTCCCCGTTTAAGATGATGGAGAATTTCTCACAAATCCAAGTCAAGGAGCATGTGCACTTGCTCGAGCTCCTTTACCACATGATGGTGCCAAAACCTGACCAATCGAACGGGATCAACGAATCTGAAGAAGTAACCATTGAAGTGACCATGAAAGAATCATTTCACAATGCAGGCCATGTCCGGCAGCTCCTCAACATGATATGGGATTTCATGTCGTCTCTCAAGGTTCGACCCGTCCACTACATTAAGAAAGCTCTTGTGTCCAGACCTGTGAAGTTGGTAGTGAAACTCCCATGGAAGATTATCACAAAATTCCCAGGATTCTCGCTGTTAAAACAACCCATCGAGTTTTTGTTCTCATCCTCCCAGGATATTGAAGATGCCAAATCTGAAGATGGAAATCCAAGCAACAACAGCAACAGGCCCCCTTCGATAGAAGAGATCACCATTCCTTCAGTGTCAGACCTGATCAACAACGGCGTAAGATTCTCAGCCACCAATGGAGATTTATCAACCATCAGCTTCGATAACAGGACGGTTACTTTCTATCTCCCAACCGTTACGCTGGACGTCCACACGGAGGTCATACTACGAAATTTGGTCGCGCTCGAGGCATCGATTGCAAGTGGGCCATTGGTTTTTACGAGGTACACTGAACTGATGAATGGGATTATAGACACGGAAGAGGACGTGAAAATGCTGAGAAATATGGGGATTGTGGAGAACTGCTTGAAGAGTGACGAAGAAGCAGCGAGTCTGTGGAATGGGATGAACAAATCTATTAAAATGACCAAAGTGCCCTCTCTAGATAAGGTTATTGAAGATGTGAATAAGTATTATAGCAGCAGATGGAGGGTCAAAATTGGAAAATTGATGAAGAAGTACGTGTTTGGGTCGTGGCAGTGTCTAACATTTCTGGCTTGTATTTTGCTGTTGCTGATGACGGGTTTGCAGTCATTCTGCTCGGTCTATACATGTGCTCGTTGGTTCAACCCTAAAACCGCGGAGTGATTGGAAATTTAAATACGTCCACTGACCAGGTGGACCACAGTTTGTGAACAGTGGTGAAAAATCTTGGCCGGTGTTTTCTAAGCGGTCCAGCAGCTTGATTTTTGGGTTAGAACAACCATACAGTCAGACCCACCTGATGGACGGATATAACGGATTAAATTAGGATGTCTTTTGTATTTGCCAAGCTGGCATATGCGGTGGTGTGTAGCTGTGGCATTGTACATGCGTGAACTTCCGAAACACTTATTATTATTATTATTTTTCTTTGCACATGTTTACTTGAAGATACTTGTAGCATTGTAGATGCGTGAACTTCTCAAAAACCTTTTTTTTTTTTTTTTTTGGCACATGTGAGCTTGAAGATATATTTTTTTTTTGCACGCGTGGATCATTCTGGACGCAGATTGCATAGGGACAGGCTCCTTAGTATGCAGGTCCATCATGATGTTGATGTATGTGTTTCAT
The DNA here is from genome assembly GCA_003013855.2 of Liriodendron chinense. Taxonomy (NCBI): domain Eukaryota; kingdom Viridiplantae; phylum Streptophyta; class Magnoliopsida; order Magnoliales; family Magnoliaceae; genus Liriodendron; species Liriodendron chinense. The sequence continues at coordinate 8,750,699 of ML058389.1, forward strand.
CCACGGTGCTCATCTATTTTTTTAGATCATTTTAGGGCATGAGCTAAAAAATAAGGCAGATACAAATCTCAGGTGGACCAGACAGTGTTGATTGAATACCCACCATTAAAATCGAACTAGGCCCATTGGAATGTTTATATTCCATCCTAACCTATTAATTAGGTCACACAGACCTGGGCGTTGAATAACCACTGTTTCTTATGGGGTGGTCCACCTGATATTTGGATCTGTGTCATGTTTGGACTCATGCCATAAGTTGACATGGAAAAATGCATGGTTGAATCACCACTGTTTCTTATGCTGTTGTCCACCTGAGATTTGAATCTGTCTCATGTTTGGACTCATTCCATAAGTTGATATGGAAAAATGCATGATAGGTGTGGATAACATATATACATAATCGTGGGGCCCACATAGCACTCAATATAAGCCGTTTTCCCAAGTAAAAGGTTTGCTGGAGGTCTGAAATTTCTTGATTAAGTACGCCCATCACACACGGACGCGGATTTCCTGCAAAAGCCTTCCTTATAAGGAAGTGTGCTGGGATGCTAGGTGGAGTCCACGGTGTTGTTTTTAAGATAGCCACCCCGTTCATCCGTCTTGTGAGCTCATTTTAGAACATGAGATCAAAATGAAGAAGATAAAAAACTCAAGTGGCCACAAGAGAGGGAACAGTGGGGATTTAATGACCACCATTGAAACATTCTTCTTGCCACAAAAGTTTTGTATCAAACTAATATTTTGGTTATTTCACTTCATCCCTGTGGGAATGACCTTATAAATGATTCGATGGCATATAAACATCAAGGTGGAGCCCAAAAAGATTTCTATTGTAGTCCTTTCTTTCTCAATCTTCCCTCTCTTGTGGCCTACTTAAGCTTTGGATCCTCCTCATTTTTTATTGTGTGTCCTAAAATAATCTCACAAAACAGATTGTTGGAGTGGATTTGTAACAAACATTACGATAGGCCCCACGTAGCATCCTAGCACATGAACTTCCGGCAAAGCCTCAGCAAATCCGCGTTCGGCAGATAAACGTGGAAGCAGATTGCGTCCTGCCCCTGCCTGGACAGAAATGAGCCCAGGGAAGGGCTCTGTAAGGCGACAGTAATATATGGAGTTATCCATGCCGGTCATCCATTCTGTCAATCATTTTAGAGTCTGAGCTCAAAATTGAGGTAGATCTAAGGCGCATATGGATTACACCACAGGAAGAAGAGGTGATAATGATGGCCACCAATTGAAACCTTTGTAGGGCCCACTGTGTTGCTTATGGACCATCCAACTTGTTAATGAGGTCACATAGATCTGGATGAGGGGAAATCTCAAATTTTAACTTTATCTAAAACTTCTGTGTCCTATAAGAATTTCTTTTTAATGGGGGGCATTCAATCTTGACTATATGGTCTACTCGAGGCATGGATCTGCCTCATCTTTTGGGATTATATCTTTAATGATAGAAAAAAAAAATGGTTTAACAGCATGGGTGAAACCCATACACCAGAGGGATACACCAGAGGGAAACAGGATTAATTGAACATCTATGCCTCTTCTTGAGCAAGGATCTTCCCTACTGTGACGTATGTGTTTACCACATTCCTACCATCCGCTTTGCCATATCATTTTACGGAATGAGCATAAACAGGATCCATATCCAAATCTCAAGTGGACTACAATGTAAGATATAGTGGTGATTGAATGTGCACCATTAAATGCTCATTATGGGCTATAAAGCTTTGGTTGAAGTTGATAGCTACAAAAAAAAGGGGCAAAGGCTACGAATTATATTCGTAGCTATATATAGCTACGAATATAATTCGTAGCAGGCCTGTATCCGGTCCATGGCCAGTGGTTCTGTAGCCATAGCCTTTTAGCTATAGCTACGAATATAGTCCGTAGCTGTATTACTTCGGCTACGAATAATAGCCGTAGCTATAGAAATCTGATCCGTATCATTTCTGAACACTACAGACTACTTTTGAGGGCTGCGGACTATATCCGTAGCTAGTGTCCTTAATTTTTTTTATAGCAACAGCGTATCTAGCCATTTCTGGTACATGCCCTGATAGTTCAACCCATCTCAAGCTAAAACAAATGAAGGCTTCATGGCTTGTACCCTAATAGGCTATCATCACAAATGTGTTTAAGTCTCATCTAGGTTAGGCCATTAGATAAAAAATCTAGCTCACCAAAATATTGCCCCACTTGAATAATCTTGGATTTGGTTGATACTGGTTGATACAAGTCGTTGGTATTAGACATGTGGCATGAATAAATTTCTAGCTATTAGGGAAAAGTGAAGCTATTATGTGAACTTACATTCAACAAGAACATGTCCACTTGATTTTTTGTGAATACCAATCCACCTGATCCATAGCTAAAATGTCCAGAGGCATGATTAGTGGCCATCTGAGGGGATGTGTGTGCTGGCTTTAATACACAATTGAATATCTACATTTACATGAAAGTGTCAAATCTCTTTGTAATCTCAACAGTTAGAGGGGAACTAACTGAGAATTCTATTCCATATGAAGTTTTTAATGCAAAATCACCTTGGATTTCTTGTTGAGGGCATCATAGAATTTTTCTTCAACTTTAGATTATACACACTCCAGAATTAAGTTGGATGTCAACAGAAGGGAGAACAAGTATAGGCCTAAATTTCATACATTCAAAACATCAAAACAGAAAACAGAGAAAAAAGGGCATTTATTTTTTTGAAGAAGAAGGGCTAAAGAACTAAAAGCCTACCTTCTTTATCTATAGATTCCTTTGTTCTCCTCAGCGTCAATGGCCTTAGGATGGCCTTAACCAATTTCAATCCTCTCATCGCCGCTCTCATGAGGCTTTTGAATCAACCTTCGTCGAAGGAAAGAAAATTGAATGTACATAAATCTATTAATTGAAAGAAAGAAAGAAAATTGAATGTACATAAAATTTTGAAAGAATGGATGGCTGGAGTTACATGTGCGACCCTAGCCCGTGAACTATCATAAGGCTAGTATTTACTACTTTAGTGACAACAATATGTCTAAAGTTGGAAATGGAAGCCCAACTTTCAACACAATGCACTAATGTGAAATATGGCAGATGACAGCAGCACTAAAGGAAATGATGATCCAAATATTCCTATTGAGCAGCTTTTTTTTTTCTTTAATGTTAAGCGATTTAATTACAAACACCAAGCATTTTAATTACCTTTGGAAAATAGATAAGATCGAAGACCATTGTTGATGCCCATGCCACATTTAGATGTTGGCCAAAGTCAAGGACAATCATCAGCAGTTACGGAGCCACCCGGCAAATTTATAAACAATTTGATCTCCTTCTTCTAGTCTTCAACATCTTGAATTAAGAGCTAGTTGATAATCAGATCCACAGTCATGGTATCCACCCACTCATCAATAAAAAAAAAAACCAACAAGTCAACTGACAACCTTGAATGCTCGATATTCAAATTCTTATGAAGGAAAAAGGAAAAAAGCAAAGCACAACAAAAACTGCATTTGGCACATGTTTGCTGAAGTAAGAAGCAAAATTAGAATTGCCAATGCACGGTTGTCCAAAAGTCATAAGCTGAACATCTTGTGCTCCATGGTTACCTGGAAAATGAAGAACAATAAGCGTGTCACTAAAACAGGCGGTGACTGGGGTTAAAACAGACGATGTAAGAAATAAAACAAACATTTTGGATGTACATGTAGAAGGGGATGGGAAACTATTAGCTAACATCGTGGAATTCGAGCATTTAGAAAATAACTTACAATCCACCTAGAGCATAAATGCAAACGTGTCAAGTGTGTACAACATCCCACTCATCCAAAAGGTTTGGCCCTCACCATGAAGAATGCTCAATACAAAAATCAAGCTCATCCACTCATCATGTGGTCTACACCAAAGAAAACAATTAACAACTGCCAATCTGATAATCCTAACAAGATTCCTGTGTTGAAGTTTTGCAATCGACAAAACCACATTTTTTAATTCTTCATTCCCTTGCCCAAAATTCTTGCAGAGCATTTTCATCACTATTTCCTGACCATTCACCAGCTTACCCTAAAAGTAACCATCCAGAAAATTTAGGTTTTGATTACAATCAAGAAGCACATAAATCCACCCATTCTTAAAATGATCATATAATAGCATTATATACAAACTTTCACATATAGCTCCATCTTTCCCATTTATGTGTTACTTGTGTGGTGTTGTAGAAAATCAAGCCATTTTTCAATTTAGGTGGGTCTGGTGAAATCAAAAGTGTGCATTGGCTGCCAACTCTATCCCTTGGTGTGGCCCTCCTAATTTTTTGGACCTGGACCTAACATGATGCAGCACTTCCATTGGTGTGGCCCTCATATTGTGTGATTCACAATGTTGAAAACTCATGTCATGCAAGTATTTGCTAGTGTAGCTTCAACTTCTTCAGCCTTGTTAAAGAAGCATAGAACCAAATCATTCCTTATCTACAGGAAAAAAATCATCATGAGTATTACAAAATCATCTCCATTGATAGCGCATCCAAACGCACCCGAAATAAATTAAACAAAAACAAGATAAAGGAGAAAACAATGAAGTTCTACTAGGAGTAATCATATACCAAATGTGTCACTCTTTAGGTAACTGTAGGCCCCGCCTACAATAGGTATCTCGAGGGAGAATTCTGTGTAACACAGAAGAGAGGAGAGTGGATACGCCAGCGATGATGTATGAAATAAAGACAGCAAGGCTTGAGAAGCTTACATGCGATGGCGCTCGTCATGACGAAGACTCCAACACCAAGCATGCCACCTACACCAAGTGCAACAAATCTGAATGAATGATCTCATGTTCCTTGATCAACCCATTTTTCAGTTCTGCATTTCATCTCTCTTTTTTTTCTTTTTAATCCTTTCCATAACAAGCACGTGCATAATTCTCCCAAGAGCATATGCATTTGCTAACAAACTGATAGGATTGAATTGTAAAGAACTTTTTTTATTAGATTGAAAATCTAACACATCTGGATGTACAGTTGAATTGAATTGCAATATCTAGTTAAATAGAGTGGAAATAAATCAATAACCAATTCACAGTTTCCTTCCCAAGCATACATAATGAGGATAGACCTCAAATTGCAGTTAACTTCCAAGTTCTATGTCCAACTTGAAAGTACCATAACTGCATTTTGGGGCATAGCCATGGTTTTTAGTTTCATTTTCCTACCCATTAATGGTCAGGGATAAAGACAAAACAGTTTCTGAAAAAAAAAATTACAAATCCCTGATCCAAGGCACAATAATAATTAATTAACAACAAGAAAGATAAATGAAGTCAAGGAATGACCATAAGAAACCTGTTTTTAACATATACCTAATCAACATTACAGCAATCCAAACTACCCTCTCCTCTGGCAAACATTTGGCTAATTTACCAATTCAAGTTCTGGAAATCCTGGATAAAGTATGCTTTAGATTTCATATCTGGGCTCTACAAGGATAAAATCAAAGTAAGTCCATGTAATGGAGTGATTCAGTACGTGGCAATCTAGACGAGGAAATATCCATTTCCACTTTCCCATATCCTAAGAGTGAGCACAAACAATATGAGCATTGAAACAAGCATCAAAACCCACACAATTTGTTTTAAATGCCAACTTAAAATCATATCTTAAATCAAGAAACCCATCTTCCCCAAAAGAGTTTCTTCAGCTAAAAATCACCACAGACAAGGATTAGAGTGTTCCTTCTGCTCCATTCCAGGCATGGGTCCATGCGATGCAACATAAGTAAGCGGCGGACCAAAAAGAAAAACACCAAAATGATAAAAAGGAGGCAGATTAAAAGAGAAATCCATAACAAGAAAATATTGCAAAGAAACAAGAAAAAAGGGGATGAACCTGCTATTCATCAAGCTAATGGAAAAGACTTCATTCAAAACAGGGAATGGTATTCTCCTATAGTGGTCATCAAGAACAGATTTAGTGAACACTATTGAGTAATTCTTGGACATTTTATTAAAAATATCTCAATATTGGAAACAGGCGAATGGTTTACAAAGTTTCAGCCAAGATTTTCCAGTCTTGCTTACCAGTTATGCGACCACTGGCATAAATGGAGAGAACAGCCTAGATGGCATGCAACATACATTGCAGGACTGTTGAAGGTTTAAAATAGGATTTTGTTGAAGCATTTATTCAAAAAAAGATTAATGTATAAACGGAATATGACACCTAGATAGATTCCATCCGTACATCTATAAACATTAGTTATTTTTTCTTTTTCTTTTTTCATTTTTGAGAAGTAAAAAAATAAATAAAGCATTGGATATGAAAACAGGGGAAAATATAAAAAGAACAAGGTGAAGACAGATCTAAATGAAACTATCGATTTGGACTTTCATAGTCATTTCCTGGGATAGAAGCCATTTCATCACCCAAGTACATCCTATCTTGTTTTTGTAAAATTGTGAAGAAAAAAAAAGAAGGAAAAAGAGAGAATAAGATTTGCAACATTTCTCGGTTGTCTGAATTTTCCTTACATACAAGATATTCCTAAATGGAAACGTACCAAAAAAAAACGGTGGTGGATCAAATGATATATATTCAACTGATAATATCATGGTTATGATGATCCAATCAGTTGAAAGCCTGAATCTACTTATATATATGCCACATTTACTGTGTAGTTCAATGGTGGAGATTTATTAAGAAGGTAGAAAAGATGGATTGAACAAATAAAGGAAGATGATAGACCAGTACCTGAAATGCACCAACAAGGTGCACCACAATGCACACATTAGCAAGGTCAACCAGCCAGAAGGGCTCATAGAACCCGAATCCGGTAAGCAAGTTCCTGGGCGCCTTGTTGCCAAATGTAGCATAGCCAATGCAACCACACAAGACACAAAATACAGTCGTTGTTGACACACCAACCATGCTAGCTTTCTTCATTGCCTTGTTCTCTGCTGGAGATTTCAATGTGTCCTGATGGAATCCAAAAGAAATGGCAATTCAATCATCTGATAATACTTCTTTCACCATTTAAGTAATTCATTTTCATGGTTTTCTATGAAATTAAAAACTCAAAACAAAACTCTTTTATCTTCTTTTTTTTTCTTGTGGGATATCTTGAAATTAGACAAACACATCACATGTAAGTTCAAATTGATTTAATATTTTTTTTTTCTTTTTGGGCATTTATAGAAAACATATAGATTTAATCATAGAAACCGACGTCTAAAGAAAAGGAAGTTCTTGGATTACCTGAATCTCAATCAAGATCAAAGAATATGAGTAGGCAAATGCAATATCTCCAAGTGCGCAGAATGTTGTCAAGACTTCATCGGCTTCGACAAATCAACCCCAACATCCACTCCTGTAAGAGAAGTCTTTCCAGTGTTTCTTGCTCAAATAAATGTAATTCAGTTCAGTTTCTTCTTGTAAGGAATGAACCTATCTAACAAACAGTCGCATATAAGCCTAACAAAGACAGCATGCACGAAGGCTGAAAACACCCTAATTGACATCCAGCCCATCCAACAGTGGACCCCAATGAATTCATGGCATGACCTAATTCATGGCATGCCAAAATGCAGAATGAGGTGTGTTTGGATGTACCCCAAATCGGCATCCCCTAATAGTACAAAAACAAAAACCAACACAACCAGTTTGCAGGTACAACAAATAAGTAGAACTGATAAATAACAGCTAAGTTCTTCAGAGATGTAGTGAATATTCTTACCTGCTCCCAAGGCATTGGCATGTTCTCAAGAAGCTTGTAAACTGCATGTGGAATGAATTTGAGGGCTCCAAGATACACACACTTGTCATGTCGGCATTTCTTTGACTGAAATCCACCCAAGAAGCAACCAGTGACATTCACCAGTTTTGGATAATTGGGGCCAGTGGTTTGGGGATGGAGATTATTCCAGACCATTAATATAAAATAGGCCCTGCAACTGATGGTGGACGACAATAAATATTTGGGAGTGGAAGTTCCTAGACGTCCAGCCCCAGGCTGTATTCTTGTAGCCATCTATTTGTATGCCTCTTTTTTAAGGGTCATAATCTTTCAATCTGGAAATTTTGGGGGCATTTCCAATACATGGTGCGGCCATGTTCAGTGAACAATGGAACCCACTTGTATGTGTTCACCACAGATCCTTCAATCTGGAAGATTTGTGGGTCTCATTACATCAATGGTCTGGATAAAATGAACCATAGACACCACCCGTAGCTGGATTTCTTGCTGTTATTGGAGCACTACTAGTTTGCTTCTAGGAACCTTTCAAGCATCTCCATTCTTCTGCTTAAAAGCCAGTTTGGATAAGTTATGGCCAAAGAAATCAATTTTTCAATAATTACAATTTCCTTTTTCCACCACATACATAATGTCCTGAATTCTGTTATCCCAGAATCCAGCATATCTATTGAAATCCAAACGGAGGAGAATTGTAATTATATCACTTGTGATTTGATTTACCACATAAATCTTATGGAAGTTAGATTTATCATCAGACTCACAGTTTTGTCGGGATCGTAGGATGCATGGGCAGCAACAACCATGTCGTCAAACTCTTTCGAAGGTTTATGGCTAACTAGCATGACTTGTTTCCTAGAAGGGACAAATAGCATGTCTGCTACACAGCACATCAGCGGCACGGCCACAGCCAAATCTTTCAACCTCGATGCAAAAACTGACATAAAAAACATATCAAAGACAATGTAACATTTTTATTTCTATTTTTTTGAAACGAAATAAATAAATTAAACCAGTCCAACTGTAATTGGTGGGGTATGCATGCTTCTTGGGTGAACTGATTGAGGGAACTAAGAAGTGACCTTATACTTTTTTTCTCAGTGTGTGAGAGTTGGAAATTTAGGTATCACCTTGCTTATTAGGTATGCGACAGGGTAACAAATCCAAACGAGTACACGAACAATCGGAGCCACTGCTGCCCCAATCACTAAACCATGCCGTGAGCAGACAGACTGCGGTATAATCTGTTTTCTTAAGAACAAAAGAACTAATTAAATAATATAAAAGCAGGTTGGAGTGATTCATCAACATCCAAAACTCTGTTGCCATAAGTTCAACATTCAGATGTTATAATAGACACATACATGGAAATGAGATAACTCACCTCCCCAAATAGAAGTGCCAATGTCACTGAAATCAACATAGCACCCCAAGCAGTCCAAATCGTGTCAAAAGATAAAGATTAGATTGAAAAAAAGGGTACTTTAGTTAATATGCAGTTCATGGAAGATTGCATCTTTCATAAATTGGATGATTAAATTATATTATGAATATTGGTATTTCTGGCTAAAACAAATCAATCCAAGAGAACCCAGATTAAAAATAAATAAATTAAAAAGAGCAGTAAGCATAGTTTCCATAATGCTTGCAAGAGTATTGGCCGGGCTTTTTGCTTGGTGGAAAAAAAAAAGAATATTTGAAAGAAAATGCAAATAAGAAGAGAACATTTCTGGGTTCTCTTTCCATTCAAGATAAGAAGAATTGCACATTTCTGCGCACAAATAAGATTTCATTCCAACCTACCAAAAAAACTCATTCAAGCACTGAACATTTGCAGTCATATGAATCTCTTAAACAAGGTCCTGCATTCAGTTTTTTTTTTAAATGCATTGCAGGCCATATTTTTATCTAAAGCATTGTGTTTCAAGCACATTACTCACAGTTATTCAACTGAGTCTAAATAATTTCCCCAATGCCTGTAATAGGAATTTGGGGATTTTGATTTTGAGTATCTCTGGCTGCATTTAACTTCAGGTTCTTTTTTTTTTCACACCAAAAGGCTTGTGTTTTCTCGCGAAAAGGACATCTTCAGTAAGGATAACTGGTCAGTTTTTTTTTTTTTTTAAACTATTAACACCTCTAAACATATTTTACAAGCCCAAAACCCCCATACAACATTTCCAAGACTTCACAGCCAGGCCACCAATGACCTCCAATAAAAAACTAACACCTCCATTTCCAAACAACAAACATAAGGCTAAATAAATAGCCAGGCCATCAAGATTCTACAAAGCAGAGAACATAGCATACCTGGAGGGCTCATTGCTAGGATGAATTAAGGGCAGAGATAAAGCTTCTCAGCAGCAAGCTTAATGTTGCTACTCCTACCAAAACTGTTGCTGAATGGCTTGGAGAAGAAAACCCTGATGAGCCAACTTCAGCCTGCATTCAACTTTGGGTATTTGATTCTGAGTATCTCTGGATGGGTTCTACTTCCCCTACACACATTGAACTGTGAACCAAGTAAATCCAGGAATATGCACATTGTATTAGTTTCCAGTTTGTATTATTCACATACAATTAAGCCATATCAGTCTGAGATGAGAAGTTTTAATAAACTTTCAGAATTTGAAGCAATTTATTAGCATATAGAGGAAATTAAGACCCTAATCCCCAACAATCTCCAAAAAAAAAAACCTAATTTCTTAGCATATAGAGGAAATTCAAACCCTAATCCCCAATCTGAGAGTGTTCAATAAGATTATAGAAGAAAAATTACTTTCCAGCTTGAAGAAAAGACAAACCTAAATGTTTAGCATATGAAGGAAAATATATTACCTTATGGAATTAAAAAAAAAAATGCTATGTAGTAATGGGCTGTTGCGTTGTCCGGTTCAGTGACTCGATTGGTACCCCCAATCCGTCTGTCGTAATGGGATGCCGAGATTTGAGAGAGAGAGAGAGAGAGAGAGAGAGAGAGAGAGAGGATGCTGGGCTGTTGGAGGAAAAGGGAGAGAGAGGATGCGTGGGCTGTTGGAGGAGAGAGAGAGAGAGAGAGAGAGAGAGAGAGAGAGGATGCTAGGCTGTTGGAGGAAAAGGGCGAGAGGATGCGTGGGCTGTTGGAGGAGAGAGAGAGGATGCGTGGGATGTTGGAGAGAGAGAGAGAGAGAGAGAGAGAGAGAGACAGAGAGCAGAACAAGGAGAGCAAGGAGCAGGTCAAGAGAGGGAATAGGGCGAACGAGAGCCCGCCATAACAAAAAATATCTCGCCGGCTGGTGGTTTTTTGGGCGGGATTGGGTACTCCCCACATGCTTGAGACGGACTGTTCTCATAAGGGCTCTGTGGGGCCCACCATGATGTATGTGGTTTATCCCCTCCATCCATTCATTTTTACAAATCATTTTAGGTCATGATCATAGAAAAAAGAGACAGAGGCAAGGCCCAAGTTGACCACACTACAAATCAATGGTGGCTACTTGATCTTCATTAGTTCCCTAGTGTGGTCCACTTGAGCCTTCAATCTATCTCATTTTCTAGATCATGCCCTAAAATGGGCTTTTAAAAAGGATGGACGGATTAGATAAAATACACACATTGCAATGGGCCCCATAGAGCCCATTATGAGACCGTTGACTCGAGCATTGCCGTGGTAGGCTACTAGCTATTAGCTGCGGGTTAAATCCGTAGTAATATAGATACTGCTTATATCCGAAGCGAAAAATATCCATAGTCCATAGCCTTTACTTATTTTTTTGGTAGTGTATTTATTTTCTTTTTCCGCTTCATCTAGGTCTTTGTGTGTTGGAAACGGGTTGGATGGCAAATAAACGTTATGGTGGGCATTATGGTGGGTCCTATGAAGTTTTAAATTGTTGGTTATCGGCACTGTTTTCTATGGTATGGTCCACTTGATATTTAGATCTGCTTAATTTTTTGGTTCATGCTCTAAAATAGATGGACTGCATGGATATCTAATGCATACATCAAGGAGGGCCCCATGGTCAGGGTTGCACTATGTTGGGTGAGGCTGTGACGCACTTAAAATGGAAACATATAACCTTTAGTAGGTTTAACAATTAATAAGGCCCTTAAATCTGATCAGGTCAACAAAATGCTTGCACTATAGTAAAAAGATATCTTTGTAGCTTCGAAGCACTGTTCACTGAATTTTTTGGACCATTTTGCTCATCTGTCCTTTTTCAGATGATACGGCGGTTGAGTGACCTGCAAGCAAAAGCTAGTTTCGACCCAATCGAAGGAGTGGGTCCCAACAAAGAGTAAAAGGGTTTCCCATGCAAGATTAAATTCGTTCATTTGAACCGGCCACCCTTAAAACTTCATGTGGGACCTTATCGGATTATCACACAGCCTCTTAGTGGCCTACAAAAGTATCAACAGTCTACATTAATTCCGATGTTGTTTCCTTCAATATGGTTCACCTGTGTTGAGTCTCTTCCTCTGTTTTTGGCTTATGACATGAAATTAAAAATGTTATCCTCTGGATATGATGGATCTTCCTCCAGACTAGCAATTGCGTCACACAATACTCAACCAAGGCATTTACAAGATGTGGGGCCTGCTGCATCAGCCTAAAAAGAGTTCTTTTATTTCCTTTTTATTTTCTTCATTCTCTATTCTTCCAAGCCATTATACAGGAAGAGTGTGCTCAATTAAGGACATATTATGCCCAGTTAAAAGAAGAGATTACCCAGTTAAGGTGAATTTACCTTGATCCATTGTGTGTCTTTGAATCGAAAGATAGTACAAAATCATGCAATCATCTCCTCAAACACACTTAGGATTAAGGTCTCCCCATCCTCAATGTTGTGTGCCTATGATGAGGACTGCTAGAAGTTCCACTCATTTCCACTAGTTAGATATATATGGACTGCAAATAAAATTCTAAACCACCAAGTAACACACCTCGACAACAAGAGGGGTGTGAGGGGATACCCCCAGAAGAAGTCCCATGACTGGTATGACTATGACCAATCGAAACATGGCTGACTTCACGGCCAGAGTAAAGGAATTAAAGGAAAGCCTTAGTGATGAAAATGATTGTTTCGTAAATTTAGCTAACACCATTATACCACCAGATTAAGTGGTCGATGATGGTATAACCATCACCAACTTGAAAAAGGCCCTCGATAAACTTGAAGATTCACAAACTCAGGTTCAAGACCCGTTCGTTGAGGTAAATTTAGGAATTGAACAAAATCCTAAACGTACCTTTATTAGCAGTCTCCTCTCGCTACAAGTTCAAGTCGAACTCATGTCTTTGCTTAAAGAGTTCACCGATTGCTTTGCATGGGATTATTAAGAAATGACAAGACTCGACCGAACTTTGGTCGAGCACAGATTACTAATAAAGGAAGGATATCGGACACATAAGCAACCATCCTGGCGGATGACAGTCGAAGTTACTCAAAAGATTAAAGAGGAAATCGAGCGATTGTAGAAAGCGGGATTCATTGGGCCCATCAATTATGCTGAGTGGATCTTGAACATCGTGCCGGTAATCAAGAAAAATGGTAAGCTTCGAGTTTGCATTGATTTTAAAAACTTGAATTTAGCTACGCTAAAGGATGAGTGCCCTATGCCCATAGTTGATCAATTGATTGACCGAGCGGCCAGACACCAAATTGTTTCTTTTATGAATGGCCACTCAGGATATAATCAGATATCTATTGTGTTGGACGATGTGCCGAAAATGGCATTTTGTTGTCCCATGACACCAGCGATGTACTGTTGGGTGGTCATGCCTTTTGGTTTGAAAAATGCTAGAGCCAAGTACCAAAGGGCCATGAATACAATCTTCCATAATATGAACGGTCAGTTCATGGAGGTCTATGTTGATGATTTAGTAGTTAAATCGGCTGATGTAGGAGACCATTTTGCCCATTTGTCAAAATCATTTGAGCGAATAAGACTCCATAAATTGAAAATGAATCCTCTTAATTGTGCTTTTGAGGTATTGGCTGAAAATTTCCTTGGATTTCTTGTACATCAACGAAGAATCAAAGTCAACCAAAATAAAGCACGGGTGATTGTTGTTGAGCTCTTAATTGTGCATATTCTAACCCCAATTCACCACTCATTGTGCGAGGATTGCATGGTTTATAGACTAATCTAATGCATGTTTTGTGATTGCAGGTTTGAGAGTGGACTCCGCCTAATTGAAGATGAAGAGAGCTTGTTTAGAACCTTGGATGAAGACCCAAGGTGGGCCGAAGGAAGAAAGAAGCAAGGAAAGAAGAAAATAAAAGAAAGAAAGGAAGTAAAAAGAGGAGCAAAAGAAGCCGACCGGTCGGCCAAGGGAGCCAGACCGGTCTCGACCGGTAAGCCATGCACGCTGGACAGAGATTGGAGATGGGCCGACCGGTCTTGACCGGTCGGCTAAGGATGTTGAGCACACTGGATTTTTTCCAGAGGAGGCCAGACCGGTCATGACCGGTCGGCCAGCCCAGTCCGACCTGTCCAGACCGGTCGGCCACGTGAAGAAACAGGAATTTCTATTCCTGGCGCCTATTTTCTCTGCGCACTGCGTAATTGTTACGTAGATTCTCGATCTTTCTGAAGTTGCGGAGCCTCCTCACTATAAAAGGACACCTAGGGATCGTTCCTAGGGCATCTTAGGAGGGTTTAAGCGAGGTTGGAGGCGACGGAAGTAGATTTCGGAGTTCCACAACTCCTTCTAGTTTGTTCTATTGCTTTATGCTTTTCTTAGTTTGTTTCATGTTTCCTTGGATCATGAGCAGCTTAACCTCTTAGCTAGGGTTAAGAGGTGAAGCTTGTAGTGGATCCAAGATGTTTCAATTCGTAGTTAGTTGGTTTTAAGTGTGGAATTCATGATTATGAACTATGGTTTGAAGTTTATACAAGTTTTTAAGTAGTTTTTCTTAGTCTTATGATGACTCATGGATGTTTGGGAGAATTACTTAACTTCTTAATTGGTTTGTATCAGTCTAGACCTGTATGATCCGAGGAATCGGAGTGCGCTCTAGTACTGTGATCTTCATGAAGGGACTTCCTACTAAAGTTCTATTTTTCTGATTTTCTGAAATATGTATGGACTGTGCATGTGATTTGAATCTAGTTCAAATCCTGATCTAGCCTTGTCTTGTGACAGGACTTGAGGATGGTTATGATTGTGAACTAGACCTTTTGGAAAGGGGAATGACCTATGCAATTGAGCACGCTCAGCTCAGCCTACATTGAGTGAATCTTATGCATTGAACTTACATATGACAGATTGTATGGTTTTACAGCTCTATCATCCGACTAGATAGACCTTAATGTCGATTCTAGTTGAGAGAATGAAAAACCACAGCGGATTGAACATCAAGGATTGCTACAAGTGGATCCTTGAACCCCTAGTGCCTTTTTATAATTGTTTACATTCAAATTAGTTTAAAACTGCTACTCACATCAATCTTATTCAAAATCTGATTATTAGCTTTCAATAGACACTTTTGGATGTGTTTGTGAAATCCTAAGTCCCTGTGGATCGACCTCGGTCTTACCGAGTTTATTACTACATCGCAACCCTACACTTGGGGAAGCGAACAAGTTTTGGCGCCGTTGCCGGGGATTTTAACGGTTTTTTCACAAATTTCTGAAATTAGTATCTATTTAGGATTTTTAGGATTTTAGGACTAACTTAGTTTGTTTATTTGATTTTTCTTTTCAGGGATTTCTAGGAAGCTGAAGAAGATACAAGGATTTCAGGTGCCGAATCAGGTTTTATCTTTCTAAACCTTACTCTTCTCCTTCTCCTATTCATTCCTATCTTATTCACTCTTGTAGAGTGGGTGGAGACTCCTTTTGGATCTCTAAAAGGTCGGCCTTGTGCCACCTGGATTCTTATTGGTCGGCTCTGCCATCTTGGATCACCTTATGCTCAGAGATTTCTTTTCTCACCTCTACTCCTCTTTCTCCTTTTTCTGCACTTTTTCTCAAAAGATTCAAAGAGTGGGTGGGGAGTTCTCTGAACCCCTATTGACCAGGAGAAATCGGTCTCTATCCTTGCTTCTAGCTTAGCCATTGCAAGACACCTTGTGCTTCGGTCTTAGAGAAAGGTAAAGAAAGGGAGGAAGAATTTTTCTTTCTCTTTGTTTCTTATTTTTTGGTTTTGCATGCCACATTGGGCTCGGGATTCCAATAACCGACTCATAAGTGAAGGGGAGATAGTAGAAGGAATTGACAGAGAACCACGTGCTAGGAGACATATAAATTCTCCAATTTTGTCTGAAAATATGGCTGCAAATCAACCTAATCCGGGCCAAAACCAAACTGAAACAGGGGAGAATGTGGTTGAGAATGTTCCCCGACCTAGGACTTTACGTGATTTCTTGCAACCCGCAAGAGCGAGCACTCCCTCATGCATAGTTTTTCCACAAAATGCAGGGAATGTGGATTTGAAACCGGGAGTGATCCAACTTCTCCATAAATTCCATGGATTAGACAGTGAAAGTGCCTATCAACACCTTAAGGAGTTTGATGAGGTAATCACCACCATGCACTTTGCAAATGTGACTGAAGATGTAGTAAGACTCAAATTCTTCACTTTCACTCTTAAAGATAAAGCCAAGGGTTGGCTTTATGCATTGAGGCCAAGATCAATTGGTGCATGGACTGATATGCACAGAGAATTTATAAAAAAAAGTCTTCCCTACTCACAAAACGAACATGCTGAAGCGCCTTATCATGAACTTTGCCCAAAAGGAAGATGAAACCTTCTTCCAATGTTGGGAGAGGTTTAAGGATCTATTAAATGCATGCCCACATTATGGTTATGAAATTTGGCGGGTTATAAGCTTTTTCTATGAAGGACTGACTTTACCCATACGCCAATTTGTAGAGATGATGTGTAATGGGGAGTTCATGAATAAGGAAACTGATGAAGCATGGGATTATTTGGAAGAATTGGCTGAGAATGCACAGTCTTGGGACACATCAAAACCAACAAATTCCAAGACTGGCCAACAAAAGGAAAAGGGGGGAATGTATGTCTTATTAGAAGAAGATAGCATAAGTGCACGGGTGGCTAGCCTCACAAGAAATGTTGAAGCCATGGAATTAAGGAAAGGAGAAACGATCAACTCCACTGATGTTGAAACTATTTGTGGAATTTGTGCTGGAACTCAACATGCAACACAAGATTGCCCCACAATTTCAGCAGTTCAAGGCATCTTACAAGAACAAACAAATACCATAAACAGTTATCAACAGCAATTTGGTGCTCCAAACTCAAACACGTTTAATCCTAATTGGAAGAACCATCCCAACTTCAGTTGGAGGAATGGACCCACTGCAAATGCAAGCAACACTCCAAAAGTATCACTAGAGGAGATGTTGGGTGCATTCGTATCAGTCCAAGCTGAGTATAACAAGACAAATTCTCTAAAAATAGATGGGTTCATGCAAGAGCAATTGAAATTCAATCAAAATTCAACTCAAGCCATCAATGAATTGAAAACATCACTGGCTAGAGTTGAATCTCATCTTAGTGTTAGAGAGAAGGGCACACTTCCTGCCCAACCTCTTCCTAACCCAAGAACCCAGTTTGAGATACAAGACACAAGCTCATCCTCCCACCACACGGAACATGTTCAAGCTATCACCACTTTGAGAAGTGGGAAAGAAATTAACAAATCTAATCCAGTGAAGGCCCCAAAGCCTAAGGATCCGGAAATTTCCAAAGAGGATGATAGCTCGAACAATACCCCACAAGAGAAAGAACCGGAAAGGCAATACAAGCCGGTTGCCCCATTTCCACAAAGGTTGATTTCACCTAAACCTTTAGATAAAAATCTAGAAATTTTAGAAGTTTTCAAGCAGGTGAAGATCAACATTCCGTTGTTAGATGCAATAAAACAAATACCATCTTATGCCAAATTTCTAAAGGAATTGTGTACAGTCAAAAGGAACCACAACGTTCACAACAAAGTTCTTTTGACTGAGAATTTGAGCGCCATCATCAAACAAGAGGTGCCCCAAAAATACAAGGATCTAGGTAGTCCAACCATCTCATGCATCATAGGAGACTACCGGATCAAACAAGCCCTACTCGACTTGGGGGCAAGTGTGAATCTCATTCCATACTCGGTCTACGAACAACTTGGGTTAGGTGAATTGAAACCCACCAAAACCACACTCCAACTTGCTGATAGATCCATCCGTATACCGAGTGGAATGATAGAGGATGTTCTAGTCCAAGTTGATAAATTCTACTACCCAGTGGACTTTATTGTCTTGGATACACATCCCGTGATAGGCACCGGTGCTCAAATTCTCATCATACTTGGACGACCGTTTCTAGCTACTTCAAATGCCATTATCAATTGTAGAAACGAACTTGTACAAATGTCCTTTGGAAATATGACCCTTGAGTTGGAAATATGACCCTTGAGCTTAACATATTTGATTTATGCAAACAACCACGGGAGGTTGATGATGATGTCCACGAATTAAACATGATTGAATCATTCGTGGAGGACACAGTCCCCTTATCACTATCTTCCGACCCTCTGGAGGCATGTGTGGCCCATTCTCATGAGATAAATGATGACACAATACAAGAGGTGGATGCCATATTAGAGATGATGCTAGTGCTTGATAATAAAAGATGGAGGGCCCTATTTGAGCCTTTCCCTGTAAACGAGAATAAGGCCCTCCCATCCAACATCAAGGCACCAACACTCGACCTAAAACCATTACCAAGTGAGCTGAAATATGTTTATTTAGGTCGAGATAAGACATATCCAGTGGTGATTTCTTCCCACTTGGATGAGGAACAAGAGAGTAGGCTAATAGCCACTCTATTAGAGCACAAGAGTGCCATTGGATGGTCAATTGCGGATCTCAAAGGCATAGACCCACTGATTTGTACTCATCGCATACACCTCGAGGAGAATGCGAAGACATCTAGGCAACCACAAAGACGACTAAATCCAAACATGAAGGATGTGGTTAAGGCCGAAGTGGTAAAACTATTGGATGTGGGTATTATTTACCCAATATCCGATAGCCAATGGGTGAGCCCAACTCAAGTGGTGGCTAAGAAATCCGGAATAACCATCGTAGCCAATACCAATAATGAACTCGTGCTAACTAGAGTCACTACCCGTTGGAGAATGTGCATTGACTACAGGAAGCTAAACACTGTCACGAGGAAAGACCACTTCCCCCTACCATTTGTTGATCAAATTTTAGAACGGTTGGCGGGTCATTCCCACTTTTGCTTCCTTGATGGCTATTCAGGGTACAACCAAATAGAAATAGCCCGTGAAAACCAAGAAAAGACTACATTCACATGTCCATTCGGCACTTTCGCCTACCGACGGATGCCGTTTGGACTATGTAATGCCCGTGCCACCTTTCAGCGTTGTATGATGAGTATCTTTTCTGACATGGTGGGGACCATTCTCGAAGTCTTCATGGATGATTTTTCCGTATTTGGTTGTAGCTTTGATGAGTGCCTTGAGCACTTGAAGTCAGTGCTGAAAAGATGTGAAGAGAAGAACCTTGTGCTCAATTAGGAGAAGTGTCACTTCATGGTTCAAAAGAGAATTGTACTTGGTCACATCGTTTCACAAAATGGAATCGAGGTGGACAAAGCAAAAATTGATCTTATCTCTAACCTTCTACCACCCAAAAGCATACGAGATGTACGGTCCTTTTTAGGACACGTAGGATTCTACAGAAGGTTCATAAAGGACTTCAGTTCACTCTCTCGTCCTTTATGTAACCTGCTTCAAAAGGAAAATTCATTCGAGTGGAATGAAGAATGTCAAAAGGCCTTTACCACCCTTAAAGGTATGTTGACATGTGCTCCTATAATGCAACCACCTGATTGGAGCATTCCTTTTGAGATTATGTGCGATGCTCGTGACTATGCTATTGGGGCCGTGTTAGGCCAAAGAAAAGAGAAAAAGCCATGTGTCATCTACTATGCAAGTAGAACCCTAAACTCAGCCCAAGCAAACTACACCACTACTGAAAAAGAACTTTTAGCCGTAGTTTTTGCCTTGGACAAGTTTAGGTCCTACTTATTGGATCCAAGATCATTATATTCACTGACCATGCCACGCTTAAGTATCTTCTCTCTAAGAAGGATGCTAAACCACGGTTGTTAAGATGGATCCTTCTACTCCAGGAATTCGACATAGAAATACGTGATAAGAAAGGAGTATAAAATATAGTAGCTGACCATCTCTCTAGACTTGTCCTCACAGATTCCCCTGAAACGACTGCAATCAATGACATGTTCCCTGATGAACAACTTTTTGCTGTTTCCCAATTGCCATGGTATGCGGACATTGCTAACTATCTTGCTACAGGTACAACTCCTACGCATTGGAAAAAGCAAGATAAGGATAAATTCTTCACAGAGGTGCGAAAATTCCTATGGGACGACCCGTACTTATTTAAGTACTGTCCCGATCAAATCATAAGGAGATGTGTGCCGGATGAGGAACAACAAAGTATCATCTCCTTCTGTCATTCTCAGGCATGTGGTGGCCATTTTTCGGCTAAAAAGACCACAGCGAAAATTCTGCAGGGTTTTATTGGCCCACCATGTTCAAAGACACACATGAGTTTTGCAAAGCATGTGAACCTTGTTAGAAATTAGGAGGAATCTCCCGTAGAAATATGATGCCACTCAATCCCATCTTAATAATTGAAATTTTTTATTGTTGGGGCATCGATTTCATGGGCCCATTCCCATCTTCTTTTGGAAACCTATACATCTTGCTTGCCGTTGATTATGTTTCCAAATGGGTCGAGGCCATCCCTTGCCGGAATAATGACCATAAAACGGTCATTCGCTTTTTAAAAGAGAATATTCTTTCCCGGTTTGGAACGCCTCGAGTCATCATAAGTGATGGAGGGTCTCACTTTTGTAATCGCCCTTTTGAAACCTTGATGAAGAAATGTGGCGTAACACACAAAGTGAGCACTCCCTATCACCCACAAACTAGTGGACAAGCTGAGATATCCAATAGGGAGATTAAACACATTTTAGAGAAAACGGTGAATCCCGATCGCAAGGATTGGTCACTTCGGCTTACCGATGCGCTTTGGGCTTACCGTACTGCTTTCAAAACCCTTATTGGAATGTCTCCCTATAGGCTTGTCTATGGGAAGGCTTGTCACTTGCCTGTGGAGTTGGAACATAGGGCATATTGGGCTATTAAGAAGATGAATTTCAATTCTGATAGGGCAAGCTCGTTACGTAAACTACAATTGAATGAACTTGCAAAAATCCGGAATGAAGCTTATGAGAATGCGAGAATTTACAAGGACAAGACGAAGATATTCCATGATAAGAATATTCTTCGTAAGACATTCACGATCAATAAAAAAGTCCTCATGTATAATTCTCGCTTACATCTATTTCCGGGAAAATTGAGATCTCGATGGACCGGTCCCTACATTGTGCAAACTGTCTACCCATATGGGACTGTCGAGCTGTTAAATCCGAGGAACAGCAACATTTTTAAGGCGAATGGGTAGCGATTAAAGCCGTTCTTTGAGAAATTTCCTTCAGAAGGTATGTCCATACCCCTGAATGATCCTGTGTATCAGGATGATTGATCTCCTAGTCTGACGGAGGAATAGAGTAGTTAGGATTAGGATTTTGTTGCTTTGGTTTACTTTTGCTTAGGTTTGTTAGAAGGAGGAGGAATTCCAATTTTCACCTGTCAGGTACTCTCACTCCTCCCCTCCCTAATGTACACATTGCTCTCATGTTTGTTTATTGCACATCTTTTACATTGAAGACAATGCAAGATTTGGTTGGGGGGTGTAGGATCACTTGGATAAATCCAGCGTTTTGTAACATTTCAAGAAATTATGTGGAAATTTTTCGATTTTTTCAAAATTCGAAACTCTTTTGGAAAAACATTTTCTTCTATGCATTCAAGATGATATGAGCATAAGAGGAGGAGATATGAAGTGTATGGGGTTGTATGTCTGGAATCTCTCATAGCATAATGGTTTTATATGTGAATTCCCCTATTTCTGTTATTGATAGAAAATCTGAACACTTTTACACCTAGTCCACATTACACGATTTTCATGGGTTGAAGGGATTATGTGATTTATGGATTAGCTAGACTATGAATTAAGGTGTTGAGAAGACAAGCCGGGGTACTTTGTCCATCCTTGTCCATGGGAAAACAATGCTGGATATGGATTTCTAAAAATCCTATCTAAAGTAAAAGAAAAAGGAAAAGGAAGGATGAAATTGGGAATGATGGAAAAATGGTGGAAAATTCCGATTAGGGCTATCTACTACCAACTGGGGGATGGTCTACCCGTAACCAAAGCCGGAAATGGGACGTAGTGTGAAAGTCGTCGGAAGGACGGTAAGGCAAATTCCTGTCATTGGCTTGATGTGGCTCCATGTACCTTGAGTTCTATAGTCTAGTTGATCTATGAAGAAAATAATCCTAGAAACTCGTGAGATGAATTTTCACTGTCCACACTAGGTTGAATTTGTTCAAGTTCTTCTATTTATCAACCAATCAGCGGGAATTTCATATGAATGCTTATTATGTTTTAAGAGCTTACGGTTTCAACCTCTGTCGCCTAATAATTCTGAATCTTACACTTGTATATCTTGGGACGTATAGAAGAAGGGTTTCTGAAAGAGAGTTGAGTTTTGAAGAATGGGATTAGCTTCACGCATGTTTTGCTCGGGACTAACAAAATGTTGGTTGGGGGGTGTGTTGAGCTCTTAATTGTGCATATTCTAACCCCAATTCACCACTCATTGTGCGAGGATTGCATGGTTTATAGACTAATCTAATGCATGTTTTGTGATTGCAGGTTTGAGAGTGGACTCCGCCTAATTGAAGATGAAGAGAGCTTGTTTAGAACCTTGGATGAAGACCCAAGGTGGGCCGAAGGAAGAAAGAAGCAAGGAAAGAAGAAAATAAAAGAAAGAAAGGAAGTAAAAAGAGGAGCAAAAGAAGCCGACCGGTCTTGACCGGTCGGCCAAGGGAGCCAGACCGGTCTCGACCGGTTAGCCATGCACGCTGGACAGAGATTGGAGATGGGCCGACCGGTCTTGACCGGTCGGCTAAGGATGTTGAGCACACTGGATTTTTTCCAGAGGAGGCCAGACCGGTCGTGATCGGTCGGCCAGCCCAGTCCGACCGGTCCAGACCGGTCGGCCATGTGAAGAAACAGGAATTTCTATTCCTGGCGCCTATTTTCTCTGCGCACTGCGTAATTGTTACGCAGATTCTCGATCTTTCTGAAGTTGCGGAGCCTCCTCCCTATAAAAGGACACCTAGGGATCGTTCCTAGGGCATCTTAGGAGGGTTTAAGCGAGGTTGGAGGCGACGGAAGTAGATTTCGGAGTTCTACAACTCCTTCTAGTTTGTTCTATTGTTTTATGCTTTTCTTAGTTTGTTTCATGTTTCCTTGGATCATGAGCAGCTAAACCTCTTAGCTAGGGCTAAGAGGTGAAGCTTGTAGTGGATCTAAGATGTTTCAATTCGTAGTTAGTTGGTTTTAAGTGTGGAATTCATGATTATGAACTATGGTTTGAAGTTTATACAAGTTTTTAAGTAGTTTTTCTTAGTCTTATGATGACTCATGGATGTTTGGGAGAATTACTTAACTTCTTAATTGGTTTGTATCAGTCTAGACCTGTATGATCCGAGGAATCGGAGTGCGCTCTAGTACTATGATCTTCATGAAGGGACTTCCTACCAAAGTTCTATTTTTCTGATTTTCTGAAATATGTATGGACTGTGCATGTGATTTGAATCCAGTTCAAATCCTGATCTAGCCTTGTCTTGTGACAGGACTTGAGGATGGTTATGATTGTGAACTAGACCTTTTGGAAAGGGGAATGACCTATGCAATTGAGCATGCTCAGCTCAGCCTACATTGAGTGAATCTTATGCATTGAACTTACATATGACAGATTGTATGGTTTTACAGCTCTATCATCTGACTAGATAGACCTTAATGTCGATTCTAGTTGAGAGAATGAAAAACCATAGCGGATTGAACATCAAGGATTGCTACAAGTGGATCCTTGAACCCCTAGTGCCTTTTTATAATTGTTTACATTCAAATTAGTTTAAAACTGCTACTCACATCAATTTTATTCAAAATCTGATTATTAGCTTTCAATAGACACTTTTGGATGTGTTTGTGAAATCCTAAGTCCCTGTGGATCGACCTCGGTCTTACCGAGTTTATTACTACATCGCAACCCTACACTTGGGGAAGCGAACAATTGTCAATGCATAGCTACCAAATAACAAGCAAGAGCTGCAACGTTTCCTCGGCCAAGTTAATTTCATGCAACAATTCATTTTTAATTGTGTCAGGAAGACTAATGTGTTTTTTCCTTTAATAAAATTAAAGCATGGTGACGAATTCAAATGGGAGGCGGAGCACCAGTTAGCTTTCAAATGAATCAAGCTGAATATGAAGCCATGATAGTTGGCTTGGAGTTGCTCATGGAATTAGGAGCCCGGAACATAATTGTAGTTAGCGATTCCCAGTTAGTCATAAATCAAATGGCAGGGAAGTTTAAGTGTACCAGCCCCGCTTTGTTATCGTATTATGCTTTAGCATCACAGATGCTTGATGTCTTTAATGAAGTCAAATTGATGCATGTAACCCGCGATTGCAATGTAGATGCCAACGAGATGGCACAAATGGTAATAGGTCTTGAAGTCTGCATAGATGGCACAAACAAGGTCCTTGCCTTTAGTTTTTTAATGACAAATCACTATGGAAATATGTTAAGTAGAATTGGAAGAAAATGATTAGAGGGTCCTATCATGGGATATCTCCAATGCCCACGCATAAAGGCTAGCAGGGATCTACAAAGATCGGTCATCAATTACGTCATGATCGATGGTGAGTCATATCGAAAAGGGGTCGATGGAGTACTTTTGAGATGTCTAGGCAAAAGAGAAGCCTTGTTGGCTATTGATGAGGTTCATGAAGGAATCTATGAAGCACATCAAGCTGGTAGAAAGATCAAGATGCCATTGAGGTGTTAAGGGTATTTTTGGCCCAAAATGTCAACCGATTGCATCCAATATGCGAAAGGATTAGAAGCATGCCAAAGAAATGGGCTAATACAACATGTGCCCATGACCGAAATCCATTCAATTATTAAGCTATGGCCATTATGAAGTTTGGCGATTGAGCTAATAGGGCATATCCAACTTGCCTCATCGAATCAAGACTCTTTCATCGTCGTGGCCACAAATTATTTCACTAAGTGGGTAGAAGCTAGACCCATGAAAGGAGTCAGCAACAGGGAGATAATCGAGTTCATTGCGACCCATATTATCCACAGGTTTGGCATTCTAGAATCAATCATAATGGATCGAGGCACTGCATTCTCATCTTATGAGGTTAAGGCCGTGTTTGAGCAATATAAAATCAAGATTTTGCATTCTACTCCATATTATGTACAAGCAAACGGCCAAGCAGATGCAAGCAATAAAGTGATAAAAAAATATAAAGGAAGATGATCGAAGAAAACTCAAGGGAGTGGCACATGAAGTTGTTTGAGGCATTGTGGGCTTATAGCAATTCACCCCGCATGAGCACGGGCATGAGTCCATTTTCCCTTACTTATGGACATGATGAAATATTGCCACTAGAAATCACAATGCCATCTTTGAGGGTCGCCCATCAGGCTGGGTTGACCCCAACCGAGTTCACTGAAGCCATTTTGGTCGAACTTAAGGAATTAGGCGAGGTTCGATTAAGGGCCCTTGATTCCATAATGGTCAACAAGGCAAGCTAGGGTCATAAGGGTTTATAATAAAAAGGTGAAAGGAAATTTATTTAGAGTGGGCCACAAAGTTTGGAAAGCAGTTTTTCCACTCGGTCACAAGGATAGGGCCCTTAGCAAGAAGTGGTCACCCACTTGGGAAGGTCCTTATATTTTGATGCAAGTTTTGAAAGGTGGGGCATATCGATTGCATGATAAAGATGAAAAAATTATGAGAGCCCCGATTAACGGTCAATTTTTAAAGGTCCATCACCCCTCCTTGTGGGAGGTAGTTTAGAGACTGGATCCATAGTCACTTAAGGAATACAGGTCCTTTTGTTATTTGCCAAAAAGAAAATCTCATGATATTCAAAAGGAAAATAAAGTGGCCTATCGGTCGATACATAAAAGGAGTAAAAAAAAAAGCATAGCAAAAAGGGTCTATTGATCAATACAAGGAGAAAGAAAATAAAAGAAAAGAGAGAGACAGTTGGTTAGAAATGTGGCTAATCATGTAAGGGCTGTCGTGAGATCTACGAACTCCCTGACTACACGAATTTTTGCCTTTTCAACCTGCCTTTTCTTAGCCCACCATTCTTTCCTCTCGACTGCACTGGGTGCATTATTCAAAATTTGGTTAATACAACGGTCAAAATTGGAAAGCCAATTGTCAGCATTTTCTTTTCGAGCAGAACTATTATTCAGTCGATTTTGGTATATAGTGATCTGGGTGTGAAGGAAAGTCCTCAAGCCTTCTGGATCAGTTTTGTCACAGCTAGGGTAAAGATGGTTGGTTTCCCTGATGTCTTCTTCTAATCTTTTTCATTGAATGCAAAAAGACCGAAGGATCGCCTGGTCGAATGAATGTTCTCTTGTCCAAAAGAGTCATTCATTCCAAACCTCTTCGCGTTCGATGTCCAATCTAAGTAGCTCTTCATGGGAATCAACCCTTCCTACGACAAGACTAGAGTACTTTTTGAATTTTGAATTTGCTTTACAGAAAGCAACACCAAGTTCCTTCAACTTGGTGATTAACTCCAACCTCTCTTTCTAGGAAGTATCATTCTTGGCAAACTTTGAGGCATCCCTTATGAAAGGGTATATATCAAAAAGTATGGAGCGGGTTAGAGAAATAGGTGATGCTAGTTGAAACGATATTTTC
The DNA here is from genome assembly GCA_003013855.2 of Liriodendron chinense. NCBI lineage: Eukaryota > Viridiplantae > Streptophyta > Magnoliopsida > Magnoliales > Magnoliaceae > Liriodendron > Liriodendron chinense. The sequence goes on from ML058389.1 coordinate 8,777,361, forward strand.
TAAGAGTTCACGGGCACAACCCTGGATGAACGAAGATTTCATTGATGAAAAGGAGATGAAGATGGGTGGGAGGAATTGTGTTAAGGTATAACGGTTTTTGGAATTTAAATAGACCGTGTATCTACAATTAATGTGTCATTCCACCTTCCTAGGAAGACGGAATGTGCAGATGCCACGATACACATCCTTATCCAATAAAACGTGTCTTTTGGCATCCTCGACATGTCATCCTGATAGTTATCGAGAAAATGCAATAAAGGCTAATTGAACGGGAGAAATGCTACTTGACTAATAAGATTAAGGATAGTCGGACCATCGGACGGGTACATAGAGTACAAAACAAAGACATAACAAAAAAGAAAAAGAGCACAGACATAAGGGTGTCAGCTGATTAGGTAGACTGCATGAAGGCCACCTTGATTTCATCACATCTCGTAAGGGCTTCCACTTTGACTCTTTCATCTTTAGCTTTCTCGCATTTCTAGGCCTCTTGGTTGAACACGGTGCGGTCGAGAAACCGTAAAACTTCATCAATGCGATGGTCAATGGTAACAACAGAAGTTTCAGCTTCTCGTTGTTTAACGATACTTTCTTGAGATCGATGCTGATACAGAGTCACTTGGGAAGCAACGAAGTTTGCAAGTTCTCAGAGATTAGTGTGGTCTCAGCCGAGATACAAGTGTTCGGCCTCATTTAATTCACTTAACAACCCCTGATATTGAGCCTGAAACATATGGAAGGCCATTTCGTTCAAGTAATGTTGTTAATTGCTGAACAGTTTGTTATGCCATGCCTCATCATTGTGGGTGGATAAAGTAACAGTATCAGAATGCATAACAGAGCATTGCTACAATAGGTTAATGAGATTTTGAACGTCGTAATTGGCTTTATAGAAATTTTCACCAAGGTAATGAAGTTTTGCTGGAAGTTCTAAGGATTTTGCCAGAGATTCATCTAACTGGGAAGTTTTAGCGGCATCTACAATGAAGGTATGGAGATCTGGAAGAAAAGGAGAGTTAGAAAAATATTCCAAACCTGAGGCAAAGATTTATCCCAGAAGGCGTCGCGCCTGAGTTTGGAAAGATATGGCCAGCATCATGGTGAGAAGATGGAAGAAGAAAGCAAAGGTGGAAAGGTAGGAAGGATCATGATGAATTTGTAGGCCTTTGAAGTAGTTATACCCCATGACCAACATGACCGATGGTTATGGCAACCGAATTTCGGTGCACGCATCGTTTTAATTTTAAACATGCGCAGGCCATCTGGCTTCAGGATACTAAAAGAATTCAAAGCCAATAATGGCCAAATGAGCAAAATTGCCAAGGGATATACTGGCTGTGCATGAGTTAGCTAAATTGTGATCGATGACCCATGAGCCATAATTCTAGTAATAACTTATAAACGACTAGCAAAGCAATGACATTAAAGGCAATTTACACATAGAAAAATGGAGTAGAAACGGAAATTTATTATAAGATAAAGGGCCTCGGGCCAAGTTACATAGCTAAGATAAAGAAGGAAATGACCCTATCGGTCAAATAGCTAAATACATTTGAGGGGAAATTAAAACAAAAGAGGCCTGGCCGAGCGACGTCCTAAGCGGCGAATGAAATGCTTCCTCTCGACCTCTGAAGTTTCCTTTTGGAATCTTCAGTGTTCTCCCTCACGCATGAAGACATGTAAAATGGTCAGGACTTGCTCTACACAGCAACCCGTCTTTGAGACTTCATGCTCCACGTTTGCTCGCAAAACTTGCTCGAGTGCGAGCCTGGTAATCAGCAATCTGGCCATCTAGGAAGGGGATGGGATCATCCTGGATAGTAAGGTCTTTCGGGGCTAAGGACATCTTCTTCTCCTTGATGTCGGGCATGATTTCTACATGATGGGTGTTATGGGTAAATCTGAGCGGACCTCAGGTCACGGGGAAAGCCCATAGTCCAGCGGGCCCAGGTACAAGTCCACAAATTTGACCTGAGACTGGGCCGATGACCTGAGGACCTGAGACCTCCAGGACGACCTGAGGCCCGATGACCTGATGACCTGAGGCTAGGCCGATGACCTGATGACCTGAGGCCTGACAACCTGAGACCTCTAAGACGACCTGAGGTCGATGACCTGATGACCTGATACCTCTAGGACGACCTCAGACCTCCAGGACGACCCGAGGCCCGATGACCTGACAACCTGGGACCTCCAAGACGACCTGAGGCCTGACGACCTGAGACCTACAGGACGACCTAAGGCCCTATGACCTGACGACCTGAGGCTAGGCCGACGACCTGACGACCTGAGACCTCCAAGACGACCTGACGACCTGCCGAGATCATAGGCTTCAGCCAGGAAAATAGGCGAAAGATCTGGAGAATCGTTGGAGAATATAGTAACATCTCCTATAACTACGGAACGGCCCAAGAATCACGCTGATCCGAGAATCCCTCCCCTGAAATCACGGCTTCAAAAAGGGAATACAACTCTGCAACCTAAGTCTATAAATTGACGCGTCCTCTTCATTATCAAGGTACGATACAAAAACTGATCAAAAGAGAGATATTTAATCTTTCAAGATCCAACTAACTTAGGCATCGGAGGGCTAACGGCTGGACCCCAGCCACCCCCCTTAGCTTTCCTTTGTGCTCTACAGGATCTAAGAAACCTTTAGTTCAGATCCAGACCGCACACCTGCAGGAGATCAGTTGCATCCATCCGTCCAAGTTGGAGGTCACCTCATCTCATCTGCTGACCAGTTGGAGGTCACCTCATCTTGTCTGTTGACCAATTTTCAGCATCAACAGATTGGCGCCGTCTGTGGGAACGACAAAGTTGTGTTCTCACCATTTCTGAGCTCGACACACGATTTTAGTTCTTCTTCTCCAAGTAAGTGCACCGCCTTACAAATTTGATAAAGGGGCTGAAGAAAGAGCTCGGGATGACCTGTTCATGAGGGCCTGCGCAGGAAGCCCTATCCAAAAGGACCTGCCCAAGAAAACCTGTTCAGCAAGAACTGCTCAAGAAGATCTGCGGAGGAAGCCCTGCCATAGGATGACCTTCCCCAGGACGACCTGTCTGAGGTCATTTACATAGCACATATAAGAGCCCAGAAGCCGAGCTGAGCTATCAGAGCACAGAGTCTAACGAGGCCGAGCTAAGCTATCAGAGCATAGATGCTGACGAGGCCGAGCTGAGTTATCAGAGCACAGAGTCTGACGAGGCCGAGCTGAGCTATCAAAGCCCAGAGGCTAACGAGACCGACCTAGGCAATCGGAAGAGCCCTAGACTAAGAGTCGAAAGACCGACCTGCGTAGTCGGAAGAGCCCTAGAATAATTGTCGAAAGAACGACCTGGGCAGTTGGAATGGCCCTAGACTAAGAGTCGAAAGACTGACCTGGGCAGTCGGAAGAGCCCTAGACTAAGAGTCGAAAGACCGACCTGGGTAGTCGGAAGAGCCCTAGACTAAGAGTCGAAAGACCGACCTGGGCAGTCGGAAGAGCCCTAGACTAATTGTCGAAAGACCGACCTGGGTAGTCAGAATGGCCCTAGACTAAGAGTCGAAAGACCGACCTGGGCAGTCGGAAGAGCCCTAGACTAAGAGTCGAAAGACCGACCTAATCAGTCGGAAGAGCCCTAGACTAATTGTCGAAAGACCGACCTGGGCAGTCGGAATGGCCCTAGACTAAGAGTCGAAAGACCGACCTGGGCAGTCGGAAGAGCCCTAGATTAAGTGTCGAAAGACTGACCTAGGTAGTCGGAACGGCCCTAGACTAAGAGTTGAAAGACCGACCTAGGCAATCGAGGAATAACCCTAGACCAAGAGTCGAAGGACGGACTTGGGCAGTCGGAATGGACGAAAGAGTCGGACCAAAACGCGAAGTGTCTAAAGGTCACCTCTATATGTCGACCCGTATAATTGGCAGAGCCTATGGGTCACCCTACTAGGCCGACCTCATACAGTTGGCCAAATTCAAATGTCAGCTCATCCATTTCTTTTTACTCCCAAGCCGAGCAAGTCAGGCTCAAGAGTAAGGGGGCTTCTGTTATGGGTAAATCTGAGCTGACCTCAGGTCACGGGGAAAGCCCATAGTCCAGCGGGCCCAGGTACAGGTCCTCAAATCTGACCTGAGACTGGGCCGATGACCTGAGGACCTGAGACCTCCAGGACGACCTGAGGCCCAATGACCTGATGACCAGAGGCTAGGCCGATGACCTGATGACCTGAGGCCTGACGACCTGAGACCTCCAAGACAACCTGAGGCCGATGACCTGACAACCTGATACCTCTAGGACGACCTCAGACCTCCAGGACGACCCGAGGCCCGATGACCTGACGACGTGGGACCTCTAGGACGACCTGAGGCCTGACGACCTGAGGACGACCTAAGGCCCTATGACCTGACGACCTGAGGCTAGGCCGACGACCTGAAGACCTGAGACCTCCAAGACGACCTGATGACCTGCCGAGATCATAGGCTTCAGCCAGGAAAATAGGCGAAAGATCTGGAGAATCGTTGGAGAATACGGGAACATCTCCTATAACTACGGAATGGCCCAAGAATCACGCTGATCCGAGAATCCCTCCCCTGAAATCACGGCTTCAAAAAGGGAATACAACTTTGCAACCTAAGTCTATAAATTGACGCGTCCTCTTCATTATCACGGTACGATACAAAAACTGATCAAAAGAGAGATATTTAATCTTTCAAGATCTAACTAACTTAGGCATCGGAGGGCTAACGGCTGGACCCCAGCCACCCCCCTTAGCTTTCCTTTGTGCTCTACAGGATCTAAGAAACCTTCAGTTCAGATCCAGACCGCACACCTGTAGGAGATCAGTTGCATCCATCCGTCCAAGTTGGAGGTCACCTCATCTCATCTGCTGACCAGTTGGAGGTCACCTCATCTCGTCTGTTGACCATTTTTCAACATCAACAATGGGTTTGAAACATTTGCAGCATGGTCCTGTTGAAGTGCTGGATGTGGGTCTAACGAAGTCTAGCATCACATACCTGTTAGTAAGTCAAGGCCAGGGAATCCACTCCTTCTCTCACAGTTGATTGTTGCCACTGGTATTTCATAATTCATTGAATCTTAAATTTGAGATGAAAATAAGTCTCTCTAAGATGTTACAATTCTTTCAAAACCTCTAAGACATCTTCGAGAGGTTTAGCGTTAGCGGCAGACTTAGGTTACTGCGGATGAAAGCCCTTGTGTCGAACTAGAGAGAAGATTGACCATAACTCGGAAGGCCAAATTCAAAAATTTCCTTTAAAAAACCTTAACTTGATTGAGGAATTGAGAGGAAGTCTGCTTAAAATCCATGAATGCAAGGGGTAGATCATAAGAAAGGTAAGAATGGGTGGATGAAGGGATGAAGAGGCGTGAAGGATTCCTAGTAAAGTACTGTTTATATAGGAGATGAAGGGTCCCCACGACTAGTCAAACACCTGATGAAGATGGAGAAGTGCGGCTCCTCATTTTCTAAAGAATTGGGATGCATGGTGGTTATGGCATTAATTTCGGTGGGCATAATGCACGAATCTTCGGATCTTGCGTGCCATGTCAGTGCTCACAAAAAATTTGACGGCCACACATAAGTGAAAAGAATAAAAGAAAGAACAGAAGCTGACATATCAAAATGAGTTCACCACCATTAATTCTTTATCATTCACATCAGTCATAAATACAAAGTAGGATTCAAAAATCAAAAGAAGAAAAGCGGGTGAGAACTTGTTCGAATTTCTGTTACCGTGCTCTCTTTTTTGCAAGTTTCGTTGTTGCTTCATGGCCAATCGCCTGGTCTCCTTGACCGATTGGGCCTGTGATTGAGCAAATACGGCTAGGAGTTTGATCGATTGTTGATTTTATGCATATGCTTCTTCTTCGGCTTCGAGCTGTTCCTTTAGGTTTGCTACTTGGGTCTCCAAGTTGATAATCTGCTAACCCAAACCTTCTACTTTGGGGGCTGATTGTTGAAGTCCTTGTGCTCAGCCAACAACTTGTCCCTAGCATGAGTAACTTTGGTAACCTGGGAATTCGCACTTGTCTCGACAATCTCGAGATGCTCAATACCACACTGAAGCTCACATGATTCCCTCAGAAAGTCCATGAATTCCCAAGTACTGGTAATTTGGCCGAAAGATCATCACTGCCACGAGAATAAATATGATATCAGCTGATTAAGTCGGTAAGTGTCTCGATTGCCTCAACCGATGCGGCTTCCAGTGCATGAGAATGCACTAATACCTGAATTTTATCTTGAATTTGTTGAAGCTCGGCCAGAAAAATGGGGGATTCGGGTATGACAGGTTCACTATCAAGAGCTCAATCAAGGGAATTAAGAATATCTTCAATACAAAGGGTATCCCCTTCCGAGTTGTCCGAGACTACTAACTCAGGAGTAAGTGGAGCAGGAGGAACTTCACATGGCCCTGGTTCTTGAATTGGACCTGAAGAAGGATCAACATGTTCCATTTGAGGCAGTGTTCCTTCATCTTTTAGGGAAAGGATCAAATAGCATCACCGAGCTAAGGTAGAAAGAGACACGGGAGATGTTGATGATGGTGCTGAATATTGAGCAGATGTGGAGAAAAATTGTGGTAGAGTTGTTGATGGAGATGGTTGAACGACAGTTGTAAAAGGACTTACCGCTTCTCCATGAGCCCGATCCTCAGTCTCTGGATCGAAAATAAATGTTGTCGAATATGGATGACCGATTAGGTATGCTTTATGAGATCGCCCACTACTCCTACAACTTTGGGGACTTTGGGGATAGGAGGCGCATTATTGGAAGGAGCTGAATGCGAAGCAGGTTCAGTAGATGCATCCATATGTATAGCTTCATTGGTAGCCATCGCGTCGCTCGTGACCCTTCACTCAGTAAGATATGCCTTAGAGGGTTCATTGACTTGCATTTCTTCGGCTGATTCACCCATGGGCGTTAGTTCGTTTGTAGCTATCGATTCATCCACACTAGCTTGTTCGGTTGGATGAGTCCCAAATGGTTGATCACTTAATGCCCCTTCGGTTGCTTCATCCATATGCATTAGCTCATTTGCAATCGTCGAGGTGCCTGCCACAAATTGATCTGGGGGATGAAAGGCAAGTAGTTGACTCGGCAAGGCTCCTTTAGTTGGAACTTTGCTAAGGACTATGAATAAATGAGGAAATAATCAAACAGTGATGACAGGAGAAAGGAAGGTGCATATGAAAATGAGAAAAGGAGGTCCACCTAAATCAGAACGGACAACCGTTGTGATGAATCGACTGTCTATGGACTTGAGATTTTTTATAACTGTCGCAATTGGTCAAGTCGCGATCAGAAATGGCGGTGGATTCAACCGATATGGTTTCTTATATCTCTCATCGAAAGGTAAGTTCGGATCATTCAGGGCTCTCATATCCGCCCACCATTGATTTAAACATCGACTTTCATGGGCTTCTCTGGGCTTTTTAAGACCTTCTATTTTTCATGCATAATCTTTAATGGAAAGCCAAGGTAAAATTTTTACTTTGAAATATGTTTCTCAAACCTTTATAGAATTGGCATGAAAGTTACATGTGATGGTAGTCGGCGGCCTAATCGTAGGAGCTGGTGGAGTGATTGGAGCCATTCTGACACCCAGAGCAACAGTTGGTCTTGGAGTAGGACCTATGGCTAGTTCAAGATCACTAATCATTTCAGGAATGGCAGAAATTGTTGAAGGAGCAACCTGTGTTGTTGCTGGAGAAGTAGTGGTTGTTGGATAAAATGGGATTGCTAATGGAGATGTTGGAACAATCGAGATTGCTAGAGGAGATGTAACTGTTGTGTGAATTATTGGAGTTGCCACTAGTGAAGAAACTCTTACTGGAGTGGAGACTCTTGCTAGAGAAATAGATGCTGATAAAGGAGAGGTTTGGGCTGAAGAGTCGACTGTTGTAGTCTTGGTCTTTCTCTTTTTAGGCTATGAGGCAGGATCAGCCACTAGAGCAGATGTAGCGGCCGATGCCTTCCGAGTCCTGGAAGGATAGTGGTCGACTGCAGTAGTTTTGGTCTTTTTATTCTTCTTCTCATCTTTTGGATTTATCCATTTGTGGAGTCAATCAATGATATTTTCAGTCAGCTGAAGGATGAGTCTTTGTTAATGGTCGTCCTACCATTCGTAGAAAGCTTCTAATAAGCCCGGCCAATTAACAAATGGGATGAGTTCAAAGGTGGCTTTGACATCTTCATAAAACGTGTTGATGCCAAGATAGTCTTTAATATTATGCATGACAATGCGGGCATAAGGAGGATGATTGAGAGTTTTTTTAGTAGCTGGACAGAGAATACCTTGCATGAGACCGAATTGGCGAGCGAACAAGTTTGGGTTATATGGTTCAACTCTAGCTTTTGCATTCTTGATGGTGCCTCCATATGGAAGGTCTCTGGCAATTAGGTAGCTTTCCAAAGCCTCATGCATCATAGAAGCTATGGCCGAATTATTTGCATTGCCCGCAAGCCAAGATGGACTAAATTCTTTCTTATAGAAAGGAGTGAAAGAACGAAGATCTTTGTTAATAGTCAGCGAGAAGAATAAATGATTCATGTAAGTCGGGAAGGTATGAATGTCTTCAGGGTTGTTCATATTTCGGTGGCTGTAAGAAGCATAGAAAATATCATCCGAGTGAGGACCGATAACCAAAGTCGAGTTGAAATACTCAAAAAGCCATATTTGGACGAGCCACAAGGGGTCACTACTGTTATAAATTCCCTTAGTAGTGAGCTCATACATACCTCGGTATAGGTGACCTAGGACGAATGGGTCGAGAGTGAGATTTTCACCCTGGGCAAGCATTTCAGCTAGAGGAATATATTCACATAAAAGATGATGGCATATCCATAGCAGTAGATATGTTGTGAGTTCATCATGATCGATCGGGCCACTGTCTTTCTTGTGTACAGTCATAAAGTAAGAGTATGCCTTGCTATCTCGCAGCGTAAAAGACCTTGGCTCGTCCATGACAAAATTTGGGAACACGGCTTTGCCGAAAGGTAGAAGATGGGTAAAAGCACAAATGTGAAAAATTGTAGGACTCATAGGACTGCATTTGAAGAAGAACGTATTCGTGGATTTACTCTAGAATGTTGAATCAGCAGTGAGGAGAGCAAGATCTGTTGCGTAAGGGATGGTGGATAGTTTGATAATTCATAGATGTCCATTTCTCTCCATGAGTCTCCATGGTATGCCTCTATGCATTCGAACCAGTGTTTCCACCCAATTAAAGGCTGTGTCCAGGATCTAGGATGTTTTAAGGTAGTCTGAGGCTCTGAAATTGTTGTATCTTGGACACATATTTCTTTGCCTGGGCAGATTGGGAAGAGAAGATCCAATGCAGTTACATCTTCTAGATTACCTCTTGGAAGAAAGGATGGGCTGACGTGATAAATGTTAGTGCACTTGTTAGTTCACCTTTGTTGTCAATTACGTGAGTTTGTGTAAGTCCTTGTGTCAGTCAATCGGTTGAGCCCATTGAAGATGAAGACCGTAGACACCTCAAGACAAGATGCATCAAGGACAGAAGAGACAAGTATATATGATGCCTTAGTGCCTTTAAACTTTGACCCAAAACAACCCATATAGCCTCCAAATGATTTGAACGTAATAGGTAAACTCTTATTCATCTTCATTGGTCTTATGAATCCCAAATGAACCCTAAAAATATAAGGCTTTAGAGTCTCCAAGCTGTTGTAAATAATCCAGCCTAAAACAACAGTTTTTAGTCTTGCCAACCCTATCGACAAGGCAGTCCAACATCTTTCAAATCTTTCTGGACCCTGTTGACCATGTCGATGAGTCCGTTGACCCTATCGATGAAAGCCTCGATGATATTGAGCATTTGTCCAGCAATCTGAAAAATATCTTGACAGACTGTCGAGCTTATCCATGAGTCTGTCAACCCTATCGACTATCCTATTGACAACCCTATCGAAGCTCTCTGTCCAGCAATCTACTTGTGTGTCTGGACACTCCTTCGACCTTATCGACGATCTGCTCAAGGCTATCAATATAGCCATTTTATGACCGTTTTCTAGCCGTTGGAGCTTAAAGGCTAAATATATGTGATTAGTTTCTTAGGCTTAAAAAGATGGTTTTTGAACTCTCATTTATCCTAAACATTGGTAGATCATATCCTAGCCAAAACCATTAAGGTTAAGCATATCTCATGTTTTACATGATTAAAGAGCATTCAAAGCTTAATAATGGAGTGTGCTTAAACCCATCCAAATCCTAGGCTTTAGAGATCATTTTCATAGTTAAATCTCTTATCCTAAATAGCCCTAGGTGTCTTTTTTGGTGAATCCTTCCTCTATAGTAAAATCCTTCATAGGATCACCATAATTAAGGCTATTGTATTTAAACCTCACAATCTTGGTTCTCTCTAATCTCAATAGTTAAAACCTTTTAGAGAAACCTATTTTCCTCTCCTTGGCATCCATAGTCACATTATTTGAAGGTAGCTGATCAAGCGAGCAATCGAGGAGCGACTTTAACTGGAGAAGAAACACCTCATCGGCACATCAACAGGGCTAAACTCAAACAAGTAAGATTTTATTTTGTGAGTCCATTTCTCTTGTGTAGAGATTGTCCTTGTATAGGACGTTATTGTCCTTGTGTAGGACGTGTGCATCCTTGGGTAGGACTTATGAAAGTCCTTGTGTAGGCCTCCGACACAGGAGAATTCGTGTGTTGTCCTTATGTAGGACATGTGTGTCCTTGTGTAGGATTATTGGAGTCCTTGTGTAGGTATAGACCTTGTGTAGGTTGTAAAAGTTTATGGTGAACCTAATTTAAAACCATCGTGATAGTGAAATCCGGCCACTCAAGGGGTGAGTAGCTGGGAGTGGAGTAGACTCATCGTCAAACCACTATACATCGTGTGCAATGTGGTGAATGCATTTTTTCGATTATTATGTCTTGTTGATCGATTCTATAAATGTTTAAATAAATGCCCATCTCATGTTTGACAAAATGTATATATGCTATTTTTGAGAGATTAGTATAAGCATGCATATTAACTGTTTGATTAAATGCACTTCAAGTTAGATTTGATTCTCTACTTCTCTTTCTCATCCTCTAATTTGAATCATGTGCCTTGCATAAGCATTCAAGTCTTTAATTAGCAAAAAATTTTAAAAGTCCTATTCACCCCCCTCTAGGACATAAGCATACCTTCAAGCTTATCTCAATAGCGATGCAAACCACAATTTCAATGGGAGGCTACTATTTCTAGTCAACTAGTTAGCTATATAAGCTTATTGGCAAATCTGAGGACTAAGCCTCATTTTCTTTTGATTAGTTTAATGTGTGTTTATTATGCTAATATTATCTTATTTGTTAAACTAATTATTTGTAGATTAGCATTGATGGATTATATGTTTTATCTCATGCTTTACTAATCTTTGGAATAATTATTATTGGTTAATAGTTAAATATCTTATGTGATCATTCCTATATATTGCATGCCTCATGTGTAGTGTGTAACATTCTCGGCTTGTTTTTATATCTAAAATTAATTGAGGTTCATCTTGAACTTGATTTTTTTATCTTGTTGAGAAAATTTTGTTAAATCCGCTTAATAGGTAAATTTGAGGAAATTATAGCCTCTTAATCTTTATCTAACTTTTAAACTTATAGCTTTTGAATGTAAGCTTAGCATGAATATTTTTTAGTTCATTAGTTAGCCATCTCATGTGCTTCATTAGCCTATTTCATGAATAAGATGATGCATTATGGCATATGCATATATATAAATAATTCTTTTGAATATTCTTACCACATTTTGTATGTGTTATGGTCTAGCTACCTCTTCATATACTCTCATAGTTTAAAATCTTCTTAAGAAATATATGGTAGCAAAACGGGATAATTAGATTCTAAATCCCATAGTGATAAAGATCGAGAACTCATGCAAATCTTAACAATCTTCAACACCCTTCTCTCCCTACATCTATAGATTTGGGAGAAAGCATTTGACCATAACACTTTGAGTATTAAAGAGAAACATCCTCCAATTTTGAAGAAAAAGATGAAGATGGAGGAGTTGTTTCTAAAATCGCTATGACCAACTCTCTAATTAATTTATGAAAATATTCGAAGGATTGGTTTGGTTAAGAAAGATTAGATTCGATTGGCTAATGAGCTAGAAAACGACAAATCTAAAGTCGTGGTTGGTGGATGAGTTTATGGACACCAAAAATTCTATTATAGCATATTGGGCATTATGGATGTCCATGGGTGAAAGGCCTTAAACCCTGTGGTCCTCGTAGGATGCTCCAATGTTTAGACAGAGTGAAATCATGAGCGCACAAGGGCCAAATACTAGTAGGTCATGTCTCCCATCATGTCGGGGTCGGTCAGAAGGGGGTGTGACCTTACCCACCCAGGTGCAGAGAGCTATATGCTAGGTTGAGTATGACCAGCTCTGAAATAGGTTTGTTATTCAAAAGTTGGGTGAGGTTTTGGAATATCATTGATGAGGCAGATAGTGAGGTCTATTCTACTTGCTTGGTTATGTGCACGATGCGCGGTAGCTAGTGTCGGAAGCATTCGAGACCTCGATGATGTTCCACATGAGAATTGTACTATGATATGGATTAGACATAAGGGCTTGCATGTTTATGTTTCATAGCTATTGTTGAGCTCTTAAATGTGCATATTCTAATCCCATTTCATCACTAACTATGCATGGTTTTCAAGCTTAAAGACTATTCTAATGCGTGGTTTTATGATTGTAGGAATGAGAGGGACTCTGCCCATTTGATGACTAAAAAGATCTCTTTAGGAGCCTTGGATGAAGACCCAAGGTGGGCCAAAGAAAGAAGAAAGCAGAGAGAGAAGAAAGAAAGAAGAAAATGAAGAAGAAAAGGGCCATGATCGGTCGGCCAAGATGGCCATGACCGGTCTAGACCGGTCGGCCATGCCCTGATTTACTCTCTGGACATACAATGCAAGAGGTCGACTGGTCACCGATCCAAGCTTGCTGGACTATCCCAGACCAAGTCCGACCGGTCGGCCAGCCCATTTCGACCGGTCTTGATTGGTCGGCCAATGTAATTTCAGTGAATCTCCAGCGGCTTCCTCTTGAAGCTCCGATTTTCTAGCGCAGTGCGTAATCTAGAAGATTCTGAGGTGATGGAGCCTCTCCACTATAAAAGGGGACCTAGGGATCGTTCCTAGGGCATCCTAGAAGAGAGCTACGAAGGTGAGAAGCGGCGAAAGTCGGATTCGGAGTTCCACAACTCCCTCTAGTTTGTGTTTTCTAGTTTATGTTTTTAGTTGTTTTCATGTTTCCTTGGATCATGAACGTCTAAACCTCTTAGCTAGGGCTAATAGGTGAAGCTTGTAGTGAATTTAAGATGTTTCAATTCGTTTGATTTGGTTTCAAGTTGGTTTATTAGTGAAGAACAATGGTTTGAGGTTTGAATAAAGTTCTAAGTAGTTTTTCTTAATCTTATGATGACTCATGGATATTTAGAAGAATTGCATGAGTTCTTAATTATTTTGAGTTATTTTAGACCTGTATGATCTGAGGAATTGGATTCAATACGCTCTGGACCAATAATCCTCATGTGGGAACCTCATGCCAAAAGTTTATTTTCCTGAAATTTCTGGATTATGTGAGATTGAGTATGTGATTTGAATCAAGTTTAAATCATGATCTAGTTATATCTTGTGACAGGATTTAATGATGATTATGGTTATGATCTTAACCTATTGGAAATAGGATTGACCTATGCAATTGAGTGTGCTCAAGTCCTAGCTTGAATTGAGAGAATCATGTACATGAATCATGCATATGATAGATTGTTTGTGTTAACTGCTCTATCATCCGGCTAGATAGGACCTAATTTTGATTCTAGTTAAGAAAGTGAGAAACCACAATGAATTAAGCATCAAGGATTACTACAAGTGGATCCTTGAACCCCTACTGCTTTTTATTAATTGATTACCTTCAGTTTAATTCAAAGTTACTATCTTCACCAAATTACTAAATCATGTTTAATTAGTTCTTAAGTAGAAACCATTGGAAGTGTTTTGTGAATTCTTACATAAGTCCCTGTGAATTGACCTCGGTCTTACCGAGATTATTACTACATCGCAACCCTACACTTGGGGAAGTGAACAAGTTTTTGGCGGCATTGTTGTCATAAAATTTTTTAAAATAGTATCTATTTGAGATTTTTAGGACTCTTATACTAACTTAGTTTGTTTTCTTTTGATTTTTTCTTTTGCAGGGATTTTTAGGAAGTTGAAGAAGAAGTTAGGCATCTTAAGTTCTCAAATCAGGTTTTGTCCTTCCAACCTTACTCCTCTTCTTCCCCTATTCATTCCTATCATATTCATCTCTTGTAGAGTGGGAGGAGACTCTATTTGGATCTCTGATAGGTTGGCCTTGTGCCACCTTGATTCCTATTGGTCGGCATTGCCGTCTTGGATCACCTTGTGCTCAGAGATTTCTCTTCTCACTTCTATTCTTCTTTGTTCTTTTTCTGCACTTCTCTCAAAAGATTCAAAGAGTGGGTGGGGAGTTCTTTGAACCCCTATTGACCAGAAGAAATCGGTCTATATCCTTGCTTCTGGCTCAGCCATTGCAAGACACCCTGTGCTTCGGTCTTAGAGAGGAGTAAAGAAAGGAAGGAAGAATTCTTCTTTCTAGTTTCATTCTTTTAGGATTTGCATGCCATATTGGGTTCGGGATTCTAATAACCGACTCAAATAACTGACTCATTAGTGAAGGGGGAATAATTGAAGAAATTGATAGAGAGCCATGTGCTAAGAGACATTTAAATTCTCCAATTTTGTTTGAAAGTATGGCTGCAAATCAACCCAACCCTATGGCCAATCAAAATCTGGGCCAAAACCAAACTGAAACAGGAGAGAATGTGGTTGAGAATGTTCCCCGACCCAGAACATTACGTGATCACTTGCAACCAGCAAGAGCGAGCACTCCCTCATGCATAGTTTTTCCACAGAATGCAAGGAACATAGATTTGAAACTGAGAGTAATCTAATTACTCCCTAGATTCCATGGACTAGATAGTGAAAGTGCCTATCAACATCTTAAGGAGTTTGATGAGGTGATAGCCACAATGCACTTTGCAAATGTAATTGATGATATGGTGAGACTCAAATTATTTCTTTTTACCCTTAAAGAGAAAGCTAAAGGTTGGCTTCATGCATTAAGGCCAAGATTAATTGGCACATGGACTAAGATGTCTAGGGAGTTCATTAAAAAGTTCTTCCCTACTCACAAAACAAACATGTTGAGGCGCTGTTGAGATCTTAATTGTGCATATTCTAACCCCAATTCATCACTAATTATGCACGGTTTACATATTTAAAGACTAATCTAATGCATGGATTTGTGATTGTAGGAATGAGAGGGAGACTTCACTAATTCATAGTCAAAAGAGTCACTTTGTATGCATTGAAGATTAACATAACAAGTGACAAAAGGTGAAGAAAAGAAGAAGAAAGAAAGAGAAGAAAATATGGAAGACCTGTCCCAAGACCTGTCCCAAGACCTGTCTCAAGACCTGTCCCAAGACCGGTCGCCAGACAGGTCTACACAGCTAGACCGGTCGCCAGATAGGTTGAGAGGTGTCCAGAAACACCAAACTCACTGGACTGTTTTTGAGGTTTTGAGATCGGTCGTGCGACCGGTCGTTCATGAGCTTAGACCGGTCGTGCGACCGGTCGTCAGCGTAACAGATTACACGCAAAGCTCCAATTTTCTCTGCGCAATTGCGTAATTCCTTGCTAAATCTGGAATCTTCCACGCCAATCTATAAAAGGGACTTCTCCTCTTCATACCAAGGCATGCTAGGACGTGGAGATTGCTTGGGAGACGGATTCTACTTCGAGCTTTCTTAGTTTTCTTCCTGTTTTAGTTAATTTTATGTTTTTGAGGCTTCTAGTTCAAGGATGTTAGAGATGAACTAAAACCTCTTAGCTAGGGCTAAGAGTTGAAGCTTTTGATTCACTTTTGATGGATTAATGTAACCTAGGTTTCCTTTTTATGATTTAATTGAAGAATTTTAGTTAATGTGAGTTTGAATCAAGTTCTAGTTTGGTTTTACTTTGATCTCTTGATGACTCCGGGCTCATGTGATTCTTAGTGATTCTAAGCTTGGTAGCTTACCTTCTGTGCATTGTATATGCTTGTATAGTTCATTGATCTATCATCAACTCCGGGCATGGTAGACCCTTTGATTGCCTTGTGGGAACTCATTCTACTAAAGTTCTTATCTTTTTATTATAATCTGAAATAGCTGTTTGCTCATTGATTTTGATTTAATTAGAGTTCTAATCATTAGTTGTAATCAAGTCTAGTGATAGGATTTGATGAAAGCTATGGTTGTGAATCTCAACTAGATTAGAAAGAGGCTTTCCCTACACAATTGAGTGTGCCCAAGGCCTGAGCATTGTTGTGGGAATCAAATCAATGAATGAGCAACTGTTTTAGATAATTGTTGATTGAACCGCTCTATATTCCGATCGGATAGAGATATGAATTCGATTCCGATTGAGTTATGAGAGACCTAGTCGTGTTGATGCATTGGAACTTGTCAAAAGTGGATCCTTGGCGCCTAGTGCCTTTTTAGATTGATATTACCTTACACATTCACTGTTTAAACCTAAATTATTATTTTCTAACTTTAATTCTTAATAGGATCTTAATTAGTAATTGTTTTAGACAAAATCTGAGAATATACATTCATAAATCTCTGTGGGAACGATACTCAGTTTTTCCAAATTATTACTACTTTGCAACCCTACACTTGGGGAGTGAACAAGTTTTTGGCGCCGCTGCCGGGGATTTCTATGCGGTATTTTTAGAATTTTCTGAAATAATTTTTGGTTGAGATTGTGTTAAGATAGGCTTTGGATTTGTTTTGCTTTCTAGGGTAGGTTTTCTTCTAAATACTAACTTACTTTGTTTTGATTTTTACAGGATTCTAACATAGGTCTAATTCAGGGATTTTTAGGAAGTTGAAGAAAAAGTAGGCATCTTAAGTCACAAATCAGGTTTTATCATTCTAACCTTACTCTTCTTCTTCTCCTACTCATTCCTACCATATTCATCTCTTGCAGAGTGGGTGGAGACTCCTTTTAGATCTCTGATAGGTTGGCCTTGTGCTGCCTGGATTCCTATTGGTTGGCTTTGCCGTCTTGGATCACCTTGTGCTCAGAGATTTCTCTTCTCAATCTTATTCCTCTTTCTTCTTTTTCTGCACTTTTCTCAAAAGACTCAAAGAGTGGGTGGGGAGTTCTCTGAACCCCTATTGACCAGGAGAAATTGGTCTCTATCCTTGCTTCTGGCTCAGCCATTGCAAGACACCTTGTGCTTCGATCATAGAGAGGAGTAAAGGATGGAAGGAAGAATTATTTTCTGTTTCAACTTCTTATAATTTCATTATGAATGATTGGACGGGTGGATTGTCTAAATACCTTTTGGAAGATGAGAGGTCAAACCAAATAAAAAATATTATGATTGGAACCATTACAAGCATGAATATCTTTCTATAACTCAATCTACTTTTAATACTCCCCCACGTAAGACCTTGCGAGATTACCGGAATAACAACAATGGGCCTAATTTTTCGCCAGGTAAGACAATGGGAGAGTATCGAAAAGAGATGAATAATGTTCTACCGGTTAGGACAATGTATGATCACTTGTTTGGCTACAAATATCAACAATTATCTAATAACATAACATATGACATGCATAATCCTAATAGGTGGGAGCATCAAAATTTCAATTTGGGAGACGAGCCAACCATGGATGCCAACAATTATCCTCAAGAGTTTCTTTCTCACGAGCCACAACCGACACGAACTCTTGAGGATTGAGTCATAGAGAGGAGTAGATTGGTTGTAAAGAAAGGAGTAAAGAAAGGAAGGAAGAATTCTTCTTTCTAGTTTCATTCTTTTAGAATTTGCATGCCACATTGGGTTCGGGATTCTAATAACCGACTCAAATAACCGACTCATTAGTGAAGGGGGAATAATTGAAGAAATTGATAGAGAGCCATGTGCTAAGAGACATTTAAATTCTCCAATTTTGTCTGAAAGTATGGTTGCAAATCAACCAAACCCTATGGCTAATCAAAATCTGGGCCAAAACCAAACTGAAACAGGAGAGAATGTGGTTGAGAATGTTCCCTGACCCAGAACATTACGTGATTACTTACAACCAGCAAGAGCGAGCACTCCCTCATGCATAGTTTTTCCACAGAATGCAAGGAACATAGATTTGAAACCGAGAGTAATCTAATTCCTCCCTAGATTCCATGGACTAGACAGTGAAAGTGCCTATCAACATCTTAAGGAGTTTGATGAGGTGATAGCCACAATGCACTTTGCAAATGTAACTGATGATATGGTGAGACTCAAATTATTTCCTTTTACCCTTAAAGAGAAAGCTAAAGGTTGGCTTCATGCATTAAGGTCAAGATCAATTGGCACATGGACTGAGATGTCTAGGGAGTTCATTAAAAAGTTCTTCCCTACTCACAAAACGAACATGTTGAGGCGCCTTATCATGAATTTTCCCAAAAAAAGGATGAGACCTTCTTCCAATGTTGGGAGAGGTTTAAGGACTTGTTAAATGCATGCCCACATCATGGCTACGAAATTTGTCGGGTTATAAGCTTTTTCTATGAAGGACTGACTTCACCCATGCGCCAATTCGTAGAGATGATGTGTAATGGGGAATTCATGAATAAGGAAGCCGAGGAAGCATGGGACTATTTAGATGAATTGGCCGAGAATGCACAGTCTTATGATACATCTAGAGCAACAAATTCCAAGACTAGCCAACAAAAGGAAAAAGGAGGAATTTTATGTCCTCTCAGAAGAAGATAATATAAGTGCACGTGTGGCTAGCCTCACAAGAAAAGTTGAGGCCATGGAATTAAAGAAAGAAGAGACGATCGACTCAAAAGATGTTGAAACTGTTTGTGGAATTTGTGCCAGAAATCAACATGCTACACAAGATTGTCCCATAATTTTAGCATTCCAAGATATCTTACAAGAACAATCAAATGCCATAAACAGTTATCGACGGCCATTTTGTGCTCCAAACTCAAACACGTATAATTCTAGTTGAAGAACCATCCCAACTTCAGTTGGAGGAATGGACCCACTGTGAATGCAAACAATACCCCTCAAGCTCAACCTTTACTAGGTCCATCCCTAGTCATTACACCAAAAGCTACGCTAGAGGAGATGTTGGGTGCATTCGTATCGGTTCAAGCTGAATATAACAAGACTAATTCTCTGAAAATAGATGGGTTTATGCAAGAGCAATTGAAATTTAATCAAAATTCAACTCAAGCCATCAATGACTTGAAAACCTTAATGGCTAGGGTTGAATCTCACCTCAGTGTTAGGGAGAAAGGCACACTTCCTGCCCAACTTCTTCCTAACCCAAGGACCCAATTTGAGATACAAGATGCAAGCTCATCCTCCCAACATACGGAACATATTCAAGCTATCACCACTTTGAGAAGTGGGAAAATAATCAATAAATCTAATCCGGTGAAGGCCCCAAAGCCTCATGATCCGAAAAATTTCAAAGAGGATGATAGCCCGAACAACACTCCACAAGAGAAAGAACCGGAAAGGCAATACAAGCCGGTTGCCCCGTTTCCCCAAATGTTGATTTCACCCAAACCTTTAGACAAAAACCTGAAAATTTTAGAGGATTTTAAGCAAGTGAAGATCAACATCCCGTTGTTGGATGCCATAAAGCAAATACCATCCTATGCCAAATTTCTAAAGGAATTGTGTACAGTCAAAAGGAAACACAATGTTTACAACAAAGTACTTTTGACTGAGAATTTGAGTGCTATTATCAAACAAGAGGTGCCCCAAAAATACAAGGATCCGGGTAGTCTAACCATCTCATGCTTCATAGGAGACTACCGGATTAAACAAGCCTTACTTGATTTAGGGGCAAGTGTTAACCTCATTTCATACTTGGTTTATGAACAACTTGGGTTAGGTGAATTGAAACCTACCAAAACCACACTCTAACCTATTGATAGATCTATTCGTATACCGATAGGAGTGATTAAGGATATTTTATTACAAGTTGATAAATTCTACTACACATCTCGTAGGCTTTATTGAGGAGTGATTGAGGTGTGATTGAGGAGTGATTGAGGATGTTTTAGTCCACGTTGATAAATTCTACCGAGAGGAGTGATTGAGGATGTTTTTATAGTAGACTTTATTGTCTTTAATACACATCCCGTGATAGGTACCAGTGCTCAAATTCCCGTCAAACTTGGCCGCCCTTTTCTAGCTACTTCCAATGCGATTATCCATTGTAGAAACGGGCTTGTACAAATGTCCTTTGGAAATATGACACTCGAGCTGAATATATTTGATTTATGCAAACAACCACAGGAAGTTGATGATGAGATCCACGAGATAAATTTGATTGAATCATTCATGGAGGATACATTCCCATTGACATTATATTCCAACCCTTTGGAGGCATGTTTGGCCCACTTTCATGAGATAAATGATGACACAATACGAGAGATGGATGCCATTTTAAATGTGAGGGCGGTGCTTGATAACAAAAGATGGAGGGAACTATTTGAACATTTACCCTTAAGCGAGAACAAGCCCCTCCCATCCAATATCAAGGCACCAACACTTGACCTAAAACCATTACCAAGTGATTTGAAATATGTATATTTAGGTCGAGATGAGACATATCCGGTGGTGATTTCTTCCCACTTGGATGAGGAACAAGAGAGTAGGCTAATAGTCACTCTAATAGAGCATAAGAGTGCCATTGGATGGTCGATTGCGGATCTGAAAGGCATAGACCCACTAATTTGTACCCATCACGTACACCTTGAGGAGAATGCGAAGACATCTAGGCAACCACAAAGACGACTCAATCCAAACATGAAGGATGTGGTTTAGGCCAAAGTGGTGAAACTATTGGATGTGGGTATCATTTACCCAATATCCGATAGTCAATGGGTGAGCCCAACTTAAGTGGTGCCTAAGAAATCTGGAATAACCATCGTAACCAATGCTAATAATGAACTCGTACCAACCAGAGTCACTACCGGTTGGAGAATGTGCATTGACTACAGGAAGCTAAACACAGTTTCAAGGAAAGACCACTTCCCCCTACCATTTGTTGATCAAATTTTAGAAAGGTTGGCGGATCATTCCTATTTTTTCTTCCTTAATGGCTATTCAGGGTACAACGAAATAGAGATCGCCTTAAAGGACCAAGAGAAAACAACATTCACATGTCCATTCGGTACTTTTGCCTATCGAAGGATGCCATTTGGATTATGTAATGCCCTTGCCACTTTTCAACGTTGTATGCTGAGTATTTTTTTTGATATGGTGGGGACAATTCTTGAAGTCTTCATGGATGATTTCTCTATATTTGGTTGTAGCTTTGATGAGTGCCTTATGCATTTAAAATCTGTGTTGAAAAGATGTGAAGAGAAGAACCTTGTGTTGAATTGGGAGAAATGTCACTTCATGGTTCAAAAGGGAATTGTACTTTGTCACATCATCTCTCAAAACGGAATCGAGATGGACAAAGCTAAAATTGATCTTATCTCTAACCTTCCACCACCCAAGAGTGTAACACCCCAAGATTTCGGCTCCCGTGTACATCACGACGGCCGAATTCCCAAGGTTATTTGGAATGTGTGAGGGTTATACCCCTTACATAATTTTCACACAAACATGCACATTTCATACTATTTGGAAAATCAAGAGCAAGATGGTGAAACCAAACTTATATATTATTTCATTAACTAAACCAAATCATCAAACCATGTAACCATCATTCATTTAAACATCATGTTCGTAACTACGTCCTCCCATTGGGACTTATTACAATTTCAAATATTAAATAAATGCTAGAACTATGAATGATTATGCGGTCTCGTCTTCCACCATCTGCTCCCACGAGCCATCATAATCGTCTCCTTGAGGCTCGGGCTCCTGAGGATCGTTACCTACATGTTCTAAATTATTTCCACAAAACACCGTCAAAAGCGGCATAGTGAAGAACTACTTTAAGGTTAGAAATAATAATTGCATAAAAATCATAACAAAACATCCATTACTCTTTCTTAATGCAATGCATGATAATGCATGACCCAGCGTAGGAATCCTTAGACATGCCGCCAGGGGTTTTGGGACACGCAAGCCCATAATTTTGCCCGACCACGTGAGAAACGGGACACTCATAGCCCAAATCCACACGTGACAGTGTATGGGAGAAGTAGGACGCTCTAGCCTATTCTCAAATCCATACACCCACATGGAGCCACGTGCATGCATGAGTTAGCCATTCTTTATTATTATTTCCAATTTACACCAAGTCACTTATCGTCTAACCAACCTTTGGTACCACCACATCCTTCCTTATGGTTCATCACTCATCAAAATAGTCGTAACCGACGCATCACATCCCAGGATGGCGGCCCGTACTATTAAGCTTCATAATAACCATACTCAACTATCGTCTTATGGAGATCCTTAACAACTTTAGGAATAATAATAATAATAGTAAATATAATAATAGTAGTAGTAATAAATGAATTTAACAACCACTTAATCGGGCGATCTTGATACCACCACCACAGATCAGGGTGGCCACTTAACCGGACAAGCTAAAAGCATCGTCTCAGGTTAGG
The DNA here is from genome assembly GCA_003013855.2 of Liriodendron chinense. Classification (NCBI taxonomy): domain Eukaryota; kingdom Viridiplantae; phylum Streptophyta; class Magnoliopsida; order Magnoliales; family Magnoliaceae; genus Liriodendron; species Liriodendron chinense. The sequence continues at coordinate 8,800,074 of ML058389.1, forward strand.
GCAACCTCTTAACCGGGTGTTCCGATATTCATCACCACAGATCAGGGTCCATCCATATATATATAAAAGGAATATATATAGTAATATAAGAATCTCCATTAGACAATCACAACCATTCTTTATACAGTATAGAAAGAAAGGTGGTCCCTTTAAAGCTGGTTACACAAATCTCATATGTGCAACAAACGTAATTCTATTCCTTACTAGTTCTCTAAGTCCAATGAATATCCTCATCACCATGAGATTGAAAAAAAAAGTATCTAAAAGCATTCATATATAGCTAATTAAGGAGAGAATAAATAAACACATGTAAACAAAAATACATAAGAATTATGAACCTACAAAATATGAAATTATTAATCCAATCTTAAAGGAGTTCTCACCTTATGATCTTCGACTTATTAGAGATACAAGATGATGAAATAATGGCAAGATGGTACTCCTCTCTCTCTCTCTCTCTCTCTCTCTCTTTCTCTCTCTCTCTCTTTCTCTTTCTCTTTCTCTCTCCCTCTCTCAAATTCGTGGGTGGGGGTCACCTTTGGCTAAGAGGGGCCCTATATATAGAGGTAGGGTTGGAATTAGGGTTTGGAGGTGCGTAGTAGAAATATGGAGAGGGATGTGCACGCGGGGTCTTATGTAACAACCTCTCGAGGTAGGTTTCTCAAATCTTAATATTCGGATGATTTTTGATTGATTTTAATCCGTTAATCTTATCAAGCTCGAAAAGTAGAGTTAGAATACGTAAATTTCTTGATGATCCGCATTCTAGATTGGCCGATCCTTAAAAATGGCCTAACGGGTGCTAAAATGGGCTATATCTCAATTAACGGTCTACGCTTGATGATCAGGGCCCAAATTTTGGAAAAGTATGTAGTCATGATAGGCAAACAATTGTACAAAGTTTAGTGGTTGATTGATGGTGAGAAATGCCTAGATCTGAAATTCCAACTTTTGGCGGAAAAGGAAGGGGCTGGCTTTGTGGTTTAACGATGTAGGATTGTAGATCGAGGTCCAAATTTTGTATAAACTCGTAGTCATATGAGTATAATGGGTGGTCCAAATTTGAAAAGCGATTGATGGTGAGAAGTGGGTAAATTGAAAGGTTCAAATTTGAGAAGAGTTGGTAACTCGTTAATTTCTAGAACGGGATAATTTCGCACATAAGAAAGAGGCTTATCAATGTGGGGCAATCAAATCACACTATTGGTCCATGATAAAGATGATCCAAGTCACTCATATGAAGAAAAATATTCGACTACGACTAACCATCTACTTTCCTCACTCGATGGACATGAAAATCAAGGGTTAAGGCCTGATTTGACAATTGGACCACTTCTACTATGATTTAAGGGCTGAAATTTGATGTGTATGGTTAATATGTGTCCAAAAGCTCAAATCCAGGATTTTGCGTTTTAATGATCGCTAGAAACATGCGTACTTAAAAATGGTCAGTTAACTTAAGTTTAACTAATGGCATTTTTGTAATTTTTGCAAATATTCGAGTTTAACGAAATCTAACTCTTCTACATTGTTAATGAGGTCATTCTAAGCAACTTTAATAAAGGGTACTCCATATGATCTCCTACGGATGTCCTGTTATTTGAATTTTAATATCAATGGCCAGTATTTAATATAAAAAAAATAGAAATAAATTTCAGAAAATTTTAAAATAATTACGGTAAATTCGAGGCGTTACAACTCCCCCCACCTTAAAACTAAACTTCGTCCTCGAAGTTACCTGAATGTACGGCGAAAAGGTGTGGATAAGCTTTCTTCATTTCTTCTTCGGTCTCCCAGGTTGCTTCCTCTTCTCCGTAAAACGACCATACAACTTTTACTAGTGGAATGACTTTCCTTCGCAGTACGTGCTCTTTTCGGTCCACGATACGCAGTGGTTCTTCGATGTATGACCCGTCACTACGTACTTCGATCTTTTCCCATTCGATCACGTGAGTGTCATCTCTGTTGTACTTCCTCAACATCGATACATGAAAAACGTTATGGACGTGTGCTAGCTGCGGGGGCAAGGCCAGGCGATAGGCTACTTCACCAACTCGTTGGAGAATCTGGAATGGCCCGATGAAACGCGGAGCTAACTTTCCCTTCTGTCCGAACCTCAGCATTCCTTTCATAGGCGATATCTTTAAAAGTACATGATCCCCTACTTGGAACTCCAGATTCCGCCGTCGGTTATCTGCATAACTCTTTTGCCTGCTTTGAGCTACTTTTAGGCGCTTCCGTGATGTCAATCTTTTCTGAGGTAATTTGAACAATTTCCGGCCCAATCAAGCTTCGATCTCCTACTTCAGCCCAACATTGAGGCGTGCGACAAGGGCGACCATACAGTGCTTCAAATGGTGCCATACCTATACTTGCTTGAAAGCTATTGTTATAAGCAAACTCTGCCAGAGGTAGGTAATCTTCCCAACTTCCCTTAAAGTCCAACACACATGCTCGCAACATATCTTCTAGAATTTGGTTCACACGTTCCGTCTGACCATCCGTCTGTGGGTGGTAAGCTGTACTATACTTGAGCGACGTTCCCATAGCTTGTTGCATCTTTGACCATAATGATGACGTATAGCGTGAATCTCTATCTGATATAATCGATACCGGTACCCCATGTAAACGTACAACTTCTTTCACATACAACTCCGCCAATTCTGATACCTTCGCCGACACTCGGGTCGCGACAAAGTGAGCTGATTTGGTGAGGCGATCTACTATCACCCAAATGGCGTCATGATTCTTTCTCGACTTGGGTACACCCGTGATGAAGTCCATAGTAATGTGCTCCCACTTCCACGTAGGGATCTCCGGTTGTTTCAACAATCCTCCTGGCTTTTTGTGCTCGGCTTTTACCTGTTGACACGTGAGGCACTTAGATACGTATTCTGCGATCTCTCGCTTCATGTTGTTCCACCAGTACTGCCTCTTCATGTCCTGATACATCTTCGTGCTCCCCGGGTGAATCGTTAACTTCGAGCGATGTGCTTCGTCCATCACTTCCTTCTTCAAACTTAGTTTATTTGGCACACATAGACGGTCGCGAAAACGTATGCCTCCATCTGATCCAATTCGCCAATCTACATTTCTTTCATCGGCCATAAATTTTGTCATTATTTCCTGCAATTCATCGTCTTGGTTCTGAGCATCAATGATTTTACGCATCAATGTCGGTTCTACTACAATATTATTCACTTTCACTACTTGGCTCCCAATGTTTAATTTTACATCAAAATCTTTTATAAAATTTAGCATTTCCCACTTCTTAAGGATGCAAGACATTGTTGTCTCATGCACCTTCTTCCTACTGAGGGCATCAGCCACTGCATTAGCTTTCCCAGGGTTATAGCACAACTCTATCTGAAAATCTTTAAGTGTCTCCATCCACCTTCGTTGACGCATATTCAGATCTTTCTGCTGAAACAAGTACTTCAGGCTCTTGTGGTCGGTGTTTAACTTGAATTGCTCCCCAAACAAATAATGTCTCCAAATCTTCAAGGCAAAGATCACAGCTGCTAATTCTAGGTCGTGTGTGGGATAGTTCTGCTCGTGTGGTCTCAATTGGCGAGAGGCATAAGCTATTACCTTATCTGCCTGCATCAATACACAACCCAGGCCTGCTCGTGAGGCATCGGTATGGACCACAAATTCTACTCCTTCTTCGGGCAATACTAGAACTGGGGCTGTTGTTAATAATTCTTTTAGTCTTTGAAAAGCTTCTTCTGCTTTCGTGCTCCAGACAAAGCGAGTATTCTTCCTAGTTAACTCGGTCAAGGGGCGAGCGATCTTTGAGAATTCTTTAATGAAACGACGATAGTATCCTGCAAGCCCTAGGAAACTTCGCACTTCGGTGACTGAGGTAGGTTGGATCCATTGGCGGACCGCCTCAACTTTGGACTGGTCGACTGCTATCCCATCGCGAGTGACTACATGACCAAGGAACTTCACTTCTTCTTCCCAGAAATCACATTTCTTTAACTTAGCATACAATTGGTTGTCCTTCAGTGTCTGTAGAGCTATTTTTAGATGTTCGGCGTGCTCTTCCTTACTCTTCGAGTATATGAGGATATCATCGATGAAAACAATAACGAATTTATCTAGATAGGGCTTGAATACACGGTTCATCAGGTCCATGAATACTGCTGGGGCATTTGTCAGTCCGAAGGGCATAACAACAAACTCATAATGTCCATACCTCGTTCTGAATGCCGTTTTGGAAATATCTGCATCTCTCACTCTTAGCTGATGGTACCCGGACCTTAAATCAATCTTCGAAAAGAACTGGGCTCCTCTTAACTGGTCGAAAAGATCATCTATGCGCGGAAGAGGATACTTATTCTTAATAGTGGCTTGGTTCAACTTTCTATAATCAATACACAGGCGAAGCGAACCATCCTTTTTCCGTACAAAGAGGACAGGCGCGGCCTAGGGAGATACACTGGGGCGAATAAATCCTTGCTCTAGGAGTTCTTCTAATTGTTTCTTCAATTCTTGCAATTCTACAGGAGCCATGCGGTACACTGCCAATGCTATAGGTGCTGTACCGGGCACGAGATCAATGGCGAAATCTACTTCACGCTTCGGGGGTAGACCAGGAATATCTTGGAATACTTCAGGGAATTCAGCTACTATGGGGATTTGGTCGACAGATAGCTCAACCGATTCTCCGACGCACATCAACCGTTCGATTACTTCCTTCTTCTTCTTACCTTGAAACACTACCGGGTCGTGGCTCGGGAGAGACAATGATATGGTCTTGGCATGGCAATCCAAGTTCACCCGGTGCTTAGAGAGCCAGTCCATTCCCAAGATCACGTCGAAGTTCTTCATGTTCAATACAACTAGATTTGCTTCGAATTTAACTCTGCCAATGGTTAAAGGACACCTTCGACATTCCTTTCTTAGTTCTACAATTCGACCGATAGGTGTTGCTATGACCACAGATTCACCTAAGCGTTCTACCTTTAAGTTTAATCGAGCCACAACTGATGCAGCAATAAAAGAAATGGAGGCACCGCTATCAAATAAGACAACTACTGGATCATCGCCGATAAAGATAGTACCTTCGATGGCGCGGGGGTCTTCTTCCACATTATCTGGTGGAGCCATAGCATAGAGACGTCCTTGTTGCTTTTGGTTTGGATTTGGTGCTTCTCTCTTCTGCATTTGAGGACGGGCTGCTGCAGGTGGTATGGGTGCTTGATTCTGCTGTTGTGGTTGACTCCCCTTAGGTTGGGAGGCATTCTTCTCATCTGCAGCCTTCTTGAAACAATTGATGGCCTTGTGTCCTAGCTTCCCGCAGTAGTGACAGTTGAAGGGGTCCCGGTTCTGTTGCTGATTGGTTGGTGCAAGTCTTGGCCTCTTGTCAGGAATGGAAGGTGGGTTTGGTATTGCTCTGCTTTTCTGGCCTACTTGTCTTGTTTGATTTCGTTGCTGGATATAGCGTTCAGTGTCTTTCTCAGCGATCATTGCTCGATCTATGATCTCTTCATAAGTACGCAGCTTCAATATGCTAATCTTTGACCGAATACTAGGTCTCAAGCCTTCCTGGAACTTGTGGATCTTGTAGTCCAGGTCTTCTACTGCTGAGGGTAGGTAACTTGACAACTCGGCGAATTTGTCTTCATATTGGGCTACGGTGAGGTTACCTTGCTCTAGTTTCAGGAATTCCGACATCTTCTCTTTCCTATATGCTTCAGGGAAAAACTTGTCACAGAACTTGGCATGGAAAGTGTCCCACGTCCACTGGAATCTTTCTGGGACTCTTCTTTTTGCTGCCTGCCACCAAACGTAGGCCGCCCCCTCTAATAGGTATGTAGCTAGGGTCACTCGGTGTTGCATGGGGCAAGCCAGGGTGTCCAGTGCCTTAGCCACTTGCTTAAGCCAATAATCCGCCTTGGTAGGGTCAGGGTTTCCATGGAACTTCTCAGGATGTAGCTTCAGGAACTTCTCAATCAGGATGGTTTCTTCAGGAAGCATGAACCGAGGTTGATTTGGCGGAGGAGCCTGTCTAGGTGCTAGGGGTACTTGAAATGTTTCAGGTTGATTTTGCGGTGTTGGTGTGGTTGTCTGAGTTTCCACTGGAGGCGGAGGTGCGGTTTGAGTAGAGGTTGGAATCGGAGTTTGGCCAGGGGTCACGATCGTTATCAGTTGTTCGAGGGTGGCCTGGTGTCGGGTTTGTTGCTCATGTTGTTGGGCCTGTTGTTGCTGAATGATACCGGTGAGACGATCGAGTGTGCCTAACATGGCTTCCCAAGGTTGTAGAGCATTGGAGTTTCCTCCTACTGAAGTCATTGGTGGATTTGTATTAGGACTCGCAGTGTTAGCCATGGGTGGTGACTCAGGCTGGGGTGAGGCCGCGGGAATGTTTCTTGAAGATTTCCTCTTAGGGGCCATCAAGCTGAAAATAAGTGTTCTATAGGTTAGACGTCACTTCTAAGGCGAAAACTAATGAACTCAAATCAGAAAGTTAGAGTTAGAGGTTCACCTAGCTCGTAGTTTGGGAATCTGATACCCAGGACCTGATCGCGCTCTCGGATTTTTTTCTCTCAAACCGAAACTCCTTTTCCTCTGAAATTTGGAGGGTAGATAGATGATTATGTGGGGAATACCTCAAATTTTTCTAAGAATAAAAATCTCATGATAAAGTATAGTTCTGACCCCCACAAGTCTGAAAAACGTAACAGATCAGCAGACTTTTACACAACATATGTGCTATTGCCAGAATTTTCCTGATTTAATTACACATTGGATTGATCTGAAATTTTATACAGATACTGGGAACTGAGTTAGGAATCTCCAGAAAAATTTATAAAATTTTCTGAGATCTAAAAATACATTTTCTAATGTCAGAATTACAGATGGGTCTAAAAATCTGCCCTAATTGAAATAATTAGAAATAAAATAGTTACTCCTAATTATTTATGGAGAAAATTCACAAGATTCAATGAATCAATGATGCAAATATGGGGAATAGATGAAAGCCCCAAATATTTAAAAAAAAAAAAATAGAAATTTCTTTCCAAAAAATCCTAAAATGTTGAGATTTCTAAGTTCCACGACTACCCAAGTAAATTTTCAAGGAACCTAAGTGTGGGTCTCTAAGTTCATAACATTACATACCATTAATAGGATTGAATCTAAATGATTTGTCTCTAGTCATTGGGGACCTAAGCCCTAAGATGAGTTAATTATGATATGGATTTAGGCTTCTCGCCCAGAGGTCCCATTTTGCTCTGATACCAACTTGTAACACCCCAAGATTTCGGCTCCCGTGTACATCACGACGGCCGAATTCCCAAGGTTATTTGGAATGTGTGAGGGTTATACCCCTTACATAATTTTCACACAAACATGCACATTTCATACTATTTGGAAAATCAAGAGCAAGATGGTGAAACCAAACTTATATATTATTTCATTAACTAAACCAAATCATCAAACCATGTAACCATCATTCATTTAAACATCATGTTCGTAACTACGTCCTCCCATTGGGACTTATTACAATTTCAAATATTAAATAAATGCTAGAACTATGAATGATTATGCGGTCTCGTCTTCCACCATCTGCTCCCACGAGCCATCATAATCGTCTCCTTGAGGCTCGGGCTCCTGAGGATCGTTACCTACATGTTCTAAATTATTTCCACAAAACACCGTCAAAAGCGGCATAGTGAAGAACTACTTTAAGGTTAGAAATAATAATTGCATAAAAATCATAACAAAACATCCATTACTCTTTCTTAATGCAATGCATGATAATGCATGACCCAGCGTAGGAATCCTTAGACATGCCGCCAGGGGTTTTGGGACACGCAAGCCCATAATTTTGCCCGACCACGTGAGAAACGGGACACTCATAGCCCAAATCCACACGTGACAGTGTATGGGAGAAGTAGGACGCTCTAGCCTATTCTCAAATCCATACACCCACATGGAGCCACGTGCATGCATGAGTTAGCCATTCTTTATTATTATTTTCAATTTACACCAAGTCACTTATCGTCTAACCAACCTTTGGTACCACCACATCCTTCCTTATGGTTCATCACTCATCAAAATAGTCGTAACCGACGCATCACATCCCAGGATGGCGGCCCGTACTATTAAGCTTCATAATAACCATACTCAACTATCGTCTTATGGAGATCCTTAACAACTTTAGGAATAATAATAATAATAGTAAATATAATAATAGTAGTAGTAATAAATGGATTTAACAACCACTTAATCGGGCGATCTTGATACCACCACCACAGATCAGGGTGGCCACTTAACCGGACAAGCTAAAAGCATCGTCTCAGGTTAGGGCAACCTCTTAACCGGGTGTTCCGATATTCATCACCACAGATCAGGGTCCATCCATATATATATAAAAGGAATATATATAGTAATATAAGAATCTCCATTAGACAATCACAACCATTCTTTATACAGTATAGAAAGAAAGGTGGTCCCTTTAAAGCTGGTTACACAAATCTCATATGTGCAACAAACGTAATTCTATTCCTTACTAGTTCTCTAAGTCCAATGAATATCCTCATCACCATGAGATTGAAAAAAAAAGTATCTAAAAGCATTCATATATAGCTAATTAAGGAGAGAATAAATAAACACATGTAAACAAAAATACATAAGAATTATGAACCTACAAAATATGAAATTATTAATCCAATCTTAAAGGAGTTCTCACCTTATGATCTTCAACTTATTAGAGATACAAGATGATGAAATAATGGCAAGATGGTACTCCTCTCTCTCTCTCTCTCTCTTTCTCTCTCTCTCTTTCTCTTTCTCTTTCTCTCTCCCTCTCTCAAATTCGTGGGTGGGGGTCACCTTTGGCTAAGAGGGGCCCTATATATAGAGGTAGGGTTGGAATTAGGGTTTGGAGGTGCGTAGTAGAAATATGGAGAGGGATGTGCACGCGGGGTCTTATGTAACAACCTCTCGAGGTAGGTTTCTCAAATCTTAATATTCGGATGATTTTTGATTGATTTTAATCCGTTAATCTTATCAAGCTCGAAAAGTAGAGTTAGAATACGTAAATTTCTTGATGATCCGCATTCTAGATTGGCCGATCCTTAAAAATGGCCTAACGGGTGCTAAAATGGGCTATATCTCAATTAACGGTCTACGCTTGATGATCAGGGCCCAAATTTTGGAAAAGTATGTAGTCATGATAGGCAAACAATTGTACAAAGTTTAGTGGTTGATTGATGGTGAGAAATGCCTAGATCTGAAATTCCAACTTTTGGCGGAAAAGGAAGGGGCTGGCTTTGTGGTTTAACGATGTAGGATTGTAGATCGAGGTCCAAATTTTGTATAAACTCGTAGTCATATGAGTATAATGGGTGGTCCAAATTTGAAAAGCGATTGATGGTGAGAAGTGGGTAAATTGAAAGGTTCAAATTTGAGAAGAGTTGGTAACTCGTTAATTTCTAGAACGGGATAATTTCGCACATAAGAAAGAGGCTTATCAATGTGGGGCAATCAAATCACACTATTGGTCCATGATAAAGATGATCCAAGTCACTCATATGAAGAAAAATATTCGACTACGACTAACCATCTACTTTCCTCACTCGATGGACATGAAAATCAAGGGTTAAGGCCTGATTTGACAATTGGACCACTTCTACTATGATTTAAGGGCTGAAATTTGATGTGTATGGTTAATATGTGTCCAAAAGCTCAAATCCAGGATTTTGCGTTTTAATGATCGCTAGAAACATGCGTACTTAAAAATGGTCAGTTAACTTAAGTTTAACTAATGGCATTTTTGTAATTTTTGCAAATATTCGAGTTTAACGAAATCTAACTCTTCTACATTGTTAATGAGGTCATTCTAAGCAACTTTAATAAAGGGTACTCCATATGATCTCCTACGGATGTCCTGTTATTTGAATTTTAATATCAATGGCCAGTATTTAATATAAAAAAAATAGAAATAAATTTCAGAAAATTTTAAAATAATTACGGTAAATTCGAGGCGTTACAAAGAGCGTACGAGATGTGCGGTCCTTTTTGGGACACGCCGGATTTTATAGACAGTTCATAAAGGACTTCAGTTCACTCTCTCGTCCTTTATGTAATCTTCTTCAAAAAGAGAACTCATTCAAGTGGAATGAAGATTGTCAAAATGCCTTTGACAAACTTAAAGGCATGTTGACATGTGCTCCCATAATGCAACCACCTGATTGGAGCCTTCCTTTTGAAATTATGTGCGACGCGAGCGACTATGCTATTGGGGTTGTGCTAGGCCAAAGAAAAGAGAAGAAGCCATGTGTTATCTACTATGCAAGTAGAATCTTAAACTTAGCCCAAGCAAACTACACTACTAAAGAAAAAGAACTTTTAGCCGTAGTTTTTGCCTTGGACAAGTTTAGGTCCTACTTGATTGGATCCAAGATCATCATATTCACCGACTATGCCGTGCTTAAGTATCTTCTCTCTAAGAAGGATGCTAAGTCACGTTTGTTAAGATAGATCCTCCTACTTCAAGAATTTGACATAAAAATACGTGATAAGAAAGGAGTAGAAAACGTAGTGGCTGATCATCTCTCTCGCCTTGTTCTCACCGATTCCCCTGAGACGACCATGATCAATGACATGTTTCCTGATGAACAACTTTTTAAAGTCTCCCAATTGCCTTAGTATGCGGACATTACTAACTATCTTGCTACAGGTACAACTCCAACACATTGGAAAAAGCAAGATAAAGATAAGTTCTTCAATGAGGTGAGGAAATTCCTATGGGACGATCCTTACTTATTCAAGTATTGTCCCGATCAAATTATAAGGAGATGTGTGCCGGATGATGAGCAACATAGTATCATCTCCTTTTGTCATTCTCAGGCGTGTGGTGGCCACTTTTCGGCTAAGAAGACCATAGCCAAAATTCTGCAATGTGGGTTTTATTGGCCCACCATGTTCAAGGACACCCATGAGTTTTGTAAAACATGTGAGCCTTGTCAAAAATTGGGAGGAATCTCCCGTAGAAATATGATGCCACTTAATCCCATCTTACTAATCGAAATTTTTTATTGTTGGGGCATCGATTTCATGGGTCCATTCCCATCTTCTTTTGGAAACTTATATATCTTGCTTGTCGTCGACTATGTATCCAAATGGTTGAGGCGATTCCATGCCAGAATAATGACCATAAAACAGTCATTCGTTTCTTAAAAGAGAACACCATTTCCCGTTTGGAACACCTCGAGTCATCATAAGTGATGAAGGGTCTCACTTTTGTAATCGCCCATTTGAAACCTTAATGAAGAAATATGGCGTAAATCACAAAGTAAGCACTCCCTATCACCCACAAATAAGTGGACAAACTGAGATATCCAATAGGGAGATTAAACACATTTTGGAGAAAACGGTGAACTCCGATGCAAGGATTGGTCGCTTCGACTTACCGATGCACTCTGGGCTTACCGTACCGCTCTTAAAACCCCCATTGGAATGTCTCCCTATAGATTTGTCTATGAGAAAACTTGTCACTTGCCCGTGGAATTGGAACATAGGGCTTATTGGGCAATAAAGAAGATGAATTTTGATTCTGACAAAGCAAGCTCGTTACGCAAACTTCAATTGAATGAACTTGCGGAACTCTGGAATGAAGCATATGAAAATGCACGAATTTACAAGGACAAGACGAAGGTGTTCCATGATAGAACATCCTTCATAAGACCTTCACGATTAATCAAAAAGTCCTTATGTACAATTCTCGTTTACATTTATTTCCGGGGAAATTACGATCTCGACGGACCGGTCCCTACATTGTACAAACTGTCTACCCATATGGGACCGTTGAGTTGTTGAATCTGAGGAACGGCAACATCTTTAAGGTGAATGGTCAGCGATTAAAGCCGTTCTTTGAGAAGTTTCCTTCAGAAGGTATGTCCATACCTCTGACTGATCCTGTGTATCAGGATGTTTGATCTCCTAGTCTGATCGAGGTATAGAGTAGTTAGGATTAAGATTTTGTTGCTTTTGCTTACTTTTTCATAGGTTTGTTTGAAGGAGGTAGAATTTCACTTTTCATTCTCTCAGGTACTATCATTGCTCACTCCCCTTTATTTTCGAATTACTCTCATGTTTTGCTCATTGCATATCTTTTACATTGAGGACAATGCAAGATTTGGTTGGGGGTGTAGGGTCACTAGGATGAATCTAGTGTTTTGTAACATCTCGAGCAATTATGTAGGAACTTTTTCAATTTTTCAAAATTTAAAACTCCGTTGGAAAACTTTGTTTCTATGCATTTGGAATAGTGTGAGTATAAGAAATAGGAAAAGTAAAGTGAGTGAAGTTGAATATCTTGAGTAATCTCTAAGATACTAGTTTTATATGTGAATTCCCCTATTTTTATGATTGATAGAACTTCTAAACACTTTTACACTGAGTTCACATTACACGATTCTCACGCTTGAAGGATTATGTAGAATTGTGAATTGGTGAAGTTTGGATTTGAGGTGTTGAGAAACCAAGCTAGGGTACTTTGTCCATCCTTGTCCATGGGAAAATAACGAAAGATATGGATTTCTAAAAATCCTATCCAAGGAAAAAGAAAACGGAAAGGAAGGATGAAAATATGAGAATGATAGAGAATATGGTGGAAAATTCAGAAAAGGGCTACCTATTACCAACTGGGGGATGGTCTACCCGTAAACAAAGCCGGAAATGGGATGTAGTGTGAAAGCCGTCGAAAGGACGGTAAGGCAAATTCCTGTCATAGGCTTGTTGTTGATCTATACACCGTTGAATCCATATCGTAATTAATTCACAAGGAAGGTAACCCCGAAAATCCATGAGATGAACATTCACCAAGCACACTAGGTTAAATTGTTTGGATTCTTCTATTTATCAATCAATCAGCGGGAATTTCATATAAGTACTTGTTATGTTATGAGAAGGTTAAGGTCTCAACTTCTATCACTAAGTTTTCCTGATTCTTGCACTCGCATATCATTAAGTTGTTGAGCTCTTAATTGTGCATATTCTAACCCCAATTCATCACTCATCGTGCAAGTTTTGTATGGTTTGTAAGCTAATTCAATGCATGTTTTGTGACTACAGGATTGAGGGTGGACTCTACTCAATTGAAGACATAAAGAGCTCACTTGGGATCATTCTGATGAAGAATGTTTGAGGACCAAAGAAGAAAAGAAAGAAAGAACCAAAGCAGAGAAGAAAGCAGATGAAAGAAAAGAAGAAAATAAGAAGAAAATGAAGCTGACCGGTCGTGACCGGTCTGCCAAGGAAGCCAGACCGGTCAGTGACCGGTCAGCCATGTATGTTGGGCATTACTGAAGAGGACCGACCGGTCATTGGTGCTGGAAAAGTGCTGAAGGCGTCCAACCGGTCATGACCGGTCGGACATGCTTGCTGGACCAAGGAGGAATAAGCCCGACCGGTCATGACCGGTCGGAGATGCTTGCTGGAGTGTTTTCACTTGAGGCGACGGGTCTTGACCGGTCGGCCATGCGTACTGAGTTAGAACTTTCTAATTTCTTCCCGAAATTCTCTGCGCTGCGTAAGTGTTACGCAAATTTCCGATTCTTCCGACGTTGTGGAGCCTCCAGACTATAAGAGGACACCTAGGGATCGTTCCTAGGGTATCCTAGAAGGGTCTAAGCGAGGTTGGAGGCTGTGGAAGTGAAGATTGGAGTTTCACAACTCCTTTTGGTTTGCTTTGCTGTTTTCATGCTTTTTGTAGTTGTTTCATGTTTCCTTGGATCATGAGCAGCTAAACCTCTTAGCTAGGGCTAAGAGGTGAAGCTTGTAGTGAATCCAAGATATTTTAATTCGTAGTTAAGTGGTTTTAGTTTGGAATTCATGATTATGAACTAAGGTTTGAAGTTTATACAAGTTTTTAAGTAATTTTTCTTAGTCTTGTGATGACTCATGGATGTTTGGATGAATTACTTAACTTCTTAATTTGTTTGCAACGGTATAGACCTGTATGATCCGAGGAATCGGAGTGCGCTCTAGTACTAAGCTCTTCATAAAGGGACTTCAGGCCAAAGTTCTATTTTAGTTGATTTTCTGGAATATATAAGGACTGTGCTGGTGATTTGAATCTAGTTCAAATCCTAATCTAACCTTGTCTTGTGAGAGGACTTGGGGATGGTTATGATGGGGAACTGGACCTATAGGAAAGGGGAATGACCTATGCAATTGAGCCTGCTCAGCTCAGCCTAGATTGAGTGAATCTTATGCATAGAACTTACATATTACAGATTGTTTGGTTTAACAGTTTTATCATCCGATTGGACGGATAGGAATGTCGATTCTAGTTGAGAGAATAAGAAACCACAGCGGATTGAACATCAAGGATTGCTACAAGTGGATCCTTGATACCCTAGTGCCCTCTTACAATTAATTACTTTCAATTTAATTTAGCTTTTGTTACTCACATCAACTTCATACAACAATCTGATTAGTAGACTTCAATAGACACTTGTGGATGAATTTGTGAGATCCTACATAGTCCCTGTGGATCGACCTCGGTCTTACCGAGTTTATTACTACATCGCAACCCTACACTTGGGGAAGCGAACATAAGTGTATAGAAACATGGTTTCTGAAGGAGAGTTGGGTTTTGAATAATGAAATTTGTTTCATGCATGTTTTGCTCGGGACTAGTAAAATGCTGGTTGGGGTGTGTGTTGAGCTTTTAAATGTGTATATTCTAACCCCATTTCATCACTAACTATGCATGGTTTTCAAGCTTAAAGACTATTCTAATGCGTGGTTTTATGATTGTAGGAATGAGAGGGACTCCGCCCATTTGATGACTAAAAAGATCTCTTTAGGAGCCTTGGATGAAGACCCAAGGTGGGCTAAAGAAAGAAGAAAGCAGAGAGAGAAGAAAGAAAGAGGAAAATGAAGAAGAAAAGGGCCATGACCGGTCGGCTAAGATGGCCACGACCGGTTGGCCACCCCCTGATTTACTCTCTGGACATACAATGCAAGAGGCCGACCGGTCAAGACCGGTCGGCCAAAACTTTTTCCACCCATCCAAGCTTGTTGGACTGTCCCAGACTAAGTCCGAACGGTCTTGACTGGTCGGCCAGTGTAATTTTAGCGAATCTCCAGCGGTTCCTCTTGAAGCTCCGATTTTCTAGCGCAGTGCGTAAGTATTACGCAAACCTGGAAGATTCTGAGGCGGTTGAGCCTCTCCACTATAAAAGGGGACCTAGGGATCGTTCCTAGGGCATCCTAGAAGAGAGCTATGAAGGTGGGAAGTGGCGGAAGTCGGATTCGGAGTTCCACAACTCCCTCTAGTTTGTGTTTTCTAGTTTATGTTTTTAGTTGTTTTCATATTTCCTTGGATCATGAACGGCTAAACCTCTTAGCTAGGGCTAAGAGGTGAAGCTTGTAGTGAACCTAAGATGTTTCAATTCATTTGATTTGGTTTCAAGTTGGTTTATTAGTGAAGAATAATGGTTTGAGGTTTGAATAAAGTTCTAAGTAGTTTTTCCTAATCTTATGATGGCTCATGGATATTTAGAAGAATTGCTTGAGTTCTTAATTATTTTGAGTTGTTCTAGACCTGTATGATCTGAGGAATTGGATTCAATACGCTCTGGACCTATGATCCTCATGTGGGAACCTCATGCCAAAAGTCTATTTTCCTAGAATTTCTGGATTATGTGAGATTGAGTATGTGATTTGAATCAAGTTCAAATCATGATCTAGTTATATCTTGTGACAGGATTTAATGATGATTATGGTTGTAATCTTAACCTATTGGAAATAGGATTGATATGCAATTGAGTGTGCTCAAGTCCTAGCTTGAATTGAGAGAATCATGTACATAAATCATGCATATGATAGATTGTTTGTGTTAACTGCTCCATCATCTGGCTAGATAGGACCTAATTTCGATTCTAGTTGAGAAAGTGAGAAACCACAGCGAATTAAGCATTAAGGATTACTACAAGTGGATCCTTGAACCCCTAGTACTTTTTATTAATTGATTACCTTCAATTTAGTTCAAAGTTACTATCTTCACCAAATTAATAAATCCCGTTTAGTTAGTTCTTAAGTAGAAACCATTGGAAGTGTTTTGTGAATTCCTACATAAGTCCCTGTGGATCGACCTCAGTCTTACCGAGATTATTACTACATCGCAACCCTACACTTGGGGAAGCGAACAGCTATATACGAGTCATTTGGCCCGATAGGCCTTCATATTACATAACCTTGGTATGGCTAATGACATTCACGAATTTGACAGCGTAACTCTTCATCATTTCTACATACTTTGATATATGTATACTTGCCATATGCATTTTGTATGCACAAACGCTCTCTCTAAGCTTTGTAGTAAGCTGACACACGTTGTTTGCATGTAGTTATGCTAGTTAACAACAATAGTGTGACCGGAGCTCATGCTTGATTTTTTGTGGTTTTAATTATGCATTGTATTTTCCTTTCTAGCACTTTATTCTAATCCTTTTTAGTAGATGTATGTGATGATGTTTTAGTTTGTAGTACTTTATGGCTATTCTAAAAATCCTCCTTGTGGGATCTCATTTTTCGGACTTGGAATATGGGTGTTGAGTACAAAAAAATGGGGTACTTTAGAGTCTGTCAAACCCAAACTGGGATTACAATGAAGGGGCATCGAAAATCATCAAATTTAGGGTGTGACAGAAGTTAGTATCATAGAATAACTTGGAAATACCTGCGAACGACATCACACATCTATTATTGGCCCTAAGCTAATTACTCCCTTACATTAGAATCGAAGAACTTAAGTCCAATTGCCTTAGAACTTTGGGGAGATATTCCGGTCTTGATTACGAACCTTGTAAAGTTAAATCTAAACATAAAGACTTAAAAATCAAAGATAACAAATTTGAACCTAATCTTACTAACTATAATCTCCCAATATGAGTCTATGTACATTATTGATACATCTAATTATGGAAGGTTGGATGGTTTGAGCAGTAAGCCCTTAGACTCATGATTATGATGAAATATCTATTAAGATATGTTTCATGTTTGGGAAGATATGTTTTAGATAATTGGTCTTGATATACGTGCCAATAGGGGAGGTTGGTTGCTTGAGCTATAGGCCTTATGGATTAATTGTTCAAATGTATATCTGTTATGACCAAGTTTCATGAGCTCTATAGTTAAATCAGAGAAATTTAGCCTTATTTTCCCTTTATAGTTAAGCTTTAAATTGCCTTCATCTTAGTATCATATGTTATAGCTTGACTATCATTAGAGTTTGTGCTTCATAGTTATATTTGAGGAGTAGGCCTCATTTGTGAACTTATAGTTGTATTTGAGGGTTTTAGCCTCTTGATCTTCTTGTGTAGTTTAACTCAAGTTGCTTAATTGCATATCATATGTTTTGTCAAAGTATGTAAGTTTTGTGCATAATAGGAAAATAAGACGGTTTTAGCCTCATCTTTGAGCATATGGGCATATTAGAGGTTGCTAGCTTCATTAGTCCTTGATAATGTAGCTTACGCTGTTACTTTTGGTATCATTAGCTAAACTGTCATCCTGCATAAATTAAAATAATCTTTCTAATTTTTTGTGCTTAATGCTTTCTCATCTATGCATTGGTCATTTATGGTTTTCTGAATATCTTTAAATGACCATAATTTGGATGATCATCTTTGCTTTAAAGTTTATATCCTAGATGATCATATCCTTTGTCATATGCTTGAATTGGTACATCTTATGTATGACCATTTTCCATGATCATCATTACTTAATAGTTAAACATTTTTTATAATCTTTTTTTTTTTTTTATCATTGATGCTTAATGGTTAAATTATGTGAATGACCATTCTATACATGACCAGTATGTTTAGGAAGATATATCTTATCACTATGCATGATCACCATTCTATGCATGATCACCATGCTTACTCCATGATTTTAATGATGCAATGATCATTTATTATATCCCATGTCAGTATGTGCTGAATAGTTTGATTTTAATGTCATTGAACTATTGTATCTCTGTGCTTATTTGGTATATTCGACAGGGGGAGAGTTATATCTCTATGAGATTGATTCTTTGTCAATTAATAACAAAAAGGGAGAGAGAAAAATCCCACCAAAATAAATGAAATCTGTTTTACAGGATTTCTTTATTGCAAGGATACGCTGGAGTAAGGAGGAGTAATTCAGGGGGAGTAGCAGCAGTATGAGTTGTAGTCCATGTCTCAAGTCATGTAATTCATTATTGCATTTTGTTATTTTAATAGGTTAGGATTTTGTTGCGTAATTGATAAAGGGGAAGATTATTAGTGCACTTGTTCGTGCACCTTGATTGTCAATTACTTGAGTTTGTGTAAGTCCTTGTGTTAGTCAATCGGTTGAGCCTATTGAAGATGAAGACCGATGTAACGCCCCAAATTTCAGAAGTCGAGCATGACCTCGACCCTTGAGATTTCGGGTGTCACTATGCTTATGGGGAAGCGTGATTAATGCATTTATGATTGATAGTATCATGTCGCAAGTTTAAAACTAAATAAACATTAAAGTAAGGACAAAAGATAAGTGCATTCCTGGTCCAGCATTTACAAATTTACATTATAATCCAAAATAAAGGGGGCCCACACAGCAAGAAGCCCCAATATACAAATCCAAAAGAATTGGGCCATTACACATCTAGCCATCAAACGGCCCCAAAACACCAACTAAAAGATGCCATCGCATCTTATTCTCGGCCATCCGAGAATTGAAAGTAACTGACGTCCTCTACAAAGTCTTCTAACTCATCCTGAAAGATGTCATCATCCAGAGTACCTGTTTCTACATTAGAGTCTGGTTGGTGTTTTCCAAAACACCACCCAGGATTGAGGGGGTGAGTAATCAACTCAATGCTTCTATAATTCTAAGTTCAACAATTTATCTAGCATTCAGGCAGGTAATGAGCAAACAAAACATATAAGAAATCCTAGAGTTGTTGTATTAATGCATGAATGTTATGAATTCGCATACAATGCATGTCCCGGGCAGTCACAACAGAATCCACATTGATACACTATTCCTTCCAATTATAAATCAGATACACATAATGCAAGTATGAAGGCTATCACCAATGCCCTGGCCTTTCGAACAGTCAGCCAGTCACTGAGATTTCCGATGACATGTATGCATGTTAAGTTCGGCCTTTATTAATATAAAATTCATTCAGCAAGATTGGTGATGCTGAATTACTAATGTCATACAGTAGGTCCTAAACAGGACCATCTGGCTCCCGACGGTGCGATTGTCTATCATCGCCAGTAGCCCACGAATCCCATCTCCAACTTCCAATACATTTAGAATACAAGAACATTCTATTCAAATAAGTACCTCAACTATTTTAGATTTACCCAAAACAGACCGGCGTCCTCACAATAGCTCATGGTCACTACGGGGAGGCTCAATGCCATAGCGTAGGCCGACGGCACGAACACAGTGTCCCATACCACCATGCCCGGCCCAAGGAGATTTCATAGGATCGTGTCGCACATACGTTTATCATTGGACACTTCATTTAATAACATTAGTATTTCAGATTCTGGAAAAGTCATTCAATACAATCTATCTACCACTCAACATGTCTCGGCTTTGGATATGTCTGTTTGATACAGGGAGAACATTGACCAAACCGGCATTGGGCACAAACGACCCATGTAGTCCAGACTACTGTCGATCGATCAAGTTCACCCTATCAACCAGCCAACCCTGAATATCCAATCCAACTAGGATATCCACATTAATCGATTGGCCCCTTTCACCCATGACAAACAATACGTGTGCGATAACATAAAATTAGGCATATCATATACAAATTCAATCATCTCAACGAATTCCACAAATCAGTTATGACCGTTGAGAGCATATCATATACAAATTCTATCATCTCAACGACTTCCACAAATCAGTCATAACAATTGAGTCATTTACCCATTTCATCAAACACTAAAGCCATGAAACACACATGTATGTTGTATAATGATACTGAGGTAAACAATCAGATATAGAAATCCAAAGTCCTACACTATGACTGCAAGAATCATTGTCTAATACCCTTTAGGAATGTTAAATAGAAGATTTGAAGTATAGCCCGCACCTTAAGGTCTAGGGTTCCTCGTTCAGTCCAACGGTCTAGGGTTAGGGCTAAGGAGAATCGACTATTCCTATAAGAAACAAGGTTAGGATGAGATTTTCTGTCTCGAACCTAAGAGAGCTTGGAATTGAAAGGTTTAATTCGATTCTTACCTCCAATTGCACAAGGAATCGCTCCAGGGACGAAATCAACAACCTACAACATCATCCTACTTCAAGAGGAAATGAAGAAAAGACATCTTCAATCTCCTTTCTTCTTCTTCTCTCAATTTCTCTCTCTTTCTCTCGATTTCTCTCTCTTTCTCTCTTTCTTTCTTAGACCTAAATCCCCAATTCAATTTGGGGAGACATCTCAGCAATAGTTATATATAAAAGAAGGGAAATTAGTCCAAATGGCCTTATAAGAATTAGTTGCTAGTTTTATGACCCAGGTGAAGTTAGTGGTTTATACCTATAGCCCTCCAGAAGGCTATTTAGAGCAAGGGCCATAAAGTTTACAGAATGTTAACAATCTAGCCCAATTTGTACTAACTAATCTTCCTTTTCTAGATTAGAGATTTGGAAATCTAATTAACTAAGATGTACGGTCATCCGTACGCTATTATCTGTACGAAAATTTACGGGACGTTACAATCTACCCCCCTTAAAGAAATTTCGTCCACGAAATTGTACCTTTTTGTATTCTTCTAATATCTGTGAGTAGTTCTTACGTACTTCAGCTTCCGTTTCCCATGATGCTTCTTCCTCTGTATGATGAGTCCACAGCACTTTTACCAAAGGAACGATTTTGTTCCTTAACACTTGTTCTTTCTGATCTAGAACCCGAGTCGGTCGCAAAACATAGGTAGCACTTTCATTCAACTCCACCTCCTCCCATCTGATTCTGTGCGTCGGGTCAGGCACATACTTTTTCAACATCGATACATGGAACACATTGTGTACACCAGCGAGAGGAGTAGGTAGAGCGAGACGATATGCAACCGCACCAACTCGATCCAATATCTGAAATGGGCCGATGAATCGTGGCGCAAGCTTTCCTCTCTTTCCAAAACGTAGCAATCCCTTCATCGGAGATACTTTCAGAAATACATGATCATCCTTCTCGAATATCAAATCTCGCCTTCGTTTATCAGCATAACTCTTTTGACGACTCTACGCTGTTAAAAGGCATTGTCTAATTATGTCAATCTTTTCGGAAGTCTGCTGAACTAATTCTGGCCCAATGAGGCTTCTTTCACCAACTTCCACCCAACAATTTGGAGGTCGACACGATCGTCCATAAAGAGCTTCATAAGGCGCCATTCCTATACTGGCTTGAAAACTATTGTTATAAGAGAATTCAGCAAATGGAAGGCATTCATCCCAGCTATCTTTAAAATCTAATACACATGCCCGTAACATGTCTTCCAGAATTTGGTTTACCCGCTCGGTCTACCCGTCCGTTTGAGGATGAAAAGCTGTGCTAAATTTTAACTTTTCACCCATTGCCTGTTGAATCTTTGTCCAAAATATTGATGTGAAGTGGTTATCCCTATCAGACACGATCTCTAAAGGCACCCCATGGAGACGTACAATTTCTTTAATGTATAACTTTGCTAAGTCCTCTGTCGACGTAGTCATCCGAATGGGTAGAAAGTGGGCTGATTTCGTTAACCGGTCAACTATCACCGAAATTGAGTTGTGACCTTTCTTTGTCTTTGGCAGACCGGATATGAAATCCATAGATATGAAGTCCCATTTCCATTCGGCGATTGGCATGGATTGTAGAAGTCCTGGAGGTCGTCGATGCTCTGATTTGACTTGCTGACACATGAGACATCTTGCAACATAGTCAGCGATTTCTCTTTTCATATTATCCCACCAAAATGAGCCTTTCATGTCTTGATACATCTTCGTACTTCCTGGATGTATCGATAGTTTCGATCGGTGAGCATCATCTAAGGCTTCTTGTTTTATTTCATAAGAGTCCGGGAGACACAAACGTCCCCTAAATCGTAAACCATCTTTCGAATCAACGTACCATTCGCTGCTTTCTCCTCGGTCAATCTTCTCTCTTATCGCGATCAACTTGGGGTCATATTTTTGAGCCATGATTATTCGGCTAACTAAGTCATGTTCTGCTCGTGTATGGGGCATTCTCAAATCTGAGTCCGTGAGGGTGAGCATCCCACTAAACTCATCCACAAATGTGAGCATATCCCACTCCCTTAACATGAGTGGGGCGATAAAGGCTTGAGCCTTCTTACGGCTTAACGCGTCTGCTACTAAATTTGCCTTCCCAGGATGATAGGATACTTCAAAATTGAAGTCGTTAAGTGTCTCCATCCACCTGCGCTGTCTCATATTCAAGTCTCATTGTGTGAAAATGTACTTCAGGCTTTTGTGATCACAAAATAACTCGAACTCTTCACCATACAAATAGTGTCGCCATAGCTTAAGTGCGAAAATCACTGCCGCCAACTCCAAATCGTGAGCGGGGTAGTTCTCTTCGTGCTTTTTCAATTGCCGTGAGGCATAGGCGACCACCTTACCCAACTGCATCAACACACATCCCAAACCAATTTGTGACGCATCAGTATAGATCGTGTACTTGACTCCTAGCTCAGACAATACCAGCACAGGAGCCGAAGTTAATTTGTCCTTCAACTCTTGAAAAGCTGTTTCAGCTCTTTCATTCCATGCGAAGGGCACATCTTTTCACGTGAGTTGAGACAGAGGCTTCGCAATTCTGTAGAAATCCTGAATGAATTGCCTGTAAAAACCTGCTAGTCCAAGAAAACTACGAACTTCTGTGACAGAAGCGAGCTGCTCCCACATTTGTACCGCCGCAACCTTAGAAAGGTCTACTGATATACCCTCACTAGAGACAACGTGCCCAAGGAAATTTACCTCTTGTTTTCAAAAATCACATTTCTCATACTTAGCATATAATTGATGCTGTCTCAACGTTTCCAGAACAGCCTTCAGATGTTCCTCATGCTCGTCTCGAGTTTTGGAGTAAACCAGTATATCATCTATGAAGACGATAACAAACCGATATAAATAAGGCCGGAATACTTAATTCATAAGATCCATAAATACTGAAGGAGCATTAGTGAGTCCAAAGGACATCACTAGAAACTCATAATGCCCAAAATTTGTTTTAAAAGCTGTTTTCGGAACGTCTTCAGGTCTTACTTCTCAATTGGTGGTAACCAGACCGTAAATCGATCTTTGATAAACACTTGGCACCACATAATTGATCGAACAAGTCATCTATTCTAGGAAGACGATATTTATTTCTGACTGTGACTTGATTCAACTTTCGATAATCAATACATAATCGCAACGATCCATCCTTCTTCTTAACGAATAAAACTGGAGCACCCCAAGGTGAGACACTCGGGCGGATAAATCCTAAATCTAGAAGTCCATCTATCTGACTTCTCAATTCTTCCATGTCACATGGGGGCATGCGATATGCTAGTTGCGAACATGGCATTGTACCAGGGATAAGATCGATAGTAAAATCGATCTCTCTCTGAGGAGGTAGTCCAGGTATGGGCTGAAACACATCCTCAAAATCCTTTACCAAAATAGTATCAAGAAGTTCCGATTGTTTCATTCCTTCCTTCCTAATGGCATATAAGTCGACACAGCCCTGACGACTAATCTGCATTGGAAATGTGAAAGTCGACTCCCCTACAATATGTACGGTGACGGTCCTAGCATCACAAATGATTTTCGCCTTTGCAGGAGTTAACCAATCCATTCCAAGAAGAACATCTATGCGAGGAATCCTTGCTACTACAAAATCGACCATCACTTCCTTATCTCCTAAGATAATGGGACACTGTGGACATAACCACTTCGTATCAATTTTACTTCCCGAGGTAGTGAACAAGGTTACGAGACGCATCGGCACGACGGTCAGTTTAAGTCGTTTAACAAGTTCAGAAGAAATGACAGAAATAGAAGACCCAGTGTCTACCAATAGGTATACAGGAATACCGCATATATAGGCCGTACCTTGAAATGTTTGAGGAAGAACATCGTCCTCATTGAGTTCTATAGCAGTGATAGGATGAACTTGGGCTTGTTGTGTCTTATTTGGTGCAGAAGCACCCAGACGATGATTTGGATGATTTGGTTGTAAAGGAGGGCGAACAGTTTGTAACGGAGGAACTGAAATTGTTCGCTGCGGTGCACGGTTAATCTGCTGCGGAGGGTTGATACCATTATCTCTCATACGGGTAAAGCAGAACGGTTCTATGTGACCTGGCTTGCGGCAATACGTACAATATCGATTCGCTTTAGCCGTGGAGGTAGAAAATGAGTTACGAACGGGTGACGGTCCTATCCGAGCCCTTTTATTAAACGATTGTTGTAACACCATATCGGGCTTAGTCTTTTGCCCCATCTGAAATCGCGCATATGCGAGACGAATACCATCCTCTTCAGATCGGAGGGCTTTCTCTACCATTCCAGCGTAAGTATAAATATCAGAACAACACATCTTGGTATGTATTCCAGGCCTCAAACCCGTCGCGAAACGACGCATCTTTGTCGCTTCGTCGTTAACTATTGTTGGTGCGTATTTCGAGAGCTCTGTGAATCGACGCTCATACTCTGCTACAGACATATTTCCCTGTTGTAGACTAAGAAACTGTTTCTCGCGTTCGAGGCGGTAGGTGAGAGGATAATATTTGTCATGGAACTTAGTTTCAAAGTCCTCCCAAGTCCATACATAGGTATCTGGGACTGATTTACAGACGCCTTTCCACCAAATATCAGCTTCTTTCTCTAACATAAAGGTTACCAGATTCACTTGTTCTGATTCAGAACACTCCATCTGCTGAACCATCTTCAACATTCGGTCTAACCAATACTCTGCCTCGGCCGGGTTATGAGAACCCATAAAGGTGGGCGGTCGAAGTTTCTGGAACCGCTCAAATGAACCCTCCCGAGGGGCTGGGGTGGTCTGATACACTGGTTGAGGGGAGGAGGTCGAAGCACTCCCAGTATGAGTAATTGCCCCAACCAGAGTAGCAAGAGTCTGCTGATGCTGTAGGGCATTCTGTTGTTGTTGTTGTTGCAACAAAGTAGTCTGTTGTTGCTATTGTTGCATGAGCAATATCATTTGTGCTATCATGTCCGTACCTGGGGCTGGTTGGGCTATGGGTGGTTGTATTAACCCTTGATAATCAAGTGGTGGTGGTCCTGGGATAGTGGCGTGATTTGGCCCAGAAGTTGAGTGGATATCTGTTTCGACCACCTGATCGTGTGTCGTGGGTGGCTGCTCATAGTTAAGTCCTTGACCCACATCGACAGTTGGATTCTCTGCCCCACTAGAGGCCACTGGGCCAGGAACTTCCGTCAAGCTACCATGTGGGCGTCGAACAAAGGTGTGGCTACTTTTAGGCTGCATGTCCTGTAGTTTGGACATATAATACGCAATTAAAGGCAACTCCACATCACATATGACACAATTTACCTTCCAACAATATCTAAGTGCCAAAATGAGCAAGAGAAAAGCTTAAGCAAAGCTTGGCACTGTTGAGGTATTGACAACAGATGGTAGGATTGGAGAAAGGGTTTACAGAAAATTGAAACCTAAGATTTAGGAGTGAAGAAGAAAAAGAAAAAAAAAACAAAACAAAAAAGCAAAAGAAAAGAAAAGAAACAAGGGAAGAAGATTCAGAGAAATACCCCAATACCAGAAATTGGGAAGTCTTCCCACTCACCTTTCCTGCATCACTCTTCTCAACCAAATCCCCTTTTCCTCCCTATTTTCTCCATGAACTTACTGGAAACTAGATCTTGAGGGTAAAGAAAAGAGGAAGAACAACGAAATGGGTTTGGGAAAAATCTGGAAGAGGGTTTATGTCTCAAACCCTCCTTCTTCTTCTAATAAATACAACCCCAAACAGATCCGGCCGGTCGACCATGGCTATAGCCGGTCGGCCGGCTGTTGCCGTCCATACTTTCAGAAATCTTACCGGCCCAAATCCGGTCTTACCCGGCTACAACCGGTCGGCCGGCCACCTAGAATCCGGTCAGACCCGGCTGCAGCCGGTCGGCCGGCTCTCCCTGACTCACCCTCTTCCTGAAAAAATCTGAAAACCTCCCCTTGCTGCTGGCTTTCCAGCGGCAGCCGGTCGGCTGGATGCCCTCAGCCGGTCGGCCGGTTCTCCCTGGGTGGTTTCCTCCTCAAAATCCCAACACAACTCACCTTCTCTGCCCCTGTCCAGCGTCAACCGGTCGGCCGCTTGCCCTGGCCGGTTGGCTGGTCGTCTCTGGATGACATTCCTCCCAAAATCCAACGAAAACTCCCCTCTCCACCACTGTACAGTGTCATCCGGTCGGCCGGTCATCCGTAGTCGGTCGGCCGGTCATCCGTAGCCGGTCGGCCGGTCGTTTCTAGGGGTGTCCTTCCCAAAACACCCAACTCCTTGGCCAGAGCAAACCGGTCAGCCGGTTGTATGATCGGTCAGCCGGTTCCTGCTGGCCTTCTTTTCCAATTCCTAACATCTCTCTCTCTCTTTCTAAACTCACCTACTCTCTTTCTATCTCTCAAATCATTCCACTCTCTCTCTAATCTCAATCCACTAGTGGCCCATCATAATTTCTTCCATCTCAATGGAAGAATGAAATTTCCTCACATCAAATTGTTCTGGACCATAGATCTGTCTAAAATCCATCACCCAAAATTACATTTCTACTCCCCAACTCGCAACACACCAAGCCCAAAACATAGATTCCAAATCCTGGAACCTTAACACCTCATCTGGAACCATATGTTATCACAGCTAGAATCCTAGGAATCCTAAAAAATTTTACTTATTATAACTAATACTTATATAATTTATGCACGGTAAAACCTAAGGTTCCACGGTTTCAAACCACAGAGTCCAAACTACGTTGGTGTAAAGGTTAGGTCAAGTCCATAACTCAAGGTCTAGTTTAGCTCTAAACTCGCACTCTGATACCAACTCTGTAACGCCCCAAATTTCAAAAGTCGAGCATGACCTCGACCCTTGAGATTTCGGGTGTCACTATGCTTATGCGGAAGCGTGATTAATGCATTTATGATTGATAGTATCATGTCGCAAGCTTAAAACTAAATAAACATTAAAGTAAGGACAAAAGATAAGTGCATACCTGGTCCAGCATTTACAAATTTACATTATAGTCCAAAATAAAGGGGGCCCACACAGCAAGAAGCCCCAATATACAAATCCAAAAGAATTGGGCCATTACACATCTAGCCATCAAACGGCCCCAAAACACCAACTAAAAGATGCCATCGCATCTTATTCTCGGCCATCCGAGAATTGAAAGTAACTGACGTCCTCTACAAAGTCTTCTAACTCATCCTGAAAGATGTCATCATCCAGAGTACCTGTTTCTACATTAGAGTCTGGTTGGTGTTTTCCAAAACACCACCCAGGATTGAGGGGGTGAGTAATCAAATCAATGCTTCTATAATTCAAAGTTCAACAATTTATCTAGCATTCAGGCAGGTAATGAGCAAACAAAACATACAAGAAATCCTAGAGTTGTTGTATTAATGCATGAATGTTATGAATTCGCATACAATGCATGTCCCGGGCAGTCACAACAGAATCCACATTGATACACTATTCCTTCCAATTATAAATCAGATACACATAATGCAAGTATGAAGGCTATCACCAATGCCCTGGCCTTTCGAACAGTCAGCCAGTCACTGAGATTTCCGATGACATGTATGCATGTTAAGTTCGGCCTTTATTAATATAAAATTCATTCAGCAAGATTGGTGATGCTGAATTACTAATGTCATACATTAGGTCCTAAACAGGACCATCTGGCTCCCGACGGTGCGATTGTCTATCATCGCCAGTAGCCCACGAATCCCATCTCCAACTTCCAATACATTTAGAATACAAGAACATTCTATTCAAATAAGTACCTCAACTATTTTAGATTTACCCAAAACAGACCGGCGTCCTCACAATAGCTCATGGTCACTACGGGGAGGCTCAATGCCACAGCGTAGGCCGACGGCACGAACACAGTGTCCCATACCACCATGCCCGGCCCAAGGAGATTTCATAGGATCGTGTCGCACATACGTTTATCATTGGACACTTCATTTAATAACATTAGTATTTCAGATTCTGGAAAAGTCATTCAATACAATCTATCTACCACTCAACATGTCTCGGCTTTGGATATGTCTGTTTGATACAGGGAGAACATTGACCAAACCGGCATTGGGCACAAACGACCCATGTAGTCCAGACTACTGTCGATCGATCAAGTTCACCCCATCAACCAGCCAACCCTGAATATCCAATCCAACTAGGATATCCACATTAATCGATTGGCCCCTTTCACCCATGACAAACAATACGTGTGCGATAACATAAAATTAGGCATATCATATACAAATTCAATCATCTCAACGAATTCCACAAATCAGTTATGACCGTTGAGAGCATATCATATACAAATTCTATCATCTCAACGACTTCCACAAATCAGTCATAACAATTGAGTCATTTACCCATTTCATCAAACACTAAAGCCATGAAACACACATGCATGTTGTATAATGATACTGAGGTAAACAATCAGATATAGAAATCCAAAGTCCTACACTATGACTGCAAGAATCATTGTCTAATACCCTTTAGGAATGTTAAATAGAAGATTTGAAGTATAGCCCGCACCGTAAGGTCTAAGGTTCCTCGTTCGTCCAACAGGTCTAGGGTTAGGGCTGAGGAGAATCGACTATTCCTATAAGAAACAAGGTTAGGATGAGATTTTCTGAATTGAAAGGTTTAATTCGATTCTTACCTCCAATTGCATAAGGAATCGCTCCAGAGACGAAATTAACAACCTACAACATCATCCTACTTCAAGAGGAAATGAAGAAAAGACATCTTCAATCTCCTTTCTTCTTCTTCTCTCAATTTCTCTCTCTTTCTCTCGATTTCTCTCTCTTTCTCTCTTTCTTTCTTAGACCTAAATCCCCAATTCAATTTGGGGAGACATCTCAGCAATAGTTATATATAAAAGAAGGGAAATTAGTCCAAATGGCCTTATAAGAATTAGTTGCTAGTTTTATGACCCAGGTGAAGTTAGTGGTTTATACCTATAGCCCTCTAGTAGGCTATTTAGAGCAAGGGCCATAAAGTTTACAGAATGTTAACAATCTAGCCCAATTTGTACTAACTAATCTTCCTTTTCTAGATTAGAGATTTGGAAATCTAATTAACTAAGATGTACGGTCATCCGTACGCTATTATCTGTACGGAAATTTACGGGACGTTACAACCGAAGACACCTCAAGACAAGTTACATCAAGGACGGAAGAGACATGTATATATGATGCCTTGGTGCCTCTAACCTTTGACCCAAAACAACCCATATAGCCTCCAGATGATTTGAACTTAATAGGTAAACTTTTATTCATCTTCATTGGCCTTATGATTCCCAAATGAACCCTAAAAATATAAGGCTTTAGAGTCTCCAAGTTGTTGTAAACAATTCGACCCAAAACAACAATTTTTTAGTCCTGTCGACCCTATCGACGAATCTGTTAACCTTATCAATAAGGCAGTCCAGCATCTTGCAAGTCTTTCTAAACCCTGTCGACCATATCAACCATCTTGTCAATCATATCAATAAGTCCATCTACCCTATCAATGAGAGCCTCGATGCTATTGAGCATCTGTCCAGCAATCTGAAAATATCTTGACAGACTTTCAAGCCTATCGATGAGTCCATTGACCCTATTGACTCTGTCCAGCAATCTGCTTGTGTGTCTGGACACTCCTTCGACCCTATCGACGGCTGCTCAAGGCTATCAATCTAACCATTTTATGACCGTTTTCTAGCCATTGGAGCTTAAAGGCTATATATATGGGATTCGTTTCTTGGGTTTAAAAAGATGATTTTTGAGCTCTCATTTGTCCCAAATGTTGGTAGATTATATCCTAGCTAAAACCATTGAGGTAAAGCACATCTCATGTGATTAATTACATGATTAAAGAGTATTCAAAGCTAAATAATAGGATATGCTTAAACCCATCCAAATCCTAGGCGTTAGAGATCATTTCCATAGTTAAATCTCTAATCCTAAATAGTCCTAAGTTTCCTTTTTGGTGAATCTTTCCTCTATAGTAAAATCCTTCATAGGATCACCATAGTTCAGGTTATTGTATCTAAACCTCACAATCTTGGTTCTCTCTAATCCCAATAGTTAAAACCTTTTAAAGAAACCTCTTTCCCTCTCCTTGGCATCCATAGTCACATCATTTGAAGGCAGCTGATCGAGGGAGCAGTCGAGGAGCGACTTTAATCGGAGAAGAAGCACCTCATCGGTGCATCAACGAGGCTCAACTCAACCAAGTAAGGGTTTATTTTGTGAGTCCTTTTCTCTTGTGTAGAGATTGTCCTTGTGTAGGACGTTGTTGTCCTTGTGCAGGACGTGTGTGTCCTTTGGTAGGACTTATGAAAGTCCTTGTGTAGGCCTCCGACATGGGAGAATTTGTGTGTTGTATTTGTGTAAGCCATGTATGTCCTTGTGTAGGATTATTGAAATCCTTGTGTAGGTGTAGACCTTGTGTAAGTTGTAAAGGTTTATGGTGAACCTCATTTAAAACCATCGTGGTAGTGAAATTCAGCCACTCAAGGGGTGAGTGGATTAGCCGGGAGTGAAGTATCGTCGAACCACTATACATCGTGTGCAATGTGATGAATGTATTTTGTTGATTGATTCTATAAATGTTTAACTAAATGCCCCTCTCATGTTTGACAAAATGTATATATGCTATTTTTTAGAGATTAATATAAGCATGCATATTAACTGTTTGATTAAATACACTTCAAGTAAGATTTGATTCTCTACTTCTCTTTCTCATCCTATAACTTGAATCATGTGTCTTTCATAAGCATTCAAGTCTTTAATAAGCAAAGAATTTTAAAAGTCCTTTTCACCCCCCTCTAAGACATATGTATACCTTCAAGCTTATCTCAATAGCGGTGCAAACTGCAATTTCAATAAATGGTCTCATTATCGATGATGGTTGTGAAAATAATCTCTTTTGTGAAATCATCGCATGGGCCATCTAGTGCATCGACAAGCTTGCCTAGATCATTAAAAGGAGAAGTAGATGAAGAAGAAGTAGCCATTGGAGATAAAGAAGTGGAAATTACAAAGAAATTTTGAAGTTTAGGAAGCATAGGGAAGAAAATAAAATTTAAAATTTTATTTTTATCGGCTGCCTCAGTAAGAATTAATGAGGGTGTAATCATAACATCTCGCTCGATACAAGAAAGAGACAAGTGTTGGTGTGGGGTTACTTATGTGAAAAGCATGACTATCATTCGAAATCGTATCGATCAGGCATGGTGAATTAGTGTATGACATGTGGATAGAGCTGGACACAACTCGACTCGACTCATTCGGATTGATTTGGATCGACTTGATAAAACTCTGTTCGAACAGAAAGTCTTCATGTTCAAACTTTATTCGAACACACAGGGTTTGTTCGGAATAAAAATCGAGTCAGTTTCAATCACAGCCCTGTTCGACTCGACTTGAATATTGACCAACTCGGCTCGACTCGTTTGTTCGACTCGGTTTATATATATATATATATATATATATATATATATATATATATATATATATATATATAATAATAATAATAATAATAATAATAATAATGCTCACACACAACTAGTTAGACCATTCAAATTGGTTCAACTAGCTATGCATTAAATGCCCAAAATTCTTTTTTCTATCCTCATGTAATGCCCCACATGTGAAGATATGTAACACCGAGTCATTTATAAGTATGATAGGAAATATATGTCAAAGATTCAATCCATTTATAAAATAGGGCCTAGTAATTAAATTCTATATTCTAAAAATCGCATCACTAGATCCACTTGTTCAAGTTGAATCTGAATTATTTTATGTAGAAGAATAGCCATACCATTGATCACAAACAACAACAAAAAAAAATCTCTTCACATGCTTACAAGAGACTCTACCTAATTAATGGACTGGATTTCTTAGACATCTGGCGCATTGCCCAAATATACCACATGTGTATAGATTTTGTAGCAATCCAATTTTCTTTACAAATAATCATCCTCCTCCATCTATCTCTCTTCATTTAATGCACTTCTCCTTTATTGCACTCTCCCCAACGAGATTGAAACGCATGAAATCCTCCTTGGTCCAAGAGGGCTTTTTGGGGCCCACCGTGATGTATGGGTTTTATCCACGCCAACTATCGATTGTGCTATATTATTACAGGACATGAACAAAAAAATGAGG
The DNA here is from genome assembly GCA_003013855.2 of Liriodendron chinense. Taxonomy (NCBI): domain Eukaryota; kingdom Viridiplantae; phylum Streptophyta; class Magnoliopsida; order Magnoliales; family Magnoliaceae; genus Liriodendron; species Liriodendron chinense. The sequence continues at coordinate 8,832,499 of ML058389.1, forward strand.
CAAATCCAAGGTTCAATGGTGGGTGTCATTGTCACCGTTCTTCTATGGTTTGGTTCACTTGAGCCTTAAATCTACCTAGTTTTAGAGTTTGTCATCTAAAATGGTCTTGCAAAATGGATGGACGGCATGGATTAACTCATATCATGGATGGACGGCATGGATTAACTCATATCATAGATGGACGTTACATGCTATGGCATTATGGTTTTTTCTTGGAAAGAAAAGGCTCTTATGTCTCTTTTAAGAGGGTGTGACTGGCCGAACTTTGCATATGGATGGAGATGTGGATTGCATACTATAGCTCTACGTGACCACCATGATATATGATATATGGGTTTTATCCACAGTCCATCCATTTCCCCATGTCCTTTTATGATATACGACCAAAAGTTAGGTAGATCCAAGGCTCAAATGGACCACAGTACCACAAGATGCCGTAGTAATTATACACCCGCTGCTGAAACTTTCCTAGCCCCACCGTGATGTTTATTTTCAATCCTACTTATTCGTAAAGTCACATGGACTTGGATGAATGGAAAACACAAATCCCAGCTCCATCCAAAACGTTTGTGGCCCCCAAAAAGTTTTCAACGATAATTTAATCCTCAGTGTGGTCCACTTGTCTTGAATTGGCCTCATATTTGGACCGTTATACTAAAATGATACAGAAAAATGGATGAATGCTGAGGATAAATCCCAAATATCACGGTAGCTACTCAAGACCCATGCCCATTCTGAGCTCTGGGTAGTACTCAATCTGTGTCCCTAGCACATTAGGACGCAGATTAGCTACCGAAGTAACGAGTCTCTCTACTGAAGTGACGTCACCACGTCGCGTGGGCCCCACCATGATATATGTATTGTATCCACATCATTCATCCATTTGCAGAAATCATTTTATTGCATGAGCAAAAGAACGAGGTAGATTAAAGTTCAAGTGGAGCCCACCACAAAAAACAGTGGGGACAGTGATGCCCACGTTGAAACCTTCCTAGAGCTCAACATGATGTTTATTTGAGATCAACCTGTTTATAAGTAAACACAGACATTGACTAAGGGAAAAAACAAATATCAACTTGAGCGGAAACTTCTGTGGCCCAAAGAAGTTTTTAATGGTAGGCGTTCAATCCCCACTGTTTTCTGTGGTGGGCACCACTTGAACTTTAGATCTGCCTCATTCTTTGGATCTTGCCTCAAAATGATCTCCCCAAATGGGTGGACGGTGTGGATACAACACATACATCATGGTGGGGCTCACAGAACGTGGTGATGTCACTTAAGTAGCAGCAGTGACTTCTGTACCTAATTCACATTCTTTACGTTAGATTTCTTCACGGTTCTTGCAAAGTATAAATTTATGAAAGCCTAGGAGTTATCTAATGCTATGGAAAAATACAATGCTTGATACACATTTACCAAGGGATACACGTATCATTCATCACACTACCAAAGTAAAGTTTTTCTCATGGGAAGAACAACAAGTTGCCGTGTCCATGATTAATGACTCCATTGATCAATTCAAGTTGTCCACTAAGCTGTTAGAAATTCATTCCAACAATTCAGATTCAACCTGAACGTGTGGCTCCAGTGATGAGATTTTTAAAATATAACATTTAATTATTAAGCCCTATTTAATGAACGGATTGGATCTTTGACACATATTTCCTATTGTACTTATGTAAGCTCAATGTTTCACATCCTCACATGTGGGGCATTACATGAAGATAAAAAAGGAATTTTGGGCATTTAATGCATAGCTAGTTGGACCAATTTGAACGGTCCAACTACTTGTGTGTGCGCATTACTCTCTCTCTCACACACACACACACACACACACAGAGGGTTGGATTACAAATAAACATGACCGTGGGCCTTAGAAAGGTTTCAATGGTGGACATCATTCTCCTCATTGTTTCTTGTGGTGTGGTCCACTTGAGCTTTATATATGCCTCGTTTTTTGTTTAATGCCTTAAAATGAGATGTACAAATGGATGGACGGAGTGGATAAAACAAATACATCATGGTGAGACCCACAGACGTTTGAACAGTCAAGGGTTCACTTCAATCTTTACTCTTCCCTCTTCAGGTAAGTGAAAGTATGAACATTAACTATCTATGTTATGGTATTTTATTTAATTAGTTAAAAACTTTAAACGTTGTGATTTGTCATTTGTGAATTGTAATTTGTGAACGAATTGATATTCACTATTTAGTAGTAGAAAAAATATTTTCAAGCAAAAAAATCTAAATTGTTCGAACTTGTTCGAACTCATAAAATTTGTTTGAAATCCATATGTTCGAACATGTTTGAACATGATTGGACCAGACCAAACCAAGTTTGAACAGAGCCACCTTGTTCGAATGTTTGTTCGAACATTGTTCGAACACAACCACTCAAGCAGCCGAATGATCTGATCTGGTCCATGTTTGACTTTGATCGAATCGTTGTCCATCTCTACATGTGGATGAAAAGACGACCACATTTAATGAAAACTCAAAAGTCACTCTTACCTTTTTTCAAAGGTAATACGACATAGGGGGCAATGTTGTACTCTAATTTTGCTTGGCCGTAAGAGAGCCAATCAGGGAACGACATGGGCGATTACACGATTATATGAAGTGGATGTGTGAAGTGGCGGATGAGAAAATATCAAGATTCATGGTGACACAACTGGCATTGATTAAACGATGCCACGACACCAACGAGGCTGGAGCAAGCGAGCAAACGTGACTAAGTCAGCAAGATGGTTACGAAGACAGGTGTCAGACGAATAAGGATCCGAAAGATCGATTGTGCCAAATGAAGCGTCAAGAGCTTTGGGACGTGCGATTAATGGAGGCTATAAATAACAGAGGATCTCAACAAAGTAAAAGGGTCTAGAACTAACCAAATCAAATCAAATCTCAATTTATGTTTCAATTACTAAGCTCTTTAGCATTTTTCTAGTTGCATTTCTTAGTATAATCAGCATCCTTTTTGTTTTCATTAGTGTAATTTTGCTTATTACATTCCGTAGTGTAAGTTGCAAATTTACATTCTATAGCAGTAAATCAATAGCAGTAATCCAGTAGCTAGTAATTTTAGTTGTATTTGAAGTCTATGCCCATATGTTGGACTTATTTTAATGAAGCGTTATATTTGAAAAGGTGACTTGCAGCACACTCCATGCGGCCGACTATAAGTTTTTCCTTTTTGTATTTTATTTAGTTCTATATTGAAAAGTTCTTTCGTACGGAAGGCAAAGGTGTAACCCATCATTGAAGGACAAACCCAACTCTCTAGACATTGCCCGATTATCAGAAAACAACTATGCAAGTGGTTGAATAGGCGACCGATATGTACAGGTCATGGTCATATATGGCCGATTATGGTGTATCTGGCTATCTTGGCACTTGGAGTCATCGTTGTTCGGTTTGAATTGAGCCATACATTTGGTTCTAGCATGCCCGCACACACATGACCCGCGTGACTTAAAAATTGAGGGCAACAATTATCACGAACATCTTTACGGGCCCGCACAGTCCCCTGCACAAATATATCTATGTGCTTCAGGCCACAGGCAATCTGCTCTCCTCTAGGTGATGGATGGATGAAAAAGGAGGGAGTATGGATGTCTTTTTATCCTAGCCTATAAAATAAGAACATCATTCGGTAAATATACAATTTAAATGCATTTCATGGTAAAATTGATATTTAAGGAGAATTTCGGTGTTAAAATCTCTACTAAAAACCTTTTGAAAAAGGTGCTGCAGTGCAGATTCTATATTATGGTAGGAAGGTTTAGGAATTTTTTTTTTTTTTTTTTTTTAACCTGATATGTGATGAGGATTCTATATTACGTAGTAAAGCACACTTACTAATTTATGCCAGGTACACGTATTGTCTGCTGGGCCGTTTGCAAATGTTGTTTGCAAACTCATGATTTCTCGCGGTTTGGCTAGTGACATTGCCATTGGCGATGTGGCTACTGATCGGTGCTCTGTGGACCCCACCATGATGTTTATGTTTTATCCACATCGTTAATCCCTTTTTCCAAATCATTCTAGGGCTTGATTAAAAAATGAGGGAGATCTAAATCTAAGGTTGACCACACCATAGGGAAACAATAGTGATTGAATTTCCACCATTAAAAACCTCCTAGTGCCCACTGTAATGTTTATTTGGTATCCCACCTGTTGATTAGGTCGTACAGACCAGGATGAAGAGAAAAAGAAAAAAGCAAGTATCAGCTTGATTCAAAACTTTTTGTCACACCTAAGAACTTTTTAATGGTGGGCTCATGGTCTAAAATGTTCTAAAAAGATGAATGCACACAGTAGATAATAAACATAGGTGCAGATTGCGTCCAAACTAAGCTGAGGCCCACCATGATGTAGCTGTTTATCCACTCTGTTCACTCCCGGTCTAAGATCAGGCCGACCACATGATACTAAGAATGAGGCAGATCCAATGCTGAGGTCGGTTACACCAAAATACTGAGCTAAGCTGCATTCTCTGGTGTGGCTGACCTGAGCGTTGGATCTGCCTCATTCTTGGTTTTATGCCTCAAAATGATCTTAGAAAAAGAATGGATGGAGTAGATAAACAGATACATCACGGTGGGCACCTCCACAGCTCAGTTTGGATGCAGTTCCGCGTCCATAAACATATATCATGGTGGGGCCAATAGGGTACATGCCAGTAGCCACCTTGATACTGGCAGCTTCAGTGGGCATTTCGAGACCTGGCCAAAGCCTGCTTGAACTGCTCAAAGGTCTCAAATTAAAGACTAGCAGTGTTAAGAATAATCAACAGCGGAAGGTGCTTTGGACCTAAGTGTCATGCATGTATTAGGGAGGGAATTTAACAATACATACTTCATTAATTATGTTTTCATTAAGCTACCTTATTCACCAAGTTGTTGTGGTTATGGTTAGGGGTGTCAACGGGCCAGGTTAGGGCTGGGCTGAAATTTTGTAAAACAACGTTTTAATGGCCCCACGCCAACCATTGTGAAGAGAGAGAAAGAGTGATTTAGTGTGCTCCATAATGAAGAGAGAGATTTGGTGGGTCCCACAGTCGAGAGAGAGAGAGAGAGAGAGAGAGAGAGAGAGAGGGTAACGTGTATGAATGGCCCGGGATGCCACTACATACTATGGCTGAAAGCCCCTGCTGCAATGGGGACAAGTGCTTGGTTAGAAGGCAGAGAGGCAAGGAGTGGAGATGCGAATGTGGGCTGGAAGAGGTGAGAGTGAGAAGAAGATGGATCATTGATGGATGCTCCTCTGTTGTATTTTGTCAAGTATTTCTTTCTATGAACCAACCCATTAGAGTTGCTGGCTCAAGTGGGCCCTAAAAATGTGTTTTTATTAAATCCACTCCAACCATAAGGAATGTCACCTCATGTTAGCCCCAGACCCCAAACGTCACCCCATCTGTATTTTAGGTGGACCACACTATTGAAAAACAGTATATAGGAAGGTCACCCTCCGAACTACTTCCCTTCGTATGGCACACACGAATAATTTATGGGTTGATGCTTGGGCCCCATGCTTAAGTTTTAGTTTATTATCAAATGGTTGGAATGGATGTTATATAATCATAAAGGGTGGACATATCTCTCCTAATTCTTTTCCTTTTTTAGCCCACCTAAGTCACTGGTCAGCTTGATAGTTTTTTTTTATAAGGGCATAATGTAGTACTATAAATCTAATGATCCGGGTGGATTCAACATCAACTACTTTGAAACAAAAAACCTCCTCGTGACGGGAGGGAGCATATTAAGTGAGGCCCTTAACCGTGGGCCCACCTTGATGTATGTAATCTATATCCACGGCCGTCCATCAGTTTTTCCAGATTCTCTTGGGGCATAAACCCAAAAATGAAGTAGATCTAATTCTCAAGTGGACCATACCATAGGAAACAGTGGTGATTGAACATTAATGAGCCACAAAAGTTCTGGATCAAGCTGATATTTGCTTTATTCCTTCATTCAGGTTTATTTGAACTTATCAATAGGTTTGATGGCAAATAAACATCACAACAACATTATGATGGACCCTAGGATGCTTTTAATGGTATGGCATTCAATCAGCACTGTTTCTAATCGGATCTAAATCATTCCTCGTCTCATGCATTAAAATGATATCTGGAAAACGGATGCATGGCGTGGATATATAATAAAGAAATGAAGGTGGACCTCAGGATGATTGGTGACTCATGTGGGCCACACGAAGGGAAATAGTTGGGAGATAGACACCCACCCTTTATATTTATAAAGCCATTCGTGATGATTAGATAAAATCCACTCCAACCATTAGATACGAAGCCAACGGAAGCCTGGTCGAGACCTTAGGCTCATTCATTAGTCATATGGTCCACATGAAGGGGAAACATTTGGATGGGAAGACTTGCCCCATACACCTACTCTAATTCTGTGGTCCACCTGAAGCACGGACGAGGCTGGTTTTTGGGCCATGGGGTGGCACACCTTGTGGTCAGGTGGTTATTGCATAGAAACTATGGTGGAGCTGATGGGGTTTTCCTCCTCAAGTGTAGAGGAGAGATTGGTGCAGCCCAGGGGTGGTCGGGTGCCCGGTCGGTTCGGGTCGGGCGACCAAAATTAGCCACAGAAGGACAGAATGTCTTTGGATTATTTTTGGAACAGTCGGGCGCCCAATGGTCTGCTGACTGGGCGCCCGGTGCCCAGGTCAGGCGATCGAAATTCGGCAGGATTCTCACTTAATTCACTGGATAGTTTTTTTGTTAGGCAGGCGCCCGACCGTGCGCAGACTACGAATTTATAGTTTTCTATTTTGGCTATAATTCCTTCGGTGCTCTATTTAAGAGCTTCCAAATCGGGATTAGGTAATCTTAATATGAGTTTTACATGTCCAAGGAGAGAGAGAGAGAGAGAGAGAGAGAGAGAGAGAGAGAGAGAGAGCTTGTGGGAGGGGGATCTCTGCTTTGTAGAAGTGATTTACTGCGTAGTCGACATCTCGACACTTCTACATCCTTGTACTCGGTGAGATCTCTCAGTTTTTATATTCTCTTATTATTTATCCACTCCTGCGTAAGTGAAGAAGGTTTGATCCAAGCGGGTTGTGCTTGTGATCGGTTGTAATAGTTCTCTTTCATAGTGAATTGTTGATCTAGACTATGTCCCGTGGTTTTCTACCTCTTCGAGGATTTTTCAGTTAAAAATCTCTTGTTTCGTATGAATTGTGATTTTCTTTAGTTCATTGCATTATCTTATTCCATAATTCAAGTAGTTTGGGAGGCGAGATCCTAAGGTTTTGTGAAATGCACCCAACAAAATTGGTATCAGAGCATTCAGGTTATTCGATCAGAAGCTGGGATTGGTTCTGAATTATGGAAGGTGGCTCATCAAGGATGATTAGCCTCAATGGATCTAACTGGCCCATATCAAAGGTAAAGATGGAAGACTTGTTTTATTGCAAGGACTTGTATGCTTCAATCTTAAGCATATTAGTGAAGACGAAAGATATGACAGATGATGATTGGAAGAAGATGGACCGGAAGGTGGTGGGGTTTATTAGACAATGGTTGGATGTTGAGCTCTTAATTGTGCATATTATAACCCCAATTCATCACTCATTATTCATGGTTATCATGATTTAAAGACTAATCTAATGCATGGATTTGCAATTGTAGGAATGAGAGGGAGACTTCATCAATTCATGGTTAAAAGATTCACTTTGTATGCCTTGAAGATCAAAGAAATAAAGGATATGAGATGGAGGAAAGATGCAATGCAATGGAGGAAGAAAAGTATAAAAAAGTCACAATTTACAGCCTGACCGGCCGGCCGGCCACAGCCACCGACCAGCCGGCTAAACCCTTCAGAAACATCAAAATCTCTGGACTAATTTTATGAAGGCCGACCCGTCGTCTGACCTGTCGGATAACAGGTCGGCCATGCACTTTCAGAAGTCAAATTTCAAATACAGCCAGTCCCATTTTTGGTTTTTTGGCCTAGTTTTTGGGGGTTATCTTGATGATATTTGAAAATCTAATACATCTATCTCGAAGAGGAGCTCGACGTCGAAATAACCCAAGTGGTTTCGTGTCGATCGGAGCTACGGATTGACCGTGGCGGACAAAACAATACGAACTGTCCAGCAAGTTTCCAGATTCCACCTACTCAACTCTGGGCCGGTCCAGGTGGCCCATCATTGATGATATGAAGAATCTACTTTAACCATCTTCTAAAACACATCTATATATGAATAATCACAAAGTTTCAGGTCAAAAGGAAGTGTGGTTTGATCGTACCAGTCGAAGAAAGCTGGACCATCCGAAGAAATTCCAACTGCGTAGATTTTATAAAAAGTCTTAAGTGTTCTAATTTTCGAACCACATTCTGGAATTATTTTGAGCAATCTAATCCGTCTATAATGTAGAGGAAGAAGTTTTCTACCAATGTTCAAAATTTAAGATCAATCCAACCTCTGTACACTTCGAAGCGTTGAAAGCAAGATAACTGGTTCTGAAGTACTCGAATTGTGCGATTTTGAGAGGCGGTCGCTGATCTGATTGGTGGGCCCATTTAGAAGATAATCTTGAAAATCTAAATCGTCTATGAGGAAGATCACATTACAAGGAAGCTATTAATCAAATTTGAAGGCAATCCGATCATTGGTTAAGCCGCACCAAGCGAAACAAAGTCTACTATGTTGCTATACTATTGCTGCATTATAAAAGGAGGTACTCTCTTCTATTCCAAATCAAGTAAGGCATGGGGAGCAAGAAGTTCAAGTCATAGGAGGCTTCCTAGCCTCCGCCAGTTAGTTTTTCTTCCTTTTCTTAGTTCTAGTCCTAGTTTTTAATTTGTTTTTCATTAGCTAATCTCTTAGCTAGAGCTAAAAGGTGAACCTTATAGTTTTCTTAGATTGTTTAATTCGTTTTATTGGTTTCAAGTTGGATTTATTGAAGAACAATAGTTTTTAGAAGTTTGAATAAAGTTCTAAATAGTTTTTCTTAATCTTATGATGGCTCATGGATGTTTGGAAGAATTGCTTTAGTTCTTAATTGTTTTGTATGACTCTAGACCTGTACGCTTCAAGGAATTGGATTCAATACGCTCTAGACCTTTGATCCTCATGTGAGAACTTCATACCAAAAGTTCTACATTTTTGTTCTAAATTCTGAATATTGTGTTGATTGTTCGTATGATTTGAATGAAGTTCAAATCATAATATAGTCAAGTCTTATGACAAGGTTTGATGATTATTATGGTTATGATCTTAATCTATTGGAATTAGGATTGACCTATGTAATTGAGTGTGCTCAAGTCCTAACTTGAATTGAGGGAATCATGTTGATGAACAACACGTGTTGGATTGCTTTGATAATATAACCGCTCTATCATCCGGCTAGATAAGATTTAATTTCGATTCTAGTTGAGTAAGTGAGAAACCACAGCGAATTATACATCGAAGGAGAGTGATAAGTTATTTTTTCATTATCAGATTTCTCTATTTCATGTTCAAAATTGAGTTCACAAACCTCTTAAGATTCTAGTTGTTAAGATAATTGGAATTGTTTACTTCCTTCCTTATGGATCGACATCGGTCTTACCGAGATTATTACTACATTGCAACCCTACACTTGGGGAAGTGAACAAGTTTTTGGCGCCATTGGCCGGGGAAAGAGGTTAAACAATTTTAATTGTTCTAGTAGCTATAGAGTAGTTTAAGTTAGGTTGGATTTTCAATTTTTTTACAAGTAGTTTTCTGATTTTTCCTAGATTACTAATAATTCTCTGTTTTTGTGTTTTGTAGGAACTTAGTTGCTGACATGGTTCTCACCTTCACGGGTAACATCTCCCCTTCTCCCTTTCTTCTTTTTGTTTTTCTTCCTAGTTTGGGATTGTTTCAACTTCTTATAATTTCGTTATGAATGATTGCACAGGTGGATTGTCTAAATACCTTTTGGAAGATGAGAGGTCAAACCAAATCAAAACTCATTATGATTGGAACCATTACAAGCATGAATATTTTCCTAAGACTCAATCTACTTCTAATACTCCCCTAAGTAAGACATTGTGAGATTACCGGAATAAGAACAATGTGCATAACTTTTCGCCGGGTAAGACAATGGGAGAGTATCGGAAAGAGATGAATAATGTTCCACCGGTTAGGACAATGTATGATCACTTGTTTGGCTACACATATCAATAACCATCTAATAGCCCAACATATGACATGCATAATCCTAATAGGCGGGAACATCAAATTTTCAATTTGGGAGACGAGCCAACCATGGATGCCAATAATTATCCTTAAGAGTTTCTTTCTCATGAGCTACAATGGACACAAACTCTTGAGGATACGCTGCGAGAGTTTATGAAAATAATTGAGAAATGCATACAAAACCTCTCGCTATCTCAAAATATTGAACCCAACATTGGGAACACGGAATCATTCCTTAACAAGGAGGAGGATGAGGTTATCCAAGCCCAACCCTCTTCCGATTTGATGACTAAACTTCTAGGGGATGTAGATCTCAGTGATCCCAACATTACCATTGATTATGGTAAATCAACTATCTCTTTTAGCTATTTCGATTTGAATGATGAAGATATTTCAAGGACGGTTGACGAACCCGAGGAATTTACAAAATCTGAAAGTAATAGTTTGATTGCTTATAATGAAGGTTTGAAGGATGATTGTGAGTCAATGATTTCTTCTTCCAAAGGGCCGAATGCTTATGAGTCGTAGGAAGATATTCTCACTAGAGACATGGTTGAAGTGGATCTCTTTGAGTCCTTCCACCAACAATACATGCCGGATTCTATTGTGGAAGAACTCTCTTGGGTTGAAAATTCTATTTTTTTGGATGACGGGGTGGCACAATCTGAAATTTCAAAATATCAATCCATGCTAGATGATGTGCTTACCAATGAATCTAAAAAAATTTCTTTGGAAGACCTCCCCTCTATAAAGGAGGAATTCCTTACCCTTGAAACAGAATTTCCTCAATCACTTAGGGAGAACGAGGACCCTTCATTTGACTCTCTCAATTTTTTAGAGGAATGCATGACCTACCCCTATGATTTGGATGATGAGATGATTATGGAGTTGGATAGTTTGTTAGACACGATGTCAGTGCCTGAAGAACACCATTCCACTGATTTACACTCTTTACCATTATTTGTGGAAACACCGTGCAATTCTGAATTTGTGGAGGAGACAACCCAAACTAAAGAATACTTAATGAATGTCTCTCCACCATCATGGGTTCTTCAGCCCATTGAGAATTCTAATTGGGAGGACCCGTTTTTAATCAATTACAACCCAATTCAGAACTTGAGGAGATATCTTTTTACTGCTCTTATCTCCTCCTTACATGCGTGTGGTGCACACTATGATTGGACCTTAATGAAGAAACGCACTCATGTGTACATTCGAGCAGGACTTTGGATGGTCCTCATGAGAAATATATTGAGATTCATGAAGATCCTACTCAAATTTGATCATGTAGTCGATCGGACTAATCAAAGGTAGGTATGTAGGTTAGGATTTCTTTTCTACATTTAGGATTGAATAAGTTTTATTGAGACAATGGAAGATGTTAGAATTGATCAACTTGCTACCTCAGGTACTCTCATTCTTACCCTCCTTTGTTTTATGTCATTGCTCTCATGTCATGCATATTGCATATCTTATTACATTGAGGACATTGTAAGATTTTGGTTGGGGGTGAGATTCCTTAGATGAATCTACTAGCTTTTGTGACATTTCGAGCAATTATGTAGAAATTTTTTGATTTTTTCTAAAAATTCAAAACTCCTTTGGAAAACCGCGTTTATATGCACTTGAGATGTCGTAAGTATGAAAGGAAGAAAGATGTAGTGAGATGAGTTTGAAACTCTTAAAGGACTTGTAACATGATAGTTTTCTAATTGGATTCCCCTATTGATTTAATTGATAGAAAAATTGAAACACTTTTACACCTAGTTCACATTACACTATTTTCATGGTTTGAAAGGAATATGTAGCTTTGTGAATTGGCTAGATTTAGATTTGAGGTGTTGAGAAACCAAGCTGGGGTACTTTGTCCATCCTTATCCATGGGAAAATAATAAAAGATATGGATTTCTAAAAATCCTATCTAATGAAAAAGAAAAAGGGAAAGGAAGGATGAAAACATGGGAATGATGGAGAATATGGTGGAAATTCTGAAAAGGGCTACCTATTACCAACCGGGGGATGGTCTACCCGTAACCAAAGCCGAAAATGAGATGTAGTGTGAAAATCATCGGAAAGACGGTAAGGCAAATTCTTGTCATAGGCTTGTTGTTGATTTGTACACCTTAAATCCCTAATTTAGTTAATGTATGAAGAAGCTAACCCTGAAAATTCATGAGATGAATATTCACTATGCACACTAGGTTAAATTTGTTTGGATTCTTCTATTTATCAATCAATCAGCAGGAATTCTATATGAACACTTGTTATGTTTTGAGAAGGTTAAGGTCTTAAATTCTATCGCTAAGTTTTCTTGATTTTTGCACTTGCACATCTTGAAGTGTAAAGAAGCATATTTTCTAAAGGAGAGTTGGGTTTTGGAGAATGAAAATTGTTTCACGCATGTTTTCCTCGGGAATAGCAAAATGCTAGTTAAGGGGTGTGTTGAGCTCTTAATTGTGCATATTTTAACCTTAATTCATCACTCATTAGGTATGGTTATCATGATTTAAAGACATATCTAATGCATGGATTTGTGATTGTAGGAATGAGAGGGAGACTTCACCAATTCATGGTTAAAAGAGTCACTTTGTATACCTTGAAAATCAAAGAAATAAAGGATATGAGATGGAGGAAAGATGCAATGCAATGGAGGAAGAAAAGTGTGAAAAAGTCATAATTTACAGCTTGATTGGCCAGCCGGCCACAGCCACCGACCGGCCAGCCAAACCCTCCAGAAAAATTAAACTCTCTGGACTAATTTTATGAAGGCCGACCTGTCTCGGACGACAGGTCGGCCATGCACTTTCAGAAGTCAGATTTCAAATACAGGCAGTCCCGTTTTTAGTTTTTCGGCCCAATTTTTTGGGGTCATCTTGATGATATTTGGAAATCTAACAAATCCATGCCGAAGAGGAGCTCGACGCCTAAATAAACCAAGTGGTTTCGTGTCGATCGGAGCTACGGATTGACCGTGGCGGCCAAAATAATACGAACTGTCTAGAAAGTTTTTAGATTCTGCCTACTCAATTCTAGGCAGGTCCAGGTGGCCCATCATTGATGATATGAAGAATCTACTTTGACCATCTTCTAAACCACATCTACATATCAAGAATCACAAAGTTTCAGGTCAAAAGAAAGTGTGGTTTGATCGTACCAGTCGAAGAAAGCTGGACCATCCAAAGAGATTCCAACTGCGCAGATTTTATAAAAACCCCTAAGTGTTCTAATTTTCGAACCACATTTTGAAATTATTTTGAACAATCTAATCCATCTATCATATAGAGGAGGAAGTTTTATACCAATGTTCAAAATTTGAGATCAATCCAACCTCTGTACACTTCGGAGCGTTGAAAGCAAGATGACTGGTTTTGAAGTACCCGAATTACTGTGATTTTGAGAGGCAGTCGCTGATCTGATTGGTGGGCCCATTTAGAAGATAATCTTGAAAATCTAAATCATCTATGAGGAAGATCACATTACAAGAAACTTGGTAATAAAATTTGAAGGCAATCCGATCATTGGTTAAGCCGCACCAAGCGAAACAAAATCTCCTATGTTGCTGTACTATTGCTGCATTATAAAAGGAGGTGCTCTCTTCTATTCCAAATCAAGTAAGGACGTGGGGAGCAAGGAGTTTAAGTCATAGGAGGCTTCCTAGCCTCCTCCAGCTAGTTTTTTTTTTTTTTTCCTTTCCTTAGTTCTAGTTTTAGTTTTTAATATATTTTTCATTAGCTAATCTCTTAGCTAGAGCTAAGAGGTGAACCTTATAGTTTTCTTAGATTGTTTATTCGTTTTATTGGTTTCAAGTTGGATTTATTGAAGAACAATGATTTTTAGAAGTTTGAATAAAGTTCTAAATAGTTTTTCTTAATCTTATGATGGCTCATGGATATTTGGAAGAATTGCTTTAGTTCTTAATTGTTTTGCATGACTCTAGACCTGTATGCTCCGAGGAATCAGATTCAATACGCTCTAGACCTTTAATTCTCATGTGAGAACTTCATACCAAAAGTTCTACCTTTTTGTTCTAAATTCTGAATATTGTGTTGATTGTTCATATGATTTGAATGAAGTTCAAATCATAATATAGTCAAGTCTTGTGACAAGGTTTGATGATTATTATGGTTATGATCTTAATCTATTGGAATTAGGATTGACCTATGCAATTGAGTGTGCTTAAGTCCTAACTTGAATTGAGGGAATCATGTTGATGAACAACACATGTGTTGGATTGCTTTGATAATATAACCGCTCTATCATCCGGCTAGATAGGATTTAATTTCGATTCTAGTTGAATAAGTGAGAAACCACAGCGAATTATACATCTAAGGAGAGCTATAAGTGGATCCTTGATGCTCTAGTTATCTTTTCATTATCAAATTTCTCTATTTCATGTTCAAAACTGATTTCACAAACCTCTTAAGATTCTAGTTGTTAGGATAATTCGAATTGTTTACTTCCTTTTCTGATGATCAACCTCGGTCTTATCAAAATTATTACTACATCGCAACCCTACACTTGGGAAAGCGAACAAGTTTTTGGCGCCATTGCCAGGGAAAGAGTTTAAACAATTCTAATTGTTCTAGTAGCTATAGAGTAGTCTTAGTTAGGTAGGATTTTCAGTTTTTCTACAAGTAGTTTTCTGATTTTTCCTAGATTACTAACAATTCTCTGTTTTTGTGTTTTGTAGGAACTTAGTTGCTGACATAGTTCTCACCTTCACGGGTAACATCTCCCCTTCTCCCTTTCTTCTTTTTGTTTTTCTTCCTAAATTGGGATTGTTTCAACTTCTTATAATTTCATTATGAATGATTGGACGGGTGGATTGTCTAAACACCTTTTAGAAGATGAGAGGTCGAACCAAATCAAAACTCATTTTGATTGGAACCATTACAAGCATGAATATTTTTCTAAGACTCAATTTACTTCCTAAGTAAGACATTGCAAGATTACCGGAATAAGAACAATGTGCATAACTTTTCGCCGGGTAAGACAATGGGAGAGTATTGGAAAGAGATGAATAATGTTCCACCGATTAGGACAATGTATGATCACTTGTTTGGCTACACATATCAATAACCATCTAATAGCCCAACATATGACATTCATAATCCTAATTGGTGGGAACATCAAATTTTCAATTTGGGAGATGAGCCAACCATGGATGCCAACAATTATCCTCAAGAGTTTCTTTCTCATGAACCACAATGGACACAAACTCTTGAGGATACGCTGCGAGAGTTTATGGAAATAACTGAGAAATGCATACAAAACCTCTCGCCATCTCAAAATACTGAACCCAACATTAGGAACACCGAATCATTCCCCAACAAGGAGGATGAGGCTATCCAAGCCCAATCTTCTTCCGATTTGATGACTAAACTTTTAGGGGATGTAGATCTCAGTGATCCCAACATTACCATCGATTATGGTAAATCATCTATCTCTTTTAACTATTCCGATTTGAATGATGAAGAGATTTCAAGAACGGTTGACGAATCTAAGGAATCTACAAAATCTGAAAGTGATAGTTTGATTGCCTATAATGAACGTTTGAAGGATGATTGTGAGTCCATGATTTCTTCTTCTAAAGGGCCGAATACTTATGAGTCGCCGGAATATATTCTTACTAGAGAGATGGCTGAAGTGGATCTCTTTGAGTCCTTCCACCAACAACACATGCCGGATTCTATTGTGGAAGAACTCCCTTGGGTTGAAAATTCTGTTTCTATGGATTACGGGGTGGCACAATCTGAAATTTCAAAAGATTAACCAATGCTAGATGATGTGGTTACCAATGAATCTGAAATTTTTTCTTTAGAAGACCTCCCCTCTATAGAGGAGGATTTCTTACCCTTGAAACAGAATTTCCTCAATCTCCTTCATGACGTGATAGAGGACATCATCCGTGAGGCTTAACAGGATCGAGGGTCTAGCTTTCTTGTCGAGCTTTGTCCACTCATTATCTTTCATAGTCTCGGGTTATTTTCCACGAGCTTCATCAAGCCCTTGCTGAACTAGAAGGGTTTGATCTTTACCTTCCATAGCTTAAAGTTATTTTGCTGGAGAACTTCTTTATATCGAACCTTGTGCTTGATCACATCTCCTCGTCTCAGATTCGAATTCTACTCTACCCCAACTTTATCTCTACTACCACTTGTTGGGAATAGGGGCGCCAGCAGCGGAAGTGGAAGCCAAACAATACACACAACAAATATAAGATCAAACAAAAAACACAATGAAACCACAACACACAAGCATTTAACCACAAGAGACAATCTGATTTTACGTGGAAAAACCCCTCAACGGGTAAAAAACCATGGCACAAAGCGATCTACTATAATTAACGGAAGATTATATAGATTGAAAGCCCATAAGCAATGAATAAACAGAGAAAAACCTAAAACCCAAGCTCTCTCTCTCTCTCTCTCTCTCTCTCTCTCTCTCTCTCTCTCTCACACACACACACACACACACACACATACACACAAAACACTCTCCCGTCTTCCAAACACACTTCGAAAACCTTGGACACCTTAGGATTACTCCTAATCTCATATTCAAGCCTATCAAGCAACCCCGAATTAGAAACTTCTTGTGCAAATTTGGGCAATAGCGCAAGAGAAACCTTGCTGCGCAAGTCACGCGTAATTGGTTGATTGGTCGAACCCCATGGCCGACCGATCGGACCGGCCCAAAAACAGTCCAAGGCCAAATTCACACTCAAACACGCTGCCTCATACACTGGCCGACCGGTTATGACCGGTCGGCCCCCACTGTCTGACCAGTCATGACTGGTCGATGCACAGTCCAAGGGGACAGTTTGAAGGCTCTCTTCCAATAGGGCCCCACCTAGCTTTCCCCGAACTTCCAGCCTTTTGCAAGAAATCCACATTGGCGACTGAGGGCAGATTAGGTGTGCCTCGGCCTCACTCAAGACAGTGCGACCCTTATTTGGAGGCCGCCTTGATGTGTGTATTCTACATCAAAACCGTCCATCCATTTTTTTAGATCATTTAAGGGGATGAGACTGTAAACGAAGTAGATCAAATTCTCAGGTGAATCATACCATAGTAAATATTGATGATTGACCATTAATCGGCCACAAAAGTTTTGAATTAAGCTTTTTTTTCTCGCTTCCTGGTCCATCATTTCTGACCTTAACTATCAAAAGGTTGGATGGAAAATAAATATTATGGAAACATTATGGTGGGCTCCAGGGGGTTTTTAATGGTAGGGCATTCAATCACCGTATCTGGCAGTATTATCCACATTAGATTTAGATCTTTTTCATTCTTGGGCTTATGCACTAAAATGGCGTGAAAAAACGGGTGGCCAATATAGACATAGAATACACACATTAAGGTGGGCCCCACAATAAGGGCTGCACCATCTTGGGCAAGACTAGGCGCACCATCTCCGCACCCTTATGGACCAGGATTGCTGGGCGTGGATTGAGTACTGCCCCATTATGACTCAGAGACAGACCATCCTGTCACAAGACTTGAAGGGCCCACCGTGATGCACATGTTTTATCCATGTCCTCCATCGATCTTGACAAATCATTTTAAAGCATGACCCAAAAAGGAGGCGGATTGAAGGTTCAGTGGGGATTGAATTCCTGAAACTTCCTAGGGCTCACCGTGACGTTGATTTGCCATATAACCTATTCATAAAGTCACATAGACCCATGTGACGGAAAAGCATAAATATCAACCGGATCCAAAACAGGTTTTTGTTAAAAAAAAGTGCTTAATTTCACATACTAAGGCTTTTTCAAACAAATTGCTAACAAGATTTTTTTTAGTGTCTATAAGTACTAAAATTCAGATCTATAAGTTTTCAATAATTAAATTAATTTTCAGATCTTATTTTTTACTTAGAATAACAACCCCTTTGACTAAATTTTAAGGATGGCCCAGCTTTTCACTTATCATATTCTTTTCTTTTTTTTTTCTTTTTCTGTTTTCTTTGTTTTTTTTTTAGTTAGAGCTTTGGGCCTTTATAACTTCAATTTAACTATTGATAAATAGCAAGATACAAGTGTGGTCCACCTAACGATTGGATGTAGGTAATTTTTTATAAGAAAATCATCATGGCGTCAATATATTGGATAGATTGGATGTGGCACGTACATGAAAGTTCTTCCACTTCAAACACATACATCATGGTGGGCCCACAGGGCACCAACCACTAGCCATTGGCTAGTGGCAGGGTCACCAGCTAATCCGCGTCCAATTGGAAGGTTGGTTTTCAGTGGTCCAAATTCAACGTACGTATTATATATGGCCCATATGTGACCAGACAAGACTGATTTCTGATGCAAAACATCAGAACCGGTGGGATCTCTGTGATGAGCGGCTCAGATCTAGCAAGCGTGAGGTAAATTGTCATGTGTGGGGGGCGAGTTTAGAAAATGCGTACTCCGTCAACTAACATTCTCCAAAAGAAATTCGCCTTCCCCGGGAGGCTTTGCACCGTAATCGGGTTTTCAGTCCTGAAGAGTGGCGTCCGTAGTTCATCAATCCGGATCATCCATCCGTTGCATCCTACCATGGATGGGCCATAGAAGAAAAAAATCCCGCGAATAAAACGATCCTAGCCACTAATCTTGGCCATAACTTCAGATAAATGTGAACCGTTTGTATATCTCTTTTCCTAGCAGTCTATTGGTAGAGTAGGCAGATCAGGGAGTGTTGGCCCAGCGATGGTGTGTTGGGCGCTGTAGGGCCCAACCGATGCATATGTTTTATATCCACGCCGTCTATCCATTTTGCCCCCTCACCCAAAAATGAAGAAGATCCAAAGCTCAATTGGACCATACACCATAGGAAATGTGGTGATGAACGCCAACAATTAAAACTCCTTCGGGCCCATAGAAGTTATGGGCGGAACTTTAAGCGTCCATGCGTCCGACCAGATCTGTGTGGGGCCACTGTGATGTATCTGTTTATCCATGCTGTCCATCCCTTTTCTAAGATCATGTTAATGTATGGGCCTAAAAATGAAGCAGATCAACGCTCTAGAAACCATGCCACATAGAGCGTTGGATCTGTCTCATTTTTTGGGCCCAATACCCTACACACGATGACGGCTTGGATAAACAGATACATCATGATGGGCCCTACACAAATCTGCTAGGTCCGACCCCAGACGCAATCCGCTTCCAAAGTTATGAATGATGCTGATATTTGTGTTTTCCCTTCATGCAGGCCTTATCAATAGTGGGCCCAATAAAGCTTTCAACGGTGGGTGTGGTATTGTCCACTTGAGCTTCGGATCAAACGGATGAACGGCATGGATATAAAACAAATACATCACGTTAGGCCCCACAGCGCCCAACACACCTTCTGTCTCGGTGGAGTGGTGCTGGCAGCACCACATAATCCGAGTCCATTTGTAGACCATAAATCAAACGCTTAGCTTTTCCCTATATAGAATATCCTCCGGTCATAATCTATCAACGTTGGGTCCCAACATACCAATGGCCCAGATTACTGAGTATGGACCCCACTTGCCATAACTAAAAACCCGAGCAAAACTCAGGCCAAGCGTCCAATAATTAATTCCTTATGCATCTCTCTGAATCAAGCTTCGACATCGACGGAAGCTAAACTCCACCAAAAACAATAACATACAGTACTCTGCCAGACTGTGGGATACGGCACACATGCACATGTTCTCCGTGCTCGGAGCACTGTTTTACCTCAAGCCAAACCTTCCAGATCATGGGCCCACTTCCCATGGCTTATAACCCAAAAATCACATTATTCAGAGAATCATACCGTCTGATTTCTGAACATTGTTTTCCGAATCCTTGTAGCAGCCAGAAATCCTGAACGTGGGGTGTACCGTGATGTATGCAACTTACATTTAGGGCTGAAAGTTGGGCAGGCTTAACCCGGCTGACCCATGACCGACCCGATATTGAGTTAGGCTTAGGTAGGAAATATCAAACCCAATCTCGAGCTTGGACTACGCAAACACTAACCCGATAAAGCTTGGGTCGGGCTTCGGTTGAAGTCTCGGGTCGCCTGACCCAACCCAAATACGATGTATATACAAGTTACTTATAATTTTATTATACTTTACTTAAATAAACTTATTAGTTTATATTATTTTAGTAAGTAAACTTATAATGTTTGAAATTTGATATGCTTTGATTATTAAAGGATTAATTATCATATATTTTAGCAAATTTGTTTAGAAAAAAGTGGAGTTTTTTTTATAATAAATAACTATATGCATAATTAATAAAACCATAGGTACGATAAATAAGATGTGTATTGAAACATAATAAACTATTGTAATAACGAAAATATTAGCATTTATCAACCCGACTAACCCGATCAACCCGACCGAGCCCGCTTGGGTTGGGCTTGGGTTGAGAATTCCCAACCGGAGTACGGGTTGGGTTGGGTTAGGGTTGAGCACCATACATCTACCCATCCATTCTTTTTGACAGCTGATTTTATGACATGGCTGCAAAAAAAAAAAAAAAAAAACAGAGTAATTGACCATTAAAAACTTATTTTGGGCTACAAAAGTTTTGCATCAAGCTAATATTTGTGCTAATATTTGTGTGGTCCGTTCATCTAGGTGATTGTGACCTTATCAATAAGTTGGATGGCAAATAAGCATTCCGGTGGCCCCAAGAAGTTTTTAATGATGGGTATTCAAAGTTTTGTATCAAGCTAATATTTGTGTGGTCCGTTCATCTAGGTGATTGTGACCTTATCAATAAGTTGGATGGCAAATAAGCATTCCAGTGGCCTTAAAGAAGTTTTTAATGATGGGTATTCAAAGTTTTGTATCAAGCTAATATTTGTGTGGTCCGTTCATCTAGGTGAATGTGACCTTATCAATAAGTTGGATGGCAAATAAGCATTCCGGTGGCCCCAAGAAGTTTTTAATGATGGGTATTTAAAGTTTTGTATCAAGCTAATATTTGTGTGGTCCGTTCATCTAGGTGATTGTGACCTTATCAATAAGTTGGATGGCAAATAAGCATTCCAGTGGCCTTAAGAGGTTTTTAATGATGGGTATTCAATCACGACTGTTTCCTATGGTGTGGTCCACCTAAGATTTGGATCTACTTAATTTTTTAGATTATGCCCTAAAATGTACTATCAAAATGGACGGACAGCATGGATGCAAGGAACATACATCATGATGGGTCCACAATTAAGGATTCACAACCTCGGTGCCCGGCTCCTTCTAGGTTACCCACGAAAAATAAATAAATAAAATAAAACAGACAAACAAGGATTAAAAACAGAAGACAAGAAAAGAAAAGAGAAAAAGCAACATTGTTAAGTGAGGCTACGGTTTAGTGAACTGAGGAACATTTATGGTTGGTTGCTGGCTAGTGCAGTTACATTTTTTTTAGCCTGTCATGATATATATATATATATATATATATATATATATATATATATATATATATATGTGTGTGTGTGTGTGTGTGTGTGTGTGTGTGTGTGTGTGTCCCTTCCATCCACCTGTTTTCCTATCGCATTTCAGAGCATGAGCTAAGAAAAAGAAAAAATGAAGCAAATCCAAGCTATGTAAACCATTGAGGGAAACAATGGGAACTTATTGCCTTCCATTAAAAGCTTTTTACCACATAATTTTGTATCAAGCTGATGTGTTTGTGTTACCTTCATTCAGGTATGTGTTACCTTATGGACATGTTAGACGAAAAACAAACATTAGTGGGCCATAGGAAGGTTTTAACGGTGGGCATCATATGCTCACTTTTTCCTATGGTGTGGGCCACTTGAGCTTTATGTTAATCTCGTTTTTAGTCCTGTGCCTAAAAAAAAGGTAAATAAATGAATGGACAGTTTGATATAAAATATACATCACAGTGGGCCCATAAAGCTCGGGCCACGTTGTTGTGCAGGGATATCAGTCAAGCTGCGCATGTACTCTAGTCCCTTTGGGGGTCATTTAAATGACTGTATAATTTTAAATTGTAAATACTTTACACTGAAAATATATTTGGCTAACTTTTGATTTTAGTCACCCACCATGTCAGCCACATGGTTAGTCACACTGCACCCACCCATCAGTGGGGTTAGTGTGTCTTCTTGGCATTTCAAACCTAAGACCAGCGGTTGAAATGCCTAGGCGTCTTCCAGCTAGGCTAGAAGGCTAGACAAGTGCTAAAACACCTAGGCAACTTACACCTGAAAATATGTTTGGCTAACTTTTAAAGTGTTTACAATGTATAAACCATATTAACACTATATAGAGCTTGAGGTGGTACCATGTAGAGATTAGGGTGGTACATCTCTCACCTAAATCGGTAAATCACATAAAAGGTACTTGATTTTCTTTTGGCACCTTAGGATATCATCAAAGCATAGCATGCACTCACTGAATGGATTGGATGTCCTCCACCACTCATAGTGGGCCCAAAATGCAATCTTAAAGTTTTTAATGGTGGACATGTCATCATTTCCTCTTTTGTGGTCTATTTGATGATCAATCAAGTTATTTTTATTTATTTATTTATTTTTATTTTTTGAGGCCATAAGAGAACATTATGGGAAGCACATGATGGACAAATTAGATGTGCCATATATACACATTACAATGGACCCCACATATCATGAGTTTATAATCCATTATGTACTATTATACATAATATTTTTTTAGCTACAAGACTTTAAATGAAATTTGAAACATAGCTTTTTGTCAGGTTTTAAATTACTTGTATGAGCTATCATGTGTTTACAACCTATAAAGCCTTTACAGGAACCATCCCTGCAAGCCGGTTACCTATAATCCGTTTCCAACTTAAGGATTAATTTACTAACAATTAATGGGCGCTTGTTGTTGTTTGCTGAACAATTATTAAAGTTGTCACTGGCCATTGCACAAGAGAATAATAATAAAAAGGTTTGAAGTGTAATTTGTTAGGGGTAAATCTGACTGTGTCCCTGATCATGAACCCGAAGATGCGCAACCATCAATATGTGGCCCACGAAGGCCAGCTCAGCACACATGTTAAAGAAAGTATCTAAGCTTGTCAAGGCGGAAAGTCCTCATACTCATCTACAGCTCTGGATACAGTTCTGAGGCCTCGACATCGGCCTCAGATAACGAACAAAGTCCTAAAGACTCAGTTTCAAGCTCAAATAGTGGAAAAGGCCTGAGGCCTTGGCTTCGACATCAGGTGAGGACATAAAATTGAGGCCTCACCCTCGGGTATCAACACCTGCATATGGTAATCTTTCTATCCTAACAACTCAACTGAGGACGCCGAGTGCTATCCGCACCAGACGCCCTCAAATATGAGCACTTACCATACCACCATACGGAGATAATGATTAGCACCGAGATACGTAGGATCCGGACGTGACAGGCACAATCTCTCCTAATCCAGAAACGTATCCTAAATGTGATCTACGGATCCATTCCCATAGGTTGTAATCATCAACTATAATAGGACACCTCCACATCACCTCTAGGTACACACTACGTTATACGCAACCCTATACACAACTAAGCTGGTACGCTCAATCACCCCTCAACGCACGACCGACACCCCCTCACGATCTCCCCTTATGGTTGTAGGTCTGGCCAATCAGCATCGTTCATCACCGTGTCCCCATTGAGCAATGATGATCCACCATTGATCCTTAATCAATATCTGTCATCCACTTGTGGGCATTACCAAATTGGCACAGTCTGTGGGAATGACTAGATCATTTTTGCTTATCTTGTTCTTTGTCATTCGATACCTTCTCCATCTTTTCAATGGCCCCCATGCATGAAACATGATCAACAAGAAAATATTCTTATCTAAGCATCAGTGTTTTTTTTGCTACTCAAACCCGAACCTGACCCCGACCGGATCACTCTACCAAAAGCACCCGAAGGTGCTGCCAATGTGTCTCGAACCTGAGACCTGTTGTTTGACAAACACGGACGTTAACTAGCTAGGATAATAGGCCTTTGAACTCATATCTTAGCATAGGTGATCATATATAATTGGCCATATATATTAAGATAAACATGAAAGCATATATGACCAATGATATGATCATCTAGAATATTTAAGAATTGAAGCAAGGGTGATCATGTAATAAGGTCATACATATAATATTAAAAAATAAACATATGACCAAGGCATAAATTAACATACATTAAGCCCAAAATTCAATAAGACTAGCTAATCTAAGCAGGATGCTAGTCTAGCATACACAAGATATTAACATAAGCAACAAATAATATACCATCAAGGCTAATGAGGCCGAAATCCTCTAATATGCCTATACGCACAGAAAAGATGCTGAAATCATCAGATTTACCTATAGTATCCAAAATTAAAGAGGCTAAATTTCTCAAATTCAACAATAAGCTCAAAATGAGGATCACTCAGATTTTAACTATTGAGCTCAAATTGTTGTCCTAAGGTCACCTATCCATTGACACCACGCCGCATCCATTTCCATACACGGTTGGTTGGATTTAGAAGGACTGTGTGACAACAGTTAAAGATCAATGCCTCATCTCATTTTCAATCAGCAAGACCTATAAGGACCAAGTGTAGTGTGATGTCGTTGATATGGACACTTGCCACATGATACTTGAGCAATCGTGGTAGTTTGATCGAGACATCACTGATCATGGAAGAGATAGCACAATTGCGTTTATCAAGGATGAAAAGTGGATTGTTCTCGTTCTCGCAATCCCTAAGGAGATCCATAAAAAGTCCAAGGTTGAAGGATAATCCCTTCTTCTCTTACGCAGTAGGGCAAGGAATCCTTGGTGGAAGAGAGAAGGGTGCAAGCCCCATTCGTCGCGAAAAGAAGTTGCTGTCACACTCTTGTTTTTTAAGCCGATGATGGTTCGTGACCCAATCCTAAAGCCAAACTCAAGGACAAGCTTTTTCCAAGTGAGGAGGGGGGGACTGAAGTAGGGAGTGGACACCATGACAAGGATGAGGATCGAGTACGTTTAGGACGGAGGTGGAACGGAGGAAGACTCAGAAAATTGCCCAACGACAGTGTCCGTCGACTAGTCGACCAGCCGAATTAGGATGAAAAATAGCCCGAACTCGCTAGACCAATTTTGTCCCTGTCGACCAGTCGGCCAAAGCCCGTCAATTGGTCAACTGCCAACTTTGACCGGTTGACGGCCCTCTGTCGACCGGCCGATAGTGTCTTACAAGATTGGGCAAAAATTATTATTTTGAAGATTTGTCTCCGATTCTTTTTTCATATTGTTTCCTTTTTAATTAGGACTCATTGGTTATGATTTTAGGGTTTCTAGGGCTTAGTTTTATCATAAATACTTGATTAAAACTTATTTTGAGTAGTTCATTTTTTATTAATACAACATAATTTGAGTTTTTACTCTATTCTGCTCTTAGATTCAAGTATTCCTTCATGGATTTGAAGAAGATTGGTTAAGGAGTCCCGATAGTTTCGTGGATTCGGAATATTTATCACGTGAGAGAGATGGTGATCAATCTCACCCAGCCTACACTGCGCCAACACATCATTAAAGTCTTCATGCTTAGCATTTAACTCCTTAAGGCAATTGAACCTGACAACCTCATTACTCATGGTGGTTAGCAGTGAAGAATGACTGCTAAAGGCATCAACCACCTTGTTTTGTTACCATAACTTGTGCTTCAGTACAAAGGTGAATTCCTGCAAACATGCAATCCATTTAACATCCACATGGTTCACATTAGGTTGACTATTAATAAACTTTAGGGCCTGATGATCGGTAAAGAGAATAATCTCCCGCTAAATCAGATAATGCCGCCAATGTCGTAATGCTTAAACCACGAAATACAATTTGAGCTCATATGTGGACCACTTCTTGTGAGCTTCGCTGACTTTCATTGTACAAGGTCACCAGTTTGCCTTCTTGGGATAATACTGCACCAATCCCAACATAGGATGCATCACATTCAAACTCAAATAATTTGTCCAAACTGGGAAGCACCAACACTGGAGTAGTAGACAACTTATGCTTAATTTTGGCGAAGCTTCTGGTAGCTTTGTTAGTTCACTTGAATGACCCCTTTTTCATATAGTCTATAATAAGTGCGACGATAGTGCTGAAATTTTGCACGAATCGACGATAGAATGTCACCAACCCGTGGAAACTCCTCACTTCATGGATGTTCGCTAGAACCATCCATTCTCTTATGGCTCGCACCTTCTCGTCGTCCACACGAATGCACATGGACGTCACAACAAATCCTAAGAACAATAAGTTGTCAATTAAAAAATTACATTTCTTCAAGTACAAGTATAACTTATTTTCTTCTAGGACTTGTAAAACCTGTTTGAGAAGGTCCATATGGTTCTTTGCGCTTTGACTATAAATCAGAATGTCGTCGAAGTAGTCCACCACGAACTGCCCAATAAAAGGTTTCAACACTTGGTTCATCAACCTCATGAATGTGCTTAGCACGTTTGAAAGACCGAAGGGCATGACTAACCATTTTACAGCCTTTCCTTGGTCTTAAACACATCTTCCATTCATCACCCAGTCGTATTCGGATTTGGTGGTAGCCGCTTTTCAAGTCTAACTTAGAGAATAACTTCGCACCTTCCAGCATATCTAGCATGTTATCCAGTCGCACAATAGGGAACTGGTATTTGATAGTTATTTTATTGATCGCCCGACTGTCAACACACATACGCCAACTCCTTTCTTTCTTAGGAGTCAACAAGGTTGGAACTGCGCATCGACTCATTTTCTCCCTAACAAGACCCTTACGGATCAATTCCTCCACTTGTCCTTGAAGAATTTCGCACTCCTTCGGACTCATCCAATAATGTGGATGATTGGGCAAGCTAGCCGCTAAGACAAGTTCTATCTGATGCTAAATTTCTCGCATGGGGGGCAATTGATTGGGTAAATCTTTGGGGCCATATTTCTTTGAATTTGTTTAATAATGGTTTTAATGTTATTGCTATATTAGTGGGCTTGATGTTTTCACCCTTCATGGCTAAGGTATACACCTTTCCTGTTTCTTTTGTTCTTTCATGAAGTCTCAAATGCCCAAGAGAGAATACCCCTCTACTTTAGAAGCTTCGAGTTGTTTCTCCAGTCCTGTAGCGGCGAGAATTGTCTTGCTATCATCTTTAACGAAGATATACACATTATCTTATACTTTGTGAACCGTATCATAGTCCGACTGCCACGACCGCCTAAGTATAAGTGGGACACCTACATATCGACCACATCGCAAACTACTTGGTCCTTGTAACACTTGTCAATTGAAAACGAGATTGTGCATCATTCAATTATCTTAGTTTCGTTCACCGTCTTGATCCAACTGATAGAGTAAGGTGAATGATGTTTCTCCATCTTCACCTATAATTTATCAACCGTCACTCGGGAGATGATGTTCTTGCTACTATTGTTGTCTATGATCACATCATAGACCTTGCAGTTCACCGTGCACCTCAATCCAAAAATGTTATGTTGTTGTGAGTGCACCTCCTTCTTCGGGGTGTATAATAGTCTCCGAACCATGAAAGACTTGTCGTTATCCTATGTTACCCAATCTTCTTCGTCTGGATCAACGTCAGCCTTAAGTTCATGTTCATCCACTTTCAAGTCCTGCTCAATGTCTTTCGCACTCCCATCATTAACAGTTAGGTTAGCCGTAGGACGTTGGGGGCAGGCATTTAATAGGTGACCCGGCTAGCCACACCTGTAATAGTGGTCAGGCCTTGGCCGATCATATGGATTCAAAATTCGACTCGGGCCTACAGTAGTCATCGTCCCACGTTGAAGCCTAGATGGGCCGCTTCCCAAATCTCTGTTTGTTGTCGTAGGAGGTTGAGTACACCCTCCTACTAGCTCTTTTCCCTTGGCCAGCGATGTGTTTTTAGACAAGCCCACATTAGACATCCTAATTGCGGGATAAGGGAGGGTGTTGGCCTGCTTAAGCTGAGATTCCGCATGAGTGGCCAATTTCACCACCTCATCCATGGTCTAGATGGGATCCATCTGAACTTGGTCATAAATTGTCAATCGTAGGCCGCCAATAAATCGCATGACCTGTTGTAACTTGGTCTTCGCCAAATCATTACGCCCTGCCAAGTGTTGGAATTCTTTGGTGTACTAGCACACCGGTCAGCTCCCTTGCCAACAATTCTGGTATTGCTAAAACAATTCCTAGTCGTAGTCGCTTAAGAGGAATCACGCGCATAGTAAATGCTTCATCCGTGGCCATGGACAGATAGGCACCTTCCCCTGTCATGTTTGCGCAAGTTGTAACTAATCCCACCATGCTGACGCACCGCTCTTCAGCCGATATGCAACTAATTTCACTTTATTCTCTTTCGGAACCTCCATGTACTTGAAAAAACATTCCACTTCTAACAACCAATCTACGAATTCCTTGATATTGAGTTGGCTGTTAAAACATCGAAGATTTGCTATAACTCTGAAATCCTGATCATTGTGATTTGCCCGATCATCTCCATGATTTTGCTGATGGAGAACAACGTTGTCGCCTTCTTCATTGTTGGAACTAGTATCGCTAGACATGGGACTGCGATCTATAGCCGACAACGCTCCACAACTACATGATCGCGTTGTCCAGCAATCAATGGTGGAGGATTGTCGCCATAAACACGTTGAGGTGTTAAAACCTCCATGATATGGTCAAGGGAAAACTGCAACCCTTGCATGGCTAACATATTCTCTCATTGCATCACCTCGAAAGCCGTCATTGTTATATAATACCTTGGAGCACTGTCCATAGGATGATTATCCGAACCGTCGTTAGAAGTCATCGACCCGAGGGAAAGTCCTTGCTTTGATACCACTTAACCCAGGTAGGGATGTGAAGAGGTCGATCACCCTCTTAGTCAAAGATAAGTACTTCGAATCCATGAAGTAACACCCGAATCCACCGGCAATTTTTCAAATCCACGAGAGAATAAAACGACACAAGTCAGAATTTTATTGAAAATAAAGAGAGAGTTAACCCTAACAATGAAATAAAGAGTGTTTAAATATTGAAAGGAACCCTAAAGCATAATTAGTAAGAATCCTAACTACAAAAGGAAAGAAAATAGAAAAAATGCACAAGTTCGCGCAAGACTGTCGATAACAGTTGTTTGACTACCCGGGCCTTCAGGTGCTCGGTCAGGCTACTAACAAGGCCCGGCCAGGTGACCGAAATACCCCAAAATTGTCCAAAGACCAAATTGAATTTTCCAAAGTGGTTTTGGGTGACCAATAGGGACAATCAGGTGACCAAACTGGGTGTCGGGCAACCGAACTGGACCAAAATAGTCCAGCAAGCTTCTAGACTTCTGGGAGCAATTTCAGGCTACCGAACTAGGCTGATTTCTAGGGTCTTTTCTTGGGCTCCTTCCTCCAGTCCATTCGAGCCATGTACGTGTCCTTGACCCATTCTACATCATGACACACATATAAAAGGTTGGAAGTTATCTGCTAGGTACCCTAACTGTGGTCCAACAGGTTAAATTGAGGCTTTCTCATATTATATTATTACTGAATTACAAACTAACACAATTTTTAGACGCAGAATTGTAAATACCTCTTATATATATATATATATATATATATATATATATATATATATATATATATATATATATAGTACAATGGTTTCACTACAAGAAATATGACTTTTACCGAGGAAATTTTTCCTGGCTAAATGTCATAATTTCCTCGATAAAAGTTATTCCCAACGAAAATGTTTGTCGCTGTTTTCGTCGAAATATTACCGATGAAATTAAATTTTTTGTCGGTAAATAGTTGACCATTTGCAACAAAAAATTTCCTCGGTAAAAGTCAACAATTTCGTGGCTATTGTTTAATTCGTTGGGAATTATGCGACTTTTACTGAGGAAAATTTTCCTTGGAAAAACTCTATGACCAAGGAAATGTTTCCTTGGAAAAGGTAGTAGAATTACCTTTTCATTGCCAACGAAATATTTCTTTGGAACATCCACTATCCCTGCCACCTGAAAGCATTCAATATCCCAATCACCTGATAGAACATTCAATATTCAATATCCCAATCACCTGATAGAACATTCAATCATATACCAATCAAAATGACCATTCAACCGTAATAATGCTTTGAATAAAATCGAAATGTCAATCCCACCGGTACATACAACCAACAAAAAAAAAAAAAAACAATTAGCACGAACATCCCTGCTATCACCAACTACAAAATAAAATAAAATACAATATTAGTAATTAATAACTTATAAATAAAACATGCAGTTAGGTGTTCATTTTTCTTTTTCAAATCACATTATGAAACTAAATACAACTTGAATTGAAGATTAAGACCATGTAGGCATGACCATGTGCAATTTCAACAGTTGGGGGCCCACCATTGATACCCCATGGACGACACAACTCTACTGCAAAGACAATTCTATCAATTCAAAACGTGGTCATCATGCATTCCTTAATCTTATCTGTCCATACATGGAAAGAGTGATTTGTGGAAACTGGTATTCTGTACATAACCTTATCATGGTGGGATCTACCCATTGAACGGTTCTGATCGTTCATATACATGGCCCAACAGGTGAACGAATAAGCGATTTTAGTAGTCCACCGACTACAATACCACACCTCTTATTCTTGAGGGTGATTTGATACTTTGGAGCTAGTTCATCACAACGAACCATCATACGGTCTTATAGATCATTTACCAGTATTAATATTCTATTTTTTTTAAAAGGTGACTCTGGGTGTTGTACTTATCTTTCATTCTCTGCAACCCGAGTACATAACAGCCTAGACCATCACCTAGGACATGAGTCTACTGTTTGATGCTTGGACAATGTTCTTGGTTGACTAATAGTTCCAAAGAAATTTATTTCTCTAGACTGATTTCTTATGTGCAGAAAGCCCACTTTTTTTCTTGAAAAATACTTCTATGCTGTGCATATATATACTCTACTTAATTCGTGGCTGGGTTTCTTAGAATCTTTTACCATGCTTTGATATGTATGAATCTTGGAAATTGTCATTCTATCCTAAAATGAATCCAAATGATCATTGGTGATGTTTGGACAATTTTAGTAGTGAGCTAGCTTTTATGCTATGACTCAATTCCCATAGGGGCTTCATCCCATTTAGGAAGTGGGTCCAAAATATTAGAAGGAAAGGAGGAAAACTCACCATCCCATTTCAAGGCTCCTTCGTCAACACATTAGAATACTTTATGCAAGGACTGAATGATACACATGGATTCTCTGCATTTCAACAGCTTTAAAAGGAAAGCCAAAAAGCAGGTATGGAAGATTAAAAATCAACATTACATGAGTCTCCATGCATCTCAACCAAATGATACAAGAAGAAAGATACATGTTTGCTTGTTGGAAGAAATAATGAAATAAAGGTGTTATCTGCGCATTTGGAGAACACAAAAGCAAGTACCTTCTTCTGGATTTGGTTTCTTGCCTATGTTTTGAGCACAAGCCATAGCTAACCTAACAGACCTTGCCTTAAATGCCTCCAATATGATGTCAGGTTTTGACCAATTCTCAGCTGCATTAAAAAAATAAGAAGAAGAAAACATCGCTCAGATGAATGCATCTTCCACAAAGATGACACTCAGCCTCATGTGAGAAAGCATGCATAGCAATTGTCCTTCAACTTTGACATTAGTAAGCTTTAAGAAACAAATTATTTGGCTGCAAAAAATGCCTCTTACAAAACATGCACCCTTCTAAAGGAAAATGTTGCATGCCTATTGGTAATTCCAGATCATCCTATAAGAAGAGGATTTTAGAAACATTTTACTGAAAACCATTCTTTCATTCCAATGAGCAAAATTCAAGCATCGCCGACTTATCTGCAGGTAATTGGAGACAAAACACATGAGCTAAATTCAAGCATCACTGTCTTTTCCATTTTTTCATGGAGAGAACACCAAAAGTTCATATTGTCTTCTTTTTTTTCTCCTCTAGAGGCCCAAATGTTAATAGTTTTCTTTTTGCCTAGAGAAAGAACAGAACTCATCAACTCTCAAGGACCATTCTCCTAAAGATGGACATGGAGACGTAAGCCCCGCATTGCCAAGAATTGTCACAATCAAGAAGCATTTCTTATTTGTTTAGATTATGCTAAATGGCATACAAGCATAAATGCAAATGAGCTTATTAAGAAAGAACATAGAAGCTACCTTATTAGGAGTAATGTTTATCGTCCTCCCAGCCAGACGACACACATCCATTGTTTCCTGCAAACAAGGAACTTCTCTGTTTTTCAGATTGTCTTGTTTTTTACAGTCTCACTTACTGGCCATTGAATAGTGATAAATGCTATTGGTGTGCTTCCAAACTGGGATGCCACATGCCACATCTTTACTACTTTCAATTTTGTATGTTTTCTTTGAAACAGGGCCCTTTCATTCATGAAGGTTTTCAACAAACAACCTGTGATGCTAGAGAGCAGAGAACACAAATCTGAGTTTTCACTTGCCATCAAAGAGCAAACAGAATTGTGGTACACTGGTACTCTAAAGTGGTTTGGACATTTCACCAATAAGCTTTGTGTGTTTATTGTGTGAAATAGGAAAGCTATGCCAAGGCCATCTGGTGGGTTTGGCTGCCACTTGTGAATCACAACATGTGCAACTGGAGCATTTTCATCAACAACTATAACAGAGTCCATTAATGTAAAAATAGTATCAACAGGCATATTGCATCACTCTAGATTTGGAACTATGTACTATCCCATCCTAAGGTATACGTAAAACAACAGTTTTGGAACCAGAACACATCAGCACCCAAGTAGCATGGTGATGGAAAAAACTTTTAGGAACTAGAATATGAAAGTACTTACTAGTTCGGGACTGAGCTCAAAGATGTTAAAATAACTACATGGGATCGTTTCACAGAAAAGCTAAGGTCCTGTTTGGTAGACACCTAAAAATGAGTATGTCCCAAATGGACATTTGGTCGAGCAGTTACTGTGCAGGTATGGGCAAATTATCAGCTATGTTCCAAATGGACATTTGGTCGAGCAGTTGCTGTGCGAGTATGAGCATATCATCAGCTATATCCTAAATGGACATTTGGTCGAGCAGTTGCTGTGCGGGTATGGAAAATCATTAGTAGAAATTTTAGGGTACCTAAATCGAGTCTAGATCCAGACTCCGGTCGGTACCGGATGCGTGGGCGTTAAAACCACCTGCCAAAAAAAAATTTCCACAAAAAACCCAGAAATTTGATAGACAACACAATCCAAAGCCAATCCCAAGGTATAAACCACACCTCCTTGAATCGAATTATATTAGGATAGCGAAATGATCTGTGATTTATAATCTCCCTCGCCATGCTCTCGTCAATCTGCAAAAATAAAAATAAAAACTAATATTTCTCATAACAGAAAATCGATTAACAAGACAGAAACAAAATTACCAAATTGCGACGAGCTCTCTCGTCTCCTTATTTCTCATAAGCCGGGAGACGTTGAAATTTCCAGATCCGATGTCTCACCACCGTAGAAGCAGGACTATGTGAGGTGTAAATACAGCTCCATCCCAAACTCATGTGGACGAGGTTATCCAATCGCATTTTTAACTATATGAAAAGAATTAAAACCCTAACAACAAAGAGCTTCACAAAATGCCATTTCAAACCCTAATCTTCCACAAGATTTCACAGAAAACAATAAATAAAAGAAAAAGAAAAAGAAAAAGAAAAGAGGAAGAGAAAAAAATACCTTGGGAGATCTGGTGATGCTCCTCGACAATCGGAGCCACGGCGAGAGAGAGAGAGAGAGAGAGAGAGAGAGAGAGAGAGAGAGAGAGAGAGAGATTTAGAGCGATGGCCGTGAGGGTGAGGGTGAGGGAGAGGGAGAGATCTGGCATGAGAGGAGAGAGAATGAAAGGTTTTTGAGAGGGAGAACGAAAGAGGGAAAATGTGGTTTCATTTGGGGGGACGCGGTTTGGCTATTAATGCTATGGGCCCCACCGTGATGTGTATGTTATATCCACACCACCGTACATCCATTCGGAGAGATCATCCACCGTGATGTGATCCACGTGTGCAATGCCTGTATGCATGTGTATAAATGGTCAATGTCTTTTATGAGGTTTGCTAATCCCACACGCGTGTCCACCACTACACATCACCCAAAGGCACGTGCAAATGTTAAACACGTGTGTGATCTGAGCCTTCCATAAGGTTGGAAATCATCCTTAGATACTCTGCTTCAAAACAGACAAAATGTACAGCTCACGAACTTACAAAGTAAATCGACGGTCAGATATCCTTTTTTTCTTGCTATTCATTTGTTTTGGTATGTTGTGGACCACCTGAGTTGTGAAATGGCCTGATTTTAGCTCACCTGATGGAAAACTCAAATCTCTCACACGTGTCTCACTGAAGGTCTCTCACACATATGGAATCAGCAAACAATTACTTTTGCAATATGCGATTGAAGGAGGAAGAAAATGGGGTCCACCTCTTCTGATCTCATTTAGAAGGAGGATACACGACCCGTGGACTGTTAATTATGACCAGTGGACCACATGTTTAGGTAATTTGGACCATTGGTATGTTGCATCCTAATATCAGACCAATCTTGTGAAACTTTTCAGTTGAAAGTATACAGTTGCTGTTTTTCTCAACCGTCTGTATGCGGGCCCAAAACTATCACAAGATCCAAGGCTTAGCCCAAAGCAAGCTGGACTTTAGTGGACCAACATAGCATAGCCCAACCGTCACGGAGCTTCGATAACGAGCTTTTGGAGGTGGGCGTGTATGGGAACCTTCACATACACCTGTTGCAGATTGATCTGGACCGTCCATTTAGCCTGACCCACTTTTCACGGTCTGCCTTGAAAACACCATACTGATGGGATGATCCAAACCGTCCAGTCAGCAGCATGCAAAAACTGATGAACAAGATTGTTCATAGAATATAGGTTCGATTATGAATGTTCAGGACCATCCAATTACGATGATTTAAACAGCAGCAGCAAATACCATTTCCGTTTCCGCAAAATGCAGATGGACTAGATTGCATTGGACCCCATTCCCAATTTAGGGTATATCGAAGGGTCGTTTGGATGCAGGTAATGTTTGGACCACACCTTACATCCATTCGGAGAGACCATCCACCGTTATGTGTATGTTAAAAAGTAACTTTTACTGAGGACAAATTTTTCGAGTAAAAGTGAGAATTATCAACCAACTTTCCTCGATATCTGAGGGCTTTTACTGGTGATTTATTTTCCTTAGTAAAACTAAGTTAAAACTATTGCATTTTTTGCTACGAAATAACTTTCCATTTATCGACGCAATTTAAATTTCGTCGTCATTTATAACTTTTACCAAGAAAAAGTTTTGTATTTAAAGGCTCCTATTTTATCGAGAAAAATAATCCTTGGTAAAATTCCTACTTACCCAAGACATGTGCATTTCATTGGTGATTTACTCTTTTACCGAAGAAGTTTCTCCTTGGAAAAAAATTTACTTTTACCCAAGAAAACTTTCCTCGGTAAAATGGACAATCACCAACAAAATTATAGGTTCTTAAGTAATTGGAGCTTTTAACCAGGAATATTTTCCTCGGTAAATGTAAGCTAAAACTGATCTTTTTAGCCACGAAATAATTCTATCTTTACCCAGGAAATTTTAATTTCGTCGATATTTATCCCTTTTACCAAGGAAAATTTTCCTTGGTAAAAGCACATGAGTATTTACCTACAAATTTTTATTTTCGTCGGTAAAAACATACTATTACCCAGAAAATTTGCTTCCTTGGTAAAAATTTCCTAGGTAAAGGTGATTTTTCTTGTAGTGTTTACATGCATGCACTCAGAAACTGTGCATGTGTGCACAATAAACAATCCAAGTTATGGCCTCAATATAGATGGATCATAATTTCAAAGATTACACTAGACTTGGGCCGTAACTGGCAGATGGGTAGCCGTCGAAAGGACGGCTTTCATGAAAGATAGGCAACAACTAAAAAACGAGTTAGCATTAATTAGCCGTTAGGATATTCCAATCTGTATATGGTCTGGCCATGATAGTGGATATCCGATGGCTTAATCTTAATCACTGAGTGTGCTTGGGCCATCATCTGCCAGAGCATCCAATATGTTCTACAACGCTAGCTCCATTAGGATGAGAATCCAATAAAAAAAAAATCAGATCCAAGACTCAGGTAGGCCACACTACAGAAACAACAGGGGGGATAGAAAGGTCCACCGTTGAAACCTTCCTACCGCTCAACTTGATATTTATATGCCATCCAACCCGTTGATAAGCTGATTCCCACCCGGATGAAGGGAAAACCTAAATATCAACCTGATTGAAAACTTTCGTGGACCTCAAGAAGATTTCAATTGTGGACGTTCAATCCCTACTATTTCTTGTGATGTGGCCTACTTCAGCCTTGGTCTGTGTAATTTTTGAGCTCTCATCCTAACCTGAGCCATAGAAATGATAGACAGAATGGTTTGACACGGACTCATGGTAGGCCCCCACAGAGTTTGGGGTTAATATCCAGCCTCTAAGTTGTGTTTGATTGGTGGATCCTGTTGGAAATCTGGTCAACAGAAGCAACGAAGAAGATCAAAGATCACTGCACAGCCACACAAGCAATCAATGCAAAAGCACATGAATTTTATGTGGAAAACCCTTGTGGGAAAAAACTACAGCACAAAGCGACACCTCTACTATGATAAACCGATGATTACAGAGCTAGAACTACCCGAGTAGATCACAAAGATGAACAAGACACTCAAAACTCTCAACCCCCTCTCACAATAACCCTAATCTCGTTTAGATCACCTAAGTATTGCTTAGCATGACTCCAAACACGATTAGAAAGCATATATATAAGAGTCCATTCGGATTTGGAAACGCGTAGCGCGAAACTGCGCAAAATACTCAAATCCCGCAAGTTCCCACGACTGGTTGTCAACCGGTCACAACTCGTCCAGAGAGTT
Organism: Liriodendron chinense; assembly: GCA_003013855.2. Taxonomy (NCBI): domain Eukaryota; kingdom Viridiplantae; phylum Streptophyta; class Magnoliopsida; order Magnoliales; family Magnoliaceae; genus Liriodendron; species Liriodendron chinense. The sequence continues at coordinate 8,869,652 of ML058389.1, forward strand.
TTTGCCAAAATCTTTTAAGTTCTTTCCTCAACTCAGACATGTCTGACGACCGGTCTGAAAATGCCAAAAACATCCAGAGAGTTTCTTCACAGAAACTGTCCATTGGCCGAATGGTCGTGCGACCGGTCGGTGGACTCATTTGATGAAGACTCTTTAACAAAGTCCACCGAGGCTTCAACACATCGAACCATCTTCTCTTCTCTTCATAGAGCCAACACCTCATCAATCATAGTCACCGCTTCTCATACATCACTTCATATTCGTCGAGCTTTCTCCAATCCCAAAGAAGTTACGCAGAACTTGAACTTCTCTGTATGGACCACCTTAGTCAGCATATCCGTCGGATTCACGCTAGTGTGAATCTTGTCCAGAGTCACATCTCCTTCCTTAAGCACCTATTGAATAAAATGGTGATGCACATCAATGTGTTTAATACATGAGTGATAAACAGAATTTTTAGCCAAATTGATAGCACTTGAGCTATCACAATTAACCGGTACGGCTTCCTGCTGAAGCCTCAACTGATTTATCATTCCTTTCAATCAAACAACTTCCTTGAAAGCTTTTGTTACTACCATATACTTAGCTTCAGTAGTGGAAAGAGCCACCATAGACTGAAGCTTAGACATCCAACTAATCACTCCACCCGATAATACAAACGAGTACCCTGAAGTTGATCTCCTACTGTCCACACTACCTGTGTAGTCAGAATCGACGTAACCAACCAACTTGTCCTTAGACTTTTCAAACGTCAAGACGTAGTCCTGCGTACCCCGAATATATCGAAGTAACCATTCATAACTTCCCAATGTTGTTTACCCATGTTAAACATTAATCGCTAACAACACTCATAGCCCTGTGAAATATCCGGTCTTGTACAGACCATAACATATATTAAACTGCCCATAGCACTTGAATAGGGCACATGAGATATAACATGCTTTTCTTCATCCGTTTTGAGATAATGTTTGGAGGAACGCTTGAAGTGAGCCGCATGGGGAACGCTAACCAGTTTGGACTTGTCCATCTCATACTTTTTCAATACATTCTCAAGGTATTCTTCCTGAAATAATCACATCCTGGTCTTTTTTCTGTCTCTATGAATATCTATGCCAAAAACCATCTTTGCAGCCCCCAGATCTTTCATCTCGAATGTCTCTGAAAGCAGAGTCTTCAACACATCGATATCAGACATGCTGTGGCTAGCTATAAGCATGTCATCGAGGTATAACACTAGTATGAGAAATTTCTCATCATTTAGTGTCTTGAAATAGATACAATGATCGTACTCGCTCTTGGTAAAGCCTTGACTCATCATGAAGGAATCAAATTTCTAGTACCACTACCTAGGTGACTGTTTGAGACTGTATAATAATCTCCTCAACCTGCAAACCTTGTTCTCGGCCCCTTGTACTGAATAACCTTCTGGTTGCACCATGTATATCTGCTCTTCCAATTCCTCATGCAGGAAAGTAGTTTTAACATCCATTTGTTCCAGTTCAAGGTCTTATTGGGCAACTAGCGCCAATACGAACCTGATAGATATTTGCTTCACAACCAGTGCAAAAATCTCACTGAAGTCTACGCCTTCACGCTGAGCATAACCTTTTGCTACCAACCTTGCTTTGTATTTATCATGTTTCTTCCAAAAAATTCACTTACACCCTATCACTTTTCAGGCCCACTGGAAGCTCCACAAGCTCCCAAGTCTCATTATTATACAAGGAGTCCATCTCATCTTGCATTGCCGTCTTCCACTTCTCATCATCTACATCCTGTAGTGCTTCTTTAAAATTAGATGGATCCCCCCCATTTGTAATGAGAGAGAATGTAATGTTCGAGTCATCCCTGTACCTTGCCGGTAAGTTGTGATCCATGGGTGGATTTCTTCGCACAGGTGGCTGCTCCACCTGATCCTGTTCCTCTGTCTGCCACTCAGTATCGGCCCGTGTCTTATATGTGTCATCATGTGTATCGACAAGTTCTGATGTTTCTGGTTCCTTTGTAGTATCCTCACAGAACAAAGAACCCTCATCGAACTTGACATCATGGCTCAGGGTGATCTTCCATGTGATAGGGTCATATATTCAATATCCATTCACACCATCACCATAGTCTACAAAGATCCATTTTCTGGCCCTACGGTCTAACTTATCTCTCTCAACTGATGGTACATGAGAATAAGCCTCACAACAAAAAACCCACAGACTTAAGTAGTCTAGCGTACAACCACTCCACACTTCCTCAGGGATTTTACATTCAATTGCCATAGGGGGTGACTGATTTATTAAGTAATAAGCTGTGTTAATGGCCTCAATCCATAGCTCTTTGCCCAACCTAGCATTACTAATCATGGATCGTGCTCTCTCCTAGAAAGTCTGATTCATCCACTCTACCACACCATTCTGCTCTGACGTGTGACGCACTGTGTTGTGCCTCACGATCCCCTCCTCCTTACAATACATGTTAACTTCCCTAGAAGTGAACTCATCTTTATTATCGATTCTCAAAATTTTCAATTTCTGCCTTAACTAATTCTCCACCATCGCCTTCCAATACTTGAACATTATGAAGATATCAGATTTATTTTTCAGAAAATAAACCTAAACCTTTCTACTATAGCCATCGATAAACGACATGAACCACGATGACCCCCCAACAGAAATAACTGGTGATAACCCCCATACATCGGAATAGACATATTCAAGCACCATTTTACATACATGTTTTCCCCTTTTAAATGAAAATCTAGACTATTTTCCATACATACAATGTTCACATATACTAAAGTTACAGATTTAAAGGAAGGAATCAAAGATCAGTCAGAGAGTATCTTCATACCTCGCTCGCTCATGTGGCCTAAGCGTGCATCCCATATACATGTAGACGTGGAATTTGCTACAGTCGCTGCAGCTCCACCTACTAAAGTGCTCTCAATCAATCTGTAAATGTTCACATGCCTCTGTCCCTTCATAATTACAAGGGCCCCCCTTTGAAACTTTACAGAACCGGTCAAAATTGGTGAACTTGCACCCTAATGCTTCGAGTGTACCAAGGGAAATTAGATTATTCCTCAACTAGGAACATACCTCACTTCTGTCAAGGTCCGTTCGATCCCATCGAACATCTTGATGTGCACAGTACCAATTTTCATAACTTTGCAGGCGTAGACATCGCCTAGAAATACCGAGCTTCCCTCATACTTCCTGTAGGAAGTAAAGATGCTCCTATCTAGGCACATGTGATACGAAATCCCGAAGTCCATGATCCACTCATCGTAGAGAGATCCAACCTTTGACACAGTCAAGACCTCACACACATCCCTACCTCCTTCCTCAGCTTCAGCGGTATTCGCTTCCCTAGAAGAGTCACCTGACTTCTACTTCTTATATTTAGGACTCTTGCAGTCCTTCTTCATGTGTCTAACTTGGCCACATCCCAACACTTCAACTTGCCTTTGCCCTTGCCCTTGCCCTTTGATTTGGATCGAGAACGTGACGATCTTTCACCTCGTTTACAATTCCTTCCTCTTATAAACAGTGCTTCGGAGGAGGAATTAACATCACTACTTTTCTGTCTCATAGCCTTCGATTGAAGGGCTGAGACAACGGTATCGACACTAATAATGTCCCTACCCATGCACAACGAGTCCCTGAGTGACTCATATGAACTAGGAAGTGAGTTTAACAAGATCAAGGCTTGATACTCATCCTTCATCTGCTCACCAAAATCGAGCAACTTGCAAATCAGTTTGTTGAACATGCTAATATTGTCCTCTACATTCGTCCCCTCCGCCATCTTCAAAGTGAAGAGTTGCATCATTACATACATGCAATTTTCTAGAGACTTCTTTGCATAGACGTTCTCTAGCTTGGTCCATGTCTCTACAACGGTCTTCTCCTTCATGACGTTATAGAGGACATCATCAACAAAGCACAATTGGATTGTGGCCATAGCCTCCTCATCCATCTTCGTCCACTCATCATCTTTCATCTCGGCAGGTCACTTTCCAAGGGCCTTTACGACCCCTTACTGAGTTAGGACGGTAAGCATCTTCTCCTTTCACAACTCAAAGTTGTTTTTACCCGAGAACTTCTCAACATCGAACTTCGTACTTGAAGCCATGAGATCGTTTCAGAAAACTTCTTCTTCAACCTTCCAATGATAGCTCTAATACCACTTGTTGGAAATTTGGTCAGCGGAAGTAACAAAGAAAATCAAATGATTACCGCACAGCCACACAAGCAATCAACGCAAAAGCACACGAATTTTACGTGAAAAAACCTTTCGGGAAAAAAACCACGACACAAAGTGACACCTCCACTATGATAAATAGATGATTACAGAGCTAAAACTACCTGAGTAGATCCCAAAGATGAATAAGGCACTCAAAACTCTCAACCCTCTCTTCCAATAACCCTAATCTCATTTAGATCACCTAGGTATTGCTTAGCATTACTCCAAACACGATTAGAAAGCATATATATAAGAGTCCATCTGGATTTGGAAATGTATAGCGCAAAATCGCGCAAAATACTCAAATCCCACAAGTTCCCATGACCGGTCGCCAACCTGTCGCAACTTGTCTAGAGAGTTTTTGCCAAAATCTTTCAAGTTGCTACCTCAACTCAGACCTGTCTGGCGACCGGTCTGAAAAATGCCAAAAACATCCAAAGAGTTTCTTCACAGAAACTATTCATTGGCCAACCGGTCAAACTCATTTGATGAAGACTCTTCAACAAATCCCACCTAATGACCAGTTTCAAGCAACTTACACGGACTATGTAAAGAGAATTGTTGGTCTGATAATTCAATGGCATCACATCAGCCGTTGAATTATTAATTTGCTACGGGTGAGGCCCATGAAACCTTTGATCTGACAACGGCCATCACTGTGGATGGACATGATCCAAAAGTTCCACATAACAGGAGAATCCTAGCCCTTCGATCTATAACATGCATTGGAAAAAAGACACCCATCCACATTGATAAAAAATGGGCCAAATTGGGTTGTCAATAGGCCGTCCACTCCATCCATCAGTTGAGATACCTCTTTTTCACTGTATATAAGAAAAAAAGCTCAATTCAACACTCAAGTGGGCTGCACCAACAAAACAACATAAATCACAAATAAAACCTTCAAATTCATAGTATGGTCACGTGAGTTTTTTTAGTCAAGTTGAGTTTTGGATGACTCCTGATGAGCTCACCTATAATGACTAGTTTGGGTGGAATATAAACTACACAGTATGACCCACCTGCGTTTGAATCAAGTTGAGTTTTAGGATCACTCATGACAAGTGGCCACGTCACCATTTCACCCTTCTCTGTGGCCAAACTAAGATTTTGATTTGTATGAATATTGAGTTCATGTTTTAACATGAGATGCCTTGGTGCAGCCGTAGGTAGGACGATATCGATCACCATCTCTCTCGTAAGATAACTGATCCGAATCCATGGATCTATCGAGCAAGCAACCCGATCTTCCTTGATCGCTCAAGGGGCAACTTGAAGAACACGAGCCAAAACAAAGAAAACTCTGAAAATTGTATTACAATTATGCAATAATGTTTAAAATAAAAAATAACACCTTATTTATACTAACTAAACCCTAAACTTCGCAGCCTAGGAGTCCTAATTGTAAAAGGAAAGAATATAGACTCCTAAAATGAGAAGAAAATCCGAAAATAGAAATTTTCAGGAAAGTTTTGGACGCTGGTTGACCAGTCGATGATTGGTCTGAGATGGTCGAGAGAGTTTCAGAAACTCTCTCGACAATGTGCAACCTGTTCACGACTAGTCTGAGGTATTTGGTCAGATGTGCGACAGGTCGGACGACCGGTCGAGATTTGGCAAAATCAGTCTAGAGAGTTTGGACCATTTTCCTAGTTGAACTAGACCTGTCTGGTGACCGGTCTTTGTTAGGTTCGACCGGTCGGCAGAGCCGTCTGCCCTATTGGTTTTCACTATCTTCAATCCTTTCGTGGTGGTCTTCCGTTGGTCCTTCCTTTGGTCCATTCTCATCATGTAGAGGTCTACCATGCCCTTTACATCAGTTTCCCCTCTCTGAAAAGAACTCGACCTGAAGTTCATAACTTCCACAAGCTCATAATATTCATAGAGGTTAGCGACATTTAACGTATGGGAGATCTCAAGTTCTTCGGGAAGATCAACAACATAGGCATTATCATTGATCTTCCAAAGGATCGGTACTGGACCAATCTTCTTGTATTTGAGCTTACTGTAGTTGCCAGTCGGAAAACGCTCCTTTCGTAGATAAGCCATCACTTGATCACCAACTTCAAAAACCTTGCTTCGGCGGCGCTTGTCTATGCCGAACTTATATTTATGATATGATTCAGACAATTTGTGTTGGACCTCTGTATGAGTTTCTGCGATATTCTCGGCCATATGTTCTGCAAGCAATACTTTTTTCAAGAACTTTGGGTAAGGAGATTAAGTCGAGTGTATGACATGGGGTCCTTCCATAGACAACCTGGAATGGGGACTTTCCTGTGGACGATTTGTCATATTGTTGAAGGAGAATTCAGCTTGAGGTAGGGCCAAGTCCCATTGCTTTAGTTTATCTCCCGAAATACTTCGAATGAGATTACCCAATGTTCGATTCACCACTTCAGTTTGTCCGTCTGTTTGTGGATGATACGGACTATTAAATTGTAATTGAGTATCAAATTTGCTCCACAAAGTTCGCCAAAAGTGACTAACGAACTTTGTATCTCGATCCGACATAATGGTCTTTGGGATCCCGTGCAATTGTACAATCTCCCTGAAAAAAATTTGGCTACATTCGATGTGTCGAACTTCTTTTTGCAGGGGATGTAATGGGCCATATTCGAAAATATCTCTACCACTACAAACACAGAAGTGACACCTCATTGTGTTCGTGGGAGACCCAAGATGAAGTCCATGGAGATATCCTCCCATGAACCCTCTAGCAGAGGCGATGGAGTGTAGAGGCCTGTATTCTGAGAATGCCCTTTGGCAGTTTGACAAATGTGACACGGTACGACCATCTTTCCTACATCCCGGCCTAAATGGGGCCAATAATAATGCTCTTCGACTAGGAGTTTTGTCTTGTCACGACCCAAATGGCTCCCTAAGCCACCACCGTGTAACTCGAGTATTATTTTGTCGCGAAGGGAACATTGTGAGATGCATAATCGATTCCCATGAAATAGGAACCCATCTTGAATATGAAAATCACCGGGATGGTTGTTCTTACATTGAGACCATGCTTCCTTGAAGTCTTCATTTTTGGCATATAATTCCTTGAGGCAATCAAACCCAGTCACCTCACTGGAGGCTCGGCGACTTAGTGCATCAGCTACTTTATTTTGTTGCCCAGACTTGTGTTTTAACACAAAAGGGAATTCCTGCAAAAATGCAACCCACCTAGCATGCACATGACTGATGTTAGTCTGACTATTGATAAACTTTAAAGCTTAATGGTCGGTCTTTAGGATAAATTCCCTCTGAATGAAGTAGTGTTGCCAATGCCGGAGAGCATTGTACTACGGCGAACAACTCTATCTCGTACGTGGACCACTTCTTCCTAGCATCGCTGAGCTTTTCACTATAGAAGGCTATCAGCTGGCCTTTTTGGGATAACACTGCCCCAATTCCCATGTAGGACGCATTACAGTCTACTTCAAAAACCTTGTTGAAGTTAGGTAACACGAGGACTGGAGTTGAGGACAACTTTTGCTTGATTTCAGCGAAACTTCGATCGGCTTCCTCAGTCCATTGGAAGGGTCCTTTTGTTCATACAGTCTTTGATTGGTGTGACTATGGTACTGAAGTTCTTGACGAAACGGCAGGTAGAAGGTGGCCAACCCATGAAAGTTACGCACTTCATGTATGTTGGTCGGAGTGGGTCACTCGCGTATGGCCTTTACCTTGTCGTCATCTACTCGGATGCTCGTGGATGAAATGATGAAACCCAGGAATAGCAAGTGATCTGTCAGGAAATCACATTTCTTCAGGTTCAAGTAAAGCTTGTTGTCTTGAAGTACTTGAAGTACTTCCATGAGATGTGTCGTATGAGAAACTTCATCTTGACTATAAATAAAAATATCATCAAAATAAACCACTACAAACTTGTTAATAAACGGTTCCAGAACTTGATTCATAAATCGCATAAAGGTATTTGGTGCGTTCGATAGCCCAAATGGCATGACAAGCCATTCATATAGGCCTTCCTTGGTCTTAAAGGCCGTTTTCCATTCATCACTTGGGTGAATCCGGATTTAATGATATCCACTTCTCAAATCTAGCTTAGAAAATATTTTAGGGCCTTCCAACATATCCAACATATCATCTAGTCAAGGAATGGGAAATCTTTATTTCACAGTAATTTTGTTAATAGCTCGACTGTCTACGCACATCCGCCAACTCCCATCTTTCTTAGGAGTTAATAGTGCTGGAACGGCGTAGGGACTCATGCTCTCCCTCAACATTCATTTCTTTAATAAATCATCCACCTGGCGTTGGAGAATTTCACTCTCCTTGGGGCTCAATCGATAATGTGGCCAGTTGGGTAAACTTGATTTTGTGATGAAATCAATGTGATGTTGCATATCTCGCGTTGAGGGCAGTCCTTGAGGAAGTTCTTCGGGCCACATGTTGCTGAACTCATTGAGCAAAGGATGGAGGCTCAGAGGTATAACATGTTCTTGGGAACCTTTTGCTTTTACCACCATTGTATAAATTTCACCCATCTCTTTCACCTCTATCTCCAACTCTCTCATGGCAAGGAGAGAGCTCCCCTCCACTATGGAAGTCTTGGGGTAACTCTCAGGTGGCATGGGAGCGAGGATACGCTTCTTCCCATCTTTTATAAAAATATAGACGTTGTACCCCCCACGATGAATAACATCCCAGTCCGATTGCCATGGATGACCAAGGAGAATGTAATATGCCTCCATGTCAATAACATCACATAATACTTCATCTCTGTAGCCTCTACCAATGGAAAATGAAATCTAGCATTGGTCAGTTACCTTGGTGTTGCTAACTTTCTTTATCTAGCCAATAGAGTATGGAGAAGGATGTTTTGTCGTCGGTAACTTGAGCTTGTCCACCACCATCTTGGATACTATGTTCTCGTTGCTCCCACCATCGATGATAACATCGTAAATTTTTTCGTTCACAGTGCATCGGGGGAGGAAGATGTTATGGCGTTGGGGGTGGGATTCCACCCTTGGAGTGTAACAAAGACGTTTAAACCACCAAAGATTCTCCATGGTCTTGCTTGATCACGTCAGCTTCCTCTTCGTATTCTTCATCAGCTTGATGATCATTGCCCTCTTCGGGCTCTTCTTCAGCGAACTCCCCTTCATTCATGGCCAAATTGGCCACCGGTCGATTCGGGCATGTATTGGACAAGTGACTAGGTTGGCCACATGTCTAGCAATGATTGGGTCGGGGTTGTGCATAAGGATTTGGGGCTTGACTCGACCCAACCGTGGGTGCTGCATTGCGTTGCGGTCTTTGAGTTCCGACTCCCGCTCCTCGAGTCACAGTCGTAGGAGGCGATTGGACTCGTCCCCCAGTAGGTCCTTTTCCTTTGGCTTGAGGAACCTCTTGTTCCACTGTGAGAGGAGTCGCTCGGGATGAAGTATATGATCGCGTAGGAACTCTTGTAAGACGAGTTTCAACGTCATTGGCGGCTTGTAGCGCATCCCCCACTGTCCATATCTGTTGCATATGTACTTGATCCCGTATATTAAGCCATAAACCTGGCAATCCTCTGAGCTTTTGTTTCATTCAAGTCGTTACGAGATGTTAGCTGATGGAATTCAGCGGCATACTCTTCAACAGTACGGTTGCCCTGACGGCAATCCTGATACTTTCTGAATAGGATATGCTCATAATCAAAAGGAAAGGCTCCCGAATAAGTTTTCACATCCGAGGCTATGATCGGATGGGTAATTTGTTTTGTCGGATGCAGGAGAGCTATAATTGCTCCTACCATGCCGAAGCACCCGAGTTCAACTTGTATGGAACAAGTTTAACTTTCCGATCTTCTTGGACTTCCATGTGATTAAAAAAAATTTCTACTTCTGTTAACCAATCGAGGAATTCTTCAATTCTCAGCATACCATTAAAAGAAGGGAGTTCTCCCTTACCTCTGTATCGATAATCATCACGATTCTCACGGTCAAAACCACGTGCCTGAGGCCGTGCAACGATCTCTTCGACTTCATCATCGCTGCCACCCCGAGATGCATAACCATGCTGTCAAATAACGACCGGAAGGGCTGGACGATTCGCTGGATTATCCCTAATAGCCATGGCACATGGTTGGGTAACCGCTGGAACTTACTACGGTGTTATTACATTCACGATTTGATCAATGGACTCCCGCAGCCCTTGCATTGAAGTCTCCATCGATCTCTGGAGAAGCTCTATCTTCTCTACTAGAAACACAACTCCCTGATCACCATGAGAGGAGTTGTTGCCTCGATTGTCGCTAGAAGCCATCACCTGAGGGAAAGCCTAACTCTAATACCAACTTGGTACAGCCGTAGGTAGGACGAGATCGATCATCGTCTCTCTCGTAAGATAACTGATCCGAATCCACGGATTTATAGAGCAAACAACCCGATCTTCCTTAATCGCACAAGGGGCAACTCGAAGAACACAAGCCAAAAAAGAGAAAACTCTAAAAATTGTATTAAAATTATGCAATAATGTTTAAAAATAAAAATAACACCTTATTTATACTAACTAGCCCTAAGCTTCGCAGCCTAAGAGTCCTAATTGCAAAAGGAAAGAATATCAACTCCTAAAACGAGAAGAAAATCCGAAAATAGAAATTTGTGGAAAAGTTCTGAACGCTGGTCAACAGGTCGGTGACTAGTCTGAGTTGGTCCAGAGAGTTTCAGAAACTCTCTGGACAATGTGCGACCTTTCCCTGACCGGTCTGAGGTATTTGGTCAGATGTGCAACTGGTCGACTTTGGGCAAAATCAGTCCAGAGAGTTTGGACCGTGTCTAGAGAGTTTGGACCATTTTCCCAGTTGGACCAGACCTGTCAAGTGACCGGTCTTTGCTCGGTTTGACCGGTCGGACGACCGGTTGGCAGAGCCATCTGCTCTATCGATTTTCACTATCTTCAATCCTTTCATGGTGGTCTTCTGCTGGTCCTTCCTTTGGTCCATTCTCATCATGTAGAGGTCCGCCATGCCCTCTTCATCAGTCTCCCCCCTCCCTGAAAAGAACTCCACCTCGAGTTCATAACTTCCTCAGGCTCATGATACTCGTATAGGTCAGCGACATTTAACGTATGGGAGATCTCAAATTCTTCGGGAAGATCAACAACATAGGCGTTATCATTGATCTTCCGAAGGATCGGTACTGGACCAATCTTCTTGTATTTGAGCTTGTTGTAGGTGTCATTCGGAAAACGCTCCTTTCGTAGATAAACCATCACTTGATCACCAACTTAAAAAACCTTGCTTCTACGGTGCTTGTCTGCACCGGACTTTTGTTTATGATATGATTCAGACAATTTGTGCTGGACCTCTGTATGAATTTCTGCGATATTTTTGGCCATATGTTCTGCAGCAATACTCTTTCCAGGAACTTTGGGTAAGGAGACTAAGTTGAGTGTATAGCATGGGGTCCTTCTGTAGACAACCTGGAATGGGGACTTTCCTGTGGATGATTTGTCATATTGTGGAAAGATAATTCATCTTGAGGTAGGGCTAAGTCCCATTGCTTTGGTTTGTCTTCCGAAATACTTCGAATGAGATTGCCCAACGTTCTATTCACCACTTTAGTATGTCCATCTATTTGTGGATGATACGCACTACTAAATTGTAATTACGTATCGAAGTTGCTCCACAAAGTTTGCCAAAAGTGACTAACGAACTTCGTATCTCGATCCGATGTAATGGTCTTTGGGATCCCATGCATCGTACATTCTCCCTAAAAAACAAATTGGCTACATTCGATGCTTCAAATGTCTTTTTGCATGGGATGAAATGGGCCATCTTCAAAAATCTGTCTACAACCACAAACACAAAATTAGCACCTCGTTGTGTTCGTGGGAGACCCAAGAAGAAGTCCATGGAGATATCCTCCCACGGACCCTCTAACACAGGCAATAGAGTGTAGAGGCCTGTATTCTGAGAATGCCCTTTGGCAGTTTGACAAATGTGACACCATGCGACCATTTTTCCCACATCCCGGCCTAAATGAGGCCAATAATAATGCTCGTCCACTAAGAGTTTTGTCTTGTCACGACCCAAATGGCCCCCTAAGCCACCACCGTGTAGCTCGTGTATTATTTTGTCGCGAAGGGAACATTGTGGGATGCATAATCGATTCCCATGAAATAGGAACCCGTCTTGAATATGAAAATCACAGGGATGGTTGTTCTTACATTGAGCCCATGCTTCCTTGAAGTCTTCATCTTCGGCATATCATTCCTTGAGACAATCAAACCCAGTCACCTCACTGGATAATGTAACAAGGAGGGATGCTTGGCGACTAAGTGCATCGGCCACTTTATTTTGTTGCCCAGACTTGTGTTTTAACACAAAAGCGAATTCCTACAAAAATGCAACCCACTTAGCATGCACACGACTAATGTTAGTCTGATCATTGATAAACTTTAAAGCTCGATGGTTGGTGTTTAAGATAAACTCCCTCTAAATGAGGTAGTGTCGCCAATGCCGGAGAGCTTGTACTACGGCGAACAACTCTATCTCGTACGTTGACCACTTCTTCGTAGCATCGTGATAAGCACCTAATATTGTATAATTAACCCTGGTTGTTAAGGGCATTATCATTGTTTTTTCGGTTAATTATCCCTCATTAGGTGAATTTTCTGTCTTCGGGTGATCAAGAGAGGTTGGACAAGATCCGAGCCAATCAAGACGATTAAAGGCCCTAAAGTGATCAAGATAAAGTATGTGGCGATCCTGAAGGAAGTCAAACCGTAAAGATCGAAGGACCATCATGTTCTACGGTTTGGACTGTCAAGATTGGATGTCCACAATGTGGGGCCAACCATTGACCAACATCAATTAAAGGACAGTGTCAATCTCACCATCAATGGCCATGTCTAGCTGTGAAGCCTTTCCACCATCCGGGAACCAATTGATGGAGATTCTGTCCCCACCGTTCATCTGAGCCGTACATCAATTGCTAAGATAGTTGGAGATCCCAACTCTCAACCATCCATTACACCGTCCACCACTCCCATCCAGTTCAAGGTGGTTGGGCCCCTCAAGATCCATCGTCCAATCCCAGATGGCCCACATGTGCTGACCTTCAAGTGGACCGTCCACATCAACCAGCACTCCTAGATGCCAGCGTCCCTGATCACCAGCAGCTTCTACCATACACCATCTTCACCGTCCAGCAAGTGGGCCCCATTCAGGAACTCAAATATCCAGCAGGGCTTGCACGTGCCTCAACAGCAGGCCCACCTTCCTCAGCTCCCACACGTGCAGCCCTCCTACCATGATCTGTTGTCCACCTCTTCACCATCAGATGCCTTCAACTACTACATCTTCGTCATCCACCATATGGGCCAGCAATAGGAGAACAAATTCACCATCCATCACAGCAAGGTGGCCTACCACACTTTCCAAGCCATCACATGCACGTCCATCACAGCCCATCATCCAGGGATGTCCAGCAAATTCTCCACTGCAGCACACCTGTTGTGCATCACCATCAACACCGTCCATTCATCTTTGAACGGCCAGCATCAAGTGGACCGCCCATCTCCAGCATGTGTAGAGCTGGACATCACACCGTCCACCAGCATCAACCGTCCGACCAGTTCAACGTGCAGCAGATCGCCCAACAAACTGTTCACCGTCCAAATGGAGATGATCTCTCTAAAGTCCAAAGCAGGTGGACCATCACCATGATCTTCACCGTCCAAGGCCACCCAGCCTTCATCCGTGTCTAGCTGGAAGGTGGGCCACTTATCAAACCAGCTTCATCACGTCCAACAGTGGACGTCCGTCCAGCAACATCTAGCCATCAAGTGGACCCCACTACATCAAGACCAGCTGCAACTCCTCCTTCATCAACCGTCCACCTGCTACAGCATTGTTGCATCTCAGTCGTCTAAGGCCATCACACATGCTGACCTCTAGCGTCAGTAGTCGTCCATCCATGTGTGACCAGCTTGAAGACATCAACCCACACATCACCATCACACAATCATCCAGTTGTGGTTCAACCGTCCATCTCAACCAGAACATGAAGACTCTACTCAACACCGTCCATCATCTAGAAGCATCCCACCTTCAATGGATGGTCTAGATTGTCCAGATTCTCCATGTCCAGCTTTTGGACTCAGGCAACTCCAACTCTTGTGGACCCAGTTAACTCACCTAGTTACGTTCCATCCTTGGGCCAAGAAAATGCTCTCTCCATCTCTTCCATCCATGAGCTCCAGACCAAAAAGAAAAGTTTTCTTTGGACACTCCAAGCATAACTCCTAACCCAAACCTAAAAAGCAAATCCATTGGCTTGAAAGTGCCACCTCATCATCCAAGCCTAACTCCATTCCCAAACCTAAAGAAACTTTTGGTTTAGGCTTGGAGTGCTACCTAGGCTTGGAACCTCCCAAAAAATCTAAAAAAGGAGCTCCACTCCTCATTCTCAATCATCCCATCCAAGAGTTCTCTCTTCTTTAGTTTTCTTTCTTTCTTTTGTAGTGTAGTGTAGTTTTTTTTCTTTGTAGAAGTTTTAGTCTTCCATTGTAGCATGGTTGGCTAAACCTCTGGCTAAGGCTAGGGGTGAAGCCTTTGAAGAAATTTGAAAGCTTTTGTTCTTTTAGTTCAACAATGGTGTGTGAATGTTGGAGTTCTCTTTGGTTGATTGGTTTGATTATCCACCTCGGTGGACACTATTGTTGTGTAAGCCTCTTGATCCATCGTCAACTCCGGGCACGTTGGATGCTTGGGATCCCTTGCACACCAATTAGCTAGTTCATGATCGATAAAGTCCTTTGATCCATTGTCGACTCCGGGCATGTTGGATGCTTTGGATTCCCTACGGTCATCGAGCTAGTGCAGGTAAAGTCATCGATCTGTAAAATCCCTTGATCCATTGTAGACTCCGGGCACATTGGATGCTTTGGATTCCCTGCGATCGATAGACAAGATCTTAACAGTTGGATCAATCAATCAAAGCCTCCTACCTTGTAAGTATGCATTTGATCGTATGAATTGTGATCTTATCGGTTGACTTGTTGGAAAAGTAGTTGATCTGTATAATTTCTTGATCCATTGTCGACTCCAGGCACAGTGGATGCTTGGAATTCCCTGCGATCAACTACCGAGTGCTTCAGGTCAAATCAATCGATTTAGATCACCATCTTTTATGAAATATGCAAGTGGTTTAACCGTTTTATCTTCCAATTGGAATGAATCTTTATTCGATTCCAGTTGAGTTATAGTTGGACCAATGAATCAAACCTTTTGAATGAATCAAAGGTGGATCCCTAATGCCTTAGCCCCTTTTCTATTTTTGTCTTTCACCACACACAACTTACTCCACTCTTGTAGATTAAACCAGATTTCATCTCTCTCATCTAAACTAATTCCTCTAAGTGTTCTTAACCCCAATCCATGTGGATCGACCTCGGTCTTATCGAGTATTTTACTACTTCGCTACCTGCACTTGGGTGTGCAATCTTCGGGTTGTAGCAAGTTTTTGACGCCGCTGCCGGGGATTGGCATCGATTTAAGAATATTTTTGGAATTAGTTTTTGTACATATTTACTAACTTGTTTGTTTTATTTTTAAGGATTATCAATAGCTGTACATTCTTCTTCTCGGTGGTAACATCCTTCCTTCTTTCCTCTTTTACTATTCTTTCTAGATTTTCTATTGTTTTCAATTAGAGTGTTATCATGCCCATACATGAAGAATGGACACAAAAATACGCTAAAATTCTTTCAGAGGATGAAAGGCAATCAAAGCACAATGTTAGGGAACTCCATGCGTGATTATTTACATGAGAACAATACACGTAAAGTTTCATCCGGTAAAACGCTCTGTGAGTATTGGAATGAGAACAACATATATGATGTTCCACCAGTTAAAACACTGCGTGAGTATTGGAATGAGAACAACGTATATGATGTTCCAGCGGTTAAAACACTGCGTGAGTATTGGAATGAGAACAATGTATATGATGTTCCACCGGTTAAAACGTTGCGTGAGTATTGGAATGAGAACAATATATATTATGCTCCACTGGTTAGGTCGATGCGTGATTGTTTGTATGGCTATGCTTATCAACAACCATATAATGTGTCATCATACAATGCGAACGAACCTAATTGGCGGAAGTATCAAATCAAAATTCCAATTGGAGAGACGGACCAACAATGAATGTTAACTATCCCCAAGGGCCCCCTATTTATGTGTCTCCACCGAAAAAGGCCCTCGAGGATACATTGCAAATGGAAAGCACCTCGCAGATCATCAATGAGATGGAAACATTGACTGAGCACATGGAATCACACCTCACTAATGAGGAGGAAAGGACTCCCCTAGTCCAACCTCCGTTTAACCTAATTGAACAACTCGAGGTGATTGATTTCAGTTCTTCCGATATACTTGTTGAGCGTGACGAAGATACTATTACCTTTAGATACAATGAAGAGATTCTAATGAAAGTTGACGAACCTGAGGAATCCGAAAAATTTGAGGGTGATAATATGATTGGTGATGTTCAACAAGATGAAGACTCAGAGTGTGCTTATGAGCCTGTGGTCTCGTTTTCCCAGAGGTTAATCTCTTCTGAACCTCTAGTTAACAATCATGCCATGAAAATTCCCCAACAAAGTGATTTTGATACAATGCACCAAACTGACATGCCCAATTTCATTATTGATGAAGAGTTTTCCTGTATTGAGTGTCCTAATTCTTTGGAAGATTGCTTGGCTCGCTTTAAAGATTCGAATGATCCTATGATTCAAGAAATAGTGAAGGCCTTGCAAGACCCTGCTTCGGTGTATGAAAAGATGTTTCCCACTGATTCACACTTAATACCATCTATTGTGGAAGCACCAGGAGATTCTGATTGTATGGAGAAGACACCACCATTTGAAGAATCAATTGAAGTCTCTCCATCTCTTTGGTTCTTTCAGAATGAAGTGGACTATTACTGGGAAGATCCATTTTTGATAAACCATTGCCCAGTTAATGCATTAAGGAGATATCTTCTTGATGATGTCTCCTTTTTTCGTACATGTGGTAGAAATTGCTATTGGCCCATAATGATTAAGAACACCCATGTACATTGTCGAGCAGGACTATGGATGGTCCTAATGCGAAATTTGTTGAAATACATGATGATCCTGCTCCAGTCTATTCTCTTGATTTATCTCCTAGTCTGATGGAGATCCATTTCCCTGCTTTCCTAGGATAGATTAGTTTAGATTAGGATTTCTTGTCTTTGCTTATGATTAGGTATGAATAAACTCGCTCTTTGATAATTATCTCAGGTACTCTCTCACTCACATCCTCTTTTTGTTGTTGCTCTCATATTATGTTACATTGCATATTTTTCAACATTGAGGACAATGTCGAATTTAGGTTGGGGGGTGGGAATTCCTGCGAAATTTTATTGAGAATGTTGTTAAAATTTTCTAGTTTTATGTTATTTAAAAAAAAAAATCCTATGAATTTATGTGATTTTGAAATAATTTGAATAGTATAATGAAAAGGCATCCAGTAATGAGAATGTTAAAGCCTAGAGTTTTAGTTGCTTTAATAAATTTCAAAATTGAGTTCTTTCCATTAATTTTCTATTAGAAAATGATAAACATTGATTGAGTCATGAATTTTCACAGTTCACATCTAGCTTGCACTGCCAGGATTTGAGTTTGATACTATAATGTAGACTTGATTGTTGAGAATGCTAGGAACTAAGCCTGGAGATCCTTGTCTACTTTGTTAAAAAAAAAAAAGACTAAATAAATAAAAAAAGATGAGAATATTCATAGTAATTTGGGGCAAGGATTTTCATCCATCGTCGTTACCATTACAAAACATTACCATAGTACGAAGTGAGCCTTTTGGAGTCTTCGGCTATCGGTTCTTGATTGAAAAAAAAAAATCAAAAGCTGGAAAAAATATTGAAAAGAACAGTAGCAAGGTTCGGAATCAGTGACTTGGTTGATCTAACCATTCTCTTCAATCATCAGTGTTAACATGAAAGTAGAAGACTGAACCCCTAGTTGTGTTAAGGCTAGACTTCACCGTGCACCATGGAACTCAATGTTTAGAATGCTTCTATTAAATCATTAATGCTTTGAACTCGATTAAGTTGTTTACTAAGTGACCAGAATCTTCTCAAAACTATATGCCTTGGAAACTCTACTGATTAGATAACTTGAAGGATCACATATATACATTGAATCTTTTCTTCTCTTTATCTTTGTTTCATTAGGAAATAAGAGAAGTCTCGAGATAATTTCGATTGGTGAAAACTGTCCAGGATAAAATTGCTTGCATTATTTTGAAAAACCCTTGGATTAATTTCTCATGTTTTGGTCGGGACTAGCAAAATGCTGGTTGGGGGTGTGATAAGTACCTAATATTGTATAATTAACCCTAGTTGTTAAGGGCATTATCATTGTTTTTCTGGTTAATTATCCCTCATTAGGTGAATTTTCTGTCTTCAGGTGATCAAGAGAGGTTGGACAAGATCCGAGTCAATCAGGGCGATTAAGGTCCTAAAGTGATCAAGATAAAGTATGTGGCGATCCTGAAGGAAGTCGAACTGTAAAGATTGAAGGACCATCATGTTCTACGGTTTGGACCTTCAAGATTGGATGTCCACAATGCGAGGCCAACCATTGACCAACATCATTTAAAGGACAGTGTCAATCTCACCATCAATGGCCATGTCTAGCTGTGAAGCCTTTCCACCATCCGGGAACCAACTGATGGAGATTCTGTCCCCACTGTTCATCTGAGCCGTAGATCAATTGCTAAGACAGTTGGAGATCCCAACTCTCAACCATCCATTACACCGTCCACCACTCCCATCCAGTTCAAGGTGGTTGGGCCCCTCAAGATCCATCGTCCAATCCCAGATGGCCCACATGTGCTGACCTTTAAGTGGACCGTCTACATCAACCAGCACTCCCAGATGCCAGCGTCCCTGATCACCAGCAGCTTGCACCATACACCATCTTCACCGTCTAGCAAGTGGGCCCCATTCAGGAACTCAAATATCCAGCAGGGCTTGCACATGCCTCAACAGCAGGCCCACCTTCCTCAGCTCCCACACGTGTAGCCCTCCTACCATGATCTGTTGTCCACCTCTTCACCATCAGATGCTTTCAACTACAACATCTTCTTCATCCACCATATGGGCCAGCAATAGGAGAGCAGATTCACCGTCCATCACAGCAAGGTGGGCTACCACACTTTCCAAGCCATCACATGCACGTCCATCACAGCCCATCATCCAGGGACGTCCAGCAAATTCTCCACTGCAGCACACCTGTTGTGCATCACCATCGACATCGTCCATTCATCTTTGAACGGCCAGCATCAAGTGGACCGCCCATCTCCAGCATGTGTAGAGCTGGACATCACACCGTCCACCAGCATCAACCGTCCGACCAGTTCAACGTGTAGCAGATCGCCCAACAAACTGTTCATCGTCCAAATGGAGATGATCTCTCCAAAGTCCAAAGCAGGTGGACCATCACCATGATCTTCACCGTCCAAGGCCACCCAGCCTTCATCCGTGTCTAGCTGGAAGGTGGGCCACATATCAAACCAGCTTCATCACGTCCAACAGTGGACGTCCGTCTAGCAACATCTAGCCATCAAGTGGACCCCACTACTTCAGGACCAGCTGCAACTCCTCCTTCATCAACCATCCACTTGCTACAGCATAGCTGCATCTCAGCCGTCTAAGGCCATCACACATGCTGACCTCCAGCGTCAGTAGCCGTCCATCCATGTGTGACCAGCTTGAAGACATCAACCCACACATCACCATCACACAATCATCCAGTTGTGGTTCAACCGTCCATCTCAACCAGAACATGAAGACTCTACTCAACACCGTCCATCATCTGGAAGCATCCCACCTTCAATGGACAGTCCAGATTGTCCAGATTCTCCATGTCCAGCTTTTGGACCCAGTCAACTCCAACTCATGTGGACCGAGTTAACTCACCTAGTTACCTTCCATCCTTGGGCCAAGCAAATGCTCTCTCCATCCTCTTCCATCCATGAGCTCCAAACCAAAAAAAGAAGTTTTCTTTGGGCACTCCAAGCCTAACTCCTAACCCAAACCTTAAAAGCAAATCCACTTGCTTGAAAGTGCCACCTCATCATCCAAGCCTAACTCCATTCCCAAACCTAAAGAAACTTTTGGTTTTGGCTCGGAGAGCTACCTAGGCTTGGAACCTCCCAAAAAATCTATAAAAGGAGCTTCACTGCTCATTCTCAATCATCCCATCCAAGAGTTCTCTCTTCTTTAGTTTTCTTTCTTTCTTTTGTAGTGTAGTGTAGTTTTTTTTTTATTTGTAGAAGTTTTAGTCTTCCATTGTAGCATGGTTGGCTAAACCTCTAGCTAAGGTTAGGGGTGAAGCCTTTGAAGAAATTTGCAAGCTTTTGTTCTTTTGGTTCAACAATGATGTGTGAATGTTGGAGTTCTCTTTAGTTGATTGGTTCAATTATCCACCTCGGCGAACGCTATTATTGTGTAAGCCCCTTGATCTATCGTCGACTCCGGATACGTTGGATGCTTGGGATCCCTTCCACACCAATTAGCTAGTAAATGATCGATAAAGTCCCTTGATCCATCGTCGACTCCGGGCACGTTGGATGCTTTGGATTCCTTACGGTCATCGAGCTAGTGCAGGTAAAGTCATCGATCTATAAAATTCCTTGATCCATTGTAGACTCCGGGCACATTGGATGCTTTGGATTCCCTGCGATCGATAAACCAGATATTAACAGTTGGAGCAGTCAAACAAAGCCTCCTATCTTGTAAGTATGCATTTGATCATATGAATTATGATCTTATCGGTTGACTTGTTGGAAAAGTAGTTGATCTATATAATTCCTTGATCCATTGTCGACTCCGGGCACAGTGGATGCTTGGAATTCCCTGCGATCAACTAACGAGTGTTTCAGGTCAAATCAATTAATTTAGATCGCCATCTTTTATGAAATATGCAAGTGGTTTAACCGTTTTATCTTCCAATTGGAACGAATCTTTATTCGATTCCAGTTGAGTTATAGTTGGACCAATGAATCAAACCTTGTGAATGAATCAAAGGTGGATTCCTAATGCTTTAGCCCCTATTTTTATTTTTATCTTTCACCACACACAACTTGCTCCACTCTTGTGGATTAAACCAGATTTCATCTCTCCCACCTAAATTAATTCCTCTAAGTGTTCTTAACCCCAATCCCTACGGATCGATATCGGTCTTACCGAGTATTTTACTACTTCACTACCTACACTTGGGTGTGCAATCTTCAGGTTGTAGCACATCGCTGAGCTTTTCACTATAGAGGGCTACCGGCTTGCCTTCCAGAGATAGCGCTGCCCCAATTCCCACATAGGACGTATCACGGTCTACTTCAAAAGCCTTGTCGAAGTTAGGTAACACGAGGACCGGAGTTGATGACAACTTGTGCTTGATTTCAATGAAACTTCGATCGGCTTCCTCAATCCATTGGAAGGGTCCTTTCTTCATGCAATCTGTGATTGGTGCGACTATGGTACTGAAGTTTTTGACGAAGCGGCGGTAGAAGGTGGCCAACCCATAAAAGCTACGCACTTCATGTATGTTGGTCAGAGTTGACCACTCGCGTATGGCCTTTACCTTGTTGTCATCTACTCGGATGCCCGTGGATGAAACGACAAAACCTAGGAATTGTTAGTGCACTAATTAGTGCATCGTATTGTCGATTACGTGACTATGTAAGTCAATTGAGTCTTGTGAGCCTCGACGAAGATTGAAGACTCAAGACTTGAAGACCAAAGCAGCTTTCCGCACTCAAGTTCAAGCCAAATCAAGCTCGGAAGGTGAGTTGCTTATAGACAGCCTAGAGGATCTCAAAACACCCGTATTTATGGCATTTTAAACATTCTATCCTTAGCCATTTAATCCATGGTTTTAAGGTCAAGATGATCAGTCTTGGACCTTCATTAAGTACGTGCCCAACTATGAAAAACAATAGGAAAATCTCCTTAGTAGGGCACACATATTTCAGCTGGAAATCAGCTTGATTGTTGGGCTAGATAAGGCATGCCGACTGGCCGGTCACTGGTCCTTGACCAGTAGCATTAATAGGCAAAACATCCTCAGCCGACCGGTCTTATGACCAGCCGGACGACAGGTCGGATGGACCATCCGACCGGCCGGCCGACAGGCCGGACATGGCAAGAGTGGTCCAGAGTTGAAAAGTCCAAAAATTTTGTTGGGACAAGTCTACCGACCGGCCGGACAGTAGGTCGGCTGCCCTATCCGACCGGCTAGACAACAAGTCGGATAAGCCAAAACCAGTCCAGTGAGTTTGAGGTTTTTGGACCACTTACCCAACCCATTCGAGGGCAGGCCGACCGACAGGTCGGACCTCAAATCCGACTGGCCGGAGGGGGTCCCAGGCAGGTCGGAATATGGCTGTTTTATATCCATTTGTACTCATTTTTGGGCCTCTATAAAGGCATATCTTGAGGCCTTTATTGGTATCACTTGCACACCCATTTAGAGCATTAAGAGAGGCAATTAAGACCTTCATCTAATCTCTTTTGCTCATCATAGTCTTTAGTTCTTCCTTCAAACCTAGCCATTAATGGCACTACATTGAGTATTCAAAGCTCGGTTTGAACAATGAACTCAAGCATGGCATTTATGGCTGTCCCTATCATTGAATCTTCATCTTGAAGTCATTTATAGCCATTGAATGATCAGATTGATTGTTCCTTCATTAACCATTGCATTGTAATAGGCAAATGGAACATCAATACCTTCTCCCACCTACCCGGTACTAGTCTAGGATCATCGTATGCATTAGTAACTGATCGTGGGAGCTTGGAGAGGAGCTGAAGCATTTGTGGAAGCTGAAGCTACTCAATGGAGCTGAATCGGGGCTCATCTCTTGTAAGTGTTTAAGCTTATAGAGTCCATTGTTTGATTCCCCCTTCTTTGTTGAGATTGGGATCTAGAGATTGTGACCCAATCTCAAAGTTGTCTTTGAGTAGGACGTGTAAGTCCTTGCGTAGGCCTCCGACACGGGAGAATACGTGCGTGTCCTTGTGTGGGAGTTAAGGAGTCCTTATGTAGGCATTAATCTTGTGTAGGTTGTAAAAGTTGAGAGGTGAACCTCATCTAAAACCTCCGATAGTGAATGCCAATGTACTCAAAAGAGTTGGGTACTTGCACCGGGAGTGGAGTAGACTTATCGTCGAACCACTATATATCATGTGCAATGTGGTGAATGCATTTTGTCTATTATTGTCCCTTTGTTGATCAATCTTATAAGTGTTTAACTGTATGCCCATCTTATGTTTGTGTTGAGCTCAAAATTGTGCATATTCTAACCCCAATTCATCACATATTACACATGGGTTGCATGATTAAACAACTACTTTAATGCATGATTTATGATTGTAGGAATGAGATGGAGATTTCACTAATTCAAGGCTTAAGAGAGCACTTTACATACATTGAAGACCAAGCTTTGATGAGCCCAAGAAGAGAAGAAAAACCTTGAAGAAGTCCTGAATTGTCCTCAAAAAGCAAAGTGCAGACCTACGGGGCCATAAAAGTAAAATGTAGAAAGTTGCAGTTTCTGAAGATTGATCTAGAGATTGATCCGTTGATTGATCGCTCAGCCTGAGTGATTGATCGACAGACTTGAGCGATTGATCGCTCACAGTAGAAATTGACAAAATTGTTGCTGGATTGAAGTACAGAATTGCGATTGATCGCCCAGCCTGAGCGATTGATCGCCCAACTTGTAGATTAATCTACAGAATGCAGATTTTTACTCCCATCGATTAATCGCCCAACCTTGATCGATTGATAGCTAGGACCCACCGATTGATCGCTCAGCCAGTCGATCAATCGCTCAATTGCTCAAGTTCAGAAACTGCTATTTTCGGTCCGGATTTCTCTACGCAGTGCGAAAGTTTTACGCAATTTCTCAAAGATTCTGCGCCATGAAGGCTTGAAAGCTATAAAAGGGGTCCTCCACTACATTCCTAAGGCATCCTAGAAGAGATTAAGCACGGTGGGAGACGGCGGAAGTCGGATTCGGAGTTCTACAACTCCTCCTAGTTTGTTTTTCTAGTTTTATGCTTTGTTTAGTTGTTTTCATGTTTCCTTGTATCATGAACGGCTAAACCTCTTTGCTAGGGCTAAGAGGTGAAGCTTGTAGTGAATTTAAGATGTTTCAATTCGTTTGATTTGGTTTCAAATTGGATTATTAGTGAAGAACAATGGTTTGAAGTTTAAATAAAGTTCTAAGTAGATTTTCTTAATCTTATGATGGCTCATGGATGTTTAGAAGAATTGCTTGAGTTCTTAATTGTTTTGAGCTAGTCTAGACCTATATGATCCGAGGAATTGCATTCAATACGCTCTAGACCTATGATCCTCATGTGGGAGCTTCA
Organism: Liriodendron chinense; assembly: GCA_003013855.2. Lineage (NCBI taxonomy): Eukaryota > Viridiplantae > Streptophyta > Magnoliopsida > Magnoliales > Magnoliaceae > Liriodendron > Liriodendron chinense. The sequence continues at coordinate 8,894,314 of ML058389.1, forward strand.
TACCAAAAGTCTATTTTTCTAGAATTTCTGGATTATGTGAGATTGTGTATGTGATTTGGATCAAGTTCAAATCATGATCTAATTATGATTAGTGACAGAGTTTAATGATGATTATGATTATGATCTTAACCTATTGGAATTAGGATTGACCTATGCAATTGAGTGTGCTCAAGTCCTAACTTGAATTGAGAAAATCATGTACATGAATCATACATGTGATAGATTAATTATTTTAACTGCTCTATCATCCGATTAGATAGAACTTACTTTCAATTCTAGTTGAGAAAGTGAGAAACCATAGCGAATTGAGCATCAATGATTGCTACAAGTGGATCCGTGAACCCCTAGTGCCTTTTTATTAATTGTTTACTTTCAGTTTAGTTCAAAGTTACTATCTTCAACAAATTACTAAATCCTGATTAGTTAGTTCTTAAGTAGAAACCATTGGAAGTATTTTATGAATTCCTACACAAGTCCCTGTGGATTGACCTCGGTCTTACCAAGATTATTACTACATCGCAACCCTACACTTGGGGAAGCGAACAGTTTGACAAAATGCTCATATGCCATCTTTAAATGATTAATACAAGCATGCATATGAACTGTTTGACTAAATGCTTCTCTTAGAATAGTTGTCAATCGAGTTGGATCTTGGGTGATCAATTGCTATCATTTACATGTACTTAATTGTTAAATTATAGTATAAATGCAATTGAGTTTTTGAATTTGCAAGAAAAATTAAAAAGTCCTATTCACCCCCCCCTCTTAAGGACATAAGCATACCTTCAACCTTATCTCACTAGCGGTAAAACCGCAATTTCAATTGGTATCAGAGCGGGTTCCTCTATAAAGGCTTAACCGCCTAGAGGTTGATCCTAGAGTTAGCTTAAAAGTATGTCTATGGAAGACTCCACTTCTATCACCAAGCCATCGTTCTTCAATGGATTCAACTATCCATATTGGAAAGCTCGAATGAGCATCTTTTTAGAATCCGTCGATTAGGATGTATGGGACATGGTAGAATTTGGTTATAAAGTCCCAATGGATACCATAAGAAAGGAAGGTGAACCAAATGTCCTTAGAGAAGGTCATGTGGACTGATTTTGATAAAGCTCAACGTGTTTTTAATGCTAAAGGCTTGAATGCCATTTTCTGTTCAGTTTTTAGAAATGAATTTGCTCGCATCCAAAACTGTCAAACTAGTAAGGAAGCATGAGACTTTCTAGAAGCAACTCATGAAGGAACAACCATAGTCAAAAGATCTAAACTCCAACTCCTTACAACACAATTTGAGAATATCAAAATGGAGGAGGATGAAACCTTCATGTAATTTTTCACACATCTAAATAGCATCACCAATGACAAGTGTGGACTAGGAGAGAAGGTTCCGGATAGCAAAATTTGTAGGAAAATCTTAAGATCTCTACTGGAACGCTTCTCATCTAAACTCGTTACTCTAAAAGAGTGTATGAACCTAGACACTATAAAAGTTGAAGAACTACTAGGATTCCTTCAAACTCATGAGCTTCATTTCAAATCTCCCAGAAAATTCAAAATTCAGCCTTGAAAACCTCTCACAAAGCACACAATTCTAAAGAAAATGATGATGAGGAAATAGACATAGAAGAAATGACTCTTATGGCTAAGAAATTTCAGAAATTCTTCAAAAACAATAGCCACCACAAGGAAGGCATTTTGATCATAAGAACCATACAGGTAAATCCTTCAGAAGATCAAAAGAGCCAAAATGCTATAATTGTGGGAAGTATAGTCACATTGCTCCCAATTGCTCAGAAAATGATGAAAAGAAACATAAAGGGAGAAAGGTCATGGTTGCCACTTGGGATGACACTAGCTCGGAATCCGATTCCTATGATTCCCATAGTGATGGTGGACAAAGATCGGTGAAAGCTCTTATGATCTCCACCACCACAATTCTCCCTGAAAATGAGAAAGAGGGAGACAATGTTAACCATACCTCCTCAAGTGATGATGAGAATGAGGATGATGAACTTCAAGAAGTGTATAACCAACTGTATATCGAAAATATGAACACCATAAAGAAGTTGGGATAAATGAAGGCTGAAAATGATAAACTGACCAAAAATCTTGATGGTCTGAAAATTGAGAATCAAAAGTTGGATCAAGATTTAGAAGAGCTGAAAAAGAAGAACGAAGCTCTTGAATTTGAAAAAGAAAAATTCATGAATTGTGAGACCCTTGATAAATATGTGTGCCTTGAAAAAGAACTCAAAGAGGCAAAGGCTGAAATTGATCGTCTTAAATGTCAAGTTGTTGACTCTAGAAGACGTTTCGCCCAGGGAAAAGAAAATCTTAAAAAACTCTTGGGTATAGGGAGATCACCTATGGACAGAAGAGGAATTAGTTTTAACAGTCATATCTTTAAGACTCCTTCTGTCCCTCTTATGGTGAGAAAGAACTGTGGTGCATCAGGAAGTAAAACCAAAGATTCCCCTATTTGTCATGCTTGTGGTGATGTGGGTCACCTAAAATTTGAATGTTTGGCCTTTAGACGCCCACAGCTCTCTACCTCCCAGTGCAAGATAGGTAAATCTATTCCAAAAGGGAGAGAAGCGCACCACACTTGAAGTCTCCCTAAGAATCAAAAGAATATGGGAGAAATTTTCTGACTCCGCTAAGGAACGATGCTCGAATGGAAGCCTTGCTCAAACAAGTAGCCCTAATTAATGATAAGACAAATAAAATGATTGATGCAATGAGGATGGGCTATGAGTAATCATATACAAAGAACAGCTCTCCTGGAAAGAAGAGAACTCTTAATAGATCCTCACATGACCCCGGCACAAAGAAAGTTGTTGCCAAATCGGTCGTGAAGGAGAAGTGATCTTACAGTCTCATGCCAGCCCCATGAATTTGATCAATCTGTAATATCATGAAAATTCATTGGTGGCTATGCATTGAGGATTGGCTAACAAATTATCTATTTTGCAAGTTGTTAGCTTTTAGATAAATGTGGTTTGACATTTTGTAGTAAATTCTAAGGTTCTTAGTCTCATCATTTCTATGCATAATAGGAAAATCTAGATATAAGATCAATTATCTCAGTTTGCCTTAAAACTTTAGTCATCTTAGGCATCAAAATCTCATAATATCATATGGTTACCTTAAATTTTTTTGATGTGTAATGCTCATGAACATTTGGCCAACTCAAAATAGCTTGATTAGGTCGTAAACACATCATATTTGGGAATATGAAAGCGGACCAATCCTTGCGGATCCCAAAAACTTCTCAAGATGAGCAGTTTCATTTAGGTCCGGTCGGCCGGTGACCCCTGTCAGACCGGCCGGCAGCCGTCCAGCAAGTGCCCTAGAAAAATCTTTTAAAAAGGGGAGGAAATTAAAAACTTGTGAGGTCCGACTGGCCTGTGCTCATGTCCGACCGGCCAGCGCACGTCCAGCATGTGCTGCCCGACCCTTTTTAAAATGGTCGGACCACTTCATTTCAGTTATCTTTCATTTCTTGTGTCTCCCTCTTCTCTCTAAAGGTCTCATCAGCCCTCCTCAAGGTATCCTAGGTCTTCTCACAAGGATTGAAGCTCCCAAGGGTGTGCATTCCTCTTCCAAATCTGGTCTTCCTTGTCATCTTCTCCGGTAAGGGTTTCTACGTGAGTGTACCTTGTTGCATCTTTTTCTTTTGAAACCTAGGGAAGGTTTGTGTGAATCATTGGATGCTATCATATCTTCTCATGGTGGGAGAGATGAGCCCCCTCCTCGACGTGAACGCCGCTCCAAGAAACAACATGATGAGGGGCCCTCCCAACTCAAATCCAAGAAAACCGCTTCCAAGGGAAAAAGGGTAGCTTCAACCTCCAAATCCCCCTCTAAATCCTGAGGTCCTGACACATCTCATCTTGCCAATTGAGCAAAATTCACTGACCGAGATGTGATTTGTGAGAGATCAGCCTCTCTTGTGGACTTAGAACCCTACAATGTTGTAGGTTTATTGAGAGCAATAGATTGGGAGCCAGTGTTACATATAGGAGGTCATGTGCAAAGAAATATTGTTTGTAAATTTTATGCCTGCTATCAAGACATCATTGAAGATCCCATGTCCTTCACTATCTATTACAACAACACTATATGGACTTTCGGTCTAGAATCCATATCTCAAGCTCTTCACATTCCCATTCTTCATCCATGTGATCTTCCTGATTTTGCCGAGGAGGCTTCACCTATGCTTGATATGATTAGTGCTCTTTGTGACAGGGAGATCCCTATGGAGGTTAGCGGTTGTGCTCTACGGTCTTCCTATATGATATGGGACTATTGGATTCTCCACAACTTATTCTTCAGAAACGTCTATGCCCGTAAGAGCAACAAAGTTGACTTAACTAAGTCCATGGTGTCCATTCTGTATCGAGTTAGTCAGGGTGAGAAGATGTGTCTCCCCTTTATGATCATGAGCACCATTCATTCCGTCATTTTGAGGATTGACGGTTAGTCAGCAGGCCTTCCATTTGGGTGCCTCATAGGGAAATTTGTCAACTCTATAGGTCTTGTAGATCCAACCGAAAAACCAATCAGGCCTATCCGCCTCAAAAAATTCATTATCGCCAAATGGAGATCACTTAAGCAGAACTTCAACGAAGGAAGGATCAGCAGCAGCAGAGGTAGCAGTAGGAGGTCCCACAGCATACTAAGTATGAGTCTGACCCTGCTCTATGATCATCTGAGGATCCTCATCATCATCCAGGTTGTTTCAGCACTCTAGTTCGCGCATTTTCACGTTGCGGCACATCTTCGTCCTCTGATCATCCATCTTCATCTGCAGTTCCTCTTGCATGGCTCTCTGAGATATGCCAACATCAGGAGCGTCTGTTTCAACGACTTAATAGGATCGAGCAGAGATTGGATCAGACCGAGTCTTAGCTGTTTCATAGACAGGCCACTCTCCTCGTGCAGCAGGAGGTTATTATGGCTCGCCTTGCTCAGATTGACAGGCGTCTGGAGGCTTGTGTGTGAGCTGCTCGTGGCGATGCGCCGCCACCAGATTTAGGCGACGGGACTAATTTCTAGCATCGTTATATGTTGTATCATGTGTCTTAGTCAGGAGTATCTTTTTGGGTGACCAAGACATCAGTCACTCATCATGTTATATATTTATACACTTTGTATGACCGTTAGACCCTTTGATGTCTGAGCTTTACAGTTATATCTATTTATGACATGACATGTTTAGATTTCTTCTTTTTTAGCTATATTGATACATCTTTTTGAGATGGTGATATTTTCTTCAATATATACTTGTGCTTTAAAGTTATATTCGCTTCGAGTCTTGCACCTTATAGACCATTGATTGAGTGAGACTTGCCGATTGGGCTATATACACCATTGACTCATGTTATAGGTCCATACCATTTGGCCTATCATCCGTGTCCATCTCCAAAAATCATGTAAGCATACACTTTTATATGAAAATCTGATTTTTTGAAGGATGGATGGCTCAGGCAAAATGTCCATTTCTGGTCTATTGTTGCTATATTGATGATTCTATTGGTTTCACTTGATATATTGATAGGGGGAGGTTGGATTGTTTGGGCATTAAGCCTTTTTGACTCATTACTCTGGTTAAATATAGCTTATTTTGCTCAATTGATCTTGATATATGTACCATTTGGGGTGGTCGGTTAATTGGGTGAAATGCCCTTTGTGCTTATATTGTTTCAATGTATATCACGATGTTTTATGTTGCTTCTTTTCTCCCATGTTGTTCATGAACTATCTCTTCCCATACATTGTATGATTGACATATTTTCTATGCTTTATTGTTAATTGTTCTTGGTTTAGCGTCGCTGCTCTTATAGGCATATTCTTTTGCGAGCTAACCTTTGTCAATCACTAACAAAAAGGGGGAGAACTATATCCCACCAAGCAGCCAATTTATATAGTTTTGCAGGCTTTCTTAGGTGCATGTGTTGAAGGGGAGAAATCGAAGACATTTCAAGTTTGTACATGTCACTTTGTAAAGATTAAATTGTAAATTTTGTTCTAACATGTAACTGGGTGTGATAGTAATTCTTGGTTTTGGGATATTCATGATATGGAGATCCTGAATGGTCTTAGGTTGTGTTTTGTCACGTAATTGACAAAGGGGGAGATTGTTAGTGCACTAATTAGTGCATCGTATTGTCAATTCCGTGATTATGTAAGTCAATCGAGTCTTGTGAGCCCCAACGAAGATTGAAGACTCAAGGCTTGAAGACCAAAGCAGCTTTCCACACTCAAGTTCAAGCCAAATCAAGCTCGGAAGGTAAATTGCAAATAGACAGCCTATAGGATCCCAAAACTCTCATATTTATGGCATTCTAAACATTCTATCCTTAGTCATTTAATCCATGATTTTAAGGTCAAGATGATTAGTCTTGGACCTTCATTAAGTAGGTGCCCAACTATGAAAAATAATAGGAAAATCTCCTTAGTAGGGCACACATATTTCAGCTGGAAATCAGCTTGATTGTTAGGCTAGATAAGGCTTACCGACCGGCCGGTCACTGGTCCTTGACCAGCAGCATTAATAAGCAAAACATCCTCAGCCGATCGGTCTTATGACCAGCCGGACAACAGGTCGGATGGACCATCCGACCGGTTGGACATGGAAAAAGTGGTCTAGAGTTGAAAAGTCCAAAAATTCTATTGGGACAGGTCTGCCGACAGGCCAGACAGCAAGTCGGCTGCCCTATCCGACCGGTCGGACAGCAGGTCGGATAAGCCAAAATTAGTCCAGCGAGTTTGAGGTTTTTGGACCACTTACCCGACCCATCCGAGGGCAGGCCGGCTGACAGGTCGAACCTCAAATCCGACCAGCCGGAGGGTGTCCCAGGCAGGTCGGAATATGGTCGTTTTATATCCATTTGTACTCGTTTTTGGGCCTCTATAAAGGCATATCTTGAGGCCTTTATTGGTATCACTTGCACACTCATTTAGAGCATTAAGAGAGGCAATTAAGACCTTCATCTAATCTCTTTTGCTCATCATAGTCTTGAATTCATCCTTCAAACCTAGCCATTAATGGCACTAGATTGAGTATTCAAAGCTCGGTTTGAACAATGAACTTAAGCATAGCATTCATGGCTGTCCCTATCATTAAATCTTCATCTTGAAGTCATTTATAACCATTGAATGATCAGATTGATTGTTCCTTCATTAACCATTGCATTGTAATAGGCAAATGGAACATCAATTCCTTCTCCCACATCATCATATGCATTGGTAGCTAATCGTGGGAGCTTGGAGAGAAGCTGAAGTATTCGTGGAAGCTGAAGCTACTTAACGGCGTTGAATCAGGGCTCATCTCTTGTAAGTGTTTAAGCTTATAGAGTCCATTGTTTAATTCCCCCTTCTTGTTGAGATTGGGGTCTAGAGATTGTGACCCAATCTCAAAGTTGTCCTTGAGTAGGACGTGTAAGTCCTTGCGTAGGCCTCCAACACGGGAGAATACGTGCGTGTCCTTGTGTAGGAGTTGAGGAGTCCTTGTGTAGGCATTAATCTTGTGTAAGTTGTAAAGGTTGAGAGGTGAACCTCATTTAAAACCTCCGATAGTGAATGCCGGTGTACTCAAAGGAGTTGGGTACTTGAACCGGGAGTGGAGTAGACTTATCGTCGAATCACTATATATCGTGTGCAATGTGGTGAATGCATTTTGTCTATTATTGTCCCTTGTTGATCAATCTTATAAGTGTTTAACTGTATGCCCATCTTATGTCTGACAAAATGCTCATATGCCATCTTTGAATGATTAATACAAGCATGCATATGAACTATTTGACTAAATGCTTCTCTTAGAATAGTTGTCAATCGAGCTGGATCTTGGGTGATCAATTGCTATCATTTACATGTACTTAATTGTTAAATTATAGTATAAATGCAATTGAGTTTTTTAATTTGCAAGAAAAATTCAAAAGTCCTATTCACCCCCTTCCCCCCCCCCCCCCCCCCCCCCCCCCCCCCCCCCCCCCTCTAGGACATAAGCATACCTTCAAGCTTATCTCACTAGCGGTAAAACTGCAATTTCAGGAATAACAAGTGATCTGTCAGGAAATCACATTTCTTCTGGTTCAAGTAAAGCTTGTTGTCTTGGAGCACTTAAAGTACTTCCCTAAGATGTGCCGTATGAGATACTTCATCTTGACTATAAATCAAAATATCATCAAAATAAACCACTACAAACTTGTCAATAAACAGTTTGTTAACACCCCACCTTCGGCTACACTGTTGGTAGAGGCTGCTGGATGAATGGAGGACCATACCCCCAAATCCCATGTCTAAACTCAGCCAAACTCACCCTTGTAGGCCCCAATCCATAGCCCAACTCACCCCTAAACATCAGCCTGAAAAACCCCCATAAGAAAAACTAGTCAAAAAATTTTAAAAAAGTCAAACTCACTGAGTCAACCCACTGAGTCAAATCACCGAGTCAACCCGCTGAGTCAACCCATCGAATCAAATCACCGAGTCAAATCGCCGAGTTAACCCACTGAGTCAAATCACCGAGTCAACCCGCTGAGTCGACCCACCGAGTCAACTCACTGAGTCCCAAGCAGCAGCCCCGAGACATGACCGTACCAAGCGCTGGAACCCGAGGAGCGTCCGTACGGGCGGCCCCCAAAATTATTTACGGGTTCTGCCACTGCCCGCTGCTATAAATACCCCCCTCCCCTTCTCATTTCAACATCCAACCCAAGCCAATCCATCCGAAGCCAGTCCGAGTGCACTCCACCTCACCACCCTTTAGCCCATTCCTCCACCAAGGAGAGCCCGAGTGAGGAGAGCCTAGCCCTGGTCTAGCCCAGCCTGATCACTGGTCCAAGTCTCCCAAGCCATCCAACTCTTGATCCAGCCACTCGAAGCCAATCCTTGCGACACCTCCGTCCATCTAGCTACTCTTTTTCCAGCATCATCTCATTTTCATCTAGCATAAGTGCAACATTTACTTTTCTTCCAACCCCCCTGCTTTACTACAAGCACTTTGATTATTCAAGCACACGACATGCATCCCGCATAAAGCACCTGTTAGTTCGAGCGTATGCTCTGGGCTTGCTTGTTAATAGAAACCTGCCCATCAGAAACTCTTACTGTTCAGACCTGCATTCATACATTAGTCACTATGAGCACTTTGATTATTCAAACACACAACATGCATCTCGTATAAAGCACCTGTCAGTTCGAGCGTATGCTCTAGGCTTACTCGTTAATGGAAACCTGCCCATCAGAAAATCTTACTGTTCAGACCTGCATTCATGCATCATGTCATCTATGAGAATGTACGAGGATTAAAACAGACTTTCAAGTGTTAGTTCGATTCTGTGAAGTAGAGACCGTACTTCGGTACGGGCAGTGTGTGGGGTGCTTAACCTCTTCCCACCCTGTAACTGTGATCCCTTACCTCGAATCTCTGACCGCAAATCAAAAGGAGTCATTTTAGAGGAAGGAATCTTCGGATCCCCTTCTCTAACGTTTCCACAGGGTCTAGCCGACTGTAGATTCGAAGTAACGGGCTAGTGGCGACTTTGGTCTTATATAAACTCATCTAAACACATCCAGCTTAACACAACAACCAAACAAAGCCCTCGAGAACGAGGTAAGCTAGTGGCACAAATGGCGATTCGCACACACACACCTCTTCTTCTTTTCCCGAAAGGAAAGGGAGAAGGACGTCGTCGGGAGCGCGGAACGGCGAGGGTCCACAGAATGGCGACTCTGCTGGGGATATGCTATTCCCACTAGTCGTGATCCGACTTGAAAAACAGAATCATTCCTGTACTTGAAAGTCATCAGTCCTCATACAATCTCATCTGCATAGCATCCTACCCAAAACCAAAAAAAGAAAAAAAAAAAGAAAATCCCAAAACCCAAAAAAAAGAGTATAGTCCTCACATTGCGCCTCCTCAGGCTCAACGTGTTCGGAAACAACTTCCCTTCCACAGCATAACCCGCACTCGAGCTCAGTAAGCCATGTCTGACCACGAAGAGGAAACTCACCTCTTCCCCGCTCTTGAAATGACCGAAGCGTAACCTCCAGCGCAACAGCCAATTGAGAATACGCCAATCATGCAAGAACTGGCACAAGGAATGAGAGCAATGCAAGAAATGCTCTTGCAATTCATGCAAGCACAAGCTACCATAGCAGCCAACAATCAGGTTGGCCTAGTTCAGCAATCTCAGCAGCCATGCCGGGTCACTCCGGTCTCCAGTTCAAATCAAGTACAACCATTGGAGTCTGCCCAAGACTACCGACAGCACCCATCTCAGCCCTTTGCTATGGGGCATCCTCTTCAATACCTTCCCGCGACGACAAGGCCACCTCAGAGCACTCCTGTCGCAGGAACTTCCAGTCAGCTTCCAGTTAATCTTGCAAACAACAGTCTCAGGAGATCTCAGCATGTCCCCGCCGATGGCACCCCTTTTCAATTTCAGCACATCCCCGCCGATGGGATTTCAATTCAGTTTCCAACAACAGGGACAGCACTGGCGAATGCCCACAATGGGGGTCAGTGTCAAGCCCACATCAATCAGCGGACAGTGGCGAATACCCAACAAGGGGGTCACTTCCCAGCATCTCAGCCTCCTGCAAACAGGAACACTTTTCAATTCCAGCACATCCCCACCGATGGGATTCCAGTTAATTTCCAGCAATCTTCAATTCAGCAAACTCCAGTTAATTTCCAGCAATCTTCAATTCAGTAGTCTCCAGTCAATTTCCAGCAAGTTCTAGTTCAACCTTCAGTACAATCCCCAGTTCAATTACAGTCCTTTCAAGCACAAGTTCATCAAAGTCCAGTTCAATCATCAAATCAACTTCAGCAACCCGCGGTTGCTTTTCAGCAAACCCATAGGGTCGAAGACATCGACCACTATGCCGAAGAAGAACGTGCCTTACTCCAAGAGGCACCAGTCGCTCGAATAGATCACTCAAGACTGGATGAGTTACGGGAGCAGTTCCAGATCTTGCAAAATCAGCTTCAGCGACAACAAGGAATCGATCTACCTTTGACCATGTTCAGAGACTTGTGTCCTTTCCCAGATGCTCAAGTACCTCAAAACTTTGAGGTACCAAAATTTAAAAGATACGATGGCAGCGGTTGTCCCACAGCACATCTCAAGGCCTTCTGTGGAGAGCTGAGTGCAATCTCCGAAAATGAAGGGGCCCTCATTCGTTTGTTCCAAAAATCTCTGAAGGGCGATGCCCTAGATTGGTACACCTCATTGGACTGCCACCTTATCAGGACGTGGGAACAACTCTCCCAAGCTTTCGTCGACAGATTTGCGTACAATCTCAACATGGCACCCAAGAGAGCGGACCTCGCAGCTCTTAGGCAAAGAAGTGATGAAACATTGTCAGCTTACGTTGGACGGTGGCGGGCCATGGCCGCTAGAATGAAGACTCCCATCGACGACGATGAGCAAATCTCCATGATCATCCACTCGGCAAATCCAAGTATCTCTGGATATCTTGTCTCACATCCATATGCGAACTTCAGCCAATTCATCTGCGCCAGGGAACAAGTCAAAGCCAGAATAAGGGCTGGGATGATCTCCCCTTGGTGGCCTCAGCAGGCCTCTCCAGTACAACCGATAGTGGAAGGTGAGCCTATCGGATATGAGAGCAATAATGGTAGTGTTCCCATCTCCCATCCAATGGAAGAGGATGATCTTGTCGCCTCTACCGAAGGTGCACTATTCCTCCCTCAGCGTGGACAATCGCAGCAACAGCAACTGTCAAGATGGAACTCACAGTTCCCTAATCAAGGTTGGCAAGGGGCACCCCTAACCAGTCCAGTTCCAGAACCCCTCATCTTGCAAGGGACATCTCCAGTCGATCCAGTCTCCACAATGCAAGGGGCACCTCCTGCCTATCCAGCTGTCATCAGCCAAGAAAAGCCTCCTCCAGTTTATCCGTGCCATCGACTCTAGTTCAGAGTTCGAACCTCTCATCCTGCAAGGGGCACCCTCAACTATTTCGATCCCAGAGCCCATCATCATGCAAGGGGCACCTTCAGTCGATTCATTCTTCGCACCCATTTCTAACATGGGCACAATCAGCCCATCTCAGTCAACCAAGGGGACAATCTCCTTAACACAGCATCAGCAAACCAGGGGCACAACCTGCCCGTCTCAGCAATAGTCAGTCAGGGGCCCAGCTTGCCCACTCCAGCTTACCAGGGGCAAAGCCTGCCCGTTTCTCCAGCAAACAACTAGGGGCACAACTTGCCCACCGCACCTGTCTATTCGGCTTCTACTTCGGCCATCGTCCTCCAAAAAGAAGACCCTTCCTTGGACAGCATGCCACATGCCCTAACAGAATTGGGGCCCAGCTTCAATTATGTGGCCACTATCGAGGAGGTCGAAGGGGAGATTGATGTCCAGGTTCTGATCGATCCAAAAACATCAACCATCACTCTTCAAGTCTTAGACATCTCAGCTTCATTCCATCTCCTTTCCGATCGGACCTGGTTTCACAGAGTCGGTGCTATCTCTTCAAATCTTCACCAAAGGGTCAAGCACATCTTCAGAGATAGGGCGATCACTATCATTACCGATCCCGGACAATTTTCCATGGTAGAAGCATCCAACCTCCGAGAGCCTACCATCTCAGCCATGGACGTACAACGCTCTAATGGGGAGGTCTCATACCATCACAATGCAAATTACTTCCCTCGCGCATGTCCCATCGGATCAAACTACGTCTTCCTTCCTGTCGAGCGTCAAACCTTCTACTATCAACTCGAATATCAAGACTCGACCCGAATCATAGGAGTTCAAGAGAATGTGGATAGAGAAAGACTGCGATATCGGCCTACTCGGATTAGGCACAGAAGTATCAGAAGAAGACGGGGTCATTAAGAAGAAGGGAACCTCTGCATCGTCACACCAATCCAGTTTATCAATGCAGGGATTATCTATCCTGGTGATGGGCTGGATTCCACCTTCGATGATCAAGCGATCAGATTGAGTCTGATAGAGTTGCTCAAAGAAGACTCAAGCAAGGGGCAGGAATTTCCCCCGATCGATTGGACTGCTATTCTGGTCCCACCTCAGCCGGATGAACCTGAAGAGCTGCAATTCATCGGGGACGAACCAGGAGAAATCGCATCCGACACCAACTCGGAGCCCAATTCCAGATCTATCATGATGTTTGGGTGCAACAATGAGGTTTGGCCTACTGATCCTTTTAGCCTTACCTCCTGAGGGGAAGGAGTGCAAGGGCAGTAACAAGTTTGTAAGTCCCCATGACGGCCAATAAAAGCCGACAGTGCTTGGCTCCCCGGGCTGAAGCAGGCAACCCCTGGTTCACATCGCCGTCTTGTTCGGGTCCTTTACAAAAAAAAAATCAAATTTTTTTTTCAGAAGATTTAAAAACCCAAAAACTAGAAATCTAGATATTCACAAAATTCCAAAAAACTAAAAAATCTTTCAAAGCAAAAAAAAAATTAGAAATCTTTCAAAAACCCCAAGCAATAAAGTGTTAAGTCTGTCTGTCAAAGCACTTGAGTATGAAGTTGTTGACTCATAAGATTTCGATTTATAGTTGAACTTCAAACTCAAGGGTCTGGACAAAGCCAAATGATGTGGAAAATGATGAGCTGACTCCCAAACTTAGAGGGTCTCCTCAAAAGTTCGAACCAAAAGCCGATGTCATTTCAAAAAAATTTCAAAATTATAAACCTAGGATCTCTTGAGACCCATAAGGAAATGTGCATTGAGAATCCTTGTCCTCGAAAAATAAGTAGAGAATGATCGAATTTTTGAAGTCATGACTTCCCAATCTTGCGTCCTATGAAGACTTATCTAGACTCGATCAAAATCTCATCAAGCCTATCAAGAAGATGCTGCTAAGACTATACTTGCATTCCATGCTGGAGTGTGCGACTTGACGAATGATCGAAGAAACCTCACGGCTCGATGAAGACAGATTGTTGCCAACATGTCAGAAAGCACTTCAAGTGTCAGCAACATGCACATCGGATCCATATGTGTGCTTCGAAACTCTACAACCTGATAACGTTCCAGTTATTCCCTGTACGAGGTATCTACATTAGCAGAAAGATCGATTCGGCATCATCTAGCGGTCATATGCATATACTTGTGGCAGTAGATTACAGCGCAAAGTGGATGGAGGTAATATTCTGATCTCGCACGATAATTCTCATGAAGAATGACATCATCAATTGTTAAGGGTTCCCACATGCTATCAACATTGGCAATGGGACGTCCTTCAAAATCTAAGGATGGAGGAGTTCCTCGAGAAGCTTAAAATCAGAAGACAGACCTATGAGTTCAAGTCAAAATCATGTCACCATGAGTACTGATAAAGAATGAAGCCGAAGAACGAAAAGTCATATTGGGTTTACAACAAGCACTGCTGCATCTATCAGACTCAAGGGGTAAGCCCCGAGAATCAGAGAAGTTCTTCTAAGAGGCACCGTTCGACTCACCAACCTGAGGGGTAAGGATCTTCCAAAGCCAATCAACGCCGACAACGTGAAAATCTCTCACAGGTAAGTCAATCCAACCTTATCAAGAGTTACATTAGTAGAGCTGAAGTCAAGAGGTCAAGGCTTAGACCTCTGAGAATCCCTTACCATCCACTAATAAGTGTTCCAAATAAAGGGTTTAAAAGCAAAAAAAAAAAAAAAAAAGAAGAGAAAAAAGGGGGGGGGGGGGGGGGGGGGCGCACAACCCACAAAAAGAAAAGAGAGAAGAAGAAGAAGAAAGAAAGAGAAAAAAAAAATCGACCCAAAAGAAACACATCTATCCATCCATCCACCTCAGAAGGGTCTGTAGCTAAGGTCGACAGCTCTGCTATTGTAACTTAAGATAGGGGCCGAAAGGTTACCATCGGCCGGCAACGACGGATTCTTAACCTCTAGACACCGCTAGTTATCAAAAAAAAAAAAGAGATGTGTGCCTAAACAAAGAGGGCGGAGTGAAAATCCGAAAGGGCGCTCTGAGTAAAAATAGTGGGCAAACAGCGGACTTAGTGAAAACCCGAAAGGGCGCTGAGGGTAAAAACAGCATAGCTGCTAAGGGGCAGGCAAGATCAAATACCCGGGATGTGGTGAAAACCCAAAAGGGCGCACGAGCAAAAATCACAGGCAAGCCGGACGCAGCGAAAACCCAAAAGGGCGTTGCGGGTAATAATGGCTAAGAAATAAAAAATAAAAAACAGGTACATGAGAGATCTAAGCGACATGAAGATTCAACGGAAGTAAGGATGACAGCTATGAATCGAGAATTCTTTTAAGATCTGCCCAAATTCTAGGGGGAGGATACCTATTGCGCACTATCTTAAGGGGACCAGGACCCTTGGTGAATAATTAAGAGAATCGAGTATGACATCAGGCTGAGTCAAATATTCTGATTCCTATATCTAAAAGCACAAATCCAGATCACGCATAAACAGACAAGCACTTGGCACAAATTTTCATTTCATGCATGATTTGCATACATATATTTAAAAAAAATCATTTTTCCTTATTCATATATATGCAAAAAAAAAAAAAAAAATTCTCACATGGCTTTCAAAATAAACGTCCTCCAGTCAACTAATGAGGTACCTTCTGTGAGTGCATTTCTCCCTGATCATTCCTCCCAGAAGGTAAGTATCTCTCTTCCTGCTTTAATGCTTCAATCCTTTTGCTAAAGTGTTTTCTCTCCTCACAGGTACTACAAGGCAACATGAGATCAGCCCATCTATGTCCATCATAGCCCCATCACTACCATCGATCACATCATCCATGTGGCCCACACTCAAGGGATGCATAGCCTCACCTATGTCCCATCTCCCCATCTCATCCATACCACCCATTTCTCCCATAATCAATACCCCATTCAAATCTGAAATTCCAGCCATCTCACCATTAATGGAGCCATTAAAAGCTCCATTAACCACCATCCTTAAACCCCCATCAATGCCCTCATTCAAAGCTCCATCTCTACCATCAATCCAAAGCATCCCACCATCGTTAAAGTCTTCACCAATTTCTGAAGTGTGGGACCCATCAATCTCTCCCACAAGGGCCCCCAAGACATCATCAATGGCTGCCCAAGAAAGGACCAAGCAAGAAAAAGACAAAAAGAGAAGGAAAGAGAAGACAAAAGGGAGATTCATGGCTGTAATCGAACCTGAGAGTACAGAGAATGTGGGGACAGGGACAGTGGACTGTGGAGAATGTCCGAGCACAAGCCCAGCCCAGGACGCACAAGAGACGAGTCTTGGGCGGCCCGCTATGGGCCGCCTGTACGGACGCACTCTCTCTCTCTCTCTCTCTCTCTCTCTCTCTCTCTCTCTCTCTCCGCGGGATTGGCTCCATGGTCGTTGGTAGGTAAGGCTGACAGTCCACGTCAGCAGATGGCACCCTGAGGGCCGCCCAAGGCTCCAATCCACTCCGGATTTTGTTTGAGGATGATCAGAATCTTCTGGAAGGTACCCCACCTATCCAATCTTGAAGTATTACAGCCAACATGGGCCTGATCAAGTCAAAGAGATGAAAAATTGATCAGGAGGGGCTCACAGGAAATCTGAACCATTCAAAGACTAGATCATCATGATCTAAACCATGGAAAAGCTTACATGAGCCATCAAATAGTAAGATCAAAGGCTTGATCATTAAGAAAGAGGGCCAGAATGTTTGCTCGCCTCAAGTGTAAGGCTGCGATGTAGTAATAAAACTCGATAAGATCGAGGTCGATCCACAGGGAGTTAGAAACAACTTTCAAACTATTCCAGCAACTCAGTTTGCAATAGATATGAGGATTCAATTGAGCAATTAAACTAAAACAGTAACTTAATGAAAACCAGTAATTTAAGGTACTAAGGCATTCAAGGATCCACTTGTAGCAATCCTATGTCAATCCAATCAATCCAAGTATAGAGCACAACTAGATTTGAAGTCCTATCTCTCATCTAGTTGGAAAATAAAGCATTCAAACACATTCAATTCCATTCAAGTTGAACTTCCAAGTTCTAGTCCCATTCAACACATGTAGATTTCAAAATCATAGCCTTCGGAGTAACAGTCATGCCTATGGACTATGACTTGCTCAAGGGTTACCATAATTCGAATCTAAACAAACACCATATGATAATCTCAGAGAATTGCAAGGAATTCATGTCCGGAGCACATGAACTCTCATAAAACATCTCAAACTATCAACTTAAGGGACTAAAAGATTAAAAACCCAAACTTGAATTGAAATTACTTGAATTAAACTGAATCAAACATGGAAATTAGCTACAAGCTTCACCTCTCAGCCTTAGCTGAGAGATTCTAGCCGAGCATTGTCATACTACAACTAGAACTCATAATAGAAAGCATAAAAACTAGAAAAACTGGAAATTGGAGGGTTGCTGACGCTCCACGACGACTTCCGTCCTCTCCCACGACCTTCCTTGGCTTCTATCATCCTAGGAAGAGCCCCTAGGTGTCCTTTTATAGTGTGGAAGCCCCTTGCGTCGGAAACATCTAGAAATTGCGTAAGGTTACGCACTGCGCAGAAAATCTTGGAGCTTCACAGAGAAGCTTTGTTACGCAGACGACCGGTCGCACGACCGGTCTGAGCTCCTTGACGACCGGTCGCAAAATGTCAATTTCAGTCCACAGAGTTTTGCCAAAATTTCGATTTAAACTTTTAATTCAAGGACCAGTCACACGACCGGTCTGGGCATCGGATGACCGGTCGCACGACCGGTCGTGAATGGTCCAGTGGCCTCTGTGAAAAACTCTTCTTCTGCAAACAATCGGACCGGTCGGACGACCGGTCCTGGCGATGGACGATCGATCGCACGACCGGTCTTGGCTTCTGTTTCTGCTTTCTGCTTTCGCTTCTTTCTTCCTTTCTTCTCCTCTCTTTCTACTTTCTTTGGTCCTTCTTCCTTCTTCATCCAATGGCTTCAGATGGCTCTTTTTAGTCTCCAATTGGGTGAATTTCGCTCTCATTCCTGAAATCACAAAACATGCATTAGATAGGCCTTTTAAGCATGAAAACCGTGCATATAATGTGATGTACTGGGCAATGCAATGTATAAATTGGAGGTTCAACACAGAACCCAAGATCTGATCATCAAGTGGGCCCACAAGGCCAAATCAAGCGATTTGAGCTATTCAAGTCATCATCCACACCATGGGAAGCCTTCTTAGCCTCACAAAACATCAAGGATAGATGCTCCAAAGAAAAGCTGAAGTCTAGAAAGGGCCCACAGGGCCAATTTAAGTAATTTGGACCACTCAAATCACAATCAGCCCCGTCAGAAGCCAAACAAAGCAAGGTAAGTATGCCCAACCACAAAGTTTTGGTCCGAAGACCTTAAACTACGTCGGGATCAAGATCCCGAGGGATTTTTAATAAAAATGGGCATCGATCTCGACCATCAAAATCAAAATCGATGACTCAAGACATTTTTCAAAAATAAAAAAAAAAATTGTGTTTTCATCATGTACATAGTTTAGTGGTCCGAAGACCTTAAACTACGTCGGGATCAAGATCCCGAGGGACTTTTTAAATAAAAATCGGTAGCAATCTGGATCGTTCGAATCAAGATCCGCTGACACCGGACATTTTTCAAAAATAAAAAAATGTGTTTGCCCTGTTTTGTACATATTTTTTGTCCGAAGACCTTAAACTACGTCGGGATCAACATCACGAGAGATTTTCAATAAAAACCGGCATCAGTCTTCATCAAGATCTGATGACTCCGGACATTTTCTAAAAAAAAAAAAAAGTGATTTCCAGCATCGCTTGTACATATTTTTGGTCCGAAGACCTTAAACTACGTCGGGAACAAAATCCCGAGATATTTTCAATAAAAACCAGTGTTAATCTTGATCTTTCAAATTGAGATTTAACAGCCTGGAACATTTCAAAAAAAAATCACAAAAAGAATGTATTTTCAGCATGTACATATTTTGGTCCGAAAACCTTAAACTACACTGGGATTAATTTCTCGGGGGACCCTTTCTGCTTTTAACCAAAAACCGGCATCAGCCTCGGCCGCTAGGATCAAGGTTCGATAATCCGGATCATTTTCAAAAAATACCAAAAAGATTTCAAGCTTTCCATAAAAACCAGCATCAACCTCGATTACCCGAGTTGAAGTCTGGAACTTTTACAAAAAATAATAATAATAATAATAATAAAATAAAATTTCACCATCAATTTCAACTGCACAAACTCATCCACAGTGGTCCGAAGACCTTAAACTACGTCAGGATCAAGATCCCGAGGGACTCTTTAAATAAAAATCGGTAGCAATCTGGATCGTTCGAATCATGATCCGCTGATACTGGACATTTACCAAAAAAAAAAAGTGTTTGCCTTGCTTGTACAATTTGTGGTCCGAAGACCTTAAACTACGTCAGGATCAAGATCCCGAGGGACTTTCAATAAAAATCAGCATCAGTCTGGATCGAATCAAGATCCGACCCCAGATATTTTCTGAAAACCAAAAAAATATACATATATACATACATATATATATATATATATATATATATATATATATATATATATATATATATATCGCATGTACAAGTTTTGGTTCGAAGACCTTAAACTACGTCGGGATCGACATCCCGAGAGATTTTCAATAAAAATCAGTGTCGGTCTTGTTTGCTCACATCAAGATCAGATGACTCCGGACATTTTTCAAAAACAAAAAAATATGTTTGCCTTGTTTTGTACAATTTTGTGGTCCGAAGACCTTAAACTACGTCGGGAACAAAATCCCGAGAGATTGCCAATAAAAACCAGTGTTAATCTTGATCGCTCAAATTGAGATTTAATAGCCTGGAACATTTCAAAAAAATAACAAAAAGAATGTATTTTCAGCATGTACATATTTTGGTCCTAAGACCTTAAACTACACTGGGATTAGTTTCTCGGGGGACCTTTTCCTGCTTTCAACTAAAAACCGGCAGTGGTCTCAACCGTTGGGATCAAGGTTCGATTATCCGGATCATTTTCAAAAATACCAAAAAGATTTCAAGCTTTCCATAAAAACTAGCATCAACCCCGATAACTCGAGTTGAAGTCTTGAATTTTTCAAAACACAAAAATTTTACTAGCAATTTCAACTGCACAAACTCATCCACAGCGGTCCGAAGACCTAAAACTACACTGGGATTAACTTCTCGGGGGCTTTCTTTCCTAACCTATTCCGGACATGGCTGACAGTTGATCGTACGGGTGTCCAGAATCTTTTAAACAGGTAAAGGCTGAGGCGGGCAGAACCCCACAATCCTGTTCGTGTTGAACGCACCGTGATAGACAACCTTGATTTGGAAGTCGCTGTTGAATCTGACGGATGTTCCCTATTCCTAAAACTCATGAAGGGGATTAAGGCTGTTGGGAGGTGGAGCTCACCCTCACGAAATTGTGAGCAACGTAAGGCCCCAAACTGGACTGACTAAGGGAAATGTGAGGATGTGGCTCATTTTGTGGCCGAAGGAGTCAGTCGGACGATACGTGGTCTATGTGCATTGCACATGAGGAACATGCAACTTTGTGGGTATGTTGACTGAAAACTCTCAAAATCTCCTCATCCGAAGATGTAAAACTACGGCACTTAACTGTGTGAGATTCGTCTTGCTCGTTGACGTAAAATGGATCGGGTGCCTTACCTGCAGTAGAAGCTGGAAATGGATAAAAATTCCATACTTTTCCCTGCATTTTAGAAAAATCAGAAAAATACAAAAACATTGCAAAATATTTTCAAAAATCACAAAATATTTCCCTTGCTTTCAAACCAAATATTTTCAAAACCACAAAAAAATATTTCCTTTGTTTTTAATAACCGATCTCTATCCTGACCACTCAGGTAAAGATTCGGACCACATATTTGCAAAAATCATAAAAATTGTCACTATCCCCAGCACTATACTTCAGGAGTCTCGAACTCTGCTCTCTTCACAATTTGGGATGATGGATCCAATTGCCCGCAAATTGGAATCTTGACCTAAAACTGGCGACCAAGCACCGTCTAAATCGCATTTATGCCCAGAAGAACATTTTGAAGTCGGATAACATCCTTGTACATTCTCATTAGCAAAGAAATAGCATCTTGGGACGATGGACCTAATCGACCACGGGTCGGGATCTTGACCAACCCGCTGACCAAACACCCGCATTGAAAAGAAAATCCCCAGGGAAGCACAACCCTGCAAGCAATAAGCTCAAAATTCTCTACATCTCCTAGTAAAAGCAAAATCATCAAACTGAAAGAGAATGAGCCAAACCATGCATTCATCATGCATCTCTATACATTAGCATCCATCGCATCAATCATCATGTTTACCTGCTTTCAAAATAAAAGTCGGTTAGCCAAAGACCCCACAGGCATCCCTAGTGGAGGCGCATGCAAACCAGATTTCCATTTAAAAGACAAAAAATATTCCTATTTGCAAATAAAAACCCCACGGAGTATCACTCCCCAGAGTGGGTATCTTTTCAAAAATCCAAAAATATTTTTCCAGTAGAGCAGTTCTGCCTCCAAAACACCAGGAGATCTTCCATATCTCTAGGTAGGAGCCGACGCAAAAATCAAATAAGATCCGATGCCTCACGGTTTCCCCGGAGAACATTGGATCCAATGCACTCAAAGTACGGTCGAACTGAACTCCAGTGTCAGTGCGGTCGTACCACATGTCAAGATACAAAAAGATGAAAGCCAAAAGGCTCGGTCAAAGAAACCATTTGAACAGGTGGAAATGATGAATTGTAACCCAAGTATCAAAATCAGCAGATTGGGTGGAAAGAGTTCACCTGCACATACCTAGGCGTGGATGTCTGAAGTACCTTGACTGAGTCCAAGTCAGCGTAGTAGAATCCCGTAAGACTACGTGACGTAGGGCATCTAACCACTTTGACAGTCAAGTGAAACAAGTACTCTTGGAGTGATCCGGGAAAACATCAAACATCACACAATCAATCTCAGGGTCAGCAACCTCGTAAGACTACGACGTAGAGGCTCTGCTGTACCTTTTCGATATTAGTACCAATCAGGAATGGAAGGGTTGCGATTGGGTACCCAGGTTGCAGCAAACTGTAGGGACAATCGCAACGTTTTCTCCAAACTCCCGCGGTATGTGCGAGTTATCAATCTCCAAACAATCAACTGACTCAGATACAAAGGATAACAAAGATTTCAAACCATAATCTAGGAAAGAATGAATTGCAAACCAAGCATCAAAACCAACAGATCGGGTGGAAAAAGTCCACCCGCACATACCTAGGCGTGGATGCCTGAAGTACCTTGACTGAGTCCAAGTCAGCGTAGTAGAATCCCGTAAGACTACATGACGTAGGGCACTAACCACTTTGATAGTCAAGTGAAACAAGTACTCCTGGAGTGATCCGGGAAAACATCAAACATACAATCAATCACAGGGTCAGTAACCTCGTAAGACTATGATGCAGAGGCTCTGCTGTACCTTTCTAATGTTAGTACCGATCGGGAATGGAAGGGTTGCGATTGGGTACCCAGGTTGCAGCAAACTGCAGGGACAATCGCAACGTTTTCTCCAAACTTCGCGGTATGTGCGAGTGATCGATTTCCAGATGATCAACTGGCACAGATGCAAAGGCAAGCAAAGATTTCAGACCATGATCTATGAATGACCAGGTCAGAAGTGGGGTGTCCACTCGCTTTGGCATTCGGTTGCACGCAACCTCTGACAAAGAGGGGCATCTGTAGACACCCCACCTTCGGCTACACTGTCGGTAGAGGCAGCTGGATGAATGGAGGACCATACCCCCAAATCCCATGTCCAAACTCAGCCAAACTCACCCTTGTAAGCCCCAATCCATAGCCCCACTCACCCCTAAACATCAGCTTGAAAAACCCCATAAGAAAAACCAGTCAAAAAATCTAAAAAAGTCAAACTCACTTAATCAACCCACTGAGTCAAATCACCGAGTCAACTCGCTGAGTCAACCCGTTGAGTCAAATCACCGAGTCAAATTGCCGAGTCAACCCACTGAGTCGAATCACCGAGTCGACCCACCGAGTCAACTCACTGAGTCCCAAGCAGCAGCCCCAAGACATGACCGTACCACGCGCTGGAACCCGAGGAGCGTCCGTACGGGCGGCCCCAAAATTATTTACGGGTTCTGCCACTGCCCGCTGCTATAAATACCCCCCTCCCCTTCTCATTTCAACATCCAACCCAAGCCAATCCATCCGAAGCCAGTCCGAGTGCACTCCACTGTTAGTGCACTTTTCCGTGGCATACTAGTGCACCTTGTTTGTCAATCACTTACGTCTGTGAGTTTAGTGTCGGTTGAGCCCAATGAAGACAAAGACCGAAGACACAAGACGTCCAGTCGCATCAAGGAAGAAGTTTCAGGTAAAAGTGATGCCTTGGTGCCTTAACCTTGACCAAAACCTATCCCCTTTGTATCTTTGATGACCTTGACCATATTGGGGTACATTTAGTCATCATAGATAGGCCCTAGGTGTCCCATTTGAACACCCAAACCTTGGCCATTATGGACACGCTGAAGCATGTCGAGTTCAGCATAAGGAGGGGAGATCCAGGCTGGTCCGACCGGTCAAGACCGGTCGGCCAGCAGCTTTGCTGCAGTTGTCTACAAGCTGTCGACCGGTCAAGACCGGTCGGCCTTCTATAACGCCAAGAGATCAGCAGGCACTGCCGACCGGTCATGACCGGTCGGCCTGGAGTTCTCCTTCATCCAGCAAGTGGGGCCGACCGGTCATGACCGGTTGGCCTGAAGATCTGCAGCCTGTCCAGCAAGGGGGTCCGACCGGTCATGACCGGTCGGCCCATGTATTTGGCTTGTACATTGGTCTTCCTTCAGCAGGGGAGTCCGACCGGTCATGACCGGTCGGGACAGGTCAGGCTCATAGCCGTTTTATGACCGTTGGAACCACTTTTCTATATATATGAGGCTCCATTTTTGGGCATTTGAGAGGGATTTTTGAGGGAGTAAAGCCACCATTGAAGGAGATCTTTTGAGGCTCATTCCTTGACCTATGCAAGGCATCTTCCTTGTGCTTTAACACAAGATCAGAGCATTCCAAGCTCATGAAGAAGATGACCTCCATCCCCTCTTGATCTCTAGAGTTTGGAAGCTTCTTGATTGGCAAAACCTTGTCCAAAACTCGAAGATGAGATCGTTGTAGGTAAGAGACTCTAGGCAACCCATTCCCACTAAGTTGTAGAGTTCTCAAACCCATCCTCCTAGCACCTTGGGCATCTCAAAGGCATCACATGCAAGGTGTTTGATCGAATGTGGCTGAGGCATTGGCGACGCAACGGCGACACGATCGTGGGAGCAAGGGAAGCTGATTGAAGCACGGGAGAGCGGAGATCAAGCAACCCAATTCGGCGCTAAACAAGGGGCTCATCCGACAAGTAGGTTGTCTCATTTGAGAGTCCATTTTAGAGTTTATTTTTTGAACTCGACCTAGGGACGTTAGTCGTTCCTTGGCCCGTCAGCCGGGCCTAAACTAAGTCTCCAAGGGGGAGCCTCCGACACGGGAGTAAACGTGCAATTAGGTTGAGAGTTAGCCTATGTCTAAAACTCCGGATACGGTTGAGAGGTGAACCGACAAAACCTCCGTGTAAAGGTTGAGAGGTGAACCTCATTTAAAACCTCCGATAGTGAATGCCAGTGTGCTCAAGGGGGTTGAGTACTTGAACCGGGAGTGGAATAGACACGTAGTCGAACCACTATACATCCTTGTGTTTGTGATTGTTTTTTCAGCACATTATATCTTTGCATTGTTAGTTTAATTGCTTTATTATGAATGCTTGATAGGAATGCATGCTAGGCACTTTTTAGGCATCCTCACACAAGATGTACCTTCACTACTTGTGTAGACTTGAGCTCATTGATCCACTCTCATAAGTCTACACAAGATGCTTAGGCTAGGAGCTTGATTAGTTGAATATTTTCTTTACCTATGCATGCTTAGACTAGGATTATTTATTGCTTATACTTTTGCTAGTCTTGTGATTGGACCCACCAAGGCTTAGAAGCCGAGGTGTTCTTGCTTACATAGCTTATTTTGTTGAATTGTGCAAGTAGGCGAAAAGAATTTTAAATGTCCTATTCACCCCCCCTCTAGGTCCATAGACATATCTCCAAGTGTCTCTACAAGCGGTAAAACCGCACTTTCATCCACCTCACCACCCTTTAGCCCATTCCTCCACTAAGGAGAGCCCGAGTGAGGAGAGCCTAGCCCTGGTCCAGCCCAGCCTGACCACTGGTCCAAGTCTCCCAAGCCATCCAAGTCTTGATCCAGCCACTCGAAGCCAATCCTTGCTACACCTCCGTCCATCTAGCTACTCTTTTTCCAGCATCATCTCATTTGCATCTAGCATAAGTGCAACATTTACTTTTCTTCCAACCCCCCTGCTTCACTACAAGCACTTTGATTATTCAAGCACATGACATGCATCCCGCATAAAGCACCTGTCAGTTCGAGCGTATGCTCTGGGTTTGCCTGTTAATGGAAACATGCCCATCAGAAACTCTTACTGTTCAGACCTGGATTCATACATTAGTCACTATGAGCACTTTGATTATTCAAACACACAGCATGCATCTCGCATAAAGCACTTGTCAGTTCGAGCGTATGCTCTGGGCTTGCCCGTTAATGGAAACCTGCCCATCAGAAACTCTTACTGTTCAGACCTGCATTCATGCATCATGTCATCTATGAGAA
Source organism: Liriodendron chinense (assembly GCA_003013855.2). Lineage (NCBI taxonomy): Eukaryota > Viridiplantae > Streptophyta > Magnoliopsida > Magnoliales > Magnoliaceae > Liriodendron > Liriodendron chinense. The sequence continues at coordinate 8,920,040 of ML058389.1, forward strand.
TGTACGAGGATTAAAACAAACTTTCAAGAGTTAGTTCGATTCTGTGAAGTAGAGACCGTACTTCGGTACGAGCAATGTGTGGGGTGCTTAACCTCTTCCCACCCTGTAACCGTGATCCCTTACCTCGAATCTCTGACCGCAGATCAAAAGGAGTCATTTTAGAGGAAGGAATCTTCGGATCCCCTTCTCTAACGTTTCTACGGGGTCTAGCCGACTGTAGATTCTAAGTAACGGGCTAGTGGCGACTCTGGTCTTATATAAACTCATCTAAACACATCCAGCTTAACATGACAACCAAACAAAGCTCTCGAGAACAAGGCAAGCCAATGGCACAAACCGTGATTCGCATGCACGCACCTCTTCTTCTTTTCCCTAAAGGAAAGGGAGAAGGACGTCGTCGGGAGCGCGGAACGGCGAGGGTCCACACAGTTTCAGAACTTGATTCATAAGTCACATAAAGATACTTGGTGCGTTCGATAGCCCAAATGGCATAACAAGCCATTCATATAGGCCTTCCTTGATCTTAAAGGCCGTTTTCCATTCATCAACCGGGCAAATCCAGATTTGATGATATTCACTTCTCAAATTTAGCTTAGAAAATATTTTGGAGCCTTCTAACATATCCAATATATCATCTAGTCGAGGAATGGGAAATCTGTATTTTATAGTAATTTTGTTAATAGCTTGACTGTCTACGCACATCCGCCAACTCCCATTTTCTTAGGAGTTAATAGTGATGGAAAGGCATAGGGACTCATGCTCTCCCTCAACATTCCTTTCTTTAATAAATCATCCACCTAACGTTGGAGAATTTCACTCTCCTTGGGGCTCAATCGATAATGTGGCCGGTTAGGTAAACTTGATCTTGGGATGAAATCAATGTGATGTTGCATATCTCGAATCAGGGGTAGTCCTTGGAAAAACATTTCGGCCCACGTGTCGCTAAACTCATTGAGCAAAGGACGGAGGGTCAGAGGTATAACATGTTCATGAGAACCTTCCCCTTTTACCACCATTGCATAAATTTCACCCGTCTCTTTCACCCGTCTCTTTGGCCTCTATCTTAAACTCACTCATGGCAAGGAGAGAGCTCCCCTCCACTACGGAAGTCTTGGGGTAACTCTCGCGTGGCATGGGAGTGAGGATACACTTCCTCCTATCTTTTATAAAAATATAGACGTTGTCATGCCCACAATGAGTAACATCCCGGTCCGATTGCCATGGACTACCATGGAGAATATGACATGCCTCCATGTCAATAACATCACATAATACTTCATCTCTGTAGCATTTACCAATGAAAAATGATATCAAGCATTGTTCAGTTACCTTGGTGTCGCTAACTTTCTTTATCCAGCCAATAGAGTACGGAGATGGATGTTTTGTCGTCGGTAACTTGAGCTTGTCCACCACCATCTTAGATACTACGTTCTCGTTGCTCCCACCATCGATGATAACATCGCAATTTTTTTCATTCACAGTGCATCGGGTGCGGAAGATGTTATAGCGTTGGGGGTGGGATTCCACCCTTGGAGTGTAACACAAATGTCTCACCACCAAGGATTCCCCATGGTCTTGCTCGATCACATTAGCTTCCTCTTCGTATTCTTCATCACCTTGGTGATCATTGCCCTCTTTGAGCTCTTCTTCAGTGAACTCCCCTTCATTTATGGCTAAATTGGCCACCAGTCGATTCGGGCATGTATTGGACAAATGACCAGGTTGGCCACATCTCTAGCAATGATTGGGTTGGGGTCATGCATAAGGATTTGGGGCTTGACTCGACCCAACCGTGGGTGCTGCATTGCGTTGTAGTCTTTGAGTTCCGAATCCCGCTCCTCGAGTCGCAGTCGTAGGAGGCGGTTGGACTCGTCCCCCAATAGGTTCTTTTCCTTTGGCTTGAGGAACCTCTTGTTCCACTATGATAGGAGTAGCTCAGGATGGAGAATATGATCACGCAGGAACTCTTGTAAATCAAGTTTTAGCGTGATTGGCGGCTTGTAGCGCATCCCCTACTGTCCATATCTGTTGCATATGTACTTGATCCCATATATTGAGTTGTAAACAACTGATAAACCTGACAGTCCTCTTGGCCACCATTTCAGTCAAGTCGTTACGAGAGGTTAGCGGATGGAATTCAGCGGCATACTCTTCAACAGTACGGTTGCCCTGATGGCAATCCTGATACTTCTGGAATAGGATCTGCTCATAATCAAGAGGAAGGAAACGCTCCCGAATAGGTTTTCACATCCGAGGCCATGATCAGATGAATAATTTATTTTGTCAGGTGCAAGAGAGCTGTAATTGCTCCCACCATGCCGAAGCACCCGAGTTCAACTTGTATGCAACAAGTTTAACTTTCGGATCTTCCGGGACTTCCATGTGATAAAAAAAAATTTCTACTTCTGCTAATCAATCGAGGAATTCCTCAATTCTCAGCATACCATTAAAAGAAGGGAGTTCTCTCTTACCTCTGTATCGATAATCATCACAATTCTCAGGGTCAAAACCACATGCCTGAGGCCGTGCAAGGATCTCTTTGACTTCTTCATCGCTGCCACTCGGAGATACATAACCTATGCTGTCGAATAGCGGCCGGAAGGGCCAGACGATTCGTTAGATTACCCCCAACAGCCATGGTAGGTGGTTGGGTAATCGCTTGGAACTTGTTGCGGTGTTATTTCAGTCACGAGTTGATCAATGGACTCCCGCAGCCCTTACATTGAAGTCTCCATCGATCTCTGGAGAAGCTATATCTTCTCTGCTAGAAACGCAACTCCTTGATCACCGTCAGCGGAGTTGTTGCCTCGATTGTCGCTAGAAGCCATCACCCGAGGGAAAGCCTAGCTCTGATACCAACTTGCACAGCCGTAGGCAGGACGAGATCGATCACCATCTCTCTCGTAAGATAACTGATCCGAATCCACAGATCTATCGAGCAAACAACTCGATCTTCCTTGAATGCTCAAGGGGCAATTCGAAGAACACGAGCCAAAACAGAGAAAACTTTGAAAATTGTATTAAAATTATGTAATAATGTTTGAAATCGAAAATAACACCTTATTTATACTAACTAAACCCTAAGCTTCGCAGCCTAGGAGTCCTAATTGCAAAAGGAAAGAATATCAACTCCTAAAACGAGAAGAAAATCCAAAAATAGAAATTTGCAGAAAAGTTCTGGACGCTGGTCGACTTGTTGGCGACCGATCTGAGTTGGTCCAAAGAGTTTCAGAAACTCTCTGGACAATGTGCAACCTGTCCACGACCGGTCTGCGTTGGTCTAGAGTGTTTCAGAAACTCTCTGGACAATGTGCGACCTGTCCACGACCGGTCTGAGGTATTTGGTCAGATGTGCAATCGGTCGGACGACCGGTCGAGTATGGGCAAAATCAGTCCAGATTGTTTGGACCATGTCTAGAGAATTTGGACCGTTTTCTCAGCTGGACCAGACCTGTCTGGCGACCGGTCTTTGTTGGGTTCGACCGGTTGGACAACCGGTCGGCAGAGCCATCTACTGTATCAGTTTTCACTATCTTCAATCCTTTCATGGTGGTCTTCCGCTGGTCCTTCCTTTGGTCCATTCTCATGATGTAGAGGTCCGCCATGCCCTCTACATCATGCCTCAACTAATGGACGGATTGGATGTCACAGAAACATTACAAACATGTTGGTGGCCCATGGAGCTTGCATGTTCCCATCGTATTTTACAGATTCCCGTCTCTCTCTTGCTTGGTAAGATCAAGAGAATCTTGCCTCATAATGGAAAATGAGGATATTAATAAGAAATGACAAAAAATTAGAGAAAAATAATGAAAGTCAATTGGATTAAATGAAGTCATTTAATCTATGTTATTGAAATCCAAAAAATGTATTTTAAATAGGATTAATTTATTAATCACACGTTGATATATCATAAAAATCCTTTGTATATGATAACCCAGTGGAGCTGATGGACTCTTATACCAAGCTCGAGTTCAGCCAGATTTTTAGATGAGCTTGAACTTTAGGCCTGGGTGCCTAATAGACAGACCGGAAAGCTCCACAAACCAGCTTGGCCCATTGACAGCCTGGGAGAGGTCATAATGTCATAAGTCAAAAGGATGAAAGAGTGCTCCAAGGAGCCCACTGGATATCAGGTCCTAATCTGATACAGCTCAGGCTACAGCGTGGAATAGAGACCCATTGGACAATTTTCACCCCTTTTTTTTTTTTTTTTTAAATGTGATACTTTTATTAAAAGGAAAACAGAGAACCACCAAGAGAAGAGACGAATCCAAAACTCCCTAAGGCATCATAAGAACTCGAAAGAGGCAGAAGAGATCACAGGCCTAATCTCTGAACAAAACCAGGACTTTGATGCCCAGCGAATAAAAGGGTGGGGCATTGCCGAGTTTGTCGAAAATTTCTATTTTGGTCTAACCATCTCGACATAGGCCCATCTATGATGTTAGTGGGTTGGATTGTGCCTGGGATCAGCCCAAGCATGATTGATGTTGGCCTTGGGCTGATCCTGAAGGATTTTTCTGCTATATATGTGGGTTTTCAATCCTCACAGTTGGTGGACCAGTCCATGGTGGCCTGTTGCTTCACAGTGGGTGGACCATGTTTTATACATCTCCCAGGGTGAAGGTCTGATGGACCAATCTCATTTATTTTTTCAATTGACTGTGGACCAATGTTCTGTTCTTTCCCCAAGTTGCGTTTGGTAATTTCATGATATTAGGTGCAGCCAAAGGTACCCTTTTCAATCCATGGTTGTCTTATCTCCCGTACTTCGTGAGACAAGACAGAACCAAGCTGGACCACTGAACCCCACTTGCCATCCGCATCTGAGTGGGGGTAGCTAGCCCTTGATCAGGGCCAGCCACATGATATCAAAACAATGGAGAAATCATTTGGTTGGCCCCACCAGGGCCCATCAGTGATTTGGGCCCTGTTTCAGGCTTCCCATTCACCTTTAAAACATGAGGGCCACTAAACTTAGCTTCACGGCATGGTTGTATGTATCTCCCCTAGGAGATGATACTGTAGAGGAGAGAGTTGAAATACAGTAGAGACATCTCTTTCTAGTACACATGCAAGGGTAATGTATCAATAATATCCTTTCATCTAGTGGGGGCTATCAGGGAGGGGGGATGGTTGGAAAATTACACTTATTTTATCATTTTCTATAGCTAGCCATACAAAATACTAGAGATAACTAGATGGACAGCTGTAAATGAGAAACACCCTTCCACCTGTTATGTCGAGAGAGAACTCTCCCTTATGTACGTTTCTTTTGTACATGTGGAATGATAGTCAAGGCTGTCCATCCAGTCGGCTCAAAGCTTACGTTTCATAAACAAACCTATTAGAGGTCATATTCACCACATTTCTTCAATTTCCCACGTCAATGGTTAAGTATTATAAATTTTCTCAGTACCATAGCTTTGAAGGACACAAATCAGATGGATAGAGCCATTTCAATTCATTAGTAAGGGCAGTTAAATGGAGCTCCTTGATTGATACATCATCCTGCCACGTGTACTACAGAGACCATAGCCAAAGTCAAGGTGTAACAAGAGAGATCTGGTTTAATTTGTTTACCTAAGACAATGTGAGTTACCTGGTGTTTGAGTCCCATTTTTAAAGGTTAAACAATTTTCATATAAGGTGATTCTAATCCTAACCAGTTCAAAGTCATCTTCATCCTACCTGCAACAAGAGAGTTAGGAGTGTTTTTGTAAGATTACGATGTTGGAAAAAATCTCAAGGGTTTTATAGAGTGCATGGGCATTTTGGTCTTAAAAGATATAACCTCCTCGATCTACACCTGGAGGTGTAGAATTTATATATATAATCCTCCCAATCCAACACCTGAAAAATGTAGAAAACCAAATTTTTTAAAAAGTGACCTATCTAGGGCTCTATGATATCCTAGAAGTATATTGGAAATCCCCTTCCATGCTACATGAGAAGAGCTACTTAGAGCACAAAGTTTTGGTCCACCCAATAGATAACTTCAAGCCTATTAAGTGAATGTAAGATCCAACTCTTCCAATATGTTAGCTAAATCATGAGGATCACCTGGTGGAAAAATCAGTATATCTACACATCACATGAGCCACATCACATACAAGAATTTTTAGCCGTTGATAAATGGTAAGATACAAGTGTGGTCTGCATAATGATTGGATGTGGCTAATTTTCGCATAAGAAATTAAATCGTCATGGTGGGTGCAATCTATTGGACAAATTGGACAAGCACATAAAGAGTTTCAAGTTATCCTGGTGCAGGGAGGACGTGGGAGGTCGATCACCGTCTTCCTCGCCGATTGGTTCTCGAATCTACGAGAAGAATAGAGTATAAACTCAAATTTCATTAATAATTTATCAAAAGCTAATTACAAAAATGAATTTAATCAACTTAAATAGAAATAAACTAACCTTAAACCCTAGCTTGCATGATAAGAAAAGACTCCTAAGTGAGATATGAAAGAAAATCAGAAAAATCTGCGCAAACTGTATAGTACATGTTGGGCGTCGTCTTCCTTCCATCAGTAAAAGCAATCCACATATCTGATTGCCATAAATTGTGGTTCTGCTGACATCGATGTATTCTCCAAGATGGTCGGCTCAGATTCTTCATATCAATAGTGGTGGGCCACCTGGACCATCTCCAAGTTAAGTCGGTGGAATTCAGAACTTTTTGGATAATCCGTACTATTTTAGACACCACGGTCAATCCGTAGCTTAGATCGACATGAACTTGTTGGGTTTTCTCGGTGTCGAACGGTTCTACAAAATGGACGAAACGGATCATCATAAATGATCAAGATGGGCCCCACGAATTGGGCCAAGATCCAAAAACAGGAATAACAATTTTTTTCTTTGGTTGAAACTCCAAAATCGAAAATTCCTTAGTTTCCTGTTGTTTTTCTTTTGGTCCATCTCCACAGGAAGGTGCGTGATCTACGCCCTCGATCATGGGGTTCTTCTCCTACATCAATCTCCTCCACTTGAATAAAACTCAACCTCGAGTTTTGCCTCATGTTATGATGGACACTCATTTTCATCTTCTTCCATAGCCTTGGCATGTGCTTCGTGTTCTTGGCCAATCTCTGATATAACACAGCAACCATTGCCGCCTTCTTCTGATCATGCACAAGAAAATTTGCAAACAGATCTTCAAAAAACCCGGAATCTACGGAAGCACTGAAATCTTGCAATGCCGACGCAGTATCTTCAAAGGTGATCGTGGATCCCTGCGATTCCAGATCTATAATCGTTGAACCGATTACTAGGTCATCTTCCTCGTGCACAACATCTGGAATAACAATCTCCTCCACTACCTCAGGAACCAGAATAATTTTTGAGGTGTTGGCAGGCTGTACCTTATGTTCCTCTTCCCTGGCCTCAACATTGATTGATTCAACAACTTCTTCATCATCCTGGGCAAACGCAGAAGAATACTCCTCCTCTGTTAACGCTTCGAGAAGGACTCCCGTATCTGAACGAATGATCTTCACCTCAAAAGCTTCGAGAAGAACCTCCAGTTGTTGAGGGTCCTTTGCTTTTACAAGCACATCACGCGCCCTTCTAATGGGGATGGAGGTCTGTTTTTCAAAATTTTTGTTCCCAAATTGTTCCAGCATCCTACGCTTCATCCGCGGCCACGAGCATATCAGGGCTTTCATCACATGCTTTCGATCACGCTGGAGATATTCACACCAAACTGACACAGTACTCTTCAGCTTGAGGGCAATGTACAGAACCTTCTTCTCCTCAAGCATCTACTTGAGTTCGAAGAGGCACTCAACTTCTCGTATCCAGTTGTCGATGTGACCACAGCCATTGAAGTTAGGAAGATCAACCTTTGTGTAGACCTGACTCGTCCGATCTAACAGTTCTCTGTCATAAACAAGTATACTCGTTTGATATTTTGATTTGCAGTCGAACTTAGCTTGCAGCCCTTGCATGACTTGATGGTTCTTCCGCTGGAGTGTCTCAAGCGTTGCCTCGAAAGCCACCCCTTTGAGATTATGGATACCTGGAGCACCGTCCACAGGATTTTTGTCGTAGCCACCACTAAAAGTCATCTTCCCGAGGAAGAACCTCGCTTTGATACCAATTAATGCAGGCAAGACGTGTTGTGGGATCGAGCATTGTCTCTCCCATGGATAGTTGATTCGAATCCACGGATATACTAGGACTCCTCAACTAGTCTTCGTTGAGTCCACGACGGAATACTTGAAGTATAGCTTGTTGTCGGCCAACACTTGAAGTACTTCTCTAAGATGGTTCATGTGCTCTCTCTCATTCTGACTGTATATGAGGATGTCATCAAAGTATACCACAACATAATGGCCAATGAACGGCTTCAGTATTTGATTCATTAAACGCATGAAGGTACTTGGTGCGTTGGTTAGGCCGAAGGGCATAACTAGACACTCATACAACCCTTCCTTGGTTTTGAAGGCCGTTTTCCACTTGTCACGTACCCTAATATGGATTTGATGGTATCCACTTCATAAGTCTAGTCTGGAGAACACCTTGGAGCCCTCGAGCATATCGAGCATGTCATCCAGCTGCGGTATCGGAAATCGATATTTAACTGTTACCTTATTAATCGCTTGGCTATCGATACACATGTGCCAGGTTTCGTCCTTCTTTAGTGTTAGGAGTGCCGTAACGGCACACAAACTCATGCTCTCTTTGATAAGACCCTTACGGATCAATTCCTCCACTTGTCCCTGAATAATTTCACACTCTTTTAGAGTCATCCGATAGTGTGGTCGGTTGGGCAAACTGGCCCTTGGAACAAGGTCGATATGATGTTGTATGTCTTGGCTATCCTTAGCGAACAGTATATGTTTTCCCGTCCACAATGGATTACATCCCGATCCGATTGCCATGGCCGTTTGAGTATCATGTGGCAGGCTTCCATGTCAACCACATCACAGAGAACCTCGTCCTTATAGCTTTTACCAATTGAAAATGAGATAATGCATTGATGAGTTACCTTAGTCTCGTTGATCACCTTCTTGATTTAACAGATCGAGTAAGCCGTATGGTGCTTTGTCATAGCCAGGTGTAGCTTGTCCACCATGATTTTTGAGATAATATTCTCACTACTCCCACTGTCTATGATCACGTCACAAACTTTGCCCTGCACGGTGCACCTTTTGTGGAAGATATTGTGTTGTTGTAGGTGAACTTCTTTCCTGAGAGCGTAAAGTAGTCGCCCCACGACTAGCGACTTGCCATGATCCTCAGCCAGCCAATCTACAGCTTATGTATCCCCCTCACCGGCTTGTTCTAATTCGAAATTATCTTCTGTTACTTGCCCTTCCACACCACCTCGATTCGTGGTTGAGTGAGTTATAGGGCGTTGAGGGCAAGCGTTCGACCAGTGGCCTGGTTGGGCACAGTGGAGACAATGGTCCGGCCTCGGCCGACCATATGGGTTGGGGATCCTGTTAGGACCCGCTGTACTGGGTGTTGCACGTTAAAGCCTTGAGGGGCCGCTCCCTGTGTCCCGGTTCGCAGCCGTAAGAGGTTGAGGATGCCCTCCTATAAGTTCCTTGCCTTTAGCCAACGTTATATCATGAGTGGGCCCTATGATGGGGTTCCATATTGTCGAATAGGGTCAAGTAGGGGGCCGCAATAACTGTGTTTCCGCCCGAGTGGCCAATTGGGTGGCCTCACTCAACGTCCAGATTGGATGCATCTGGACCCGATCTTGGATCAGCAAGTTGTAACCCACCAATGAATCGTGATACTTGTTGTGCCTCAGATTGTGCTAAATTATTCCATGCACCTAATCACTAGAATTCTTTGAGATATTCGGTTATGGTTCAACTTTCCTCACGATAATTTTGATACTGCTGGAATTTTAGTCGCTAGGGAGGAATCGAGCCCTGAGGAGTTGTCTCATCTGAGGTCATGCTCGGATGGGCGCCTTATTCTGACGGGCGCGGGAAACCTGTAGGTTCTCCGACCATGCTGATGCTCCGAATTTTAGGTTATATGCAATTAGTTTAACCTTCTTGTCATCCGGCACCTTTATATAATCGAAGTATCGCTCGACCTCTGCCAGCCAGTTGAGGAACTCCTCTATTTGAAGTAAGCCTTTAAAGTTGAGAAGATCAGCTTTGTCCTTGTAATCTCATTCTGCTCGTTCCACACGCTCGTTCCTTAGTGTAGATCGTCGTACCATGATGTCTTCGACCTTATCATCACTTGGTCCCGATTCGTCTGGCGTAGCCCTGTGGTTATCCACCTGGGGTGCTTGACGGAACATAAGATTGTTCCAGTATAGCGAACACCGGTAGTTGTTGGTCGCCCTGGGCCTGAGGCGGAGCTAGCAATGTCGCAATCCGTTTGAGGGTTTTCTGTATACTTTGCAGGAGCAACCGATTCTCCCGTCGTGCTTCATTGAAGTCTGCCGCCGTAATATAATCCCTTGGAGCATCGTCCTTAGGATGAAAATCCAACCCTTCATTAGAGGCCATCGTCTTTAGGAAGAAACATATCTCTGATACCACTGGCAGTAGGGAGGACGTAGGAGGTCGATCACCGTCTTCCTCACCGATTGGTTCTCAAATCCATGAAAAGAATAAACAAGTTAAAAAAAAAGGAAATAATTCTGAATAATTATTGAATAATTGATTGAATGTCTAAAATGGAATTACAATGCATATAAATAAGAAACTAAACCCTAGGTAAAGTTTCAGACTCCTACTCAAACTCTAATTCCTAAAAGACCGGACTTACTATAAATAGTACACTTACTATTTATAGAAGTCTCTCAATCTTACTAGAACTTGTGGTTTTCGGCCAAAAATAGAAAGTTTTCAAATGGGCCTAACCATATCGTTCTACTAATTATTCGAAGTCCTTTTCATGTTAGGCACTAACTCTAAAACCCTACAGATTAAAAGTTATGATCGAATTAAAGCTTATTATAAATAGTAAAATTGAAAATAAACTAGCCTAATGACCGTCAATTTGGTCGAATCTCATGATTCTGGCATGGGTAACCCAGCATAGCCAGGTTGGGTGGCTAAAATAGCTTGAGCTACCCCAAAATACTATTTTATATGTCTAGAAACTCATTCCGGATCGCGAGATACGATCGTTTTACGGTCTTGATGGTGCGAATCACTTCCAACCTCGACCGGTGTTCTTTTGGTCCATTTGGGCCATGTAATAATCGACGACCTGCTCAACATCATACCATTGAATGGACCCAACTTGTGGTCCAATCGGTTAGTCTTGAGACCACCTCCACTAACACAGTTTCTAGAGGCACAATTATAAATATTTTTTTTTAATATTGTTTCTTAAAAAATTATTAAAATGTATCAAATCTTGCATGAAATACTAAATCAAAGAGAAATTTCCCTCTGTGAACCTTAGTTTTCACCCAGCAGCCAAAGTAAACCCCCTAAAACTTATGTTTCCAAATCTAAACTTATGGAATTTTTTCGGATGAAAATGCCCTCCAAAACCCATCCTCTTCTTCATTTTCCTTTCTGTTTTTCTTGTTGAAAAAATTCATCTTTCTCTTCGTTTTCTTCTTGAAAAAACCCTCCTTCATTTTTCTTCCTAAAAAATTCATCTTCTTCTTTATTTTTCTTCTTGAAAAACTCTCTTCTTCTTCGTTTTTCTTCCTTAAAAATCCCATATTCTTCTTCGGTTTCTTCTTGAAAAAGCACATCTTAAAAATCCCATCTTCATCTTCTTGAAAAAATCCATCGAGCACCGTCTCTCCCATGGATAATTGATTCGAATCCACGGATATACTGGGACTCCTCAACCAGTCTTCGTTGAATCCACGACGGAATACTTGAAGTATAGCTTGTTGTCGGACAACACTTGAAGTACTTCTCTAAGATGGTTCATGTGCTCTCTCTCATTCTGACTGTATATGAGGATGTCAACAAAGTATACCACAACGTAACGGCTAATGACAGGCTTCAGCATTTGATTCATTAAACGCATGAAGGTACTTGGTGCGTTGGTTAGCCCAAAGGGCATAACTAGACACTCATACAATCCTTCCTTAGTTTTGAAGGCCGTTTTCCACTTGTCACGTAGCTTAATACGGATTTGATGATATCCACTTCGTAAGTCTAGTTTGGAGAACACCTTGGAGCCCTCGAGCATGTCGAGCATGTCATCCAGCCGCGGTATCGGAAATCGATATTTAACTGTTACCTTGTTAATCGCTTGGCTATCGATACACATGTGTCAGGTTTCGTCCTTCTTTAGTGTTAGGAGCGCTGGAACGGCACACAGACTCATGCTCTCCCTTCCTCCACTTATCCCTATATAATTTCACACTCTTTTGGAGTCATCCGATAGTGTGGTCAGTTGGGCAAACTGAACCTTGGAACAAGGTCAATGTGATGTTGTATGTCTTGGCCATCCTTAGCAAAATGTATATGTTTTCCCTTCCACAATGGACTACATCCCGATCCATTTGCCATAGCCGTTTGAGTATCATGTGACAGGCTTCCATGTCAACCTACATCACAGAAAACCTCGTCCTTATAGCTTTTACCAATTGAAAATGAGATAATGCATTGATGAGTTACCTTAGTCTCGTTCACCTTCTTGATTCAACAGATCGAGTAAGCCGTATGGTGCTTTGTCATAGCCAGGTGTAGCTTGTCCACCATGATTTTTGAGATAATATTCTCACTACTCCCACTGTCTATGATCACGTCACAAACTTTGCCCTGCACGGTGCACCTTTTGTGGAAGATATTGTGTTGTTGTAGGTGCACTTCTTTCCTGAGAGCGTAAAGTAGTCGCCCCACGACTAGCGACTTGCCATGATCCTCAGCCAACCAATCTACAGCTTATGTGTCCCCCTCACCGTCTTATTCCAATTTGGAGTTGTCTTCTGCTACTTCCCCTTCCACACCACCTCTATTCGTAGTTAAGTGAGTTGTAGGGCGTTCAGGGCAAGCGTTCAACCAGTGGCCTGGTTGGGCACAGCGGAGACAATGGTCCAGCCTCGGCCGACCATATGGGTTGGGGATCCTGTTAGGACCCGCTGTACTGGGAGTTGCACGTTGAGGCCTTGAGGGGCCGCTCCCTGTGTCCCGGTTCGCAGCCGTAAGAGGTTGAGGATGCCCTCCTATAAGTTCCTTGCCTTTAGCCAACGTTATATCATGAGTGGGCCCTATGATGGGGTTCCGTATTGTCGAATAGGGTCAAGTAGGGGGCCGCAATAACTGTGTTTCCTCCCAAGTGGCCAATTGGGTGGCCTCACTCAACAGTCCAGATTGGATGCATCTGGACCCGATCTTGGATCGCAAGTTATAACCTACCAACGAATCGTGATACTTGTTGTGCCTCAGATTCTGCAAAATTATTCCATGTACCTAATCACTGGAATTCTTTGAGATATTCGGCTACGGTTCAACTTTCCTCACGACAATTTTGATACTGCTGGAATTTTAGTCGCTTGGGAGGAATCGAGCCCTAAGGAGTTGTCTCATCCGAGGTCATGCTCGGATGGGCGCCTTATTCTGACGGGCGCGGAAAACCTATAGGTTCTCCGACCATGCTAATGTTCCGAATTTTAGGTTATATGCAATTAGTTTTACCTTCTTGTCATCTGGCACGTCTATATAATTGAAGTATCGCTCAACCTCTGCCAACCAGTTGAGGAACTCCTCTATTTGAAGTAAGCCTTTAAAACTGGGAAGATCACCTTTGTCCTTGTAATCTCATTCTGCTCATTCCACACGCTCGTTCCTTAGTGTAGATCGTCGTATCATGATGTCTTCGACCTTATCATCACTTTGTCCTGAATCGTCTGGGGTAGCCCTATGGTTATCCACCTGGGGTGTTTAACGGAACATAGGATTGTTCCGTATAGTGAACACCGGTAGTTGTTGGTCACCCTGGGCCTGAGGCGGAGCTAGCAATGTCGCAATCCGGTTGAGGGTTTCCTGTATACTTTGCAGGAGCAACTGATTCTCCTGTTATGCTTCATTGAAGTCTGCCGCCGTAATATAATCCCTTGGAGCATCGTCCTTAGGATGAAGATCCAACCCTTCATTAGAGGCCATTGTCTTTAGGAAGAAACATATCTCTGATACCACTGGTGTAGGGAGGACGTAGGAGGTCGATCACCATCTTCCTCACTGATTGGTTCTCAAATCCATGAAAAGAATAAACAAGATAAAAAAGGAAATAATTCTGAACAATTATTGAATAATTGATTGAATGTCTAAAATGGAATTACAATGCATATAAATAAGAAACTAAACCCTCGGTAAAGTTTCAGACTCCTACTCAAACTCTAATTCCTAAAAGACCTGACTTATTATAAGTATTACACTTACTATTTATAGAAGTCTCTCAATCTTACTAGAACTCGTGGTTTTCGGCCAAAAATAGAAAGTTTTCAAATGGGCCTAACCATATTGTTCTACTAATTATTCGAAGTCCTTTTCATGTTAGGCACTAACTATAAAACCCTACAGATCAAAAGTTACGATCGAATTAAAGCTTACAATTAAAAATAAACTAGCCTAATGACCGTCAATTTGGTCGAATTTCATGATTCCGGCATTGGAAACCCGGCATAGCTAGGTTGGGTGGCTAAAGTAGCACGAGCTACCCCAAAATCATATTTTATATGTCTAGAAACTCATTCCGGATCGCGAGATACGACCGTTTTACAGTCATGATGGCCCGAATAACTTTCGACCTCGACCATTGTTCTTTTGGTCCATTTGGGCCATGTAATAATCGACGACCCGCTCAACATCATATCCATTGAATGGACCCAACCTATGGTCCAATCGGTTAGTCTTGAGACCACCTCCACTAACACAATTTCTAGAGGCACAATTATAAATATTTATTTTTTAATATTGTTTCTTAAAAAATTATTAAAATGTATCAAATCTTGCATGAAATACTAAATCAATGAGAAATTTCTTCTGTGAACCTTAGTTTTCACCCAGCAGCCAAAGTAAACCCCCTAAAACTTATGTTTCCAAATCTAAACTTATGGAATTTTTTCGGATGAAAATGCCCTCCAAAACCCATCTTCTTCTTCATTTTCCTTTCTGTTTTTCTTACTGAAAAAATTCATCTTTCTCTTTGTTTTTCTTCTTGAAAAAACCCTCCATTTTTCTTCACAAAAAATTCATCTTCTTCTTTATTTTTCTTCTTGAAAAACTCTCTTCTTCTTCGTTTTTCTTCCTTAAAAATCTCATATTCTTCTTCGTTTTCTTCTTGAAAAAGCACATCTTAAAATTCCCATCTTCATCGTTTTTTTTTTTTTTTGAAAAATATGCCAAATAGTGAGAAAAAGACAGCCATAGTCCGTCGTACATGGACCGAATGTTCGGACAACTAATTGTGTTTGGTGTAATTCACCGACCACGTTATAACTTGACCGAATATTCAGGTGAAGTATGACGAAAATGCAGAAAATGACGGCCAAAGTCCATCGCAAAATGATAGATCTACGAATTTGAATGTAATTGGTCAACTTAACCAAGCGCGTTGTAAATTTGATCGAATGTTCGGTCAAATAAGTTTGTGTTCTTATAATTTGACTAAATATTCGGTCATATACACCGAATAAGAAAAACACGACGGCCAATGGCTGTCGTTGTTTGGAGAATTCGGTCAATTTCGTTATCCAGTGCAATTTGTCCGAACACAGTGACATTAGCTGAACACGGAGTGAAATGACCAAACATTCAGTCAATTTCACTCCGTGTTCAGACAAATTGACTGAACACACAGTGAGATTGACCGAATGTTCGGTCATTTCACTTCGTGTTCAAAGAAATTGATCAAACACAGAGTGAAATTGACCAAATGTTCGGTCATTTCACTCTGCGTTGGAACAAATTGACCGAACACAGAGTGAAATGACCGAACAAGGGTTAAAAATGACTGAAAATTCATTTCTTTTCGTTTTACACTAGTTTCACCCTTCATCCTTCACCCTTCATCCATTTTTACAAGTCATTCATATACTCCTTCCACTTTCACCCTTCACCTTTTCACCATTCATCCTCCCATTAATGATTCACATATATCATTCACCTCCATTCATATACCATTTCCAGTTTCACCCTTCACCCTTTCATCATTCATCATTCCATTAATCATTTACATCTGCTCATATACCATTTAATTAACGATGTTTCGACCAAACCCTAGTCTCTCTCTTCGATTTCCAACTTATATCTCATGAAAAACAAGAAGAGGAGATGGAGGAGATTTGGAGGAGACGGGAGATTTGGAAGAGACGGATAAAATAAAACAAGAAAAACATACATTTGCAAGGCTTCTTGAATGGGGGAGCCATCTTCAACCTTTGGAGCTGAAGATTTGGAAGAAACAAAGGAGCAAGAGAGGCCCAACCGATGGAGGAGATGGAGGAAGAAGAGAAGACAGGAAGGAAAAAAAAGGTATTTTTGTCCAAAAAAATGCAGAGAAGTTTAGGTTGGTAAACAAAAGTTTTAAGGAATTTACTTTTTATTAGTGGGTGAAAACTAGAGTTTAGAGATAGAAATTTCTCTAAGTCAATTGGTGGACTCAAGACTATCCTACAAATAAAATGTTCCATGCTCTGGCCAAGTGCTATAGTTTGCATGCATGCACTTTGAAAATTGTACGGACATCACTCACAACAAACCATCCAAATTATAGGCCCCAATCTAGACCGAACATAATTTAAAAAATTACGCGTAACTTGCGGCCTAGCTGGCAGATTGGTGGACACGAAAAAGACGCCCCTAACATGAAAGATAGGCAACAATTCAAAAAAAACAAAGTTCCGATTAATCAGCGGCTAGTATATTCCAATCATCCAGATTGGTGCTGTGACCCAAATATGGCATGCCTAATGATAGGGAATGGCTTAATCTTAGTCATCGTGTCTGCAAGAGTATTAGCCATCATCTGCCAGAGGCCCAGAGCATTGAATAACCCCCTCTTACACGCCCGCTGCTGTTGGTGGGGGTGAGATCCCTTAAAATGAGAGCGGATTGCCTGTGACCCCGGGCACAGAGATATCTCTGTGCCCGTGGCTGTGTGGGGTCCACAGAGATGTTATTAAAAAAAAATCCACTCTGTCCATCTGTTTTTAAAGATCACAATAATATAGGAATGAAAATATCAGGAAGATCCAAAACTCATGTGGCCATACCGCATGAAACAGTAGAGATTGAACGCCTGACGGTCATAGAAGTTTTGTATCCGGATGATATTTGTTCCTAGAGTTTATCTGATTGGTGATAATTCTATGAACGGTTTGGATGGAATATAAACATCATGGTAAGCTTCAGGAAGGTTTCAATGGTGGATGTTGATGTTCCCACTGTTTTGTTAGTATGGCCCATCTAGTTTTGGATCTGCTTGGTTTTTATAATACTGTCCTATTGGGATCTTTAAAAACAGATGGACGATTTGAATTTTTCAATAACATTTCTATGGATCCCACACAGCCACGGGCACAGAGATATCCCTGTGCCCGGGGTCACAGGTAATCCGCTCTCAAATCGGGAGTGGATTGCCGGCGAAAGCCTTTCGCAGGCATCTCCTGCGCAAGGAATCTAGATGGGGCCCACTGTGAGGTTTGTAAGAAATCTACACCGTCCAAACGTTTTGTAAGATCATTTTAGGCGTTGCGGCCAAAATTGAAGCGGATCCAAAAATCAAGTGGGCCGCACTAAAGCAAAAGGTGTGTAGGGAAATTCTTACCGTTGAAACCTCTATGGGTCCACAGTGATGTTTATATGCCATCCATACCGTTCATAATGTCATTCCTACTAAGATGAACTGAAAACACAAATATTATCCTGATTCGAAACTTCTGTGGCCCCACGAATATTTCAACTGTAGAAGTTCAATCGTCATGTTTTCGGCCCACTTAAGTCTTGGATACCGTTCAATTTTGGCCGCAACGCCTAAAATGATCTCACAAAACGGTTGGACGGCGTAGATTTCTCACAAACCTCACGGTGGGCCCCACCCAGATTCCTTGCGCAGGAGATGCTGCGAAAGGCTTTGGCAGGCAATCCGCGCCCGGCAAAATCGAAGGCTAAGACACACGTACACCACACGAAACAGTGGGGATGAAGAAGTCCACCAGTGAAACCATCATGTGGCTCAACTTGATGTTTGTATGCCATCCAACCCGTTCATATGGTGAATTCAAACAGGATCGATGGAAAAAGCAAATATCAGTCCGATCTAGAACATTGATGGCCCTGGGAAGGTTTTGGGGGCATTCAATGCCCACTATTTCTTTGGTGTGGCCGGCTTGAGTCTTCGCTCTGCCTAATTTTTGGGCTCTCATCTGAACATGAACCGAAGAAACAGATGGATGGAATGGATTTCACATGGACTTCACCGGATCTTTGAATTACGGGGAACTCCATGTAACATATATAAGCCTGCATCCACCTTTCCCATCGCCTTAAATACGCAGCCTCAAAGCTGACTTTGATTCAAGGTGGAGCCCACCAAAAGACCAGGTTCAAGCAGCTCACATCGACTACCCATTGATCTAATAATTCAATTCCATTGGATCGACCGGGTTGAGCTATTGATTTGCTACAGGTGAGGACCATGGATCAATAGTTCAAACCGTTGATCTGAGAGGAGGCCCTCATGTGGATAGACATAGGATATGACAACGGGTCCACTATTTGGACATTGCAGATTGCTTCATGTGCAGTTGAAGTGGCATGGGATCTCCCACTACCCCAGCTGGTAGACGCTTGTAGTGGTAGGGCGTTTCAACAAGAGGACCCACAAAAAAATAAAATAAAATAAAATAAAATAAAATAAAAAAATGCAATAAAAAATGAGAGTGGTCAATCATCACTTGTAGGCACGCCCCACATGCATTAGAAGGGATAAGCATCGTAAACATCGCCTGTTTTAGACTGTGTGAAAAATAGAAACAAAGTCCTAATAAAAAAAACCCATATCGCAAATAAGCAATGTATAGCAAGAAGTTGACGTGGTGTGGCCTTCCTTTGGATGAGACTGACTTTTTTCTCTTGCATTGGGGAGCGAATTAGCTGTTACCCTGGTAACAGATAAGTGGGCGTTACCCCCTACCGTGGGGCCCACGTTGATGATTTTATGTATATCCATGCTGTCCATCCGTTTCTCTGGATCATTTTAGGATGGTTTACTAAAATTTATACAGATCCAAATCTCAGGTGGACCACAACACAGGAAACAGTGGTGATTGAGTGCCTCACCATTAAAAATTTCAGAAGGCCTGTTGATAATGTCAAGAAGATCTATTTGAAGCGAAATTAGAAACATCAGATTGATCCAAAACTTTTGTGGTCCACGAAAAGTTTTTAATAGCTATAAATCACTGTTTCTATTGGTATGGTTCACCTGAGATTTGTATCTTCCTATTATTTGGGTTTTCATCCTAAAATGAGATGGAAAATAGATGTACAGTGTGGATAGACAAAAAACGCATCAGGGTGGGCCCCACACGGTAGGGGTAACACCCACTAAGCTGTTACCCGGGTAACAGCTAATTCGCTTCCCTTGCGTTGTCATTGCGATTCACACCGGATGAAGTTGCTCCTTAATTTTCACTATAAATATTATTATTACATTAGTGGTGTGTGTTTTTTTAATAATAATAGGTACTTGGTAATTTAATGGGTATGGGATGGGTATCTATCTCAGGCCAACATGGTGTGGGCATGGAATGGGTATGGGTGCACCCGACCAGTATACAAATATTGCCACCTAGCAATGATTTTCAACATCTATGAAAGCTTTGCTCCAGGCAATGACAAATGACCCCAAGGTAATCAAATTGTACCCATTCAAGTAAAAAACCCAATCACAGTATGTACACATCGATCCATTGAATAATTTAATCCCTTTTCTTAACCAGTTTTCAAATGCAGTTATCTTGTACACACGCGTGGGCATGCTAGCTAATGCACACACCACCACATGTGCAAGCATGGCATACGATGAATTATCTAAGCCATCCATCATATAGACCTGACCTTGCAGATGCTACTGCCAAAAGATAGAGGTGGTCCACTTAGTAGATGTTCCATGATATTAGAAATAAGTACAAGGATTAGAAAACCTTAGTTGATTATTTCAAGGCCCTACTTTTGTTCAGTTAATTGTGGCCTAACTGATTGTCAATTAATCTGATTTTTGTGTTAGAAGAATCTACAAAGTTGTGGCCTTTTGATGAATGGCATGGATATCTCACCTGCCTGCCTAGCTGTAAACCTGGGGTGGTGGTGCATTTGTCTAAATTTGTCATTTATTTGTATCAGGATTATATTTTTTCCTGCACTTAGAGAATGTCTATGCGAAGAAATCTCTAGAGAATCATCTATATCTGATGCTTCAATTGTTTAACCTGAGGATAGTAGATGGGACGGATGTAGAGGACCACATCAGTACAATTAACTAGCTTATTTGCAAGTTGGCAGAGATAGATGAACCGATGAAGGACGAATATCAAGCATACATCAAGTTGAATTCTCTTCCAAGTTCATATGACTCATTCAGGGACTCTTTGTGCATAGGGAGGGAGACGATTAATGTTGAGACCGTTATCTCAGCCCTCCAATCGAAAACGATGATAAAGAAAAATGTTGACGTAAGTTCTCGTTCTTCTTTAGAAGCACTGGTTATGAGGAGAAGAAATTCAAAGCACGATGGGAGATATTTTAGGATCTAAAGTCAAGGGCAAAGGGAAGGCCAATGTGCGGTGCTCGAATTGTGGTTAGTAACGCCACATGAAGGGGGATTGTCAGAATCCTAAATCGAAGTAATAGAAATTTAGAAATTCTTCAGGGGAGGGAGCTAATACGGTAGAGGATGATGGTGATATTTGTGAGGTATTGATTGTATTTAGCAAGGGGTATCTCGGTAGAGAGTGGCTCTTAGATTCAGGTGCATCATGTCACGTTTGTCCTGACCAGAGTTCATTCATGATATAAAGGGAGTATAATAGTGGATCGGTATTTGTGGGCAATGCTTATGTGGGCAAGGTGGTGGGTATTGGTTCAGTGCGCATCAAGATATTCGATGAGATCGAACGAGTCTTAGAAGATGTGAAGCATGTCCCTGAGATGAAGAAGAATGTGATCTCTTTTGATGCATCCGAAGCGAAAGGGTGCAGGTTTATCGATCGTGATTGGTATTGATGAAGGGGGCACTCGTGTGGATAAAAGCACGAAGGTGTGACCATCTTTATAAGTTGATCAGGAGCACGTTTCACGGTAGAGATCTAGGAACGGTAAGGGAATCTACGATTGCTTGTATATGGCAAGTGCCCAAGGGCCACATGAGAAGAGTGGCTAGGGGTGTGAAAGTGCAATGATAGGGTTGATAGAGGCATGAAAAGTGATGGGGTAATGTTGAAGTTGAGATAATGAAGAAAGCAATGAAGGTTGGATTCGATGCTTGAAGCCTTGATGAAAATTGTTGGAGGAGCCTTCAAACTGTGCTGAAACAGGGTCCACCGACCGGTTGGATATGGACAAGGTTTATACAACAAGGTCTCTAGACAGTTTTCGGGCGATTCAGACTAGTCACTGATCGGTCTGCAGGATACTCCGACTGGTTGTCGACCGGTCGTCTGTTGAGGCTAAACGTGACGAATTTAGAAGTTTCCCCTCTAGACTATTTTCTGCCCAGTTCGACCAGTCGTCGGTAGGCTCCGACCGGTCGACGAGAATGGAGGTGTTTTACGCAGTTACCCGGTTCCGCGTAAGTTGTTTCCAATTTTGATTTTTCTCATATTTTAAGGAGTATAATGCCGGGATTTAAGGTATTCTAAAGTGTTCAAGGTTTCCTAATTGTATTAAGGTGAGGGGGGAGGTTTTTGTGAGAGAGGGAGCTTGGGTTTTCTCTTGAGTTCCTTGCTTGTAGGTTGTTCATCTATATAATCTTCTGATATCATAGTGGATTCACTTTGTGTTGTGGTATTTTTACCCATGAGGGGTTTTTCCACATGAGAAATGGATTGCCTTTGTGTGGTTGATTCCGTGTGTGGTTGATTCCGTGTGTGATTGATTGCATTGTGGTTGCTTATTTGATTCTATTCTCTACGTGTTTGGCTTGGTTTTGCTGCTGGCCGATTTTCTCATCATCCATCAAGTGCTCCACCTCATATTCTCTTAGGAGCCCAAAAATCATACTAGTCCAAAATTCAAATGGTCCACACTGAAAGGAAGAGTGTGAGTTCATGATTAAGAGCTCTAAATTTATGTTGCATGTGGGCACCTTAGTTTTAGAATAGTCAAATTTCATGCCTCATTCATCCTAGAAGAGCATGTTATATGAATGGATTGGATGGAATATACACACCATTGTGGCCCCACATGCCATGCGACAGTTTCTAATGGTGGATGTGCTTTAAGGTTCGCATTGGATAGAATATACACACCTTTAAGGAACAACTTAGTGGGTGTTACCCCTACTGTTTAGTCCAGGTGGATAATATTTTCTATATCCACACCGTCTTTCTCCAGTGCATTTGAGGATGTGATTTCAAAAATTAAGCAGTTCCGAATCTCAGGTGGACCATACCACTGGAAACAGTGGTGATTGAGTTCTCCACCATAAAAAATTCCAAGGAGCCCATCATAGTGTTTTAGTAATGTTTATTTGCAATCCAACCTAGTGATAACATCAAGGAGATCGGCATGAAAGGAAAATATAAAGATCAACTTGATCCAAAAAGTAATCCGCAAAAAGTTTTAACGATCATTCATAACTATTTCTTGTAGTGTGGTCCACCTGAGATTTGGATCTTCTTAGGGTTTTGGATCACGAACCAAAAATGATATGAAAAAACAGATGGACGGCATGGATATATAAAAAATACATCATGATGGCCCCACACAGTTAGGGTACTAGTTCGGAAATTTCCAATTATAGGTGAAATTTCAGCGAAATATTGCCGGTTGTCGATATTGCAAGATATTTAAATACTAGTTTTCGCTGAAACGGGTGATATAATCCCTTCCAGCTTCCAGCGCTTCTTGCATAATTCAGAAAAAATACAGAAATTCCCATTTTTGATCTAGGTCTCCTTCATATTAGTCAATCCTTCGTGATTTTCGGCAGCTCGACTTCTTTTCTTCTGGATCAGAACTACGTTGGAGGAGAAACCGTGGATTGTGGATTCTGTGGACCGAAAGTCTTAAGGTATGAAAAAGGTGAAATAAATGTTTTTTTTTTTTCCTTTGATTTTCAAGTCGATTTAAGTCTTTGCTGATTCACATGGTATCCAAGCGCCTCATACGATCCGGTCAAAGCAGATACCGAGAGTTTTGAAAATCGAATTATCAAAATGAGAAATTTTAGGGGAACTTTCAAAAATCCGATTTTCCATTTTTTTAAGCTTAAATCAAGTAATTGTGGCTCATTTTTAATATGATTATGAGGGACTGATGAATCGAGTAGTGTTAAAAAAATAAAATCTTCTTATAAAATATATTTAAAAAATAGGATTTTTACATGTCTGACTACCTTTTTGTGTTATGGAACGAAAACCTTTTCCTTTTAAATTATTTCGAAAAACCAATTAGCTTTTCAAGATGGGAACATCAAAATCCACTGTTAACAGTAGAAATGATCTTTCTACCCTTCTTCTGGCAAGGTTTTCACTGTTGGTAACGAATAAGAAAAAGTTGGGATTAACGCTTACGGTTGAAACACTCCTGAGGCCACAGGATGTTAGTGAGAAATCCATCCGTCCATCTATTTTGCATCTCTTTTTAGGGCCCATGGGACCAAAAATAAAGTCGACCCAAAGCCCCAGTAGGCCAAACGACACGAAACAATGCGGATTGAATGCTCACTGTTGAAACATCTTGAGGCCATTGTGGGGACCCACTTTGAGCTTTGGATCTACCTAATTTTTGGGCCCATGCCCTAACGTAGTCTGGAAAAATAGATGGATGGAGTGGATTTAGAACATCAAGTGGCCCACATATGGTTGGGTTTATGATCGAACGTCAATCAACCCCATGTATTGGGTTGGAGCAAGGAGACCTAATAGAACACAAGGCCCATACATAGTGTTACGCACGTTGATGCTTATAAGAAATCCAGCCATTCATCTAGCTCGTGTTAGGGCACATCCTCAACAATAAAGCAATCCAAAGCACAAGTGGGCAAACAAATAGAGAACAGTGGGGATTGAACACCCACCATTGAAACATTCGCGGAGCCGCAGAATCTTAGTGACAACCCCATCCGTCTATTTTGCCAACTTATTTTTTACCACACGGGCTCAAAATTGGGGTCGATCCAGAGCTCCACTAGGCAAAGCAACATGAAAAAAGTGGGGATTGAGCGCCTACAAGTGAAATATACTGGACCCATTGTGGAGCCCACTTTGAGCGGTAGATCTACTGCAGTTTTGTACCCATGCCCAAACATAATCTGACAAAATAGATGGACAGGGACAAACATTAAGATAGGCCCCATGTACAGTCGAGGTTAGGATTGCATGTCAATCAACCCATGCCTTTGGTTATAGCTGTGCACGAGCCAAGCTAGCTCGGTTAGCTCGCTCGACTTGGCTCGAATTAGCTTAATTCGGCTCGATTCGAAGGTTGGGTTTGAACCGAGCCGAGCCATTTTCCAATCTCAAAATTATTTTCAAGCCAAGCTCGAGCTAACCCAAGCTCGATTCGGCCCGACTCAGCTCAACTCGGCTGCTTAGTTGGAAAAGTATGCTTTTTTAGTCCCACATGAAGTGAGCAAGGAAATGAGAGGTGAAACTCTCTATAAAAGTTAGTGAGGGGATGTAAATGGGCTTTGGGCTGCCTTTGGGCCTGATTTTTAATAATTTTAGGCTTGGCTTTGGACTGGCCTATTTAAAATTTTATTCTTTTTAGACTTGAACTAAGCGCAAATTGGGCTCGAACTCGGCTTGAAAGCTCGGTCGAGCCAGCTCGAACATGTTAGTCCAGGTCAATGGCCAAGCTTAGCCAAACATGAGTTAGGCAATTCAATGACCGAGCCTAGCTCAAACATGGCTGAGCTCGGCTGAGCTCGGCTTGTGCTCAGCTCCACCTTTGACTGGGAGCTTGTACAAACCACTGGGATGCCCATACATATTGGGGCCAACTTTGATGTTTGGGAGAACTTTACCCTTTCATCTATTTTGCTATCTCACGATATTAGGGAATGGCCTAAAAAATAGGGCCTCGATTGGATACTACAGGACCTAGCTGGAGATGGCCAGTCCTGGTAAGGCTCTATGGTACCCACCTTGATGTATGTGTTTTACCCATGTTGTCCATCTATTATGAGAGATTAGTTTAGTGCATGAGCCAAAATGGTGGTAGATCGAAGGCTTAAGTGGACCACACCACACGAAGCAATGGTGACAATGACTCCCATTATTGAAATCTTTCTAGAGCTACCGTGATGTTTATTTTCCATCATGAAAGTACAAATGCATTGAGTTAAAGAGAGTGGGTGGATCCAACAATAGAGCTGCACACGAGCCGAGCTCAAGCCAAGCTTGGCTTGATCAATGGCCCACTGAGCTTGAGCTTGGCTTGGCTTGAGCATCGAGTTCAAAATAGCCGCTCAAGCTTGACGAGCCGTGCGAGCTTTGTTCAAGCTAAGTCGATCGAGCTCTATCGAGCCAAGCCAAGCCAAGTCGAGCTTTGTATTTTTTTTGTCTTTTTCTAGAAGTATATAACTACTGACCTCCACTTACCCAACCCATTGATCCAACCTGACCCACTGACCTCCATTGACCGAACCCGACCAACCCCCCATCCCCCAACAAAAAAAAATTCTACCCGGTAGATGCTCGAGTGTTCGTTGTCAATAAAAAACAATTCTACCCTAGGGCCACGATTTTCTCTTTTCATCCTTCCACAAAAGAAACCCTAGGGCCACGATTTTGTAGTGAAGGTAACGTCTTACCTGTTGTAGTAATTAAAACACTATCTATTCGTTTCTCTGACTTTCTGTTCATCTACTTGCTATAATAATATATAATATAACCCCCCCCCTCTCGGGATTCTTTGAGATGAAGCAACTTTTCTTTCTTACTTTCATGGCGTTAGTTTTATCATTTTCTCCTTTCGTTTCTCCTCTAGCTGATGAAGGTAGCAATTTGAATTTTCTATTTTCATTTTTGAGTTTTCTCGTTTCCTCATTACACTTCTACAAAAACATTTTAAGCTACTAAAGCTGTTGGAGGTTTCAAACCAAAGCATTCATGATCAAAATTGTTACAGCTAGGAAGCTTTAAAGCTAAGTGTTGGTTCTCAAAAGGTCATATTGAAGAATACATAACATCTAACATTTAAGAGAGAGTTACATAGAGTTAAAATTGCTTTAACTCTTGAAGGTTTACGTTGATGTACAAGGTCTATAAAATGAGAGTTGTGTAGCCATTTTGAATAACTCACTCAGAAATCCAGTAATAAGAAATTTTGCTTTCTTCCTTCTTATTTTGAATTTTCTCCCAAGGCTTTGTAAAGCCAACAAACTGGTATCAAAGCTTGATGATCTTGCTGGACTTGGTGGAGTTCACAGCCGCTACTACGTTAAAAAAGGGTGTTGTTACTATTACTCCAAATATGTGGAGTGTGAAGAAGAGATGGCGATATCGTTCCAGCCGCAAATTCCAAGGTTGTCAAAGGAAAACTATGAAAACTAATGTATTCAGATGAAGGCTTTGTTCGGATCATAGGATCTATGGGAGATTGTCATTGATGGGTATGTAGAGTGTTCGCTTCCCCAAGTGTAGGGTTGCGATGTAGTAATAAACTCGGTAATACCGAGGTCGATCCACAGGGACTTATGTAGGATGTCACAAACTCATCCACAAGTTTCTATTGAAGCTAACAATCAAAGTTTGAATAGAATGTGTGTGATTAACAGTTTAAGCTAAATTGAATGTAAACAATTATAAGAAGGCACTAGGGGTTCGAGGATTCACTTGTAGCAATCCTCGATGTTCAATCCGCTGTGGTTTCTCATTCTCTCAACTAGAATCACCAGTCAGGTCTATCTAGTCGGATGATAGAACTGTTAAACAAGAAGTCTGTAACATGTAAGTTCTGTGCATAAAGTTCACTCAACTCTAGGCTGATCTGAGCATGCTCATTGCATAGGTCATTCACCTTTTCTATATGTCCAATTCCCAATCATAACCATCCTCAAGTCTTCTCACAAGACAAGGCTAGATCATGATTTGAACTGGATTCAAATTATATGCACAGTCCATACATATTCCAGATAATCAACCAAAACTAGAACTTTGGCATGAAGCCCCTTTATGAAGAGCTTGGTACTAGAGCGCACTCCAATTCCTCGGATCATACAGGTCTAGACCGTTGCAAACAAATTAAGCAGATAAGTAATTCATCCAAACATCCATGAGTCATCACAAGACTAAGAGAAATTACTTAAAAACTTGTATAAACTTCAAACCTTAGTTCATAATCCTTAATTCCAAACTGAAAACCACTTAACTACGAATTAAAACATCTTGGATACACTACAAGCTTCACCTCTTAGCCCTAGCTAAGAGGCTTAGCTGCTCATGATCCAAGGAAACATGAAACAACTACTAAAAGCATGAAAACAGCAAAGCAAACCAAAAGGAGTTGTGAAACTCCAATCTCCACTTCCACAGTCTCCAACCTCGCTTGAACCCTTCTAGGATACCCTAGAAACAATCCCTAGGTGTCTATTTATAGTTTGGAGGCTCCCCAACGTCGGAAGAATCGGAAATTTGCGTAACACTTACGCAGCGCAGAGAATTTCGGGAAGAAATTAGAAAGTTCTAACTCAGTACGCATGGCCGACCGGTCAAGACCGGTCGGCCTCAAGTGAAAATACTCCAGCAGGTATGCCCGACCGGTCAAGACCGGTCGGGCCTTGTAGAACCGCAATCCAGCAAGCCACTCCGACCGGTCAAGACCGGTCGGATGTTTTTCTTCACATTGCAGCAACACTGACCGACCGGTCTTGACCGGTCGGTCCTATTCATTGAATTCCCAGCAGCACTGTCCGACCGGTCATGACCGGTCGGACGTCTTCAGCAGCATCCTCCATACATGGCAGATCGGTTACTGACCGGTCTGGCTTCCTTGGCCGACCGGTCACGACCGGTCAGCACTTTTTCTTCTTTGCTTTCTTCTCTTTCTTTCTTCTTTTCTCTTCTTTCCTTGCTTTCTTCTCTTCGATCTTCCTTCAATACTTCATCCTATGGTCTTCAATACTTGTAAGGAGCCTCAT
Source organism: Liriodendron chinense (assembly GCA_003013855.2). Lineage (NCBI taxonomy): Eukaryota > Viridiplantae > Streptophyta > Magnoliopsida > Magnoliales > Magnoliaceae > Liriodendron > Liriodendron chinense. The sequence goes on from ML058389.1 coordinate 8,948,312, forward strand.
TTAGCTTTCAAATGGTGAGCTCTCCATCTTGTCCCTACAATCACACATCATGCATTAAGTTAGTTCTTTAAACGTATATATCGTGCATAATGAGTGATGCATTGGGGTTAGAATATGCATAATTATGAGCTCAACACACCCCCCAACCAGCATTTTGCTAGTCCCGAGCAAAACATGCGTGAAACTAATTCCATCCTTTAAAACTCAACTCTCTTTCAGAAACCATCCTTCTATACATTCCAAGGTTCATAAGCTTAAGATTCAGAAACATTAGGCAACAGAGGTTGAAACCGTAAACTCTCAAAGCATAATAAGCATTCATATGAAATTCCCGCCGATTGGTTGATAAATAGAAAGATTAGAACAAATTTAACCTAGCGTGGGTAGTGAAAATTCATCTCACGAGTTTTTAGGATTATCTTCTTCATAGATCAAGTAGACTATAGAACTCAAGGTACATAGAGCCATATCAAGCCAAAGACAGGAATTTGCCTTACCGTCCTTCCGACGACTTTCACACTACGTCCCATTTTCGGCTTTGGTTACGGGTAGACCATCCCCCGGTTGGTAGTAGGTAGCCCTAATCGGAATTCTCCACCATTTTTCCACATTCCCAATTTCATCCTTCCTTTTCCTTTTTCTTTTTTTTTTTTTAAATTAGATAGGATTTTTAAAAATTCATATCTTTCATTATTTTTCCATGGACAAGGATGGACAAAGTACCCCGGCCTGATTTCTCAATACCTTAATTCAAAGTCTAGCTAATCCATAAATCACATAATCCCTTCAACTCATGAAAATCGTGTAATGTGGACTAGGTGTAAAGATGTTCAGATTTTCTATCAATCACAAAATAGGGGAGTTCACATATAAAAACCATTATGCTATGAGGAATTCCAGACTTCCAGCCCTATACACTTCATATCTCCTCCTCTTATGCTCTTATCAACTCGAATGCCTAGAACCAGTGTTTTCCAAAAGAGTTTCAAATTTTTGAAAAATCGAAAAAAATTTCCACATGATTGCTTGAAATGTTGCAAATCGCTGAATTCATCCAAGAGATCCTACACCCCCCAACCAAATCTTGCATTGTCCTCAATGTAAAAGATGTGCAATGAGCAAAACATGAGAGCAATTTGAAAATAAAAGGGAGTGAGGAAAGATAGTACCTGAGAGAGTGAAAAGTGAAGATCTTCCTCCTTCTAACAAACTTATGAAAACGAAAACAAAAGCAGCAAAATCCTAATCCTAACTACTCTATACCTCCATCAGACTAGGAGATCAATCATCCTGATACACAGGATCATTCAGAGGTATGGACATACCTTCTGAAGGGAAGTTCTCAAAGAACGGCTTTAATCGCTGCCCATTTGCTTTAAAAATGTTGCCGTTCCTAGGATTTAATAGCTCAACAGTCCCATATGGATAGACAGTTTGCACAATGTAGGGACCGGTCCACCGAGATCTCAATTTTTCCAGAAATAGATGTAAGCGAGAATTATACATGAGGACTTTTTGATTTATCATGAATGTCTTGCGAAGAATATTCTTATCATGGAATATCTTCGTCTTGTCCTTGTAAATTCTTGCATTCTCATAAGCTTCATTACGGATTTCTGCAAGTTCATTCAATTGTAGTTTGCGTAACGAGCTTGCCTTGTCAGGATTGAAATTTATCTTCTTAATAGCCCAATACGCCTTATGTTCCAACTCCACAGGCAAGTGACAAGCCTTCCCATAGACAAGTCTATAGGGAGACATTCCAATAGGAGTTTTAAAGGCAGTACGGTAAGCCCAAAGCGCATCAGGTAAGTCGAAGTGACCAATCCTTGCGATCAGGATGCACCGTTTTCTCTAAAATGTGTTTAATCTCTCTATTGGATATCTCAGCTTGTCCACTAGTTTGTGGGTGATAGGGAGTGCTCACTTTGTGCGTTACGCCATATTTCTTCATTAATGCTTCAAAAGGGCGATTGCAAAAGTGAGACCCTCCATCACTTATGATGACTCGAGGCGTTCCAAACCGGGAAAGAATGTTTTCTTTTAAGAATCGAATGACCGTTTTATGGTCATTATTCCGGCAAGGGATGGCCTCGACCCATTTGGAAACATAATCAATGACAAGCAAGATGTATAAGTTTCCAAAAGAAGATGGGAATGGGCCCATGAAATCGATGCCCCAACAATAAAAAATTTCGATAATTAAGATGGGATTGAGTGGCATCATATTTCTACGGGAGATTCCTCCTAATTTCTGACATGGTTCGCAAGCTTTGCAAAACTCATGTGTGTCTTTGAACATGGTGGGCCAATAAAACCCACATTGCAGAATTTTCGCTGTGGTCTTTTTAGCCGAAAAATGGCCACCACATGCTTGAGAATGACAGAAGGAGATGATACTTTGTTGCTCATCATCTGGGACACATCTCCTTATGATTTGGTCGGGACAATACTTGAACAAGTATGGGTCGTCCCATAGAAATTTCCGTACCTCTGAGAAGAATCTATCCTTATCTTGCTTTTTCCAATATGTAGGAATTGTACCTGTAGCAAGATAATTAGCAATGTCTGCATACCATGACAATTGGGAAACAGCAAAAAGTTGTTCATCAGGGAACATGTCATTGATTGCAGTCGTTTCAGGGGAATCAGTGAGGACAAGTCGAGAGAGGTGGTCAGCTACTACATTCTCTACTCCTTTCTTATCACGTATTTCTAAGTCGAATTCTTGGAGTAGGAGGATCCATCTTAATAACCGTGGTTTAGCATCCTTCTTAGAGAGAAGATACTTAAGCGCGGCATGGTCAGTGAATACAATGATCTTGGATCCAATCAAGTAGGATCTGAACTTCTCCAAGGCAAAAACTACGGCTAAAAGTTCCTTTTCAGTAGTGGTGTAGTTTGCCTGGGCTGAGTTTAGGGTTCTACTTGCATAGTAGATAACACATGGCTTTTTATCTTTTCTTTGGCCTAACACGGCCCCAATAGCATAGTCGCTAGCATCGTACATAATCTCAAAAGGAAGGCTCCAATCAGGTGGTTACATTATTGGGGCGCATGTCAACATGCCTTTAAGGGTGGTAAAGGCCTTTTGACATTCTTCACTCCACTCAAATGAATTTTCCTTTTGAAGTAGGTTACATAAAGGACGAGAGAGTGAACTGAAATCCTTTATGAACCGTCTATAAAATCCTGCGTGTCCTAAAAAGGACCGTATATCTCGTATGCTTTTGGGTGGTGGAAGGTTAGAGATAAGGTCAATTTTCGCCTTGTCCACCTCAATTCCATTTTGTGAAACGATGTGACCAAGTACAATTCCCTTTTTAACCATGAAGTGACACTTTTCCCAATTGAGCACAAGGTTCTTCTCTTCACATCTTTTTAGCACAGATTTCAAGTGCTCAAGGCACTCATCAAAGCTACAACCGAATACGAAAAATCATCCATGAAGACTTCGAGAATTGTCCCCACCATGTCAGAAAAGATGCTCATCATACAACGCTGAAAGGTGGCAGGGGCATTACATAGTCCAAACGGCATCCGTTGATAGGCGAAAGTGTCGAATGGACATGTGAATGTAGTCTTTTCTTGGTCTTCACGGGCAATTTCTATTTGGTTGTATCCTGAATAGCCATCAAGGAAGCAAAAGTGGGAATGACCCGCCAACCGTTCTAAAATCTGATCAACAAACGGTAGGGGGAAGTGGTCTTTCCTCGTGACAGTGTTTAGCTTCCTGTAGTCAATGCACATTCTCCAACCGGTAGTGACTCTAGTTGGTACGAGTTCATTATTGGCATTGGTTACGATGGTTATTCCGGATTTCTTAGGCACCACTTGAGTTGGGCTCACCCATTGGCTATCAGATATTGGGTAAATGATACCTACATCCAATAGTTTCACCACTTCGGCCTTAACCACATCCTTCATATTTGGATTTAGTCGTCTTTGTGGTTGCCGGGATGTCTTTACATTTTCCTCAAGATGTATGCGGTGAGTGCAAATCAGTGGGTCTATGCCTTTGAGATCCGCAATTGTCCATCCGATGGCACTCTTGTGCTCTAATAGAGTGGCTATTAGCCTACTCTCTTGTTCCTCATCCAAGTGGGAAGAAATCACCACTGGATATGTCTCATCTCGACCTAAATAAACATATTTTAGCTCACTTGGCAATGGTTTTAGGTCGAGTTTTGGTGCCTTAATGTTGGATGGGAGGGCCTTGTTCTCATTTATAGGCAAAGGTTCAATTGGGGTCCTCCATCTTTTATTTTCACGCACCATCATCACATCTAGAATGGCATCCATCTCTTGTGTTGTATCATCATTCATATCATGGAGATGGGCCACACATGCCTCCAAAGGGTCGGAAAATAGTGACAAGGGGATTGTACCTTCCACGAATGATTCAATCATGTTTAATTCGTGGATATCATCATTAACTTCCCGCGGTTGTTTGCATAACTCAAATATGTTAAGCTCAAGGGTCATATTTCCAAAGGACATTTGTACAAGTCCGTTTCTACAATTGATAATGGCGTTTGAGGTAGCTAGAAATGGTCGTCCAAGTATGACGGGAATTTGAGTACCGGTGCCTATCACAGGATGTGTGTCCAAGACAATAAAATCTACTGGGTAGTAGAATTTATCAACTTGGACTAGAACATCCTCTACCATTCCTCTCGGTATCCGGATGGATCTATCAGCAAGTTGGAGTGTGGTTTTGGTGGGTTTCAATTCACCTAACCCAAGTTGTTCATAGACCGAGTATGGAATGAGATTCACACTTGCCCCCAAGTCGAGTAGGGCTTGTTTAATTTGGTAGTCTCCTATGATGCATGATATGGTTGGACTACCCGGATCTTTGTATTTTTGGGGCACCTCTTGTTTGATGATGGCACTCAAATTCTCAGCCAAAAGCACTTTGTTGTAGACGTTATGTTTCCTTTTGATTGTACACAATTCCTTTAAAAATTTGGCATAAGATGGTATTTGTTTTATTGCATCCAACAGCGGAATGTTGATCTTCACCTGCTTGAAAACTTCAAGAATTTCCAGATTTTTATCTAAAGGTTTAGGTGAAATTAACCTTTGTGGAAATGGGGCAACCGGCTTGTATTGTCTTTCCGGTTCTTTCTCTTGTGGAATATTGTTTGGGCTATCATCCTCTTTGGGAGTTTCCGGATCCTTAGGCTTGGGAGCCTTCACCGGATTGGATTTATCAATTTCTTTCCCACTTCTCAAAGTGGTGATAGCTTGGACATGTTCCGTATGGTGGGAGGATGAGCTTGCATCTTGTATCTCATACTGGGTCCTTGGGTTAGGAAGAGTTTGAGCAGGAAGTGTGCCCTTCTCTCTACCACTCAGGTGAGCTTCAACTCTAGCCAGAGATGTTTTCAATTCATTAATGGCTTGGTTTGAATTTTGATTGAATTTCAATTGCTCTTGCATGAACCCATCTATTTTTAGAGAATTTGTCTTGTTATACTCATTCTGGACCGATACGAGTGCACCCAACATCTCTTCTAGTGATACTTTTGGAGTGTTGTTTGCATTTGCAGTGGGTCCATTCCTCCAACTGAAGTTGGGATGGTTCTTCCAATTAGGATTATACGTGTTTGAGTTTGGAGCACCATATTGCTGCTGATAACTGTTTATGGCATTTGTTTGTTCTTGTAAGATGCTTTGGACTGCTGAAATTGTGGGACAATCTGGTGTAGCATGTTGATTTCCAGCACAAATTCCACAAACAGTTTCAACCTCAGTGGAGTTGATTGTTTCTCCTTTCCTTAATTCCATGGCTTCGACCTTTCTTGTAAGGCTAGCCAACCGTGCACTTATGCTATCTTCTTCTGATAAGACATACATTCCTCCCTTTTGTTGGCCAATCTTGGAATTTGTTGGTTTAGATGTGTCCCAAGATTGTGCACTTTCAGCCAATTCTTCCAGATAATCCCATGCTTCATCAGCTTCCTTATTCATGAACTCCCCATTACACATCATCTCTATAAATTGGCACATGGATGGAATCAGTCCTTCATAGAAAAAACTTATAATCCGCCAATTTTCATAGCCATGATGTGGGCATGCGTTTAATAGGTCCTTGAATCTCTCCCAACATTGGGAAAAGGTTTCATCCTCCTTTTGGGCAAAGTTCATGATAAGGCGCTTAAGCATGTTTGTTTTGTGAGTAGGGAAGAATTTTTTTATAAATTCTCTGTGCATATCATTCCATGACCCAATTGATCTTGGCCTCAATGCATAAAGCCAACCCTTGGCTTTATCCTTAAGAGTAAAAGGGAAGAATTTAAGTCTTACTACATCTTCAGTCACATTTGCAAAGTGCATGGTGGTGATTACCTCATCAAACTCCCTAAGGTGTTGATAGGCACTTTCACTGTCTAAACCATGGAATTTAGGGAGAAGATTGATCACTCCCGGTTTCAAATCCACATTCCCTGCATTTGGTGGAAATACTATGCATGAGGAAGTGCTCGTTCTTGCAGGTTGCAAGAAATCACGTAAAGTCCTAGGTCGGGGAACATTCTCAACCACATTCTCCCCTGTTTCGGTTTGATTTTGAACCGGGTTAGGTTGATTTGTAGCCATACTTTCAGATAAAATTGGAGAATCTAGATGTCTCCTAACACGTGGCTCTCTATCAATGCCTTCTACTATCCCCCCTTCACTTATGAGTCGGTTATTGGAATCCCGAGCCCAATGTGGCATGCAAAATCAAAAATAAGAAACAAAAAGGAAAAAGAATTCTTCCTTCTTTTTCTTTACTCTTCTCTAAGACCGAAGCACAAGGTGTCTTGCAATGGCTAGGCCAGAAACAAAGATAGAGACCGATTTCTCCTGGTCAATAGGGGTTCAAAGAACACCCCACCCACTTTTTGAATCTTTTGAGAAAAGGTGCAGAAAAAGGAGAAAGAGGAGTAGAGATGAGAAAAGAAATCCCTGAGCACAAGGTGATCCAAGACGGCAGAGCCGACCAATAGGAATCCAGGTGGCAAAAAGGCCGACCTTTCAGAGATCCAAAAGGAGTCTCCACCCACTCTACAAGAGATGAATAAAATAAGAATGACTAGGAGAAGGAGAAGAGTAAGGTTTTAGAAGGATAGCACCTGAATTGCACTTGAAATCTTGACTCTTCTTCGGCTTCCTAAAAATCCTTGAAAAGAAAAATCAAATAAATAACTAAGTTAGTCTAAAAATAAAAAAATCCTAAATAGACACTAATTTCAGAAATTTGTGAAAACCGTCAAAAATCCCCGGCAACGGCGCCAAAAACTTGTTCGCTTCCCCAAGTATAGGGTTGCGATGTAGTAATAAACTCGGTAATACCGAGGTCGATCCACAGGGACTTATGTAGGATGTCACAAACTCATCCACAAGTTTCTATTGAAGCTAACAATCAAAGTTTGAATAGAATGTGTGTGATTAACAGTTTAAGCTAAATTGAATGTAAACAATTATAAGAAGGCACTAGGGGTTCGAGGATTCACTTGTAGCAATCCTCGATGTTCAATCCGCTGTGGTTTCTCATTCTCTCAACTAGAATCACCAGTCAGGTCTATCTAGTCGGATGATAGAACTGTTAAACAAGAAGTCTGTAACATGTAAGTTCTGTGCATAAAGTTCACTCAACTCTAGGCTGATCTGAGCATGCTCATTGCATAGGTCATTCACCTTTTCTATATGTCCAATTCCCAATCATAACCATCCTCAAGTCTTCTCACAAGACAAGGCTAGATCATGATTTGAACTGGATTCAAATTATATGCACAGTCCATACATATTCCTAGATAATCAACCAAAACTAGAACTTTGGCATGAAGCCCCTTTATGAAGAGCTTGGTACTAGAGCGCACTCCAATTCCTCGGATCATACAGGTCTAGACCGTTGCAAACAAATTAAGCAGATAAGTAATTCATCCAAACATCCATGAGTCATCACAAGACTAAGAGAAATTACTTAAAAACTTGTATAAACTTCAAACCTTAGTTCATAATCCTTAATTCCAAACTGAAAACCACTTAACTACGAATTAAAACATCTTGGATACACTACAAGCTTCACCTCTTAGCCCTAGCTAAGAGGCTTAGCTGCTCATGATCCAAGGAAACATGAAACAACTACTAAAAGCATGAAAACAGCAAAGCAAACCAAAATGAGTTGTGAAACTCCAATCTCCACTTCCACAGTCTCCAACCTCGCTTGAACCCTTCTAGGATACCCTAGAAACAATCCCTAGGTGTCTATTTATAGTTTGGAGGCTCCCCAACGTCGGAAGAATCGGAAATTTGCGTAACACTTACGCAGCGCAGAGAATTTCGGGAAGAAATTAGAAAGTTCTAACTCAGTACGCATGGCCGACCGGTCAAGACCGGTCGGCCTCAAGTGAAAATACTCCAGCAGGTATGCCCTGACCGGTCAAGACCGGTCGGGCCTTGTAGAACCGCAATCCAGCAAGCCACTCCGACCGGTCAAGACCGGTCGGATGTTTTTCTTCACATTGCAGCAACACTGACCGACCGGTCTTGACCGGTCGGTCCTATTCATTGAATTCCCAGCAGCACTGTCCGACCGGTCATGACCGGTCGGACGTCTTCAGCAGCATCCTCCATACATGGCAGACCGGTTACTGACCGGTCTGGCTTCCTTGGCCGACCGGTCACGACCGGTCAGCACTTTTTCTTCTTTGCTTTCTTCTCTTTCTTTCTTCTTTTCTCTTCTTTCCTTGCTTTCTTCTCTTCGATCTTCCTTCAATACTTCATCCTATGGTCTTCAATACTTGTAAGGAGCCTCATTTAGCTTTCAAATGGTGAGCTCTCCATCTTGTCCCTACAATCACACATTATGCATTAAGTTAGTTCTTTAAACGTATATATCGTGCATAATGAGTGATGCATTGGGGTTAGAATATGCATAATTATGAGCTCAACATAGAGCCCACTCCGCAACAAGAAGCCGCCTACACCATCGATCAAAAGAACGTCCTCAAATATCAAAGAAAGAAGGACAAAAAGGCTTTGTTTCTTGTCTATCAAGAGTTGGATGAGTCAACCTTTAAACGGATCACTGAAGTGACAACATGCAAGCAAGCATGAGTGATTCTTAGTACCATCTTCAAAGGAGTTTATCGTGTTAATAAGGTTCGTCTCCAAATCTTTAGAGTCAAGTTCGAGACCTCTCACATGAAGGAAGGTGAGTCCATTTCAGATTATTTTTCAAATTACTTGTTATTGTTAACAACTTAAAAAAGAAATGGTGAAAAGATTGAAGATGTGCGAGTGGTCGAAAAAATACTACGATTCTTAACACCCAAATTTGAGCATGTGGTTGTGGCCATAGAAGAATCAAAGGACTTGGAAAAACTGTCCATTGAAGAACTGATGGGATGGTTGCAAGTACATGAGCAACGAATGCAAAAGAATGCTGGTTCGATGCTTGAACATGCCTTAGAGTCTAAGTTGACTCTAAATGAATAAAAGAATAACCATACAAACGAGGGGGTCGTGGCACTAGCAATCGTGCAAGAGGCAGAGGGCGTGGATATCATCCAAGACAATCACAAAATCAACAAAAGTTTACCAATTTCCGTGGAAGAGGAAATGGTAGAGGCAGATCCATGCGTGGACGTGGAAATACAAAAAATATTCAATGTTACAATTGCAACAAGTTCGACCATTATGCTTCAGACTGCTGGAGCAGACCAGTAGATCAAGATGATCATTCTAATTATGCAGAAGCATCAAATCATGAAAAGGAAGACTCCACACTTCTTCTTGCACAAGAAGAAGCATGTGATGAACATGACGTGTAGTATCTCGACTCTGGTGCGAGTAACCACATGTGTGGAAAGAAGGAACTGTTCATGAAACTGGCAGAAGATGCTCGTGGCAACATGAGTCTAGGAGACTCATCAAAAGTTCTTGCGAAAGGTAAAGGAAAAGTTAAAATCTATCAGAGAGACGAATTTTATCTCCAATGTGTATTATGTTCGCTCGCCTCAAGTGTAAGGTTGCGATGTAGTAATAAAACTCGGTAAGACCAAGGTCGATCCACAGGGAATTGGATAACAAATTTCAAACTATTCCAGCAACTTAGTTTGCAATAGATAAGAGATTCAATTGGAATAATTATGCTAAAACAGTAACTTAATGAAAATCAGTAGTTTAAGGTACTAAGGCATTCAAGGATCCACTTGTAGCAATCCCATGTCAATCCAATCAATCCAAGCAAGACACACAACTAGATTTGAAGTCCTATCTCTCATCTAGTTGGAAAATAAAGCATTCAAACACATTACATCCCATTCAAGTTGAACTTCCAAGTTCTAGTCCCATTCAACAATGTAGAATTCAGAATCATAGCCTTTGGAGTAACAGCCATGCTGATGGACTATGGCATGCTCAAGGATTACTATAATTCGAATATAAACAACCACAATATGATAATCTCAGAGAATTGCAAGGAATCCATGTCCGGAGCACATGAACTCTCATAAAACATCTCAAACTATCAACTTGAAGAACTAGAATAATTAAAAATCCCAACTTGAATTGAAATTACTTGAATCAACTGAATCAAACATGAAATTAGCTACAAGTTTCACCACTCAGCCTTAGCTGAGAGGTTCTAGCCGAGCATTGTCATACTACAACTAAAACTCATGAAAGAAAACATAAAAACTAGAAAAACCTGGAGTTTGGAGGGTTGCAGACTCTCCACAATGACTTTCGTCCTCTCCCACGACGTCCCTTAGCTTCTATGATACCTTAGGAAGAGGCCCTAGGTGTCCCTTTATAGTGTAGCACGGAAGGTTCCAGATTGTGCAAGAAATCCCGAACTGCGCAGAGAAAATCGGAGCTTCACGGAGAAGCTCTGTTACGCAGACGACCGGTCGTACGACCGGTCTGAGCTCCTGGACGACCGGTCTGAGCTCCTGGACGACCGGTCGTAAAAGGGCGAAAACAGTCCAGTGAGTTTTTTTACGAAATCCAATATTAACTTTTAATTCGAGGACCGGTCGCACGACCAGTCTGAACATTGGACGACCGGTCGCACGACCGGTCGTGAATGGTCCAGTGGCCTTTCGCTGAATGTTCTTCCTCTATGAATAGTCGGACCGGTCGGACGACCGGTCTTGGCGATGGACGACCGGTCGCACGACCAGTCTTGGCTGATTTTTCCTGCTTTCTCCTTGGGTTTCTTTCTTCCTTTCTTCTCCTCTCTTTCTACTTTCTTTGGTCCTTCCACCTTCATCCAATAGCTTCAAATGGCTCTTTTTAGTCTCCAATTGGGTGAATTCCGCTCTCATTCCTGAAATCACAAATCATGCATTAGATGGGCCTTTTAAGCATGTAAACCATGTGTATAATGCGATGTAATGGGCAATGCAATGTATAAATTGGAGGTTCAACATATTACGTACCAAACATGAAAAGTAACATCCTTAGTATTAGCCAACTCATTGAGAAAGGATATGTCCTACACTTGGAAAACTATTCTCTCTCTATAAGAGATGCACACAGGAGACTTATGGCTCAAGTCTAAATGGTGAAGAATCGCATGTTTCTGCTCCAAATCAACACAAAAGCTGAGAAGTGTCTCTCTGGAATCGTGAAGAATGATTCATGGAGATGACATCTTTGCTTTGGGCATCTCCATTTTAGCGGCTTAAAGTTATGGTCTTCATCAAGCATGGTATAAGGCTTGCCTGTGTGAGGTATGCACACTTGGCAAGCAATAAAGGAACTCCTTTCCAAGTGGAGTGTTTAGAAGAGCAAAGGAACCACTTCAATTGATTCATAGTGATATTTGTGGACCACTAGAAACACTCTCTTAGAGGTAATAAATACTTTATTACCTTCATTGATGATTTCAATAAAAGACTTTAGGTGTATTACATTAAAGAAAAATTGGCCGCTTTCACTATCTTTAAAATTTTCAAAGCTCATGTTGAAGTTGAAAATTGTCACAAAATTAAAGTACTAAGATCTGACAGAGGTGGAGAGTACACCTCAAATGCATTTCGAGATTATTGCAGGGAAGAAGGCATCAAGCAGTAGCACACTGCAGCCTAAATGCCACAACAGAATGACATTGAGGAATGAAAGAACCACACCATCCTCGACATGACAAGAACCATGATAAAAGAGAAAGGCCTGCCAAAGAGCTTCTCGGCAGAGGCAGTTGCATGTACTGTCTACCTTCTCAATCGGTGTCCCATCAAGAGCGTCAGAAACATGACACCTCAGGAGGCATGGAGTAGTTACAAACCGAGCGTAGGGCACATAAGGATCTTTAAGTGTGTCGCCTACACTCAAGTTCCAGAAGCAAGAAGAAAGAAGCTTGATGATCATAGTGACAAGTGCATCTTCATCATTTATAGTGAAGAGTCAAAGGCATACAAACTTTATAACCCACTAACCAATAAAGTAGTGGTGAGTAGAGATGCAGTATTCTGCGAGGAAGAAGCCTGAAAATGGAACGAGGAAGATTTGGCCAAAGAAAATCAAGTCGAAGTTGAAGAACATGAAGAATAGAAGCATGAGAACCAGGAGCAGACACCTGCAACACCATCTTCCGTCGAACCGTCTGCATGCAGACGTCCAACGATACATTCCATATCCTCTAGAAGTATTCCATCAAATCAAAATTCACCCAGCACGTCTTCATCCAATTCTCCTTCACCCTTGGCTCCCATCAAAATGAGGAGCCTTAATGATATCTACGCTAAAACTAAGGAAGTAAACCTGTTTTGCTTATATGCAGATCATGAGCCACTTTCATCCCAAGAAGCTATAAAAGAAGATAGCTGAAAGAATGCCATGAAGGAAGAAATCCATGCCATCGAAAAGAATGACACCTGGGAACTGACTAAGATTCCTAGTGGTCAAAGAACTATTGGCGTCAAATGGGTGTACAAGATCAAGCAAAATGCTGATGGTGAGATTGATCGTTACAAGGCAAGGCTCGTAGCAAAGGGTTACAAACAGAAATATGGGGTGGATTATGAAGAAGCCTTCGCTCCTATTGCTTGCCTTGACACTGTGAGGACGATTATCTCCCTTGCAGCCCATCACAGTTGGATGATTTACTAACTAGATGTGAAATCTGCATTCTTGAATGGAATTCTGGAAGAAGAGGTCTATGTTGACTAGCCTGAAGATTTTGTTGTTCAAGGGGAGGAATACAAAGTGTATCGACTGAAGAAAGCCCTTTATGGGTTGAAGTAAGCTCCTCGTGCCTGGAATGCACACATCGACAACTATCTGCAAGAGAATGGTTTCATCCAATGTCCGTATGAGCATGCGGTCTATGTTAAGATGAATACTCAAGGTGATATATATACTTATAGCATGCTTGTATATTAATGATTTGCTGTTCATAGGGAACAACCAGTCAATGTTTGATGAATTCAAGAAGGCCATGTTTAAGGAGTTCGAGATGACCGATGGCGGACTTATGTCTTTCTTTCTAGGCATCGAAGTGAAGCAACAAAATGGAGGCATCCATGTATCTCAAAAAAAATATGCCATGGAGTTGCTTGAAAAGTTCAAGATGGCAGACTGCAATGTCGTGAACACGCCTGTAGTAACGGGCTTAAAACTGACAAAGGACGAAGAAGGAAGAAGCGTGGACTCGACTCTGTTCAAGAGTCTGATTAGAAGCCTAAGATATCTCATAATCACAAGGCCAGATATTGTCTACAGTGTTGGGTTTTTAAGCAGATACATGGAAGCGCCAAAAGAATCACACTGGCTATCCATATGAAGATGGAAGCACTAAAAGAATCTTCAGGTACGTCAAGGGAACAATGGAATTTGGTCTTTTCTATCCATATGAAGATGAAGCAATGCTGTATGGATACTCAGACAGTGATTGGGAAGGTGACCAAGATGAAAGGAAAAGCACTATGGGATATATATATTTTTTTTGTATCTCGAATTGACTGCTTTCACATGGAACTCAAAGAAGCAAAGTGTGGTCGCTTCGTCCACACGTGAAGTAGAGTACGTGGTAGCATCATCCACAGTCTGTGAGGCGATTTGGTTCAGAAACCTGCTGAAGGACCTAAAGCATCCGCAGAAAGGATTCACAGTCATATATGTGGATAACAAGTCGGCAATCGAGCTCGCCAAAAATCCAGTGCAGCAGGAAGGAGCAAGCACATCGATACTCGATACCATTTTCTAAGAGATCAAGTGAAGTAGAAAGTAATGAAATTGGAGTATTGTCACACCACTAAACAGGTAGCGAACATATTCACTAAGGCACTACTGCCTGATGCATTCAGACGACTAAGGTCGATGCTCGGAATGAAGCAGTTTTGGTTTGAAGGGGAGTGTTAGAGGTTCTAAACCAAAGCATTCATCAAAACTATTATAGCTAGGAAGCTTTAAAGCTAAGCGTTGGTTCTCAAAAAGGTCACATTGAAGAATACATAACATCTAACATTTAAGAGAAAGTTACATAGAGTTAAAGTTACTTTAACTCTTGAAGGTTTACGTTGATGTACAAGGTTTATAAAATGAGAGTTGTGTAGCCATTTTAAATAACTCACTAAGAAATACAGCACTAAGAATATTTTAATTTCCTTCTTTCTTGTGTAGTTGGTTTGAATTATCTCCCAAGGTTTTGTAAAGCCAACAAAAACTTCTTTTACTGTATTTTTTGATGCTTGAGCTAAGATCTTATGCATCAAATTCTTACTATTTTTAGCAATGCCCTCAGCAGAAACGATTTGGAGTTTCATTCCTCTATTTTTAGTGAAATGGGTTTTTTGTTTCGCAAGGAAAACACTCATGTCCATCAAGGTCAACTTGACTCAACTCGATGCTTAGTTGAACCAACTCAGTCAAGGTTAACCTAGGGCAGATCAGACTCGGATCAGGTCAGCCATACTGGACTCGGTACCGAGTTGGGTCGAGTTCGGATCAGGTCTAATTCAAAACTAGGTCGGATCAGGTCAGCTATAACTCGGTCCGACTTAACTCGATGACTAGCTTTAGTAACTGATGTGTGCATCTATGGAGTAGCAGTAGCCCCCTAAATGGGTTTCCATTCTTTATTGCTTCTTCAAAGTAAGGGCTTTTTTCATCTAACCACCCACCTTTTGGACTCTTTCTCCTCCTTTCAAAATATTTAAAGCAAGCCACCTAAGTTTCATGTCAGTTTCCACATAACTTCCTACCCTAGTTACCTTGTGGAATATGTATGGTTTTAAAGTATAAGGGCCTGTTGGGGTTTCCAATTGTAAGAGTAAATAGCTCTAAATGGATAATGATTATTTATTTGTTAGATTATTTATTCTTGTAATTGTGTAGTGATGTTGGTAAAATTGACAATTTTATAATATAAGAATGTAATGATTATAAAATGCTTTACTAGCTATTTTACAAGTTTATTTGACTCTTAACTTACGTGCCATAATTTTTGTTTGAATAAACACTTACCTCATCTACTTTGCATTTGGTAGGAAATTGGGAAACCAAAGCTAAAATGCCACTAGTCTAAAACTAAAGAGGGGCTATGGAGACCTAGGTCCAAAGCTAGGTGGAGCCCACCATGGTGTTTGTGAGAAATCCACCTTATGCATATGTTTTGCCTGCCCATGAGCTAAAAAATGAGGTAGATCCAAAGCTTAAGTGGGCCATGTAGAAGAAAACAGGGGAGATTGTATGCCCACCATTGAAAGAGTCGTGTGGCCACAGAAGCTTTGGATCAGGGTAAAATTTTGTTTCTTTAGGTTTATCTCAGTGAAAATGACTTTATAAACAGTTGGGCTGCTTTATGAATGGTTTGGATTTCATATAAATACCATGGAGGTTTGGTTTTCATATAAACATCATAGTGGAGCCCAAAAAGGCTTGAACTGTAGGCAACCCCGTTTTCACTTTTTAAAGTCATGTGGGCCACTTAAGTTTTGAATTTGCCTGATTTTTAGTCTCATGTCTTAACATCAACGACGGATATATGGACAAACTGTGGTAATGGTCAGGTCATTCAAACCTCTTGCAGAGAGAAGGGAGTGGAATAGGTGTGTCCTTGCCTCACCCAACACGGTGTCGCCCTGACCCGGGGCCCACCTTGATATACGTATCATATATCCACACCGTCCATCCTTTTTTTCCAGATTATTTTAGGGCATGAATCTGAAAATAAGCAGATCCAACTCTCAGGTGGACCAAAAACACAGGAAACAGTGGTGAACATGTTGGAGTTTTCCTCCTCAGTGTACAGAGGAGAGAAGGGTGATCTTTTGATCACCGGTCGACCGGTGCCTCCATCCGACCAGTCAGACAAACTCGTTACAAACAGAAAAATCACTGGAGCATTTTTGTGAAGGCAGACCGGTCGTCCGACCGGCCAGTGGTCCTGGCTGACCTGTCGACAGACAAGTCGAGTTACATGTTTTTCTCACAGCGACTCTCTGGACAGTTTTTGTGTGTGGCCGACCGGCCGACAGTTGCGACCGGTCGACAGTGCGAACTACTTATAGCAGTTTCCTAATGGGACTCTAATACATGCAAGATGCTATATTAGGAGCTCCAATTCGGGATTTAGGTATCCTACAAGGTATTCTACACGTCTAAGGTGAGAGAGAGAGAGAGAGAGAGAGAGGAAGAGAAAGAGGGAGAGGGAGCTTGTTGGTAGAGGAGGCTTTGCTCGCGAATGTGATTCACGGTGCAACAACGTCTTAGCTCTTCAACGTCCTCGTGCTCGGGTGAGATCTCTCAGTTTTCTAGTCCTTTTATTGTTATCCATCCCTGCGTGGGTGAAGAAGGTTTGATCCAAGCGGTGTGTGCTTGTGATTGAGGTTGTAATAGTTCTACTTCATAGTGAATTGTTGAACTAGACGAGGTCCCATGGTTTTTACCTCTTTGAGGGCTTTCCACATAAAAATCTCTTGCGTCGTGTGATTGTTGATTTGATTTAGTTTCGTGCTTTATCATAACCCATAATTCTAGTAGTTTGGGAGGCGAGATCCTAAGGTTTTGTGAAACGCACCCTACAAAAGTGGTATCAGAGCGTTCAAGTTGATTGAACAGGAAGTGGGATCGGTTCTGAATTATGGAAGGTGGCTCCTCAATGATGATTAGTCTCAATGGATCCAACTGGAGCATATGGAAGGCTAAGATGGAGGACTTGCTTTATTGCAAGGACTTGTACGCTCCAATTCTAGGCGTATCAGTGAAGACCAAGGATATGTCAAATGATGATTGGAAGAAATTGGACCGGAAGGCGGTGGGGTTCATCATACTATCATTGACTGATTCGATTTTCCACCATGTGTCTACGGAGACCTCAACCACTAGCCTATGGCAGAAATTACAAGGGCTATATGAGAGGAAGACAACTAGCAACAAGATATTCCTAATTAGAAGACTTGTAAATCTCAAGTTTAAAGATAATGGTTCTATGACTGAGCACATGAATGAAGTAAGCAATATTGTGAACCAGCTCTCCGCTATGAAGATGTCCTGGATGATGAAATATAGGTAAAATGATGGAGACCCAACTTAGCTGATTTTACGCGGACGCCCATCCGACTCTCGAGATTATCTGAGCGAGAGTCGCAGATCGAGTAAATACGGAATGCCCATTCGACTCTCGAGATCGTATGCTCGGGAGTCGTAGATTGGATAAGTGCGGGACGCCCATTCGACTCTCGAGATCATATGCTCGAGAGTCGCAGAATTGGGTAAGTGCGGACGCCCACTCGACTCTCGAGATAAGCTGTTCGAGAGTCGCAGGATGGATAAATACGGAGCACCTATTCGCAAGGCCTCGAGCTCCCATAGCCGATAGTCAGATAAAGCAGAGATTCCCTTCTTGATCTGCGAGCAGACCTTCTCACAAGTCATTGAAAAGTGTTACATCTAAATGAGCGAGCACTTGGACTCGCGACCATATTCCAACATGCGAATAGCTTTTTCTGTGGTGACACCCCTTTGCCTTCAGTACTAGTACCCGATTCCCGTAGAGCAGCTTGTCCAATCCCTCTGTGACACCAAGTAGGGCTACACCCAGTTCGGTGATCTCCGCTCCTTCGGCGTCTCCTTCCTTTTTCGCCAGTTATGACTCCAACTACGGCTTCCAGCTCTACATGAGCAATCAGTGCTACTACCATGCCTACCATCAGCCCGTATGGTCGATTTTGGGCTTATCTTCTCTTGTCGTTCCGAATCTCAAGGGATTGTTATCAAGGAACGTGATTGCCAAAATAAGTAATTGGGTTAGATCTCGTCTCTAAGGATAAGGATCTTATCCCACAAAATCAGCAGGATCCCATATCGTACACGAAATCAGCGGGATCTCGATATCTTACGTAACAGATTGGATCGCTTCAGATCTATATAAAGGGATGACTCCATTAAGAGAAAGGTACACACAATATTCAATCCCTAGTCTCGCTTTGCTTGGATATTCTTCTTCTTGCTTTGCCTGACTTAAGCATCGGAGGGCTAACGGCTGGACACCAGCCACCCTTAGTTGCTTTCTGTCTTCTTATAGGTCTGGCGGAAGAAATTCTTGTTTGAGAGAAGGTGAACGACTGGAGGATTCTGTTACAGAATCTGACGTTAACAGTTTGGCGCCGTCTGTGGGAACGACTTGATTGTCAAAATCAATCGTTCTAACCACCGATCAAAATCCTTCTGCGATGCCTCCTAAAAAAGCTGTTCATCCTTCGACTTCAAGGCAGGCACCACCTCCGCCCGATGAGACGGAATCCATACCTGCTCTTCCACCTAGTTCGACGAATATCCCTCAAGGAGCCCCAAATACGCCATCAGCAAACCCATTATTGGAGGCTTCTGGAATCAAGACGATGTCCTACGTTTCCTCGGAAATACTCTTCTAACTCTAAATGCCGGAGTTCAGGCCCTATCAAATCGGCTTGATCAGCATTTCCCCGAGCCGCAGAAACAACCCTCCAAAGGGTTACCATCGCAACCCATACCAGTGGCTTCCAGACATTCTATGAACGAACCACAGATCCCACCACCTGGCAACCATCTTCCTGTGCCGTCCCCACATTCTATACATTCTGGTTCATCTCGACAACCTCAACCTCAAGGCTCCACCGCCGAGACATCAGGCTATACCCTACCATGGGAAGGAGATCTCAAAAGAATCCATGATCGTTTTGACGTCATGGAATAGCGATATCAGGCAAATCGGTCATCTGCCATCATGGCGTCGATACATCAATCCGAGTCCCCCTTTACTAGCGAGGTTATGGAGGCACCGTTACCTAGAAAGTATCGAACGCCGGTTATCACCCCGTATACAGGTATTGGTGATCCTCTTGAACACCTAGAAACATACAGGTCTCTCATGGAGTTGGAGGGACATGGCTCAGAAATCATGTGCAGGGCTTTTTTCCTAACACTGAAGGAAGCAGCTCGTACATGGTTCCGGGGATTAAAGCCTCGTTCCATCAGCTCCTTTTCCCAGTTATCGGAGATATTCCTTTCTCAATTCATCGGAAGCATTCGCATTAAGAAGCCAGCCTCCCATCTGATGGATCTGAAACAGCAGCATTGGGAGACAATAAAGGAGTTCACAGTACGGTTCACTGCCGAAGCCGTTCAAACTGAGGGTTATACTGAAGAAAAAGGTCTTACATCCCTCATAGCCGGAATAATGAGCGAGAAATTCAGGTTTGCTTTAGATAAGAGCCCTCCAAAAACTATGACAGAGTTCCAAGCCAAAGCTCAGAAGTATATCAATGCAGAAGAAGTTGCATTGACACGCCATGGAGTACAGGGTAAGAAACGCAAGCCAGAAGGAGCCTCTTCTACAGATAAAAAATATCGTCGTGATCAACGCGATCGTTCTCCCAAGAAGCCTTATTCTGGTAAATATCATAACTACACTCCTCTTAATCGGTCTCATGAAAAGGTTCTAATGGAGATTAAACACAAGCCATATGTAAAGTGGCCTGCAAAGATCAAATCCGATCCTGAAAAGAGAGACAAGAGTAAGTTCTGTTACTTCCACAAAGATCACGGGCATAGAACCCAAGACTGCATCTCTCTACGAGACCATATCGAAGCCCTTATTCGAAAAGGCCATCTCCAGGATTATGTTGCTCGTAAAAATCAATCACCAGAAAGGGCGAAGACCTCATCTCGCCAAAAGGAACAACCTCATCATCAAACTGACCAAGAGGATGCTGAGCCTACGGGAGAAATCCGCACCATCGTCGGAGGACCAGCTTGCGGGGGCGACTCTCAAGCTTTAAGAAAAGCATACGCTCGAAAGGCGTCCAAAGAACCCCAGCAAATCTATTGGTTGGAACAGACGTCTAGCTCGTAAAAAACCAGCCATCCTCCAATTTCCTTCACTCTCGAAGATGCAATGGGAATTCACTTCCCGCACGAAGACTCCATCGTAGTCACATTGAAGGTATCAAATTATCTGACACATCGAATTATGGTGGATACAGGTAGCTCAGCCGATATTCTATACTTGGAGGCTTTCAACAAGATGACACTTGCCAGAAGCCTACTCAAGCTAGTTTCAACCCCCCTCGTCGGTTTCGGAGGTGAGGTAGTTACACCTGAAGGAAGCATTGATCTCCCAGTTACTTTTGGAGAAAATCCAACGAAAACTACCGTCTTCGTAAACTTCCTCGTGGTGGATCGAAAATTAGCGTACAACGCCATTTTGGGGCGGCCGTCTCTTACTAAGATTGGGGCAGCCTTGCACCCTTCATATCTGTGTGTCAAATTTCCTACCCCAAATGGTATCGGGGTTGTGTGAGGAAGTCAACAGGAGGCACGGTCTTGCTACCAGATAGCCCTACAAGATCGAAAGAAGGCTCAAGCGACGCCCGTTATGGAGATAGCACAGGGTTCACCCAACTTTCCCACCAACACTTCGTTGGATCCGAGAGAGAATACTCTCCAATCAGGAACTCCTGGGGAAGAAACTAGTGGCGATTCACCTAACTAAAGGCGACCCGTCTAGGGTCGTATACATTGGATCCTCTTTAACCAGTGTCCATCATGAAGATCTGGTCCGTTTCCTCACCGAATACCAGGACGTGTTCGCTTGGTCTCATAAAGATATGCCAGGCATCGACCCCAATGTCATTGTACATCGTCTCAATATCGACCCGAAACATTAGCCCGTACATCAGCGTCGACGTGCCTTCACTGCAGAAAGACAAATGGCGATCAAAGCTGAAGTCGAGAAGCTACTCACGGTCAATTTCATAAAAGAAGTAGACTACCCAGAGTGGGTCGCGAACGTGGTTCTTGTCCGGAAAGCTAATGGCAAATAGAGAATGTGCGTCGACTATTCAGATTTGAACAAATCATGCCCCAAAGATAGCTTCCCGACACCGCGGATTGACCAGTTGGTCGATTCAACAGCTGGACACGCTCTACTCAGTTTTATGGATGCTTATTCTGGTTACAACCAGATCATGATGCATCCACCTAATAGCCAGCATACCGCCTTCATCACAGATCGGGGATTATATTGCTACCAGGTAATGCCGTTCGGTCTTAAAAATGCAGGGGCCACTTATCAACGTCTCGTCAACAAAATATTCGCTGCTCAAATCGGTAGGAATATGGAAGTTTATGTCGATGACATGCTCGTGAAAAGCATCGTAGAAGATGATCATATTTCTGATCTTCGAGAAGCCTTCGACCTAATGAGGAGGTATCAAATGAAATTGAACCCAGAAAAATGTGCATTCGGAGTGTCTGCAGGAAAATTTCTCGGGTTCATGGTTGGTCAGCGCGGAATTGAGGCAAATCCTGAAAAGATAAAAGCATTGGTAGAGATGAAATCCCCCGCCACTCTGAAGGACGTCCAGCGTCTGGCTGGTCGCATCGCATCATTGAATAGATTCATCTCGCGAGCATTTGACAAGTGCTTAACATTCTTCAAACTCCTTCGTGCAACGGCCAAGTCTGATTGGAAATGGATGCCACAATGTGAGGAAGCCTTTCAACAATTGAAGCTATACATGAGCACACCCCCCATTTTATCTATACCTGTAGCACATGAGCAACTCATTCTGTATTTATCTGTGTCCTCTACGGCCGTTAGCGCCGCTTTAATAAGAGAAGATTCCGGGGTGCAAAGGCCCGTTTATTATATCAGTCGAGCAATGGTTGATGCGGAAACTCGGTATTCTGATATGGAAAAGCTGGCCCTGGCCTTAGTCACGGCAGCTCGAAAACTGCGACCATACTTTCAAGCCCATGCTATTGTAGTACCAACAAATCATCCACTACGGCAAGTCCTTCAAAAACCTGAGACTTCCGGACGCTTAACTAAATGGGCGGTCGAGATTAGCGAGCACGATATCTCATTCTGTCCCAGGACCGCAGTCAAGGGTCAGGCCGTGGCTGACTTCATCGCCGAATTCACATACTCCTCCGATGATAATACCATGACCAGCGACTGTAACGCCCCAGATTTTCGAGATTTATTTGAAAATTTTTAAAAATTCATTTTTTATTAATTATCATACATTTACCGTTGATTTGCGAATAACGGGACATCCGTAGGAGATCCGATAGGGGACCCTTTACAAAAGTTGCTTAGAATGATCCCATACACATCGTAGAAAGATCAGATTTAAAAAATCACACACTTTTTTAGATAATTACGAAAATGCCATTAGTTAAACTTAAGTTAAGATGCCATTTTTAAGTATTATAATTTCTGACGATCACTTTCACGTAAAATCCTGGATTTAAGCTTTTGGGCACATATTAACCATACACATCAAATTTCGGCCCTTAAATCATAGTAGAAGTGGTCCGATTGTCAAATCAGCCCCTTAACCCTTGATTTTCATGTCCATCGAGTGAGGAAAGTAGATTGTTAGTCGTAGTCGAATATTTCTCTTCATATGAATGACTTGGATCGTCTTTATCATGGACCAATAGTGTGATTTGAGTGCCTCACCTTGATAAGCATCTTTCTTATGCGCGAAGTTATCCCGTTTTAGAAATTAACGAGTTACCAACTCTTTTTAAATCTGAACCTTTCAATTTACCCACTTCTCACCATCAATCGCTTTTCAAATTTGGACCACTTATTATACTCATATGACTACGACTTTACACAAAATTTGGACCCCGATCTATAATCCTACACCGTTGAACCACAAAGCCAGCACCTTCCTTTTCCGCCAAAAATTGAAATTTCAGATCTAGGCATTTCTCACCATCAATCAACTACTAAATTTTGTACAATTGTTTGCCTATCATGACTACATATTTTTTTAAAATTTGGGCCCTGATCATCAAGCGCAGACCGTTAATTGAGATCTAGCCCATTTTAGCACCCGTTAGGCCATTTTCAAGGATCGGCCAATCTAGAATGTGGATCATCAAGAAATTTACGTATTCTGACTCTACTCCTTGAGCTTGATAAGATGAACGGATTGGAATTGATCATAGATCACCCGAATATTGAGATTTGAGAAACCCACCTCAAGAAGTTATTACACAAGACCTCGCGTGCACATCCTTCTCCATATTTCTACTACGTACCTCCAAATCCTTCTCCTAACCCTAGCCTCCATGCCGTAGAGAGAGAGAGAGAGAGAGAGAGAGAGAGAGAGAGAGAGAGAGAGAAGAAGAAGAAGAAGAAGAAGAAGAAGAGAGTTCTTTCTCATATTTTTCCAGCGGCTAGGATCTTCTACAACCCTCTTCTTCTAAGTCCATCCTAAGGTGAGGATTTTCCTTCAAGCCTTTCATTAATAATATTATGATTATCATAAGTTTCTTTTGTGGCATGTGAAGTTGTTTTGTTTTGAATTGCTGATCCATATAACATGAAGTTTAATGTAGGATTTGTAATGAATATCATTATATAATGATGTGATTCATTGTTTAGATTTTTTACTAAGAAGCATGTGTATTTGTGTTATATATCTTTGTGAAATCTATGCCCTTATTTTCTTAGTCCATGTATTACAAGTAACATTGGTTTTCATATTGTGATATGAAATATGTGTATAAGATCACCATATGGACATCCCATTATTGTATACTCTTTGTCCCTAAGTTGGTAAAATTATTCGATGTAGAGAGATGGAACCCATGAGAGGTGTCCATGATGGAAGAATATCTCTTGACTTAACAGAGAGAATGAATTGCTTGTTTGTCAATGGATCCTTACATGTGTATGATGCTTGATTGGATCCATTTACATTACATGAGTATTTTAATGAATTTGGTCATGATGTACAATATTGACTTTTTGGGACATGATGAAATCATAAAACGGGACAATGAGTAAACATTAATGGTATACAAATTCTCATGAGCCGGGGTTGGTGCTATGGACACTAATCCCGTGCTGTCGGCCTATGCTGGGTTGCTTGCGACTCCCCATAGTGACCATTGAGTTTTATTTAAATCGGTTGTATGCGAAAACACTTAAATAAAGGTGAAACTAAAGTCATGCATTCACTTGGCTCCATGTGGGTGTACGGAATTGGGAATAGGCTAGAGCGTCCTACTTCTCCCGTACACTGTCACGTGTAGAATTGGGCTATGAGCGTCCCATTTCTCACGTGGTCGGGCAAAACTATGGGCTTGTGCGTCCCAGGAACCTCTGGTGACTAGTGGCTAGCGTGAAGTCGTAACAGGGAGTCTCCCACTTCATGTATTATGATTTTTAGCCAGGGTGCCTTAGCCAGAGCATGCATTCCATGCATCGCATTAACAAAGATTTTTACTTGATTGTTTTGTTTGAATAAAGATATTATTGTGTTGCGTTACTCTGAGTTTTGTACATTGTTATTCTTGATAGTCTTGGAGGGAATATTCCCCACTATGATAGCATTTAACGCTATCCCAAACACAATTTAGGTGATGCAGGTGAAGATCCAGGTATTGAACCCGATTTTTAAGGAGAAGAGTTCCATGGCTCATATAATCACATGGCGGACGACGATGTTAGAGAAATTTATTAAATATTTCTTTTGAGTAGTTGATACATTTATGGAATTGTAATAAGTCTTCAATAGTAGACATGATTTTGTATTTTAATTAATCAGTATGGATATTGGTTGGTTCCCTTATTTAAACATTGATGATGACGTAGTAAGTTTGATAGAATAAGATGATAATTGTTTCCGCCATTGTGCTTGAATGCTATATTTTATTATTTGACAAATTAGTTATTCCATAAGTTACTTGGGAATTCGACTGTTGTGTTATACACGAAAGTCGAAAATCTCGGGTCGTTACAGCGACCAGCATCCTTGGTCACTCTTCGTGGACGGGTCGTCGCGGGCCACTGGCAGCGGAGCGGGCCTGATTTTAGTGGCTCCCGACGGGTCACATTTTTAGTATGCTCTACGTTTTGATTCTCGCGTCTCAAATAATGAAGCAGAATATGAGGCCCTGATCATTGGTCTCAAACTGGCCATTGTCCTCACAATTCAGAATCTATTAATTCATAGCGACTCCCAGCTCATTGTCAACCAAGTTCTTGGTGAATTCGAGGCCAAAGAAGAAAGGATGGCCTTATACAAGTCTCGTGTCCTCATCCTACTCGCAAAACTGAAGATTATGAAATAAATCATATTCCTCGCGAGAAGAACCAACTTGCCGATTCCCTGGCAAAGCTCGCCTCTGCACCAGAATCTGAGTTATCACATTCGGTCCCCATCGAGCATCGTCAGAACCTAAGTATCGACCAAGCGACTCTCGAGCAAGTAATATCGGTACAATCATCTCCATGCTGGATGGATCCCATCATCCTGTATCTCAGAGACGGATACCTACCAGAGGACAAGAAAGCTGCAAGACAAATTCACCTTCGGGCTGCCCGGTATACCTTGCAAGACGGAATATTGTTGCGCAAGAGCTTTTCCTTGCCTTATTTAATGTGTCTTCATCCAGAAGAAGCACTTCGTGTTCTAGATGAAGTACACCAGGGGGCATGTGGTAATCACCCCAGGGGGCGATCCCTAGCATATAAGGCGATGCGGCAAGGATATTATTGGCCCACTATGAAAGCAGATGCAATTGAATTTTCTAAAAAATGTGACAAGTGCCAACGATATTCACCTATACCTCATGTACCATCCGAACGGATGACTCCAGTTGATAGCCCTTGGCCTTTCGCTCAGTGGGAGGTCGATATCATTGGACCCTTGCCCATGGGAAAGGGACAAAATAAGTTCGCAGTTGTGGCGGTTGATTACTTCACCAAATGGGCCGAGGCAGAACCATTAGCCAAGATTACTGAGAAACAAACTACCAAGTTCATATGGAGAAATATCATATGGCGTTTCGGACTCCCTCACACTATAATTACCGACAACGGAACGCAGTTCGACAACGCGGCCTTTGACAAATTTTGTGACAAATGGAAGATACGTAATCTCCGCACTTCTCCATACCATCCTCAGGCGAATGGGCAGGTCGAGGCTGTGAACAAAATCATTAAGCACCATTTAAAAACCAAGCTTGGTGAATGCAAAGGTGAATGGTCAGAACTTCTACCAGAGGTATTATGGGCATATAGGACTACAACTCGTACATCAACGGGTGAGACCCCTTTTTCCTTAGCATTTGGTGTCGATGCAGTAGTACCAGTGGAAATTCAAGTGCTCTCGTATCGAATCGAACAGTATGACCCCACAGGTAATCAGGAAGATCTTCGACTTCATCTCGACCTCTTGGAAGAACAAAGAAATACCTCCCAATTACGAGCGGTCGCATATCAGTAACGTATTGCTCG
The DNA here is from genome assembly GCA_003013855.2 of Liriodendron chinense. Taxonomy (NCBI): domain Eukaryota; kingdom Viridiplantae; phylum Streptophyta; class Magnoliopsida; order Magnoliales; family Magnoliaceae; genus Liriodendron; species Liriodendron chinense. The sequence goes on from ML058389.1 coordinate 8,975,058, forward strand.
CTATCAAAATGCTAAAGTTCGGCCTAGATCCTTCCAGCTCAGAGATTTGGTCCTAAGGCAAAGACTCGGGGTTATTAAGATTGTGCGACCCGGTACTTATTACTTTGAAGACATGCAGGGAAAGCCCGTACGTCGCCCTTGGCACGTGGAGCATTTGCTACGATATTACCCCTAGATTCGATGTAGTTCATAACAACATTTTATGAATAAAGTGAAAGATATCTTTTGGTCGCTATTCCATTTACTTGGACCTGAATAGCCCTGAAGAGGATGCATACAATCCCTTGGCCAATTGCCTACCTTTGGTAGGGTTAAATTCACCTAGGATGGTCGCATTTCCATTTTATGGATGACCTTCTACCCTTGGTAAACTTGAGTCTCAATCGATAGATCAGTCTATCTCTACGAGGGTATGGTCGTCACGACCCCCCGGATTGAGCACATTACATCTCTCAATCGATAGATCAGTCTATCTCTACGAGGGTATGGTCGTCACGACCCCCCGGATTGAGCACATTACATCTCTCAATCGATAGATCAGTCTATCTCCACGAAGGCATGGTCACTACGACCCCCCCCCCCCCCCCCCCCCCCGGGTTGAGCATAACTCATTGCAACAGGAAGGCATTCAGTGCACAAAGGAAAGAAAGTAAACAAGAACTCTACTTTCAAAAATAACTTTTCATTAATATCAAATGATAAATGTTTACAAAATATCTACTCGCGAGTACCGGAGAAAGGAAAACAAAAAGAAAAATCAATCTCTCGGAGGAGGAGCCGTGCTCTCGACTTCAGGGCCCATTTCTGGAGCCCCTCCAGCCTGCGTGGCTTCGGTCACCTCGTTCTCAGCAGCAGCTTGCTCCTCTGTAGCTATGATGGTCACGAATCGCCCAAATTCCCCCATATCGAAGGATGGGTTCATTCGTTGCACTACTCTTAGCGCAAAGTCGCGACCAGCATCATATGACTCATATCTTTCATCGTCATATAGCTGCGAAGTCCGGAACTCAGAAATTGCCCGAGGACCTTCCTCCGAGAGCATTTTTACAAGGGCGACTTTCTCCTCATCCCAGTGGATCGAGTCATCCTTGAGCTGTGCAGGAGCGGAGCGCTCCTTCTCCAAGCTGTCGTTGACTTCTTTGAGCTGCGACCTGGCCTCCGCAAGCCGCTTCTCCAACGAGATCTTGTCTTGGCGAAAGATCTCCTTCTCTCTCTCCGCCTTCTCCTTCAAATCGGCGAGCTTCGCGAACTTAGAGTCCAAAGCTTGATACCTCTCGGTCAAAACTTGGACTTTCTCTATGAGGATCTTAATTTCCTCATCTCTCTTAGAGATCACCGCCTCACGGGACTTGAGGAGTTGATCCCTTCCTTGAACTGCCTTCTCTAAGGCAGCTCTCTTCCCCTCAGCTTCATCTATCACGCGACGGGCGGCAATGATATCACGCCTTGTTCGCAGGATAAGATCTAAGCCCTGCAAAAGTAACGAAAAATGTGAGAAAGTATTCTGGAACGTAACAACATATTAAAGCAGGCCTTGGCAGGGTTTTTACCTGAACCATCCTCACCCCCGCTTCAAGGAAGAGGTTCTCAGGGCTTGGCTCGGGAAGAGAGCCGAAGGTTTGGGGGGAAACGTTCTCGAACAAAAACTTGCATACTGGATGAAGGTGGCGAGGGATAGAATATGTCCCACTTCCAGACGGTTGGGCAACGACCAACCCAGCTGGCTCGCGAGGTGGGACCATCGACTCGCGAGCAGGTCCCTGCTCGGCAGCAGGGATCAGCTCGCGAACAGGAGCTGGCTCTCGAGGCTCTATTTGCTCTCGAGCCTCTTCAGCTGGGGGGCAGCTGGACCCTGCCCCATCCGGGGAGTTGTCAGTAATGTTTATCACTGGCGGTCCAGGTGCGACTACCAGTGAGGGAATATTGGGCCCTGCCGGTGCCCCCGCCGTGCTCGCGAGAAGGGCAGGCTGATCGCTACCCTTACGGACGGGTGGTTGAGATGGTTCGGCAGTTGTTTTCTTCTGCCTCTTGGAGTTCGTGCCTTTGAGACAAGGCAACAGACCCCTCTTTTCTCCCGCCTTTGTCATCGCGACTTCTTCGCTGGATATTAAGCCTGCTGCTGCAAGTCGCGAGGGAGACAAGCAAGTCTCGATATGCCTATCACCAACAGGCACCTTGTATACCCTGACTATCTTCTCGTTGATCCCTCCCTTCAAATTTGGTTTTCTCAAGGCCGGGATACCTGCGAGCACAAACAGAGGTCAAAGAATGAAGTGAAACCCTAAAATCTTAACTGGAAAAAATTGCACAATGCGGGACTGTGCCTACCTTCACAGAAAAAATGGGTAACTCCTGGACCCCTGGAGGAAGCAGACTCCCAGTTCCCGGAAGCATAGAACCACCGTTTCCTCCAGCCAGGATAGTTCGAGGAGGGTTTCCCCAACACGAAGTTATCCCGGTGCCAGTAGCACAGGTAGTACCAGCCTTCGCCGGAGGGTGCTTTCTTCAGACGGAACATACGGAGGAACTCCTCTGCCGTGAATTCTCCGTTGCCGGCCTGAGCCCAGAGGGCAAAGTAGCCCAGAACTACCCTCCATCCGTTCACGATGAGCTGCCCGGGGGCAATCTTAAAACATCGTAGAACGTCGCGTATGAAGGGATGGAGGGGGAGCCGTACCCCCAGGATGAGTTGGTACTCGTAAAAAGCTACGCATCCTGGGGGAGGGGAGTCTGGTGTCTCTCCATCTCCAGGCAATCGGAGAATGACTGAGTCGGGGATAAGATATTTCTCCCGTAACTCAGCCAGCCGATCCTCTGATAAAACAGAAGGATACCCGGATGCTGTATATCTCCCTGCCGGAACCCTCGCACTGCTAGAAGCAGAGGATTCCGGAGTGGCATCGCCTAGAGGAACAGTGGTCTCGTCAGAGTTCCCCGCCATGAAGAGGTTTTAAGAAGATTAAGAAAAAGAAAAGAAAAAGGCCTGTACCCAGGAAAGAAAGAAAGAAGGAAAAGGAGCACCGGAGGAAGAAGAATGAAAAAGATGGTTGCAAATTCCCTTCGAAGAGCTTCTGTAGAAAACTGGAGAAATGGCGGACTCCGTACATTTATAGGCAATCATTCCGCCGCATCTGGTGATACGTGGCAGCCCCTCCTTCGGCGCAGCAGTCGAGCAGGCACGCCCATTAACTCCCATGACACGTGGTAAGTGCCCCTTCATTTTCTGTCTGCGGAAAGGCTGCGGAAAGCTGGCGCTCATTAATTCCAGCCCATCATGTATGGTTCCATTCTCGATGAAGGCAGCGGGCGGTTACGTGTGATAGTGAGCTAAGTCCTTCCCTTAAGAATTCTTGGCGGTAAGGACTTGGGGGGCATCTGTTATAGGCAAAATGATGGAGACCCAACTTAGCTGATTTTACGCGGACGCCCATCCGACTCTCGAGATTATCTGAGCGAGAGTCGCAGATCGAGTAAATACGGAATGCCCATTCGACTCTCAAGATCGTATGCTCGGGAGTCGTAGATTGGATAAGTGCGGGATGCCCATTCGACTCTCGAGATCATATGCTCGAGAGTCGCAGAATTGGGTAAGTGCGGACGCCCACTCGACTCTCGAGATAAGCTGTTCGAGAGTCGCAGGATGGATAAATACGGAGCACCTATTCGCAAGGCCTCGAGCTCCCATAGACGATAGTCAGATAAAGCAGAGATTCCCTTCTTGATCTGTTAGCAGACCTTCTCACAAGTCATTGAAAAGTGTTACATCTAAACGAGCGAGCACTTGGACTCGCGACCATATTCCAACATGCGAATAGCTTTTTCTGTGGCGACACCCCTTTGCCTTCAGTACCAGTACCCGATTCCGGTCGAGCAGCTTGTCCAATCCCTCTGTGACACCAAGCAGGGCTACACCCAGTTCGGTGGTCTCCGCTCCTTCGGCGTCTCCTTCCTTTTTGGTCGGTTATGACTCCAACTACGGCTTCCAGCTCTACATGAGCAATCAGTGCTACTACCACGCCTACCAGCAGCCCGTATGGTCGATTTTGGGCTTATCTTCTCTTGTCGTTCCGAATCTCAAGGGATTGTTATCAAGGAACGTGATTGCCAAAATAAGTAATTGGGTTAGATCTCGTCTCTAAGGATAAAGATCTTATCCCACAAAATCAGCGGGATCCCATATCGTACACGAAATCAGCGGGATCTCGATATCTTACGTAACAGATTGGATCGCTTCAGATCTATATAAAGGGATGACTCCATTAAGAGAAAGGTACACACAATATTCAATCCCCAGTCTCTCTTTGCTTGGATATTCTTCTTCTTGCTTTGCCTGACTTAAGCATTGGAGGGCTAACGGTTGGACACTAGCCACCCTTAGTTGCTTTCTGTCTTCTTACAGGTCTGGCGGAAGAAATTCTTGTTGGAGAGAAGGTGAACGACCGGAGGATCCTGTTACAGAATCTGACGTTAACATATAGGTTTTGCTATTGCTTAGCTCATTGCTTGATAGTTGGGAGACATTGGTGGTGTCTCTAAATAACTCCGCACCAGGCGAAAAGATATCCATGGAACATGTAATGCGTTGTCTCTTTAATGAGGTGACAAGGAGGAAGTTTCAAGGGTCTAATCAGCAAGAGGCCCTTGTGACACAGGATCGGGGGAGAGGAAAGAACAGAAAGGGTGAGAAACCCCGAGATAAATCCAGAGGCAAGTCTAATGTCAGGAAAGATGTTGAATGTTGGAATTGTGGCAAGAAGGATCAGAAAGGATCAGAAAGGATCAGAAAGGAAAAGAGAAGGAAAAAGATAATGAATCAGATTCTACTGCGGTCACCTCAGATGGCGACGTTGTGGTCATTCTCTAAGCGGATCATGATATTTGTCTCACTGCTGTGAATCAGGACACCGATTGGGTAGTCGATTCGGGAGCATCGTTTCATGCAACTCCACGAAGGGATTTCTTCACAAGCTACAAGCAAGGCAGCTATGGTACAGTGAAGATGGGGAACTCTGGAGTATTCCAGATTGTGTGAGTTGGTGATATTTGTGTGAGGAGCGATGTAGGTTGTACATTGGTTCCAAAAGATGTGAGACATATTTCAGACCTTCGCCTCAAGTTGATGTCGACAGGAAGGTTAGATGTAGCCGGCTATGAGAGTCGGTTTGTTGGTGGGCACTGGAAGCTCATCAAGGGTTCAATGATTGCAGCAAGAGGGAAGATTTGTTGCATCCTATACAAGACATGTGTCAGTATATGCAAGGGTGAGTTGAACGCAGCAAAAGATTCAGCGACAGACATGTGGCACAGACGGCTCGGCCACATGAGCAAGAAAGGGCTTCAACTACTAGCGAAGAAGCACCTCCTTCCAGAGTTGACAGGTACACCTCTTAAAACCTATATTGATTGTTTATCAGGGAAACAAAATAGGGTTTCATTTGTAAAAACTGTTTCTCATGTTAAGAAAGTGCATCCATTAAATTTGGTTTATTCTGATATTTATGGTCCTATGAGGACAAAAACCTTAGGTGGGGCATTGTGTTTTGTCACTTTTATAGATGATGCATCTAGGAGGGTTTGTTTCTATGCTTTGAAATCCAAGGACGAGGTCTTTAGTATGTTTAAAATATTTCATGCCATGGTCAAGAGGGAGACAGGTAGATCATTGAACTGCATCCGCACTGACAATTGAGGTGAATACATTTGTGACTTCCATGAGAATTGTAAGTCCCTAGGTATACGGCATGAACAGACGATGCCCAAGACCCCCCAGCTCAATTGTGTATCTGAGAGTATGAATCACACCATTGTAGAGAGAATCAGATGCATGTTATCCCATGCGAAGTTGCCCAAGATATTTTGGGGAGAAGCAATGCACACAGCAGTGTATTTGATAAACAGGTCTCCATCAGCCCCTTTGAATGGACAAGTACCTGAGAAGGTGTGGACTGGACGTGATCCTTCGTACAATCATCTCAAGGTATTTAGATGCAGGGCATCTGTTCATGTACCAAAGGACGAGAGGTCCAAGCTCGATACGAAGATCAGGCAGTGTGTTCTTGGGGTACGGTGATGAGAAATTTGACTTCAGGTTGTGGGATCCGACCGAGAAGAAGCTTGTCAGGAGCAGAGATGTGGTTTTCATTGAAGATCAGTGTATAGAAGACATTGGAAAGCCAGAGAAGACCCAGCCTAGTTCAGGTGAGCTGGAATATTTGGATCATTTTGCTTCTCCTATGGTGCCTGATGACGGGGGAGTACAGCAAGGTGCAGAGGATGAGGGAGTTCCTACAAGAGATGGACAGGGGGAGCAGCCCCCACTTGATCCACCTGTTAAGCCACAGGTGTGGAGGACATCTATGGACAGGCACCCATCCAAGAAGTACTCGCCACATGAGTACATTATGCTTACTGATGGGGGAGAGCCAAAAGATTATTCTGAGGCCTTAGCTGACGAGCATAAGGGAGAGTGGTTGAAAGCTATGTAAAAGTAAATTGAATCCTTGCATAAGAATCACACCTATGACATGATGAAATTGCCTAAGGGTAAGAAAGCTTTGAACAACAAGTGGGTGTTCAGACAGAAGATTGAGCAGAAGAATTCACAGACAAGGTTGAAGGCCAAACTCGTGGTGAAAGGTTTTGGTCAGAGGAAAGGAATAGACTTCGATGAGATATTCTCACCAGTGGTGAAGATGACATCCATATGGATGTTGCTTGGGTTGGCGACTAGCATGGATCTGGAGATAGAGCAGTTAGAGGTTAAAACTGCTTTCCTCAATGGTGACCTGGAAGAAGAGATCTATATGCATCAATCAAAGGGGTTCAAAATCAAGGGCAAAGATTATATGGTTTGTAGGCTTAGGAAGAGCTTGTATGGGATGAAAGAAGCTCCTAGGCAATGGTATAAGAAGTTCGACTCGTTCATGTTGACAAATAAGTATGATAGAACGGAGTCGGACCACTGTGTATTCACTCGCAGGTTCTCAAATGGTGATTTCTTAGTTCTGCGCTTATATGTTGATAACATGCTCATCATGGGAAAAGATGTTAAGAAGATTGACAGGCTGAAATGGAGTTGGACAAGTCGTTTGCGATGAAAGACTTGGGCCCAGCCAGACAGATCCTAGGAATGGAGATAACCCGTGACAGAAGCAGCATAAGGCTTATGTTGTCACAGGAGATGTATATTGAGAAAGTCCTACAGCGGTTCAATATGAATGTAGCGAACCCGGTCAGTACTCCATTGGATGGTCACTTCAAATTGAGCGACAAACAGTGTCCCAAGACAAAGGCAGAGGCGGAAGAGATGCAGAAGATACCCTACGCCTCAGCTGTAGGAAGTTTTATGTATGCTATGGTATGTACGCACCCAGACATAGCATATGCGGTTAGTGTTGTCAGCCGGTATCTTGCCAATCTTAGCAAAGAACATTGGGCAGAGATGAAGTGGATATTACGGTATCTGAGAGGCTGATCCAGGTTGAGCTTATGCTATGGTGAAAGAAAACCTGTGCTAGAGAGTTACACAGATGCAGATATGGCAGGTGACATAGACTCTAGGAAGTCCACATCGGGGTTCATGTTCACGTTTGCTGGGGGAGCGGTCTCTTGGCAGAGCAAACTACAGAAGGTCGTAGCATTGTCAACAACAAAGGCCGAGTACATTGCAGTCACAAAAGCATGAAAGGAGATACTTTGGATAAAGAGGTTCCTACAGGAACTTAGCCTAAAGTAGGGGAAGCATGTGGTTTATTGTGATAGCTAGAGTGCGATACACTTGAGCAAGAATCTAAGTCAACATTCCAAGTCAAAGCATATAGAGATTCGGTATCACTGGATCAGGGATACTTTGGAACAGAAGGTGTTACAACTTAAGAAGGTCCACACGGACGATAACGGGTCAGACATGATGACCAAGGTTTTACTCAAGGGCAAATTTGAGGCTTGTAGAAGCCGGGCTGGCTTGAAAACGGTGAACTCCTCCTGAGTCGGAAAGGGGGAGATTTGTTGGAGTTTTCCTCCTCAGTGTACAGAGGAGAGAAGGGTGATCTTTTGATCACCGGCCGGCCGATGCCTCCATCTGACCTACCGGACAAACTCGCCACAAACAAAAAAATCACTGGAGCGTTTTTGTGAAGGCCGACCGGTCGTCTGATCAGCCGGTGGTCCTGGCCGACCGGTTGGCATGCAGGTCGGGTTACATGTTTTTCTCCCAGCGACTCTCTGGACAGTTTTTGTGTGTGGCCGATCGGCCGACGGTTTTGGCCGACCGGTCAACAGTGCGCGTGGACTGCTTATAGCGATTTCCTATTGGGACTCTAATACATGCAAGAGACTATATTAGGAGCTCTAATTCGGGATTTAGGTATCCTACAAGGTATTCTACACTTCCAAGGTGAGAGAGAGAGAGAGAGAGAGAGAGAAAGAAAAAGAGAAAGAGAGGAAGAGAAAGAGGGAGAGGAAGCTTGTTGGTAGAGGAGGATTTGTTCGCAAAGGTGATTCATGATGCAACGACGTCTTGGCTCTTCAACGTTCTCGTGCTCCTGTGAGATCTCTCAGTTTTCTAGTCCTTTTATTGTTATCCATCCCTGCGTGGGTGAAGAAGGTTTGATCCAAGCAGTGTGTGCTTGTGATTAAGGTTGAACAGTTCTACTTCATAGTGAATTATTGAACTGGACGAGGTCCCGTGGTTTTTACCTCTTTAAGGGTTTTCCACGTAAAAATCTCTTGCGTCATGTGATTGTTGATTTGATTTAGTTTCGTGCTTTATCATAACCCATAATTCTAGTAGTTTGGGGGGCGAGATCCTAAGGTTTTGTGAAACGCACCCTACATAACGAACATTAAAAACTTCTCACTAGCCAAAAAAAATTTGTATCAAGTTCACATTTTTTTTTCATTTCATTCAGGCCTATGGGACCTTATCAATGGGTTAGATGGAAAATAAACATTATGGTGGCCCCTTTGAGTTTGTATTGGTGAGAGTCCACTCACCATTGTTTCCTATGGCATGGCCCACGTGAGATTTGGATCTGCTTATTTATTGGGATCATGCTCTAAAATGAGCTGGAAAAACTGATGAATATCACGGATATATAATACATACATCAAGGTGGGCCCTGCTATCAGAGCCACATCGTGTTAGGTGAGGCTGGGGTTTGCACCTAATCCTCCTCGAGAGGGAGATGGGCTGTTCGTGTCATGGGTTAGAAGCTAGGTGGGGCCAACATGGTGTGTGTGAAAAATCCACGCCTTCATCTGATTTGTAAGATCATTTAGGGCATGAACCTAAAAATGAGGCTGACCCAAAGCTCAAGTTTGCCACATTATAAAAAAAACAATGGAGATTATACGAACCGTTGAAGATTTCATGAGGCCATAAAAGCTTTGGATTAGGCTGATATTTTTGTTCTTTCAGTTCATGACGGTGGGATCGCTTTATGAATGGTTTGGATTTCATATAAACATCACGGTGGGGGAAGAAAGGTTTGAACTGTGGACGAGGTGGCTAGTGGTCGTTGGCTCCACTATGATGTATGTGTTCTATCCATGTCGTCCATCCAGTTTTACAGACCACTTTAGGGATTCATTCAAAAAATAAGGCAGATTTAAATCTCAGATGGACCATACCATGGGGAAACAATAGTGATTGAATTTCCACCATTAAAAACATTCTGGGTACACAGTAATGTTCATTTGACATCCAACCTATTGATTAGATCATACAGACCCAGATGAAGGTAAAAAAATAAATATCAGCTTGATATAAAACCTTTGTAGCCCCCAATAGGTTTTTAATGGTGGATGTCCTATCAACACTGTGTGGTCCACTTGAGATTTGGATATACCTCGTTTTCGGTATCATTCCATAAATTGGTCTGGAAAACGGATGGATGGCATGGATGAAACACATACATCATGGTGGAGCCCATAGAGCAGCAATCACTAGCCAGTCCATTTCCTTTTTCTTTTTTTTCTTTTAAGTTAATTATGCAACGCACCCACCCTTTTAGGTGGGCAACACACCCACTTGGTTAGTCATATGATGCACACACCCACCAATGGGTTGGGATTTTTACTGCATTAGCCCCGAGGTGTGGCTATTTTAACTAAAACTTCAATTTTCATTGTGAGTTTCCAAACTGGCCTTTTCACGAGAAATTGGACTTTTTGTGGTCGGTTTTGCCCCTCTGACTAGCTGCTTAACATACGTAGTTGCTTTCGGCAAAAGACGTTCGAAGCTTTCTAAAGTGAAGAAAGTGGGGCCCACAAAATCAACGTTTCTAGCCACCGGATGGCCAATCCGAGCCGTTCACAATAAGGGGAGCATTTTCAAACTCACAAATCCAACAGAGGCTGTGTGTGGCCCAGAACAGCGTCGACGATTCTCATTACTACAAATTCTTTGCACCGGCGTGGTCCACCCGTATTGACCATTTCCTTGAAATTTTCTCCAATGACTTGTAATTAAAACCCTTTTTATATGAAGGGATTTAATTTGTCTTATAACATCCAATTTGCCCCACATAGAATCATGTACGTTTTTAAAGGGTGGAGCCATTGACACGAAGCACGTTGTATGGGGATCCACCACATTCTTCCTACAAAGAAAGTGAAAGAGGGCTTCGAAGTTGGGTTTGGAGGTCCCATCAAGGCATCCGTTCATCTATGACGTCGATGAACCATTCTTGTTCCCTCTTCGTGTAGCTTTTGTGGTTGTTCGCTTCCCCAAGTGTAGGGTTGCGATGTAGTAATAATCTCGGTAAGACCGAGGTCGATCCACAGGGACTTATGTAGGATTTCACAAACACATCCAAAAGTGTCTATTGAAAGCTAATAATCAGATTTTGAATAAGATTGATGCGAGTAGCAGTTTTAAACTAATTTGAATGTAAATAATTATAAAAAGGCACTAAGGGTTCAAGGATCCACTTGTAGCAATCCTTGATGTTCAATCCGCGGTGGTTTTTTCATTCTCTCAACTAGAATCGACATTAAGGTCTATCTAGTCGGATGATAGAGCTGTTTAAACCATACAATCTGTCATATGTAAGTTCTATGCATAAGATTCACTCAATGTAGGCTGAGCTGAGTATGCTCAATTGCATAGGTCATTCCCCTTTCCAAAAGGTCTAGCCCACAATCATAACAATCCTCAAGTCCTGTCACAAGACAAGGCTAGATCATGATTTGAACTTGATTCAATTCACATGCACAGTCCATACATATTTCAGAAAATCAGAAAAATAGAACTTTGATAGGAAGTCCCTTCATGAAGATCATAGTACTAGAGCGCACTCCGATTCCTCGGATCATACAGGTCTAGACTGATACAAACCAATTAAGAAATTAAGTAATCCTCCCAAACATCCATGAGTCATCATAAGACTAAGAAAAACTACTTAAAAACTTGTATAAACTTCAAACCATAGTTCATAATCATGAATTCCACACTTAAAACCAACTAACTACGAATTGAAACATCTTGGATCCACTACAAGCTTCACCTCTTAGCCCTAGCTAAGAGGTTTAGCTGCTCATGATCCAAGGAAACATGAAACAACTAAAAAGTTCATAAAAACAGCAAAACAAACTAGAGGGAGTTGTGGAACTCCGAAATTCACTTCCACCGCTTCTAAGCTTGCTTCAACCCTTCTTAGATACCCTAGGAACGATCCCTAGGTGTCCTTTTATAGTGGGGAGGCTCCGCAACTTCAGAAAGATCGAGAATCTGCGTAATAGTTACGCAGTGCGCAGAGAAAATCGGGCCAGGAATAGCAATTCCTGCTTCTTCACGTGGCCGACCAGGTCACGACCGGTCTGGCCTCTTCAGCAGTGGTCCAGCAGGCATGGCCGACCGGTCAAGACCGGTCGGGCTTATTCAGATGCACTCCAGTGTGCATAGCTGACCGGTCAAGACCGGTCTGGCTCTCTTGGCCGACCGGTCAAGACCAGTCGGTCAGTCTTCTTTCTTCTTTTTCTTCCTTTTCTCTCCTTGCTTCTTTCTTTCCTTGCTTCTTTCTTTCTTTCGGCCCACCTTGGGTCTTCATCCAAGGTTCTAAACAAGCTCTCTTCATCTTCAATTAAGTGGAGTCCACTCTCAATCCTGCAATCACAAAACATGCATTAGATTCGTCTATAAACCATGCAAACCTCGCACAATGAGTGATGAATTGGGGTTAGAATATGCACAATTAAGTGCTCAACACACCCCCCAACCAGCATTTTGCTAGTCCCGAGCAAAACATGCGTGAAGCTAATCCCATTCTTCAAAACTCAACTCTCTTTCAGAAACCCTTCTTCTATACATCCCAAGACATACAAGTGTAAGATTCAGAACTATTTGGTGACAGAGGTTGAAACCGAAAACCCTCAAGACATGATAAGCATTCATATGAAATTCCCGCTGATTGGTTGATAAATAGAAGAACTTGAACAAATTCAATCTAGTGTGGATAGTGAAACTTCATCTCATGAGTCTCTAGGATTATCTTCTTCATAGATCAACCAGACTATAGATCTCAAGGTATATAGAGCCACATCAAGCCAATGACAGGAATTTGCCTTACCGTCCTTCCGACGACTTTCACACTACGTCCCATTTTCGGCTTTGGTTACGGGTAGACCATCCCCCGGTTGGTAGTAGGTAGCCCTAATCGGAATTTTCCACCATTTTTCCATCATTCCCAATTTCATCCTTCCTTTTCCTTTTTTCTTTTACTTTAGATAGGATTTTTAGAAATTCATATCTTTCATTATTTTCCCATGGACAAGGATGGACAAAATACCCCGGCCTGATTTCTCAACACCTTAATTCAAAGTCTAGCCAATCCATAAATCACATAATCACTTCAACCCATGAAAATCGTGTAATGTGGACTAGGTGTAAAAGTGTTCAGATTTTCTATCAATCACAGAAATAGGGGAATTCACATATAAAACCATTATGCTATGAGAGATTCCAGACATACAGCCCCATGCACTTCATATCTCCTCCTCTTATGCTCATATCATCTTGAATGTATAGAAGAAAATGTTTTTCCAAAAGAGTTTCAACTTTTGGAAAAATAAAAAAAAATTCACATAATTGCTTGAAATGTTACGAAACACTGGATTTATCCAAGTGATCCTACACCCCCCAACCAAATCTTGCATTGTCCTCAATGTAAAAGATGTGCAATAAACAAACATGAGAGCAATGTGAACATAAAGGGAGTGAGGAGCGAGAGTACCTGACAGGTGAAAAGTAGAATTCCTCCTCCTTCTAACAAACCTAAGCAAAAGTAAACCAAAGCAACAAAATCCTAATCCTAACTACTCTATACCTCCGTCAGACTAGGAGATCAATCATCCCGATACACAGGATCATTCAGGGGTATGGACATACCTTCTGAAGGAAATTTCTCAAAGAACGGCTTTAATCTCTGCCCAATCGCTTTAAAAATGTTGCCGTTCCTCAGATTCAACAGCTCGACAGTCCCATATGGATAAATAGTTTGCACAATGTAGGGACCGGTCCATCGAGATCTCAATTTTCCCGGAAATAGATGTAAGCGAGAATTGTACATGAGGACTTTTTGATTGATCGTGAATGTCTTGCGAAGAATATTCTTATCATGGAATATCTTCGTCTTGTCCTTGTAAATTCTCGCATTCTCATAAGCTTCATTCCGGATTTCTGCAAGTTCATTTAATTGTAGTTTGCGTAACGAGCTTGCCTTGTCAGAATTGAAATTCATTTTCTTAATAGCCCAATATGCCCTATGTTCCAACTCCACAGGCAAGTGACAAGCCTTCCCATAGACAAGTCTATAGGGAGACATTCCAATAGGGGTTTTGAAAGCAGTACGGTAAGCCCAAAGCGCATCGGTAAGCCGAAGCGACCAATCCTTGCGATCGGGGTTCACTGTTTTCTCTAGAATGTGTTTAATCTCCCTATTAGAAATCTCAGCTTGTCCACTAGTTTGTGGGTGATAGGGAGTGCTCACTTTGTACGTTACGCCATATTTCTTTATTAAAGTTTCAAAAGGGTGATTGCAAAAGTGAGACCCTCCATCACTTATGATGACTCGGGGCATTCCAAACCGGGAAAGAATATTCTCTTTTAAGAAGCGAATGACCGTTTTATGGTCATTATTCCGGTAAGGGATGGCCTCGACCCATTTGAAAACATAATCAATGGCAAGCAAGATGTATAGGTTTCCAAAAGAAGATGGGAATGGGCCCATGAAATCGATGCCCCAACAATAAAAAATTTCGATTATTAAGATGGGATTGAGTGGCATCATATTTCTACGGGAGATTCCTCCTAATTTCTGACAAGGTTCACATGCTTTGCAAAACTCATGTGTGTCTTTGAACATGGTGGGCCAATAAAACCCACATTGCAGAATTTTCGCTGTGGTCTTTTTAGCCGAAAAGTGGCCACCACATGCCTGAGAATGACAGAAGGAAATGATACTTTGTTGTTCCTCATCTGGCACACATCTCCTTATGATTTGATCGGGACAATACTTGAATAAGTATGGGTCGTCCCATAGGAATTTCCGCACCTCCGAGAAGAATCTATCCTTATCTTGCTTTTTCCAATATGTAGGAATTGTACCTGTAGCAAGATAGTTAGCAATGTCCGCATACCATGGCAATTGGAAAACAGCAAAAAGTTGTTCATCAGGGAACATGTCATTGATTGCAGTCGTTTCAGGGGAATCAGTGAGGACAAGTTTAGAGAGATGGTCAGCTACTACATTTTCTACTCCTTTCTTATCACGTATTTCTATGTTGAATTCCTGGAGTAGAAGGATCCATCTTAACAACCGTGGTTTAGCATCCTTCTTAGAAAGAAGATACTTAAGCGCGGCATGGTCAGTGAATATAATGATCTTGGATCCAATCAAGTAGGACCTAAACTTGTCCAAGGCAAAAACTACTGCTAAAAGTTCTTTTTCAGTAGTAGGTGTAGTTTGCTTGGGCTGAGTTTAGGATTCTGCTTGCATAGTAGATGACACATGGCTTTTTCTCTTTTCTTTGACCTAACACGGCCCCAATAGCATAGTCACTAGCATCGCACATAATCTCAAAAGGAATGCTCCAATCAGGTGGTTGCATTATGGGAGTACATGTTAACATACCTTTAAGGGTGGTAAAGGCCTTTTGACATTCTTCATTCCACTCGAATGAATTTTCCTTTTGAAGTAGGTTACATAAAGGGCGAGAGAGTAAACTGAAGTCCTTTATGAACCTTCTGTAAAATCCTGCATGTCCTAAAAAGGACCGTACATCTCGTATGCTTTTGGGTGGTGGCAGGTTAGAGATAAGATCAATTTTTGCTTTGTCCACCTCGATTCCATTTTGTGACACAATGTGACCAAGTACAATTCCCTTTTGAACCATGAAGTGACACTTCTCCCAATTGAGCACAAGGTTCTTCTCTTCACATCTTTTCAGCACAGGCTTCAAGTGCTCAAGGCACTCATCAAAGCTACAACCAAATACGGAAAAATCATCCATGAAGACTTCGAGAATGATCCCTACCATATCAGAAAAAATACTCATCATACAACGCTAAAAGGTGGCAGGGGCATTACATAGTCCAAACGGCATCCGTCGGTAGGCGAAAGTGCCGAATGGACATGTGAATGTAGTCTTTTCTTGGTCTTCACGGGCAATTTCTATTTGGTTGTACCCTGAATAGCCATCAAGGAAGCAAAAAGTGGGAATGACCCGCCAACCTTTCTAAAATTTGATCAACAAATGGTAGGGGGAAGTGGTCTTTCCTCGTGACAGAGTTTAGCTTCCTGTAGTCAATGCACATTCTCCAACCGGTAGTGACTCTAGTTGGCACGAGTTCATTATTAGCATTGGCTACGATGGTTATTCCGAATTTCTTAGGCACCACTTGAGTTGGACTCACCCATTGGCTATCGGATATTGGGTAAATAATACCCACATCCAATAGCTTTACCACTTCGGCCTTAACCACATCCTTCATGTTTGGATTTAGTCGTCTTTGTGGTTGCCTAGATGTCTTCGCATTCTCCTCAAGGTGTATGCGATGAGTACAAATCAGTGGGTCTATGCCTTTGAGATCCGCAATTGACCATCCAATGGCACTCTTGTGCTCTAATAGAGTGGCTATTAGCCTACTCTCTTGTTCCTCATTCAAGTGGGAAGAAATCACCACTGGATATGTCTCATCTCGACCTAAATAAACATATTTTAGCTCACTTGGTAATGGTTTTAGGTCGAGTGTTAGTGCCTCGATGTTGGATGGGAGGGCCTTGTTCTCGTTTACAGGCAAAGGCTCAAATAGGGCCCTCCATCTTTTATTATCAAGCACTGGCATCATCTCTAGTATGGCATCCATCTCTTGTATTGTGTCATCATTTATCTCATGAGAATAGGCCACACATGCCTCCAAAGGGTCGGAAGATAGTGATAAGGGGACTGTATCCTCCACGAATGATTCAATCATATTTAATTCGTGGATATCATCATCAATCTCCCGTGGTTGTTTGCATAAATCAAATATGTTAAGCTCAAGGGTCATATTTCCAAAGGACATTTGTATAAGTCCGTTTCTACAATTGATAATGGCATTTGAAGTAGCTAGGAACGGTCATCCAAGTATGACGGGAATTTGAGCACCGGTGCCTATCACGGGATGTGTATCCAAGACAATAAAGTCTACTGGGTAGTAGAATTTATCAACTTGGACTAGAACATCCTTTATCATTCCTCTCGGTATATGGATGGATCTATCAGCAAGTTGGAGTGTGGTTTTGGTGGGTTTCAATTCACCTAACCCAAGTTGTTCGTAGACCGAGTATGGAATAAGATTCACACTTGCCCCCAAGTCGAGTAGGGCTTGTTGGATCCGGTAGTCTCCTATGATGCATGAGATGGTTGGACTACCCGGATCCTTGTATTTTTGGGGTACCTCTTGTTTGATGATGGCGCTCAAATTCTCAGTCAAAAGAACTTTGTTGTGAACGTTGTGTTTCCTTTTGACTGTACACAATTCCTTTAGAAATGTGGCATAAGATGGTATTTGTTTTATTGCATCCAACAACGGGATGTTGATCTTCACCTATTTGAAAACTTCTAAAATTTCCAGATTTTTATCTAAAGGTTTAGGTGAAATCAACCTTTGTGGAAATGGAGCCACCGGCTTGCATTGCCTTTTTGGTTCTTTCTCTTGTGGGGTATTGTTCGAGCTATCATCCTCTTTAGAAATTTCTGGATCCTTAGGCTTTGGGGCCTTCACCGGATTAGATTTGTCAATTTCTTTCCCACTTCTCAAAGTGGTGATAGCTTGAACATGTTCCGTGTGGTGGGAGGATGAGCTTGCATCTTGTATCTCAAACTGGGTTCTTGGGTTAGGAAGAGGTTGGGCAGGAAGTGTGCCCTTCTCTCTGACACTAAGATGAGATTCAACTCTAGCCAGTGATGTTTTCAATTCATTGATGGCTTGAGTTGAATTTTGATTGAATTTCAATTGCTCTTACATGAACCCATCTATTTTTAGAGAATTTATCTTGTTATACTCAGCTTGGACCGATACGAATGCACCCAACATCTTCTCTAGTGATACTTTTGGAGTGTTGCTTGCATTTGCAGTGGGTCCATTCCTCCAACTGAAGTTGGGATGGTTCTTCCAATTAGGATTAAACATGTTTGAGTTTGGAACACCAAATTGCTGTTGATAACTGTTTATGGCATTTGTTTGTTCTTGTAAGATGCCTTGAACTGCTGAAATTGTGGGGCAATCTTGTGTTGCATGTTGATTTCCAGCACAAATTCTACAAACAGTTTCAACATTAGTGCAGTTGATCGTTTCTCCTTTCCTTAATTCCATGGCTTCGACCTTTCTTGTGAGGCTAGCCACCCGTGCACTTATGTTATCTTCTTCTGATAAGACATACACCCCCTTTTTCCTTTTATTGGCCAGTCTTGGAATTTGTTGGTTTCGATGTGTCCCAAGCCTGTGCATTCTCAGCCAATTCTTCCAAATAATCCTATGCTTCATCAGCTTCCTTATTCATGAACTCCCCGTTACACATCATCTCTACAAATTGGCGCATGGGTGAAGTCAGTCCTTCATAGAAAAAGCTTATAACCCGCCAAATTTCATAGCCATGATGTGGGCATGCATTTAATAAATCCTTAAACCTCTCCCAACATTGGAAGAAGGTTTCATCTTCCTTTTGGGAAAAGTTCATGATAAGGCGCTTCAACATGATCGTTTTGTGAGTAGGGAAGAATTTTTTTATAAATTCTCTGTGCATATCAGTCCATGCACCAATTGATCTTGGCCTCAATGCATAAAGCCAACCCTTGGCTTTATCTTTAAGAGTGAAAGGGAAGAATTTGAGTCTTACTACATCTTCAGTCACATTTGCAAAGTGCATGGTGGTGATTACCTCATCAAACTCCTTAAGGTGTTGATAAGCACTTTCACTGTCTAATCCATGGAATTTAGGGAGAAGTTGGATTACTCCCGGTTTCAAATCCACATTCCCTGCATTCTGTGGAAAAACTATGCATGAGGGAGTGCTCGCTCTTGCGGGTTGTAAGAAATCATGTAAAGTCCTAGGTCGGGGAACATTCTCAACCACATTCTCCCTTGTTTCAGTTTGGTTTTGGCCCGGATTAGGTTGATTTGCAGCCATATTTTCAGACAAAATTGGAGAGTTTAGATGTCTCCTAGCACGTGGTTCTCTGTCAATTCCTTCTACTATCCCCCCTTCACTTATGAGTCGGTTATTGGAATCCCGAGCCCAATGTGGCATGCAAAATAAAAAATAATAAGAAACAAAGAGAAAGAAGAATTCTTCCTCCCTTTCTTTACTTTTCTCTAAGACCGAAGCACAAGCTGTCTTGCAATGGCTAAGCCAGAAGTAAGGATAGAGACCGATTTCTCCTGGTCAATAGGGGTTCAGAGAACTCCCCACCCACTCTTTGAATCTTTTGAGAAAAAGTGCAGAAAAAGGAGAAAGAGGAGTAGAGGTGAGAAAGGAAATCTCTGAGCATAAGGTGATCCAAGACGGCAGAGCCGACCAATAGGAATCCAGGTGGCACAAGGCCGACCTTTTAGAGATCCAAAAGGAGTCTCCACCCACTCTACAAGAGATGAATAAGATAGGAATGAATAGGAGAAGGACAAGAGTAAGGTTTAGAAAGATAAAACCTGATTCGGCACTTGAATCCCTTGTATCTTCTTCAGCTTCCTAGAAATCCCTGGAAAAAAAAATTAAATAAACAAACTAAGTTAGTCCTAAAATCCTAAAAAAAAATCCTAAATAGATACTAATTTCAGAAATTTGTGAAAAACCGTAAAATTCCCCGGCAACGGCGCCAAAAACTTGTTCGCTTCCCCAAGTGTAGGGTTGCGATGTAGTAATAATCTCGGTAAGACCGAGGTCGATTCACAGGGACTTATGTAGGATTTCACAAACACATCCAAAAGTGTCTATAGAAAGCTAATAATCAGATTTTGAATAAGATTGATGCGAGTAGCAGTTTTAAACTAATTTGAATGTAAATAATTACAAAAAGGCACTAGGGGTTCAAGGATCCACTTGTAGCAATCCTTGATGTTCAATCCGTGGTGGTTTTTTCATTCTCTCAACTAGAATCGACATTAAGGTCTATCTAGTCGGATGATAGAGCTGTTTAAACCATACAATCTGTCATATGTAAGTTCTATGCATAAGATTCACTCAATGTAGGCTGAGCTGAGCATGCTCAATTGCATAGGTCATTCCCCTTTCCAAAAGGTCTAGTCCACAATCATAACAATCCTCAAGTCCTATCACAAGACAAGGCTAGATCATGATTTGAACTTGATTCAATTCACATGCACAGTTCATACATATTTCAGAAAATCAGAAAAATAGAACTTTGATAGGAAGTCCCTTCATGAAGATCATAGTACTAGAGCGCACTCCGATTCCTCGGATCATACAGGTCTAGACTGATACAAACCAATTAAGAAATTAAGTAATCCTCCCAAACATCCATGAGTCATCATAAGACTAAGAAAAACTACTTAAAAACTTGTATAAACTTCAAACCATAGTTCATAATCATGAATTCCACACTTAAAACCAACTAACTACGAATTGAAACATCTTGGATCCACTACAAGCTTCACCTCTTAGCCCTAGCTAAGAGGTTTAGCTGCTCATGATCCAAGGAGAACATGAAACAACTAAAAAGTTCATAAAAACAGCAAAACAAACTAGAGGGAGTTGTGGAACTCCGAAATTCACTTCCACCGCTTCCAAGCTTGTTTCAACCCTTCTTAGATACCCTAAGAACGATCCCTAGGTGTCCTTTTATAGTGGGGAGGCTCCGCAACTTCAGAAAGATCGAGAATCTACGTAATAGTTACGCAGTACGCAGAGAAAATCGGGCCAGGAATAGCAATTCCTGCTTCTTCACGTGGCCGACCGATCGGACTAGGCTGGCTGACCGGTCACGACCGGTCTGGCCTCTTCAGCAGTGGTCCAACAAGCATGGCCGACCGGTCAAGACCGGTCGGGCTTATTTAGATGCACTCCAGTGTGCATAGCTGACCGTCAAGATCGATCTAGCTCTCTTGGCCGACCGGTCAAGACCGGTCGGTCAGTCTTCTTTCTTCTTTTTCTTCCTTTTCTCTCCTTGCTTCTTTCTTTCCTTGCTTCTTTCTTTCTTTCGGCCCACCTTGGGTCTTCATCCAAGGTTCAAAACAAGCTCTCTTCATCTTCAATTAGGCGGAGTCCACTCTCAATCCTGCAATCACAAAACATGCATTAGATTCGTCTATAAACCATGCAAACCTTGCACAATGAGTGATGAATTGGGGTTAGAATATGCACAATTAAGAGCTCAACAGTGGTCATCATCCGATTCTCTATGTAGTGATGCACGTCTAAAATAATGGTTGGACTAGATTGTAACAGAGAAGAAAGCTTGGACCCACAACAATAGTCCGCTAAATGAAAATAGGTAAACTATGTCTTTAACTGATTCTCTATTTGAATGTTAATGTGGATGGTAATGTGCATGGGGAAGTGGAAAAGTGTAATAGGTGGAGGTCCAAATGTGGGTTGGATTTCCCATGAGTACTCAATATTCCCCTGTGCTAACTACATTCCCACTGAGTACTGTGGAATCCGCCTGGAACTGGAGATTCCCACTGGGCATAGTGGATTCCCACTGAACACTGTGGATTGCCCCTAGCACTGCGGATTCCCACTGGCCACTGTGGATTCCCGCTGAGCACTATTGATTCCCCTAGGCATTGTGGATTCCCACTGAGCACTATGGAATCCTACTGGGCACTCTGGATTCCCACTAAGCAATGTGAATTTCCCCTAGGCATTGTGGATTCCCACTGAGCAATGTGGATTCCCACTGAGAAAGGTAAATCCAAACACACAAGGTCCACTACTCTTTGACGTTTTAGTTGTCACATGCTCTTTTGAAAGGTATCAAATAGGTCCTAATGGATGCAATAACAGGAATGATACTCTACATTGGGCTATGAAAACAGATTATCTCAGTGCATCTTGATAGTGGGAATCCACAGTGGCATGGTGAATCCTCTACACTGATTCTTTTTTGAGAAATGTGATGAAAGTGAATTTCTGTACCAAGAAAAGTTTAAATACATAAATTTAAAATTACCTAAGCAATATGGATTCCCATGGGCATTGTGGATTCCCACTAGGCAATGTGGATTACCCCTAGCATTGTAGATTCCCCCTAGCTTGAAACAAAGAATGGTGTAGAACATTGATCATGGTTTGCTTCCCCTCTTTACTTTTTACAATCATCTTATTTTTTGATAATATGATAGGGTATTCTATGAGGACGGGAAATTATGTAGCATAACGAAGAGTATCATCGGTCGCTTTATACCTCGACTTGGGAATGATATCTTCACAACAAGGATTGTTTGTTTCACTTTGAGATTCTTATGCAACAAGATTGGTTATTCTAAAGGCATAAATGTATCTTTTAAGGTTAACAACCAAGCTTTTTCATTTCAGGCGCAAGAATCCTTAAACATGACAGTTATGCGGCCCATATGCTGCCATTATGATGGTGAGCTAGTAAACGAACGAGGCAGATGGGGGTACAATGGTGGCGATTCTCAGTTTATCATGGTGATCAATGAAATAAGATATGAGGATCTTGTATCTAAAATTCACAATATCATCGGCACGACATAGTCAGAATATGAGGTTAGAATAAAGTTCGTCTACCACTCACCTAACTCCGTATTACTTCATCCACAACTGATCAGATATGATGACGATGTGGCGGCATATATGTTTATCACCAGCCAGAACCCGAAAATTCATATACCTATGTTTGTGGAAAAAGTCAGACATAAAAGTGTATTTCATGATCCTGTTGCGGTACATTTGAATGAGCCTATACCAACTGTGGATAAGTCCGTTTATAGAGAAGACTGCACTGACATCCATTCAATAGTCCGTGAAGACGTCTCCTGTTCGTTTAGTGGGGCAAGTACAGAAGTTCCAAGGACGAGCAGTTTCGAAACACCTGAATCGACTAGTGCAGTTATCCGTACTCCATCGAGTGATGCACATCAAGATGATCTGACTTTGGATAGTTTCGATGCGCCATCGTTCTAACTCATTCATAGCCAAGACTACGCGCACATTCATTTACCGGCTAGTACAGATATCCCAACTCCGTCGAGTGACACACGTCAAGAAGATCCAAGGATGGACAGTTTCGATGCGCCATCGTTCCGACTCATTCCTTCATCAGCTAGTGCAGATATCCCTACTCCATCGAGTGATGCACGTTAAGAAGATCCGAGTTTGAAGAGTTTCGATGCGCCATCGTTCTGACTCATTCATAACCAAGACTACACGCACATTCATTTACCGGCTAGTGTAGATATCCCAACTCCGTCGAGTGACGCACGTCAAGAAGATTCAAGGCTGGACAGTTTCGATGCGCCATCGTTCCGACTCATTCATAGCCAAGACTACGCGCACATTCCTTCATCGGCTAGTGCAGATATCTTTACACCATCGAGTGATGCACGTCAAGAAGATCCGAGTTTGGAGAGTTTCGATGCGCTATCGTTCCGACTCCTTCATAGCCAAGACTACGCGCACACTCATTTACCGGCTAGTGCAGATATCCCAACTCCGTCGAGTGATACACGTCAAGAAGATCCAAGGCTGGACAGTTTCGATACGCCATCATTCCGACTCATTCATAGCCAAGACTACGCGTACATTCCTTCAACGGCTTATGCATGCATCCCTGTCCATCCACCGATGCCTGTAATTGCCTTTTAGGGCTTGTTGACACTCCAATGGATGTCATCTTTGAGCGAGATGAAATATCTCCACAGGAGATACTTGACCTTAATACAGCATCAATCTACGTGAATTGTCCGGTATATCAAGATTTTGTTGATGACCCAAGTGAGTTAGCCATTGGACAAATATACAGAGACAAGGCTCGGCTACACTTAACACTTTGTAAGTTTGTGATGCAAAACCACTTCCAATATAAGATGTTGAAATAAAAAAAAACAGAGGTACATGATTAAGTGCCTAATTGATAGTTATGGTTGGAGGTTGCATGCATCGAAATTGGACAATGGTAGTGCTTTTAAAATAAAGATATACCGATCAGAACACACATGTAGCCAGTCCTCCGATGCAATCAGTTATCTCCAGGCAAGTTTTATGGATGGTAGTCGCAGTAAATGTAATGCAACTTATGAAGGTACAGGAAAACATCATCGTCAAGCAACGATTAAGATATGTAGCAAGATTGCTGCAAAGCGTATGAGGAAGGGCATAACATGTAGGCCACAAGATGTACAATTTGGAATAGAAAAAGAATTCAACGTTGAGGTCAGTTATATGAAAGCGTATAAGAGTATTGTAGCTGTAAGTAGTCTGATTATGGAGTTATTTAAAGATTCATACAAAGTTCTCCCTACCTATCTCCACGAGTTGACAAAAGCAAATCAGGGTACAATAACGAATTTATAAATAGACAGCGAAATGAATTGTTTTCAGAGATGCTTCATTGCACTTGGACAATGTATTCAAAGCTTTCGGTTGTATTTTCGAAAATTTTTGTGCTTGGATGGGGCTCACTTGAAAGGAAGGTATAAAGGTGTACTATTTACTGCCACAGTGTTGGACAGAAATAATCACATTCTCACGGTAGCATATGGGGTTGGTGAGGGAGAGAATAAAAGTAGTTGGCTCTGGTTCCTTGAAAACTTGAAGCGGGCAATTGAGCCTCTCCCGAAGGAGATCGTTATTATATTGGATCATCATGCAGGTCTGATCAACGGAGTGAAATTCGTATTCCCTACCGCAGCTCATGGTTATTGTGCACACCATCTTCTCTTAAATATGATGCATCATCACAAGGATAAGTCGTTGAAGAAATATTTTTGGGCGGCTGCTAAGACGTGCCGGAGAAGCACTTTTAATGATCTCATGCACATCATATCAATGGCCAACCCTGACGCAAATGACTGGCTCAATAATGTACATAGAGAAAGATGGGTGTCTGTATTTTTTTCGGGCAAGAGATACGTGATAACGACAAACATAGTTGAGAGCGGAAATGCACTGTGGAAAAAACTGAGAGAATACCTAATCGTGAAACTTCTCGATATTGTCAGGAGTAAGATACAAAAATTCTTCTTAAAAAGGCGAGAAGATGCGAAAGTATTTCTAGGAAAAGCAACTCCAGTGGGCGGAAACACATATGCGGCAGTTATCAGACCAGGCGAGGATGACAACCTGCACAGCGATATCTGTCGATGAATATGAAGTTAATGGGGGTGAGTATACCGATGTAGTGAAACTAAGTCAAGCGAATTATGGATGTGGCAAGTTCAGTGTGCTGATGTTACCTTGTCTACATGCAATTGCGACATGTGACAAGTATGAGCTCGATTGTTATAATTACCGTTCCCCCTTCTACTCAACAGCTGTATACCAAGTCATGTACCGCGATTCGATATACCTAGTCCCTGATGTGAGCCAATGGGACACACCCAAAGATGTAAGGGTGATATACGATAAAATATGTCACCCGAATCAAAGGAAAATTGTTGGAAGATGAAAGACAATGAGAATTACCAGGTTAGGTGAGGAGAGACCAACCGTCAAGTGTTCCAGGTGTAGTCGAACAGGTCACAATAGGGTGACATGCACCTACCTTCCTGCCATCAGCTGAAATTGATTACTGCGTGTTGCGATGGTCACTTTTGATATACGTATAGCCTTATTTTATATTTTGTTTGCATACGTATTATTTTTTGTAAATCCACACTTTTTTATATACACCTTTCTTATACGTATATACTAATTGAATGGACAAATGCATGTGGTTGTGTATGTGTACGTATATACGGAGTGAATGTTGAATTCTAATGGAATAAGTGTGAATTAGAATCTGCATGCGCAAGCAGGGTACAACTCAATCTGTTGAAATTAAAAATTAGTTTTAGAGATCACGGGTTGAGCAGAATACATCTGACTGAAGTAACCAGTGAAGATGAGATGAGCAGGGTACAGGTCATGAGTCACGGGTGAACAAGAGTGATCACGTGGGATTCCATGTGCTCCTTATCCAGTCCCTGCACTTCTTGAATCCTCCCATTCACAGTTTTCAATCTGTTGAAAAAATGCCACTAAATGGTCGTGGCCAGGACCATCCCAACCAACGTCCACCTTCTGGCGACTCCTAACGTATGGAGGAAAGAAGGACCTAGTGGGATTGTGAAATATGCAAGCTAGAACAATGGACATCTATTTGTAGGAGATACAATCTTCTAGTGCCTAGATGACAGTCATTGAACATGAGGCGTGATATGCTGGTAGAAATTGATACGGCGTTGGGAAGGCTGAGGAGGGAGATCAGAAGGATGGTAAGTCGTGTAGCGAGAGTGTGGATGGATGGTTTGACGATGGATCTCCAAAATGCATCCAAATCGAATATTTCAAAATGAGAGTGACGGGAATGCATCGGATTTTGAAGATATTTAGTCATTGTTTTCCTATAGATAGCTTTATTAACTCGTGTTTGTTCTTCGATATATTGTTATCATATGTGTTTACGGTTTTCGTTTGATATTAACTCGTGTTTGTTATTCGATATCTTGCTAGCCTACTTCAAAACCATGGATTTGATAAGAAGTGAATTTCAATGGAATCGAAGAGAATACAAAAAGGCACTTTTAGGTCATTACTGAAATCCTCTAAAGAGGTGAGATATTAGGAGAAATCCTCCTTAATATGGGACCCACTGTGATATGTCCCTAACTGTGGGACCCAACAAGACGTATATTTTTCATAATGCTTAGCACGCCGCCTCCAGCACGCCGCATGTGCTATGGGATATGGTGGATTTCGAACATGTTCGAACATATGGATTTCGAACAATTTTGATCAGTTAGAACAAGTCTGAATATTTACGCTTTTCTCTGCTTGAGTGGAGTTAACTCGGCCAAGGTTTTGGTTGAGTCATTGAGTTTTAAAACTATAAACCCGATCATTAATCTGCATATCAAGTGTCATATGCATCCAGAGTATCAAATAACTCCCCTTTCGAGAAAGGGTTGGATATGTCTCACCAATAACCTGATTCCAATGCGTGGCTGGGATTTGCTCGTAGCATTTTCCCTGATGCCAGCTTGCATGTCCCTATCTGTGCACAGTAGTTCCACCCTACAGTGATTGCGACAGGAATCCATGTTCACATTTCCTGTCAACTTTTGAAACGATGGCTGTATTGTATTTATTAGTTTTTATCTTTTTTTAATAAAGGAACTTTAATACTCTGTGGGAGTGTGATGGATGATACACGGGCACTTTGAAATACTTAGAAATTGTATATGGGGATGCAATTAATTCAAATTAAGCTGTCCAAATCAAGGGTTCCAGTTTAGATGTACCATGAACCAAATTTATATTTTGTCTTGTTATCTTGGGAATGGATTGGTGGATATTAATGGGCAGGTTAAATATGAAAAATAAAAAAAAAATTAATGGTCCTATTTCTATAAACTAGTGTCCACAATCTAAGGCCACACAAACCAATCAAGGAAGATCCCAAAATGGGAACAATTCATTTAAACATTTTACCCATGTCAGTACATTGTTCCCCCAGCCAAAACACAAACATCAACATAACAATTTACCCAACACTTACAATGCCACAGAAGAGAAAAAAAAATAGAACTTGGATCCTAATGATCCAACGAGACCGGGGACGGAGGATTTATATTCTCCTTCTGGATGCAGCACATGATCTCCTACATCTTCTTGTAAAGCCGCTTGTTTCAGCGCTCTTGACGTTCAGCCCTCTCAAACACAACCCGTTCTAATGCTGCGATATGCTTTTCCAAGCTGGCAGCGGGCTGGTAGTCCTCGTCTTCATCCTCAGCCTCATCCTCCTCCTCTTCTTCTGCCTCATCCTCGTCCTCAGAGCCATCATCACCCACGAGTCGGGGTGTTCGTGGACCCGCATCTGAAGTGGATGTCGCCCCCACCTTAAGGCGATCCACGTTCTTGTGATTGATGACATCAAAGTTTATGAGCCTAGTAGTGGTGGTGACGAGGCCAAATTGTTTCGCCAGCTGGCAGGCTAGGCGCCCAAACGGCAAGTTTAAGGGTCGAGAAGTCGAAATCGGCTTCAACATCTGAGTGAGAATGATGGTGGGCAAGCATACTATCTCCAATTTTCCTACCCGATATAGGACCTCCACCATATAGGGCGTTAATTCGGTGTGATTTCCAGCCCTAGGGTAGACATTTCAGACAAAGATATAGTGGAGCCTCCAGAAAACTGGCAGTAGTTCGGAAGATCTCAAACAATTGCTCTTTTCCCACTCGACATTTTGCCCACATAAGAACTTGGTGTAGGTGACCCGCATCGCCTTCCTCTCCGGGTCTTCGGCCTCAATTACTACTGACCCCAAAGGTATCTTGAGGGCGGTGGAAATCACCTTCATATCCATCCGGTGAGTTATACCTTGTACGATCACATCAAACTACAAGGGGTTCCTCTTGCAGTTTTGGATGACGTCATAAAAAGCTTCCACAGTCTGGTCATTTACAACAACGGTAGGGTGGAAAATAGGATCCCAACCTAGCGTTGTCATCCATTCCTTGACCCCGTTGGTAGGAAAGATGTCTGGGATTTCCGTTATCACCTCATAGATAATCTTCTTACCCCCATGACGGGTCCAACCTTCGTCCGGGGGCCACTCATTGGTGCCGCTGCATCCCTAAGAGGTGCTCGAGAGGAGGATGCCCCAGCAGCATCCTTCTTGCTCTAACCACCAGGGTGGCTAGGGCCTGCCCCGCTTGAGGAACCCTTCCTCTTGCCCATCATGGCAACTAGTAGGGGAATGACGAGAAAAGAGGCAATGAAAGAAAGGAAACTAGCCACAGTTACCCCTATAGAACAACAAACTCACCGTATTCGGAAAAAATCTCGAGTGACAAGGTTCTAAATCCCAAATCCAAGAATGTCTAGTGACCTGGTCGACCTCAGATGTGGTTGGAGGCGAATCCATTAAAAGTAGGGGTTAAGGAGAGTATTCAGAAGCTTGGTCCTGCTAGGGTTTTAGGGAGGAAGAGGAAGAGGTGAGTGAAATGAGTCAAATGCGCCTTAAACCACATTTTAAAAAAATGAATACGTCAGCTTCGGTGCATCGAAAGTATTTCTTCGGTGCACCGAACCATAAATGCACATTTCACCATTTTCAACAGAGTGCTTCGGTCCGAAACCAAAGCACTCTGGAACATTCTTCGATGTACCGATGATGTGTAGTCGGTGCACCGACTATCCCGGTATCAGTCCCCTTCGGTACAATCTCCCTGGTCGGCTCACGACTAAAGGGTGCCTTCGGTACCACAAAGATCCCTTCAGTGCACATACACCGAAGTTTTAGGGACATGTCTCCATCAACCTTCGGTACGACGAGGGCCATCGGTGCGTGACCGAAGTCCACTGGATTGATCTTCGATGCATCGATTCTATATCTTCGGTGCACCGAAGCTACCTGGATAGGTTTTGAAGGTGGGTCTCCTAGCTCATCTTTTTTAAGCACCTATCTACTACATTGGTGAGTGGGATTCCACAGTGCTCTGTGGGATTCTATAGTTCTCAAGAGGATTCCATAATGCTCAGTGGGATTCCATAGTGTTCAGGAGGATTCCATAGTGCTCTGTGAGATTTCATAGTATTCTATGGGATTCCATAGTGCTCATTGGGATTCCGTAGTGCTCATTGGGATTTCATAGTGTTCTGTGGGATTCCATAGTGCTCAGTCGGATACCATAGTACTCATTGGGATTCCATAGTATTCTGTGCGATTCCATAGTGCTCTGTGGGATTCCATATTGGTCAATGGGATTCCGTAGTGCTCAGTGGGATTCCATAGTGCTCCGTGGGATTCCATAATGTTCTGTGGGATTCCATATTGCTCTGTGGGATTCCATATTGGTCTGTGAGATTCCATAGTGGTCTGTGAGATTCCTTAGTATTCTGTGGGATTCCATAGTGCTTTGTGGGATTCCATATTGGTCTGTGGGATTCCATAGTGGTCTGTGAGATTCCTTAGTATTCTGTGGGATTCCATAGTGTTCTGTGGTATTCCACAGTACTCAGTGGGATACCATAGTGCTCATTGGGATTTCTTAGTGTTCTGTAGGATTCCATAGTGCTGAGTGAGATTCTATATTAGTCTATGGGATTCCATAGTGCTCATTGGGATTCCATAGTGCTCTGTGGGATTCCATAGTGCTCTAGTGGGATTCCTTAGTGTTCTGTGGGATTCCATAGTGTTCTGTGGGATTCCACTGAGCATTGGGATTTCGTAGTGTTCTGTGGGATTCCATGGTGCTCTGTGGGATTCCATAGTGTTCTGTGGGATTTCATAGTACTCTGTAGGATTCCATATTGGTCTGTGGGATTTTATAGTGCTCAGTGAGATTCCATGGTGTTCTGTGGGATTCCATGGTGTTCTGTGAGATTCCATAATGTTGTGTGGGATTCCACAGTGCTCAGTAGGATACCATAGTGCTCTGGAAGATTTGATAGTGCTCAATTACACCTTATTACACCTTATTCGACAATCAGATTCTATTTTAACAATAGTATTTGCCATCCAAAATGGATGATGTACCGTCACAAAATGCATGTGCAGCATACAAGTAATCCAGTCATCAATATGTATTTATTCAAAGGATAAAGTGAATTACATTTCTCCTGAAAACAGAAAAATAAAGTCTTATCCTTAATACATATGGCCTGTATAAAATGAATTACATATCTAGTAGATCAAAATTGATTCATATACTCTCTTCCATGGTAACATCTTTGTGTCTGCGGCTTGCTTGGAGTTTTTTTCACTGCGGGTATATCATTCTTCGTTGACGACGGACTGCTTTCGATGACCTGTACAATATCTTCATCCAAAGATAATTGTACCGGTCTTGTAATTCCTTTCAACTTAAACTGAAGTAAGTCGAAGGCTAGTGTTTGCCTGAAATTAGAGACTTCTTCCTGTGGTTTAACATACAAAGTAATGAGTAAATAGTTAATTAAGGACATAATGATTTGGAATCCGGACAATGAAACCTTATCGGAGTAAACCGTACATCCAACCCGCTGCATAGGAAGTCCATAGCTTTGATGATGTATACCCCACAATCATCATTATTCGTCTATTTAAGGATTCCTTCGACAATATCAAAATGCCAATCAACTTCCTAGAACGGATTCCCGTCATCACGTATATGAATTAACCATCGAAGCTCATGTGTGAATCCACGTGCATATGATTTGAAATTTCTCTTCCAAGTGGTGGCTATACTGTCGATCAACCATACTTGTCTCTTCATTGGGTACACTACTATTAAAGACCAGTGTGATTCGTTCACATAGATGAGAAAGTAGACCTACAAAGTACATGAAAACTATTATAAGCACATATGTCTACCATGCACATTCCATCAAAGGTACATATGTAATTGTCAACAAACCGTGTCATACTGCCACATAGCCTTTCCTGACCAAGCAACCAAGGCCACAACCGCTGGATTAAGTCCATTCAGCATTGACTCCCTATTACTGTGGTCACCTGCAATATATTTACATATGCTATTGACATCTTTCTAGAACAATACCTGTTTAGGTAAGATAAGAGAAAGCTATTGTTCGCTCGCCTCAAGTGTAAGGCTGCGATGTAGTAATAAATCTCAGTAAGACCGAGGTCGATCCACAGGGAATTGGAAACAACTTTCAAACTATTCCAACAACTTAGTTTTGCAAGAAAATAGGATTCAATTGAATAATTAAACTAAAACAGTAACTTAATGGAAAATCAGTAATTTAAGGTACTAAGGCATTCAAGGATCCACTTGTAGCAATCCCATGTCAATCCAATCAATCCAAGTAGAGAACACAACTAGATTTGAAGTCCTATCTCTCGTCTAGTTGGAAAATAAAGCATTCAAATACATTCAATTCCATTCAAGCTGAACTTCCAAGTTTTAGTCCCATTCAACACATGTAGGATTCGAAATCATAGCCTTCGGAGTAACAGCCATGCCTATAGACTATGGTTTGCTCAAGGGTTACCATAATTCGAACCTAAACAAACACAATATGATAATCTTAGAGAATTGCAAGGAATCCATGTCCGGAGCACATGAACTCTCATAAAACATCTCAAACTACCAACTTAAGGGACTAAAATAAATAAAAATCCAAACTTGAATTGAAATTACTTGAATTAAACTGAATTAAACATGAAATTAGCTACAAGCTTCACCTCTCAGCCTTAGCTAAGAGATTCTAGCCGAGCACTTGTCATACTACAACTAGAACTCATAATAGAAAGCATTAAAACTAGAAAAACCGGAAATTGGAGGGTTGCTGACGCTCCACGATAGCTTCTTCTCTCTAGAACCACGTCCCTTAGCTTCTATGATGCCCTAG
The DNA here is from genome assembly GCA_003013855.2 of Liriodendron chinense. Classification (NCBI taxonomy): domain Eukaryota; kingdom Viridiplantae; phylum Streptophyta; class Magnoliopsida; order Magnoliales; family Magnoliaceae; genus Liriodendron; species Liriodendron chinense. The sequence goes on from ML058389.1 coordinate 9,007,080, forward strand.
GAGGAGCCCCTAGGTGTCCTTTTATAGTGTGGAAGCCCCTTGCGTCGGAAACATTCAGAAATTGTGTAAGGTTACGCACTGTACAGAAAATTTCGGAGCTTCATGGAGAAGCTTTATTATGCAGACGACCGGTCGCACGACCGGTCTGAGCTCCCTGACGACCGATCGCACGACTGCTCGCAAAACGTCACTTTTTAGTCCAGAGAGTTTTGCTAAAATTCTGATTTAAAATTTTAATTCAAGGACCGGTCAGCACGATCGGTTTGGGCATCGGACGACCGGTCGCACGATCGGTCTGGGCATCGGACGACCGGTCGCACGACCGGTCGTGAATAGTCCAGTGGCCTCTGTGGAAAAATCTTCTTCTGTAAATAATCGGACCGGTCGGACGACCGGTCCTAGCGATGGACGACCGGTCGCACGACCGGTCTTGGCCTCTATTTCCTGCTTTCTCTTTTTACTTCTTTCTTCCTTTCTTTTTCTCTCTTTCTACTTTCTTTGGTCCTTCTTCCTTCTTCATCCAATGGCTTCAAATGGCTCTTTTTAGTCTCTAATTGGGTGAATTCCGCTCTTATTCCTGAAATCACAAAACATGCATTAGATAGGCCTTTTAAGCATGAAAACCATGCATATAATGTGATGTACTGGGCAATGCAATGTATAAATTGGAGGTTCAACAGCTATAAATTTCAAATCTATTGTTTAATATATATGTTGACATTAAACTATTCTTATTAGGAATATTTACCGAGAACCAAGTAAACACAAATAAGCAATCCTAGGGGTACGCGGCAGGATAACTTGTTCTGTGATCCGTCAGAAAATCCATGTACGTGTTAATGCACTATGTAAAGAAATATTTATCAGTAAACATATACAATAAATGAATGCGGTCTGTAATGAAACCTACATTGAACTATGGCTTACCCCATCATCAACCCATACGTTATCCCATATTTAATGCAACCAATTATGGTCACCCGAATCATAAGCGGCTTTGACAATAGTGTATTCATCAAGCAATAGGTGTCTCAACGGGTCCATAAATCCAGCTATATAGGTGAAGCTGAATTTCAGCTTAGTTCGAGGTTCTGTGAACGGGCTGTGTTGAAACCCCGAAGGTTGTCGGTCGCGAATGGGCTTCATATTATCAGCTCCTGCTACCCCGCACGTAAAATAAAGGGGTGTCACAAATTTTGACACATCCCCAGAATACACGACAAGGGTAGTGCAAACCTCTACGTCATCCACGTTACGATCATAGTATGCATCCGGAGTACGTTGAATAGAATGGGGCTCTACTTCCACTCCATTTCGTTCTTCCGTCACGCATTTTTCTTAAAGACGCACAATATATACTTGGTTAGTATCTAACTTGCATTTTAAATTACCAGTGGAGTACAATTAGAATTTAAAATACCTTTGCCGCCTCCAATTCGACTTCAAGACGAGAAAATTTTTCACCTAATTTTTTATTTTCCTCATTCACTTCGGTCGCATATTTAGTTACCTTATTCAATAAAAACTTGTACAATTTCTTCCATCTAAACTTTTTTTCTACTTTGGCGGCCCTCTTTATGCTCTCTCCATCCTCTACATTTGTATTCATTACTCTCTCATTTGGCCCTATGGTTTTATTCTCATACTTTTCTGTCGTCTATCCATCTTCCTCTTCGACCTCTTTTCACTTACTACCGTCGTGTTTCCGACAACTCTTCGAACTTATATAACAGCGTCGCGTTCCTCCTCATCTGTGGTGGGAATGAGAGCCCCGCTGCTCACAAACTACACAATGAACATGAATGCAATATTAGAACATAAAGGTTATGTTAAAACTATAAAATAAACTGTCACACTACATTCCATGTATATTACTGATTTTTTTCAAAGGTTTTAGAAATGCTCGTAGACCGCGCTATCATGTTCATTTTCCAGTTGAGAAATCGTGGAATATGGATAACAGTCCTTCTCGACGCCCAACACTATGAGCCGGTTAGAGATGGGAAGGACTCGTACACCCAAACCTGTTGAGTCAAGAATACAAAAGGAAATGAATAATATAAGGTAATATATCGTGAATTTGGAATATACAAAATAATAGAATTCAATGCTAATTTTACCTGAAGAGCAAATGTGTTTCCACAAAAAGCGTACGTATCTGGATAGTGCGCCTTTATTGCCGTGTTCGCATGGTACTTTAAAATTTCATTGCCAACTCGACCCTAAGGATCCTTATTAAAATCATCAATACTATTTGCTAAACTAATATAATCCTCCACACATTTATTCTTTCCAGGTAATCTAACAATTAAATTCTACACACATAATAATAGGGTAATTTTCACGGCATTTGAATGTCTTTTTGACTCTACGAGACTTTCAAAAGTATCAATTAAGTCTTTCTTTGTAATATGTTAATAATTCTTAAAGTAGCAGTCTTGTAAGTCGCTCTTTACTTCTTTTGGCTCGTACGATGCCCACTTCAATCCCATAATTAAAGTGTATTTCATCTCACCAAAACGAATGATGGAATCATGGATGTTGAACTGTAGGTCACTGAGATGCCTCTACATTAAAGCATGGATAATTAGTCCATGAAAGATGAATTCTCTTTCATTAAAGTCTAGCAAATATCCAAAGCACGTCGATTGGAACAAATCTCTACATTTTTTATACCTAGCAAATGCAGTCTTCAATAGAGTTAAAAATTCAACTGAACATTTTATAGTCACCTTCTTAGCAAAATAGCCTGGGCAAGGACTTGGCTTTCTCTCATTCATGTCACCTGTGGATATATGCTAAAACAATTAGTACTATGAATGACATATAATAAGTTGAAACGCATGAATTAACCATAAACATATAATAAATATACATTTGAGGGTAATTGGCGCCTAAAGGTGGGCAATGATCCTGGCCGGGCCGAGTTAGCCCTAGTTTGGTTTGGCTTATTTTGTGCCACCCCGGTTTGTATATTGGCTTGGTTTGTGTTTCAGGCCAACCCATGCTGCTCGAATTTGGTTTGCTCTAGGAAAATCTGGTTCGAGTTGGGATAAGTTTGGTCGAAACTTTCAATCAGGGCCAGGCCGAGTTTGAATAGGTGATGTCTCTTTTTTATTTGTTTGTTTAAATAGAAAAGAATTTAAAAAGTTTGAAAAAAATACAAAAGTATCTTACTACATGATATTTAACATCCTCTAAAGGAGTGCAACTTCAAAATAGACATGTAAGAGCCTTTTCCAAACAATAGTATAGGAGCATAATTTTACAAGTGCAAGGAAACAGCATGCATCCATGTATATGTATTATGTATTATCCATGCCATCCATCCATTTTTACATATCATTTTAAGACATGATCTTAAAATGGAATTATATCCAAAGCTCAAGTGGATCACACCACAGGAAATAATCTACTTACAATCTACGAGCCAAATCAAACCAAGTTAAATCGAACTGAGCTTCGAGCCAAACCGAGCCGGTACTACCCTAGTTTGAGCTTGGTATTTTTTTTTTTAAACGAGCTTGACTTTGAGGCCTAGTTTAGTATGAACTTCAATTCGAACCAATCCAAGCTGAGCTTTTTCAAACCAATCCAAGCCAAGTTTTCGAGTTGGATTGGTTTGTGCCCACCTCTATTGGTGCCATTGAAATGTTTATTTTTTAATCCAACCAAAGGTTATTGGGGCCTTTCGAATGGTCCACCTTGATGGATGTAACACATGCTGCTCAGGGGGAATCTACAATGCAAGCCGAATTCCACAGTGCTCATTGGGAATCCACTGTGCTAGGGGGACTCCACAGTGCTAAGTTGGAATCCACAATGCCTAAGGATTCCACAGTGCTTAATGGGAATCCACAGTGCTAAGGGGATTCCACAGTGCTCAGAGGGAATCCACAAAGCCAAGGGGATTCAACAGTGCTCAGTGGGAATCCACAAAGCCAGGGGAATTCCACACTGCTTAGTGGGAATCCATACTGCTTAGTGGGAATCCACAGTGCCATGGGAGATTCCACAGTGCTTAGTAGGAATCCACAGTACTTGGGGGATTCCACAGTGATCAGTGGGAATCTACAGTGCTCGGGGGATTCCACAGTGACAGGGAGATTCCAAAGTGCTCAGTAGGAATCCACAGTACCAGGAGGATTCCATAGTGCTCACTTGGAATCCACAGTGCCTGGGGGATTCCACAGTGCCAGGGAGATTCCAAAGTGCTCAGTAGGAATCCACAGTACCAGGAGGATTCCATAGTGCTCACTTGGAATCCACAGTGCCTGGGGGATTCCACAGTGATCAGTGGGAATCCACAGTGCCAGGGGGAATCCACAGTGCTCAGTGGGAATCCACAGTGCTTGGGAGATTCATAATGATCAGTGGGAATCCACAGTGCTTAGGGGGATTTCACAGTGCTTAGTGGGAATCTAGAGTATTCAGGAGGAATCGACAATGCTAGGGGGAGATTCAACATGAGGAATCCTCAGTGCTCAGTGGGAATCCATAGTGCTCAGGGGGAATCAACAGTGTCAGGGGGATTCCACAAGAGAAATCCACAGTGCTCAGGAGGAATCCACAGTACTCGAGGGGATCCAAGAAGAGTTTCAAAAAATACACAGGATAAATAATTAAAATAATACATATTCTTACCTCTAGATCTTATATTAGTCGTAATGAGAGAAGATTTGAAGTGTCGGTGTGGGTCCCACGGAAGAATGAGCAACGGTCTTAACCGCCTTCTCCAGTTAGAGGTCGCTTTCTTGCGAAATGAATTGACGGCAGGTGGTCTCATACGTTGATGGAGGTTATGCCTGGTGGTGGTCCCCGACGTTGATGGAGGTCGTGCCTAGTGGTGGTCCCCTACGATGACGACAGTGGAGTTCTCCTCCCTTTTCAAATCCCTAAAAAAATGGCTAAGAGCCAACGGCCCCACCCTTTACAAACAAAAAACCGATCGTATGTGAGGCTCATTAGATGGTGGCAAAAGAAATCAAATCCGTTCATAGAAGAAGGGTTTTAATTTAGAGTATCGTCAGACAATATCAAGACAAAACTTCATACGGGTGGGCCACACCATTAAAAAAGAATTTAGAAAGAAGGAGAAACGTTGACACTTTTCTGGACCACACATAGCCTAAAAAAGAGTGTAAAAACACTTATCATGATTTTGAAAATTAATCCTTTTATATGGGCGGATTAGATTGTTGAACTGATGGTCACAATTGTTGATTTTGTGGCCCCACAATTCCCTTAAAAAAAAAAAACAGTCAGTGGGTAGCCCTCCGTACATTGGGCAAGTGGTCAGAAGGGCAAAACCGACCACAAAACTTTCAATTTCTCCTAAAAATGCCAATTTAGAAACCTTCTATGAAAAATTGAAATTTTTGTTAAAATAGCCACACCTCGGGACTAATGCAGTAAAAATCCAGTGAGTTAGTGTGTCTCATTAGCACTTGAACTTGAGACCTGCTGTTGAAACTCCTAGGCGTCTTCCAACTGGGCTAGCAGCGGAGGCACCTCAGCCAATCCGTTTCCTTCAACGTTAGCAGCCTCTTTCTACTTTTTCCACTCGTGTAGCTTAGTCGAGTTTCGGATCCATCTGTTTTTTGGTTTCATTTCTTACCAGGATCTGCCATGACGGATGGATGGAGTGGATTTTTGGCAAACACCACGGTGGGCCGTACTTATGAGGTCAGCTATGGTAAAATCATCGAATGTAACGTCAGCCTGTGATTGCGGGGGCAGCCGATTAGGTGAGACCCGGATTCACCAAGGTGGGTGGGACGCTGACTTTAGGACCACTGTGATGTATGTGACTACATCCACGCCATCCATCTGTATTGGAAGTTCATTTTAGGTCATGATCAAAAAAATGAAGCAGTTCCAAATCCCAGATGAGCCATAGTACAGGAAACAGTGGTGATTGACCATTGAAAACTTCCTGTGGGCCACAAAACTTCTAGGTGTTTGTGACCTTATAAATAGGTTGGATGGAAAATAAACATTCCGGTGGAACCATGAAGTTTTTAATGGTGAGGATTCAATCACAACTGTTTTTGTGGTGTGGTCTACTTAAGATTTGAATCAACTTCATTTTTGAGATCACAACCTAAAATGATCTTTCAAAATGGTTGGATAGTGTGGATTTAAGACATATACATCACTGTTAGCCCCACAGTCAGGGGTCCCACCCACCTCAGTGGATCCGGGTCTCACCTAATCCGCTCTCCATTGTGGGGATGCGGATTGCCTGCAAAAGCCCGAATCTAGATGGGGCCCACAGTGATGTTTGTGAGAAATCTATTCAGTCCAACCATTTTGTGAGATCATTTTAGACCTTGAGACAAAAAATGAAGGGGATCCAAGATTCAAGTAGGCCGAAAATGTGACTATTGAACCTCCACAGTTGAAATATTCGTGGTGCCACTTAAGTTTCGAATCAGGATAATATTTGTGTTTCCAGTTCATCTCTGTAGGAATGACATTATGAACGGTATGGATGGCACATAAACATCACTGTAGACCCATAGAGGTTGCAACGGTAGGAATTTCCCTACCCACCTTTTGCTTTAGTGCGGCCCACTTGAATCTTGGATCCTGTTCATTTTTTGTCGCAAAGCCTAAAATGATCTCAAAAAATGGTTGGACAGCGTAGATTTCTTACAAACATCACGGTAGGCCCCACCTAGTTTCCGAGCACAGGAGATGGCTGCCAAAGCCGGCAATCCGCGTCCCGATTGCGGGAGGGGAGCGGATTAAGTGAGACCCCGAATCCACCGAGGTGGGTGGGACCCCTGACTGTGGAGCCACTGTGATGCATGTGACTATATCCACGCCGTCCATCCGTATTGAAAGTTCATTTTAGGGCATGATCTAAAAAATGAAGTAGTTCCGAATCCCTAGATGGGCCATAGTACAGGAAACAGTGGTGATTGACCATTAAAAATTTACTGTGGGCCACAAAAGCTTTGGATCAAGATGATATTTACCTGGTATCTTTATCTAGGTGTTTGTGACGTTATCAACAGGTTGGATGGAAAGTAAACATTCCGGTGGAATCCATAAAGTTTTTAATGGTAGAGATTCAATCACAACTGTTTCTGTGGTGTGGTCCACATATGATTTGAGTCAGATTCGGTTTTTGGATCATAGCCTAAAATGAGTTTTCAAAATAGTTGGACGGTGTGGATTTAATACACATATATCAATGTGAGCCCCGCAGTCAGGGGTCCCACCCACCTCCTTGGATTTGGGTCTCACCTAATCCTCTCCCAGCATCCACACTGTCCTCCATTTAGTTCCAACCAAACAGCTCTGAAGTGAAAAAGTCTTGCATTAGATTCCATGCTATGTGCCAAAACTCTACGGGCCCATTATGGTATATGTGTTATATCCATGCCATGCATATTCATTTTTCAGATCAGTTTAGGGCGTAAGCCAAAAAATGGGGCAGATTCAAAGCTGAAGCAGCCCACAACGAGAATAATTATGTCTATCATTGAATCCACTGTTTTTTTGGCTGTAGTCAACTTAATCTTTGGATCTGTAACATTTTTTAGCTAAATAAAAGTGGAGGTAAATGGTAGACGAAGAAAACCAAATTAAAGACAGGTGGTATATGAAGAAAACCAAGAAAAAAAAAAAGTAAAAAACAACAGTTATGGGAAAAGAGAGAGAAGCTAGGATCCTGGCGGGATGTGATGGTGGTCCACATATGGAAACTGTACATTAGAAACGCATCTACCTCAAGCTTAACCGTTCAAATCAAAAGCCTGCTATAGATGGGTGGTGACTAGAAAATGCACTGAACATATGATCTCATATGCATCATCATCAGCAGACATGAACATATGATCTCATATGCATCATCATCAGCAGCAGACGTGGACGCTCAAGATATAAAAATAGGCCAGGCTGCAGGGGGGGGGGGGGGGGGCGAGCCACAAGCATGAAGCAACAGTAAATAAATCAGAAAAACCCTCTCTCTCATGTTGTAAAAGAGGGGAGCGGATTAGCTGTTATCCGGGTAACATAACAGCATAGTGGGTGTTACCCTAACTGCGCGGGCCTATCTTTTGATGTATCTTTATATATCCATGTTGTCCATCTATTTTTTTCATATTATTTTAGGACGCGATCCTAAGCCTTAAGAATATCTAAATCTAAGGTGGACCATGTTGGGAGCGTTGCACTAAAACCCTCGGATCTCGCCCCCCAAAACACTCGAATTATGGGATATAATAATGCAATAATCAAAGATAAAGCATCAACCACACGACACAAAGAGTTTTTACGTGGAAAACGAAGAGGTAAAAACCACGGGACCTCGTCCAGACAAACAATCCACTATCTCAGAGAATCGTTTACAACCGATCACAATCACACACCGCTTGGATCAAACCTTCTTCGCTCACGTAAGAGTGGATAAACAACAAGAGAATAATAAGAATAGAGCGATCTCATCGATCCCGAGGACGCAGAAGTGCTGAGTTGACGGTTGCGCAGAAGAACTCCCTCTTCAAGCAACTACTCCCTTTTACAAGCTCATCTCTCTCTCTTTTCTCTCTTCTCGTTCTCTCTCTCTCTCTCTCTCTCTCTCTCTCTCTCTCTCTCACACACACACACCTTAGACGTGCAAAACCCTTATTAGAAGTAGCTAATCCTGTTTTGGAACTCCCTTATATAGAGAACCGGAGGAATAAACGCAAAATAGGAAACTGCGTATAAGCAGTCTGCGTCAGGTCGGGCGCCAGGTCACCAGACCGTTGGGCGCCCGCCCAAGCCAAAAACGTTCTAACGAGCAATCTGAGCAAAGAACCCAATTTCGGGTGCTCGGTCACCTGACCGCCGGGCGCCCAACTGTTGTAAGAACAGTCCAGCAACAAAAGCCTCATCCGAGTGAATTTTGGTCGCCTGACTAGACTGGTCCGGGCGCCCGACCACACTCAGGCTGCACCATCTTTCCTCTTGATTGAGGAGGAAAACCCCATCAAATCTCTCCCTTTCCAACTCAGGAGAAGTTCACCTTCTTCAAGGTAGTCAAGTTTCTACAAACCTCAAACTTGCCCTTGAGCAAAGCCTTGGTTATCATGTCTTACCCGTTATCGTCCGTATGGACCTTCTCAAGCTGTAACGCCTTCTGTTCCAAAGTATCCCTAATCCAGTGATACCAAATATCTATATGCTTTGACTTGGAACGCTGACTTGGATTCTTGCTCAAGTGTATAACACTTTGGCTATCGCAATAGACCACGTGCTGCTCCTGCTTAAGGCTAAGTTCTTGTAGGAACCTCTTTATCCAAAGCATCTCCTTGCATGCTTCTGTGACTGCAATGTACTCGGTCTCTGTCGTCGACAATGCTACGACCTTCTGTAGCTTGCTCTGCCAAGAGACCACTCCCTCTGCAAACGTGAACATGAACCCCGATGTAGACTTCCTGGAGTCTATGTCACCTGGCATATCTACATCTGTGTACCCTTCTAACACAGGTTTTCCATCACCATAGCATATGCTCAACTTTGATGAGTGTTCGCTTCCCCAAGTATAGGGTTGCGATGTAGTAATAATCTCGGTAAGACCGAGGTCGATCCTCAGGGACTTATGTAGGATTTCACAAACTCATCCACAAGTGTCTATTGAAATCTACTAATCAGATTTTTGTATGAAATTGATATGAGTAACAGAAGTTGAATTAAATCGAAAGTAACTAATTATAAAAAGGCACTAGGGGTTCGAGGATCCACTTGTAGTAATCCTTGATGTTCAATCCGCTGTGGTTTCTTATTCTCTCAACTAGAATCGACATTCAGGTCTATCTAGTCGGATGATAGAGCTGTTAAACCAAACAGTCTGTAATATGTAAGTTCTATACATAAGATTCACTCAATGCGGGCTGATCTGAGCATGCTCAATTGCATAGGTCATTCCCCTTTCTAAAAAGGTCTAGTTCACAATCATAACCATCCTCAAGTCCTGTCACAAGACAAGGCTAGATCAGGATTTGAACTGGATTCAAATTACATGCACAGTCCATACACATTACAGAAAAATCAGAAAAGTAGAACTTTGGTAGGAAGTTCCTTTATGAAGAGTATAGTACTAGAGCGCACTCCGATTCCTCGGATCATACAGGTCTAGACCGTCACAAACCAATTAAGCAATTAAGTAATTCTCCCAAACATCCATGAGTCATCATAAGACTAAGAAAAACTACTCAAAAACTTGTATAAACTTCAAACCTTAGTTCATAATCATGAATTCCACACTTAAAACCACTTAACTACGAATTAAAACATCTTGGATCCACTACAAGCTTCACCTCTTAGCCCTAGCTAAGAGGTTTAGCTGCTCATGATCCAAGGAAACATGAAACAACTACAAAAAGCATGAAAACAGCAAAGCAAACCAAAAGGAGTTGTGAAACTCCAATCTCCACTTCCACAGCCTCCAACCTCGCTTGAACCCTTCTAGGATACCTTAGGAACGACCCCTAGGTGTCCTTTTATAGTCTAGAGGCTCCACAACTTCGGAAGAATCTAGAAATTGCGTAATACTTATGCAGCGCAGAGAAATTCGGGCTGAAATTGGAAGTTTCTAACTTCTTACGCACAGCAGACCGGTCGTGACCGGTCGGTCTCATTGGACAGCCACTCCAGCAAACATGGCCGACCGGTCATGACCGGTCGGCTTTGCCCAGCCTTGGTCCAGCAACCATGTCCGACCGGTCATGACCGGTCGGACGTCTTCTGCCATGTTCCAGCGACCATGGCCGACCGGTCATGACCGGTCGGCCTTGTTCAATATCATTCCATCATTCATAGTTGGCCGGTCAAGACCGGTCTGGCCCTCTTGGCCGACCGGTCTGGCCCTTTTGGCCGACCGGTCATGACCGGTCAGCAGTCTTCATGCTTCTTCATTTCTTCCTTTTCTTTCTTTCCTTGCTTCTTTCTTTCACTTTCTCTCTTCTTTTCTTCTTTGGTCCTCAAGTAATCTCCATCAGAATAGTCCCAAATGAGCCCTTTTTGTCTTCAATTAGGCGGAACCACTCTCAGTCCTATAGTCACAAAACATGCATTGGATTAGCCTACAAACTGTACAATCCTTACACAATGAGTGATGAATTGGGGTTAGAATATGCACAATTAAGAGCTCAACACACCCCCCAACCAGCATTTTGCTAGTCCCGAGCAAAACATGCGTGAAACTAATCCCATTCTTCAAAACTCAACTCTCTTTCAGAAACCATCCTTCTATACATTCCAAGGTTCATAAGTGTAAGATTCAGAAAAGTTCTGTCAAAGGTTGGAACTGTAAATCCTCAAAACATAATAAGCATTCATATGAAATTCCCATGATTGGTTGATAAATAGAAGGACTTGAACAAATTCAACCTAGTGTGGGTAGTGAAAATTTATCCCACAAGTTTCTAGGATTACCTTCTTCGTAGATCAACTAGACTATAGAACTCAAAGTACATAGAGCCGCATCAAGCCAATGACAGGAATTTTCCTTACCGTCCTTCTGACGACTTTCACACTACGTCCCATTTTCGGCTTTGGTTACGGGTAGACCATCCCCCGGTTGGTAGTAGGTAGCCCTAATCAGAATTTTCCACCGTTTTTCCATCATTCCCAATTTCATCCTTCCTTTTCCTTTTTCTTTTAATTTAAATAGGATTTTTAGAAATCCATATCTTTCATTATTTTCCCATGGACAAGGATGGACAAAGTACCCCGACCTGATTTCTCAATACCTTAATTCATAGTCTAGCTAATCCATAAATCACATAGTCCCTTCAACTCATGAAAATCGTGTAATGTGAACTAGGTGTAAAAGTGTTCAGATTTTCTATCAATCACAAAAATAGGGGAGTTCACATATAAAACCATTATGCTATGAGAGATTCCAGACATCCAGCCCCATATACTTCATATCTCCTCCTCTTATGCTCATATCAACTTGAATGCATGGAACCGGTGTTTTCCAAAAGAGTTTCGAATTTTTGAAAAAAATGAAAAAATTTCCATGATTGCTTGAAATGTTGCAAAACGCTGGATTCATCCAAGTGATCCTACACCCCCCAACCAAATCTTGCATTGTCCTCAATGTAAAAGATGTGCAATGAGCAAAACATGAGAGCAATTTGAAAATAAAAGGGAGTGAGGAATGATAGTACCTGAGAGAGTGAAAAGTGGAAATCCTCCTCCTTCTAACAAACCTATGAAAAAGAAAACAAAAGCAGTAAAATCCTAATCCTAACTACTTTATACCTCCATCAGACTAGGAGATTAATCATCCTTATACACAGGATCATTCAGAGGCATGGACATACCTTCTGATAGGAATTTCTCAAAGAACGGCTTTAATCGCTGCCCATTTGCTTTAAAAATGTTGCCGTTCCTTGGATTCAACAGCTCGACAATCCCATATGGATAGACAGTTTGCACAATGAAGGGGCCGGTCCATCGAGATCTCAATTTTTCCGGAAATAGATGTAAGCGAGAGTTATACATGAGGACTTTTTGATTGATCGTGAATGTCTTGCGAAGAATATTCTTATCATGGAATATCTTCGTTTTATCCTTGTAAATTCTCGCATTCTCATAAACTTCATTCTGGATTTCTGCAAGTTCATTCAATTGTAGTTTGCGTAACGAGCTTGCCTTGTTAGAATGGAAATTCATCTTCTTAATAGCCCAATATGCCCTATGTTCCAACTCCACAGGCAAGTGACAAGCCTTCCCATAGACAAGTCTATAGGGAGACATTCCAATAGGGGTTTTAAAGGCAGTACGGTAAGCTCAAAGCGCATCAGTAAGCCGAAGTGACCAATCCTTGTGATCGGGGTTCACCATTTTCTCTAAAATGTGTTTAATCTCCCTATTGGATATCTCAGCTTGTCCACTGGTTTGTGGGTGATAGGGAGTACTCACTTTGTGTGTTACGCCATATTTCTTCATTAAGGTTTCAAAGGGGCGATTGCAAAAGTGAGACCCTCCATCACTTATGATGACTCGAGGCGTTCCAAACCGGAAAAGAATATTTTCTTTTAAAAATTGAATGACCGTTTTATGGTCATTATTCCGGTAAGGGATAGCCTCGACCCATTTGGAAACATAGTTGACGGCAAGCAAGATGTATAGGTTTCCAAAAGAAGATGTGAATGGGCCCATGAAATCGATGCCCCAACAATAAAAAATTTTGATTATTAAGATGGGATTGAGTGGCATCATATTTCTACGGGAGATTCTCCCTAATTTCTGACAAGGTTCACATGCTTTGCAAAACTCATGTGTGTCTTTGAACATAGTGGGCCAATAAAACCCACATTGCAAAATCTTCGCTGTGGTCTTTTTAGCCGAAAAGTGGCCACCACATGCTTGAGAATGACAGAAGGAGATGATACTTTGTTGCTCATCATCTGGGACACATCTCCTTATGATTTGATCGGGACAATACTTGAATAAGTATGGGTCGTCCCATAGGAATTTCCGCACCTCCGAGAAGAATCTATCCTTATCTTGCTTTTTCCAATATGTAGGAATTGTACCTGTAGCAAGATAGTTAGCAATGTCCGCATACCATGGCAATTGGGAAACAGCAAAAAGTTGTTTATCAGGGAACATGTTATTGATTGCAGTCGTTTCAGGGGAATCAGTGAGGACAAGTCGAGAGAGGTGGTCAGCTACTACATTCTCTACTCCTTTCTTATCACGTATTTCTATGTCAAATTCCTGGAGTAGAAGGATCCATCTTAACAACCGTGGTTTAGCATCCTTCTTAGAAAGAAGATACTTAAGCGCGGCATGGTCAGTGAATATAATGATCTTGGATCCAATCAAGTAGGACCTAAACTTGTCCAAGGCAAAAACTACGGCTAAAAGTTCCTTTTCAGTAGTGGTGTAGTTTGCTTGGGCTGAGTTTAGGGTTCTACTTGCATAGTAGATGACACATGGCTTTTTATCTTTTCTTTGGCCTAACACGGCCCCAATAGCATAGTTGCTAGCATCGCACATAATCTCAAAAGGAAGGCTCCAATCAGGTGGTTGCATTATTGGAGCGCATGTCAACATACCTTTAAGGGTGGTAAAGGCCTTTTGACATTCTTCATTCCACTCGAATGAATTTTCCTTTTGAAGTAGGTTACATAAAGGGCGAGAGAGTGAACTGAAATCCTTTATGAACCTTCTGTAAAATCCTGCATGTCCTAAAAAGGACCGGATATCTCGTATGCTTTTGGGTGGTGGAAGGTTAGAGATAAGATCAATTTTCGCTTTGTCCACCTCAATTCCATTTTGTGAAACGATATGACCAAGTACAATTCCCTTTTGAACCATGAAGTGACACTTTTCCCAATTGAGCACAAGGTTCTTCTCTTCACATCTTTTCAGCACAGATTTCAAGTGCTCAAGGCACTCATCAAAGCTACAACCAAATACGGAAAAATCATCCATGAAGACTTCGAGAATGGTCCCCACCATGTCAGAAAAGATGCTCATCATACAGCGCTGAAAGGTGGCAGGGGCATTACATAGTCCAAACGGCATCCGTCGATAGGCGAAAGTGCCGAATGGACATGTGAATGTAGTCTTTTCTTGGTCTTCACGGGCAATATCTATTTGGTTGTACCCTGAATAGCCATCAAGGAAGCAAAAGTGGGAATGACCCGCCAACCATTCTAAAATCTGATCAACAAATGGCAGGGGGAAGTGGTCTTTCCTCGTGATAGTGTTTAGCTTCCTGTAGTCAATGCACATTCTCCAACCGGTAGTGACTCTAGTTGGCACGAGTTCGTTATTGGCATTAGCTACGATGGTTATTCCGGATTTCTTAGGCACCACTTGAGTTGGACTCACCCATTGGCTATCGGATATTGGGTAAATAATACATACATCCAATAGCTTCACCACTTCGGCCTTAACCACATCCTTCATGTTTGGATTGAGTCGTCTTTGTGGTTGCCGGGATGTCTTTGCATTTTCCTCAAGGTGTATGCGGTGAGTACAAATCAGTGGGTCTATGCCTTTGAGATCCGCAATTGACCATCCAATGGCACTCTTGTGC
Source organism: Liriodendron chinense (assembly GCA_003013855.2). Classification (NCBI taxonomy): domain Eukaryota; kingdom Viridiplantae; phylum Streptophyta; class Magnoliopsida; order Magnoliales; family Magnoliaceae; genus Liriodendron; species Liriodendron chinense. Next base: position 9,022,138 of record ML058389.1, read on the forward strand.
TCTAATAAAGTAGCTATTAGCCTACTCTCTTGTTCCTCATCCAAGTGGGAAGAAATCACCACTGGATATGTCTCATCTCGACCTAAATAGACATATTTTAGCTCACTTGGCAATGGTTTTAGGTCGAGTGTTGGTGCCTTGATGTTGGATGGGAGGGCCTTGTTCTCATTTACAGGCAAAGGTTCAATTGGGGCCCTCCATCTTTTATTGTCAAGTACTGGCATCATCTCTAGCATGGCATCCATCTCTTGTATTGTATATTCATTTGTCTTATGAGAATGGGCCATACATGCCTCCAAAGGGTCGGGAAGTAGTGACAAGGGGACTGTATCCTCCACGAATGATTCAATCATGTTTAACTCGTAGACGTCATCATCAACCTCCCGTGGTTGTTTGCATAAATCAAATATGTTAAGCTCAAGGGTCATATTTCCAAAGGACATTTGTATAAGTCCGTTTCTACAATTGATAATGGCATTTGATGTAGCTAGAAACGGTCGTCCAAGTATGACGGGAATTTGAGCACCGGTGCCTATCACGGGATGTGTGTCCAAGACAATAAAATCTACTGGGTAGTAGAATTTATCAACTTGGACTAGAACATCCTCTATCATTCCTCTCGGTATCCGGATGGATCTATCAGTAAGTTGAAGTGTGGTTTTGGTGGGTTTCAATTCACCTAACCCAAGTTGTTCGTAAACCAAAGATGGAATGAGATTCACACTTGCCCCCAAGTCGAGTAGGGCTTGTTTGATCCGATAGTCTCCTATAATGCATGAGATGGTTGGACTACCCGGATCCTTGTATTTTTGGGGCACCTCTTGTTTGATGATGGAGCTCAAATTCTCAGTCAAAAGAACTTTGTTGTGAATGTTGTGTTTCCTTTTGACGGTACACAATTCCTTTAGAAATTTGGCATAAGATGGTATTTGTTTTATTGCATCCAACAACGGGATGTTGATCTTCACCTGTTTGAAAACTTCCAGAATTTTCAGATTTTTATCTAAAGGTTTAGGTGAAATCAACCTTTGTGGAAATGGGGCAACCGGCTTGTATTGTCTTTCCGGTTCTTTCTCTTGTGGAATATTATTTGGGCTATCATCCTCTTTGGGAATTTCCGGATCCTTAGGCTTTGGAGCCTTCACCTGATTAGATTTGTCAATTTCTTTCCCACTTCTCAAAGTGGTGATAGCTTGGACATGTTCCGTATGGTGGGAGGATGAGCTTGCATCTTGTATCTCATACTGGGTCCTTGGGTTAGGAAGAGGTTGGGCAGGGAAGTGTGCCCTTCTCTCTAACACTAAGGTGAGCTTCAACTCTAGCCAGAGATGTTTTCAATTCATTGATGGCTTGGTTTGAATTTTGATTGAATTTCAATTGCTCTTGCATGAACCCATCTATTTTTAGAGAATTTGTCTTGTTATATTCATTCTGGACCGATACGAATGCACCCAACATCTCTTCTAGTGATACTTTTAGAGTGTTGTTTGCATTTGCATTGGGTCCATTCCTCCAACTGAAGTTGGGATGGTTCTTCCAATTAGGATTAAACGTGTTTGAGTTTGGAGCACCATATTGCTGTTGATAACTGTTTATGGCATTTGTTTGTTCTTGTAAGATGCCTTGGACTGCTGAAATTGTGGGACAATCTTGAGTAGCATGTTGATTTCCAACACAAATTCCACAAACAGTTTCAATGTCAGTGGAGTTGATTGTTTCTCCTTTCCTTAATTCCATGGCTTCGACCTTTCTTGTAAGGCTAGCCAACCGTGCACTTATGCTATCTTCTTCTAATAAGACATACATTCCTCCATTTTCCTTTTGTTGGCCAGTCTTGGAATTTGTTGGTTTAGATGTGTCCCAAGACTGTGCACTCTTAGCTAATTCTTCTAAATAATCCCATGCTTCATCAGCTTCCTTATTCATGAACTCCCCATTACACATCATCTCTACAAATTGGCGCATGGGTGAAGTCAGTCCTTCATAGAAAAAGCTTATAACCCGCCAAATTTCATAGCCATGATGTGGGCATGCGTTTAATAGGTCCTTAAACCTCTCCCAACATTGGAAAAAGGTTTCATCTTCCTTTTGGGCAAAGTTCATGATAAGGCGCTTCAACATATTCGTTTTGTAAGTAGGGAAGAATTTCTTTATGAATTCTCTGTGCATATCAGTCCATGCACCAATTGATCTTGGCCTCAATGCATAAAGCCAACCCTTAGGTTTATCTTTAAGAGTGAAAGGGAAGAATTTAAGTCTCACCACATCTTCCGTTACGTTTGCAAAGTGCATGGTGGTGATTACCTCGTCAAACTCTTTAAGATGTTGATAAGCACTTTCACTATCTAATCCATGGAATTTAGGGAGAAGTTGAATCACTCCCGGTTTCAAATCTACGTTCCCTGCATTTGGTGGAAATACTATGCATGAGGGAGTGCTCGTTCTTGTAGGTTGCAAGAAATCACGTAAAGTCCTAGGTCGGGGAACATTCTCAATCACATTCTCCCCTGTTTCAGTTTGATTTTGGACCGGGTTAGGTTGATTTGCAGCCATATTTTCAGATAAAATTGAAGAGTCTAGATGTCTCCTAGCACGTGGCTCTTTATCAATTCCTTCTACTATCCCCCCTTCACGTATGAGTCGGTTATTGGAATCCCGAGCCCAATGTGGCATGCAAAATCAAAAATAAAAACAAAAAGAAAGAAGAATTCTTCCTCCCTTTTCTTTACTCTTCTCTAAGACCGAAGCACAAGGTGTCTTGCAATGGCTAGGCCAGAAGCAAGGATAGAGACCGATTTCTCCTGGTCAATAGGGGTTCAGAGAACTCCCCACCCACTCTTTGAATCTTTTGAGAAAAAGTGCAGAAAAAGGAGAAAGAGGAGTAGAGATGAGAAAAGAAATCTCTGAGCACAAGGTGATCCAAGACGGCAGAGCCGACCAATAGGAATCCAGGTGGCAAAAAGGCCGACCTTTTAGAGATCCAAAAGGAGTCTCCACCCACTCTAGAAGAGATGAATAAGATAGGAAAGAATATGAGAAGGAGAAGAGTAAGGTTTAGAAAGATAGAACCTGATTCGCACTTAAAAATCCTTGTATCTTCTTCAGCTTCCTAGAAATCCCTGAAAAGAAAAATCAAATAAACAAACTAAGTTAGTCCTAAAATCCTAAAAATCCTAAATAGATACTAATTTCAGAAATTTGTGAAAAACCGTCAAAAATCCCCTGCAGCGGCGCCAAAAACTTGTTCGCTTCCCCAAGTGTAGGGTTGCGATGTAGTAATAATCTCGGTAAGACCGAGGTCGATCCTCAGGGACTTATGTAGGATTTCACAAACTCATCCACAAGTGTCTATTGAAATCTACTAATCAGATTTTTGTATGAAATTGATATGAGTAACAGAAGTTGAATTAAATCGAAAGTAACTAATTATAAGAAGGCACTAGGGGTTCGAGGATCCACTTGTAGCAATCCTTGATGTTCAATCCGCTGTGGTTTCTTATTCTCTCAACTAGAATCGACATTCAGGTCTATCTAGTCGGATGATAGAGCTGTTAAACCAAACAGTCTGTAATATGTAAGTTCTATACATAAGATTCACTCAATGCAGGCTGATCTGAGCATGCTCAATTGCATAGGTCATTCCCCTTTCCAAAAAGGTCTAGTTCACAATCATAACCATCCTCAAGTCCTGTCACAAGACAAGGCTAGATCAGGATTTGAACTGGATTCAAATTACATGCACAGTCCATACACATTACAGAAAAATCAGAAAAGTAGAACTTTGGTAGGAAGTTCCTTTATCAAGAACATAGTACTAGAGCGCACTCCGATTCCTCGGATCATACAGGTCTAGACCGTCACAAACCAATTAAGCAATTAAGTAATTCTCCCAAACATTCATGAGTCATCATAAGACTAAGAAAAACTACTCAAAAACTTGTATAAACTTCAAACCTTAGTTCATAATCATGAATTCCACACTTAAAACCACTTAACTACGAATTAAAACATCTTGGATCCACTATAAGCTTCACCTCTTAGCCCTAGCTAAGAGGTTTAGCTGCTCATGATCCAAGGAAACATGAAACAACTACAAAAAGCATGAAAACGGCAAAGCAAACCAAAAGGAGTTGTGAAACTCCAATCTCCACTTCCACAGCCTCCAACCTCGCTTGAACCCTTCTAGGATACCTTAGGAACGACCCCTAGGTGTCCTTTTATAGTCTGGTGGCTCCACAACTTCGGAAGAATCTAGAAATTGCGTAATACTTACGCAGCGCAGAGAAATTCGGGCTGAAATTGGAAGTTTCTAACTTCTTACGCACAGCCGACCGGTCATGACCGGTCGGTCTCATTGGACAGCCACTCCAGCAAACATGGCCGACCGGTCATGACCGGTCGGCTTTGCCCAGCCTTGGTCCAGCAACCATGTCCGACCGGTCATGACCGGTCGGACGTCTTCTGCCATGTTCCAGCGACCATGGCCGACCGGTCATGACCGGTCGGCCTTGTTCAATATCATTCCATCATTCATAGCTGGCCGGTCAAGACCGGTCTGGCCCTCTTGGCCGACCGGTCATGACCAGTCGGCAGTCTTCATGCTTCTTCATTTCTTCCTTTTCTTTCTTTCCTTGCTTCTTTCTTTCACTTTCTCTCTTCTTTTCTTCTTTGGTCCTCAAGTAATCTCCATCAGAATAGTCCCAAATGAGCCCTTTTTGTCTTCAATTAGGTGGAACCACTCTCAGTCCTGTAGTCACAAAACATGCATTGGATTAGCCTACAAACTGTACAAACCTTGCACAATGAGTGATGAATTGGGGTTAGAATATGCACAATTAAGAGCTCAACAATGAGCCCCTCAAATACCGTAGTATGTATCCACTTCACCACTGCCAAATGTTCTTTGCCAGGATTAGTAAGGTACCGGCTGACAACCCCAACCACATATGCTATGTCTGAGCGCGTACACACCATAGCATACATCAAACTTCTTACCGCTGAAGCGTAGGGTATCTTTTGCATCTCTTCCACTTCCGCCTTCGTCTTGGGACACTGCTTGTGGCTCAATTTGAAGTGACCATCTAGTGGAGTACTGACCAGCTTTGCTGCATTCATATTGAACTGTTCTAGGACTTTCTCAATATACCGCTCTTATGACAACTAAAGCTTGCTGCTGCTTCTGTTACGGGTTATCTCCATTCCTAGGATCTGTTTGGCCTGGCCCAAGTCTTTCATCGCAAAAGACTTGCCTAACTCCTGTTTCAGCCCGTCAATCTTCTTGATGTCTTTTTCTATGATGAGCATGTCATCAACGTACAATAGCAAAACTAAGAAATCACCATCTGAGAACTTGTGTGTGAACATACAGTGGTCCGATTCCGTTCTGTCATATCCATGCTTTAACATGAATTGGTCGAACTTCTTATACCATTGCCTCGGAGCTTGTTTCAGCCCATATAAGCTCTTCCTAAGCCTACACACCATGTGCTCTTTGCCCTTGACTTCGAACCCCTCAGATTGTCGCATGTAGATCTCTTCTTCCAAGTCACCATGGAGGAAATCAGTTTTCACATCTAACTGCTCTATCTCTAGATCTATGCTGGCCACCAACCTAAGCAACATCTGTATGGATGTCATCTTCACCACTGGTGAGAATATCTCCTCGAAGTCTATTCCTTTTCTCTGACCAAACCCTTTCACCACAAGTCTGGCCTTGTACCTTGTCTGTGAATTCTTCTACTCATTCTTCTTTCTGAACACCTACTTGTTGCTCAGAGCTTTCTTGCCCTTAGGCAATTTCACCATATCGTAGGTGTGGTTCTTATGTAAGGATTCCATGTCCTCTTGCATAGCTTTCAACTACTCTCACTTATGCTCATCGACTAGGGCATCAGAATAATCTTCTGGCTCTCTCCCATCAGTGAGCATAATGTACTCATGCGGCGAGTACTTCTTGGACCGGTGTCTGTCTCTAGAGTTCCTCACTTGTGGCTCAACAGGTGGATCAAGTGGGGGCTGCTCTACTGGTCCATCTTCTGTAGGAACTCCCACGTCTTCTGCACCTTGTTGTACTCCCTTATCATCAGGCACCACGGGAGGAATAATCAGATCCATGTCTTCCAGTTCACCTGAATCGGGTTGGGTATTCTCTAGCTTTTCAATGTCTTCTATACACTGATCTTCAATGAAAACCACATATCTGCTCCTGACGAGCTTCTTCTCAGTCGGATCCTACAACCTGTAACCGAACTTTTCATCACCGTACCCTAAGAACACACACTGCCTGATATTTTTATCGAGCTTGGACCTCTCGTCCTTTGGTACGTGAACGGATGCCCTACATCCAAACACCCTGAAATGACTGTACGACAGATCTCGTCCAGTCCACACCTTCTCAGATGCTTCTCCATTCAACGGGGCTGATGGAGACCTGTTTATCAAATACACTGTCATATGTATTGCTTCTCCCCAGAACATCTTGGGTAACTTTGCATAGGATAACATGCATCTGATTCTCTCTACATTAGTGCGATTCATTCGCTCAGCCACACCACTATGCTGGGGGTCTTGGGAACCGTCTGTTCATGCTGTATGCCCAGTGACTTACAATACTCATGGAAGTCACCTATGTATTCACCACCCATTGTCAGTGTGGATGCACTTCAATGATCTACCTGTTTCTCTCTTGACCATAGCATGAAACATTTTAAACATACCAATGACCTCGTCCTTAGATTTCAAAATATAAACCCAAACCCTCCTAGATGCATCATCTATAAAAGTGACAAAATACAATGCCCCACCCAAGGTTTTTGTCCTCATAGGACCACAAACATCATAATAAACCAAATCTAATTTATGCATTTTATTAACATGGGAAGCAAATTTAACAAATAAAACTCTATGCTGTTTACCTGATAAACAGTCAATACAAATTTTAAGAGGTATACCTATCACGTCTGGAAGGAGCCACTTCTTCGCTAGTAGTTGAAGCCATTTTTCACTCACGTGGCCTAGACGCCTGTGCCACATGTCAGTAGCTGAATCTTCCGCTGCGTTCAACCTACCCTTCCACACACTGACACTTGCCCTATAAAGGGTGCAACACTTCTTTCCTCTGGTTGCTATCATTGAACCTTTGATGAGCTTCCAGTGCCCACCAACAAATCGTCTTTCATAGCGATCATTATCTAACCTTCTCGTCGACATCAAGTTGAGACAAAGGTCTGGAATGTGCCTCACATCCCTGAGAACCAATGTACAGCTCACATTGGTCTTCACACAAATATCACCGACCCCTATGATCTTCGATACACCAGAATTTTCAATCTTCACTGTCCCATAGTCACCTGACTTGTAGCTCGTGAAGAAATGTCTACGTGAAGTCGCATGGAACAAGGCTCCTGAGTCTATCACTCAATTGGTATCTTGACTCGTAGCCGTGAGATAAACATCGTGATCTGCCGAAAGAATAATCACAACATCGCCATCTGAGATGACCGTAGTAGAATCCGATTCTTTCTTCTCATTTCCTTTAACCTTCTTGTCACCCTTCTTCTTGTGACATTCATGCTTATAGTGACCCTTCTTGCCACAATTCCAACATTTAACATCTTTCCTGGCAACCGACTTGCCTCTTGATTTATCTCGGGCTTTTCCGCCATTTCTGTTCTTTCCTCTCTCTCGATCTTGTGTCACAACAGCCTCTTGTTGAGCAGGCCCCAAAGACTTCCTCATTGTCTCCTCGTTGAAGAGACAGCTTGTTACATTTTCCATGGATACCTTTTCGTCTGGCGTGGAATTACTCAGAGACACCACTAATGTCTCCCAACTGTCAGGCAATGAGCTAAGCAGTAACAAAGCCTGAAGTTCATCATCCAGGACCATCTTCATGGCGGAGAGCTGGTTCACTATGTTGCTGACCTCATTCATGTGTTCAGCCACAAAACCACCATCTTTGAACTTGAGATTCACAAGTCATCTTATCAAAAATATCTTATTGTCGGCTGTCTTCCTCTCATACAGCCCTTGCAATTTCTGCCATATGCTAGCGACTGAGGTTTTCGTAGACACATGGTAGAATACGGAATTGTCCAACCATTGTCTAATAAACCCCACCGCCTTCCGGTCCAACTTCTTCCAATCATTGTCAGGCATATTCTTAATCAAAACATATAGGTCCTTGCAATAGAGCAAGTCCTCCATCTTTACCTTCCATATGGTCCAGTTAGAACCATTGAGGCTAATCATCCTTGATGAGCCACCTTCCATAATTCAGAACCGATCCCACTCCGTTCAATCAACTTGAATGCTCTGATACCACTTTGTTGGGAGCGTTGCACTAAAACCTTCAGATCTTGCCCCCCAAAACACTCTAATTACGGGATATAATAATGCAATAATCAAAGATAAAGCATCAACCGCACGCCATAAAGAGTTTTAACATGAAAAACCCTCGAAGAGGTAAAAACCACGGGACCTCGTTCAAACAAACAATTCACTATCTCAGAGAATCGTTTACAACCGATCACAAGCACACACCGCTTGGATTGAACCTTCTTCGGTCACATAGGAGTGGATAAACAACAAGAGAATAATAAGAATAGAGCGATCTCATCGATGCTGAGGACGTAGAAGTGCTGAGTTGACGGTTGCACAGAAGAACTCCCTCTTCAAGCAACTACTCCCTTCTACAAGCTTCCTCTCTCTCTTTTCTCTTTTCTCTCTTCTCTCTCCTCTTTTTTTCTCTCTCTCTCACCTTAGACATGCAAAACCCTTATTAGAAGTAGTTAATCCCGTTTTGGAACTCCCTTATATAGAAAACCGGAGGAATAATATTCAAAACAAGAAACTGCGTATAAGCAGTCCGCGTCGGGTCGGGCACCCAGTCACCAGACCGTCAGGCGCCCGGCCAAGCTAAAAACGTTCCAGCAAGCAATCTGAGAAAAGAACCCAATTTCGGGCGCCCGGTCACCTAACCGTCGAGTGCCCGACTGTTGTAAAAACAGTCCAGCAACAAAAGCCTCATTCGAGTGAATTTTGGTCGCCCGACTAGATTGGTCCAGGCGCCCGACCACACTCAAGCTGCACCATCTCTCCTCTTGACTGAGGAGGAAAACCCCATCAGACCATACCACCGAAAATAGTGATGAACGACAATTAAAAGCTTTTCATGGGCCACAAAAGTTTTGGATCAAGATGATCTTTGTATTTTCCCTTCATCCAAATCTTCTTGACATTATCAGCAGGTTAGATTGCAAATAAACATTAAGAAAACCCTAGGATGGGCTCTTTGGAATTTTTGATGGTGAGGGACTCAATCACCACTGTTTCCTCTGGTGTGGTGTACCTAATATTTGGATCTGCATAAGTTTTGGCAACCCTTCTTAAAATAGGCTGAAGAAATGGATGGACGGAGTTGATATACAAAACATTATCAAGGTGGGCCATATGGTGAGGGTAACACCCACTAAGCTGTTACTAGGGTAACACCTAATCCACTCCTGTAAAAGAGGGATTCCACATATTTCCTTTGAAGGCTTTTGTGAGAAGTTCCAACGTAGGGAAGTTGGATGTGCCCACCGTGACGTTTATCCACATATTTCCTTTGAAGGCTTTTGTGAGAAGTTCCAACGTAGGGAGGTTGGATGTGACCACTGTGATGTTTACGAGAAATTCACGTCATTCATACATTTTGCGAGCTCATTTTAAGACGTGAAAAAATATGAGATGGATCTAAAAATGAAGTGAGCCACACTAGAGGAAATAATAGGGAAAGGAACGCATACAGTTGAAACCTTTTAGGGATTTGCCTTAATTTTTTAAATCCCCGCTGCTGACAGCACCAGTGTTTACACTGGGATTAGCAGAAAGCACAAAAAACTAAACCTAATGGACCACACCTCGTAAAATCGAGATTTAAATCCTACCGGTAAAAAGAAAAAAAAGAAAAGAAAAAGCAAATCAAAAATCAAAAAGTTCAGGGTGGCCCCTACGTGGCTCCGCCCAGCCGTGGATTTGGGTGTTTTAAGCTGCATAAAACAGGTGTGGCAAGATTCTAGTCCATAGTTCACTGGGAGTAGGCCTACACGAGACTTTTCAAAAAAGAAGAAATAATTGAGTGGCCTTTGCCTTATCTAAAGAAAAGATGAAATAATTGAGTGCCTTTGAAGGTAGAGTTGCAGAAAGCCTTGTTTTGAACACAGGCTTCTGAAGAAGAGAGAGCAAGAGAGGATATGGACAGTGTTGTTCAGATCCTCATACAAAAGCTGAACGATTTTCTAACACAGGAAGCAAATTTTCTACTCGGAGTAGATGAGCAGGTCAGATCCCTTCGAACCAAACTTGAATGGATGCATGCCTTCCTCAAAGACGTTGATGGGATGCGCAAAGAGAATGAAAGATTTAAGCTTTGGGTGGCCCAAATAAGAGAAGTAGCCTATGATGCTGAGGACGTCATCGACTATTACATCTTTAACATTCAACAAGAACGAGGAGAGAGAAGTGCTGGATCGATGAGATACCTAAGAAATTTTGAGCGTTGCAAAGCATTGATCTGTTGGATCGATGAGATAATCCTACGAGTGCTGGATTGCATAAAAAACATACCAGCCGTCCATGACATTGGAGAGAAGATAGGCAACCTAGAAAGAAGGCTCGATGAGATCAAGGAGAACAGATCACAGTACGGCGTCGGAAATATATCATTTGGTGAAGAAGCTTCATCTTCTTCGAATCAAAGCCAGATGCAGAGGGAGAAGAGGGCTCCCATCGTCGAGGAAGCCGATGTGGTGGGCATTGAAGACGAGGCAAAGACACTGGTTGGGCGGCTGATTGAAGGAGAAACACGGCGTGCTGTAATTTCAATCACTGGTATGGGAGGAATAGGTAAGACTACTCTCGCTAAGAAAGTTTACAAGAGCCTCGATATAAAGAAGAGATTTGATTTTCATGCTTGGGTGTATGTGTCTCAAGAACATCGAGTGCGAGAGATTTTACTGAGCATTATAAAATACTTCAGAATACTCGGACGAGATGAAAGGGAGACGACGCCTGAGGAAGACTTGCGGCAGGAGCTCTCTGAGCACTTCGAAGGGGAGAGATATCTGGTGGTAATCGATGATATTTGGACAAGACAGGCTTGGGACGATTTGGTATCAGCGTTTCCAGATAGGGAAAAGGGCAGCAGGGTGCTACTCACCACTCGCAATGAAGAAATAGCTAAGTATGCAGACGCACAGAGCATGCCCCATCAAATACGTTTACTTGATAAAAGTGAGAGCTGGGCATTGTTTTGTAAGAAAGCACTTCCTGGAAAGCTTGCTCCTCCATGCCCTACAATTCTGGAGGAGTTGGGTAGAAAGATCATTGGGAGATGTGGAGGTTTACCTCTAGCAATCACAGTATTAGGAGGTGTTCTATCAAGGAAACAGAAGTCAGTGAATGAGTGGGCGAAAGTGCTTAAAAGTGTGGAATGGTGGCTAAATGAAAGTGAAGATCGTATCTCAGGTGTATTGGCCCTGAGCTACCATGACTTGCCCTGTTATTTGAAACCCTGCTTCATATATTTTGGAGTTTTTCCTGAAGACTCTGAAATTGAAGCAGATGAATTGATTTTGATGTGGATAGCCGAAGGATTCGTTCAGCGAAGAGGAGAAGAAGAAATGGAGGATGTTGTGGAGGATTACCTGGAAGAGCTCGTCAACAGAGGCATGATTCAGGTGACGAAAAGGAAGAGCAATGGAACAGCTAAAAATTGCCGAATTCATGATCTTCTTCGGGACCTCTCGTTATCAAAAGCCAAGGAGGAGAGATTTCTGGAAGCGTATGGGAACATAGTCCCTACATCACCGACCACGGCACGCCGACTTGCAATTACTACTCATGGTGGCATCAGTGAGTCCATCTCCCTTAACTGCTCCACTCTACACCTCCGCTCTTTGTTGTACTTCGGTGGATTGAGAGAATGGCTGGAGGAACCACAGTTGAAAATCCTCTGTGGAGATTTCAAATTACTTAGGGTGATGGATCTCAGATATGTAAGCCTCTCTGATCTCCCGGATGAAATAGGGTATCTAATCCACTTGAGGTACCTATGTTTCATGGAGACTTATTTGAAAAAGCTACCATCCACCATAACCTGCCTGTCCAATTTACAGACTCTGGATCTACGGGGTACACTCGTCTCCATGCTACCAGGTGATCTTTGGAAGATGGAACAGCTACGTCACATAGTGCTACTTCGGCCATCTGCAATCAGCAACGGCACGCAACTCGGTCACTTAAGCAATCTCCAGACTCTGTCAAAAGTAGAGGGAGGCAGCTGGGTAGAAGATTTGGAGAAACTCACCAATTTGAGAGAATTGGGAATAGAAGGAGATCTCAAAATGGTATTATCCTCTTCCATTTGTAAATTGGTAAGCCTCAGATCATTGTGGCTACATGCAAGTCCTGGATGCTCGATTCCAGCGTTTGCGTCCTTCTCAAATCATCAGCATTTATATAAGATGGATTTGAATGGAAGGTTAATGAAATTTCTGGACTCGCATGAATTCCCACCTAACCTCACCGAGCTATACTTGAAGGGGTCCCAATTAGAGCGAGACCCGATGGGAACGCTGGAGAAGCTGCCCAACCTTCGAATTCTCAAATTAGAAGAGGAAGCTTACATAGGAAAGGAAATGGTTTGCTCTGTCAGAGGGTTTGCGTTGCTTGATGTTTTGAATATTGAATTGGGTGAATTAGAGGAGTGGAGAGTGGAGGAAGGAGCGTTGACGAATCTTAGATTTTTAGAGATTAGCTGCGATGGATTGAAGATGCTTCCTGATGGGTTGCGACATGTCACCACCCTTCAAGAACTGGAGTTAGCATTCATGCCAGAAGAATTCAAAGAAAGGGTGAGAGATAATGAGGGAGAGGACTGGTTTAAGATCCGACACATACCATCTCTTATCTTCTTCGATTAGTAAGGATGGCATTTTTTCCTTCTTTTTTTCTTTAATTTCTTTTCCTCTTTTTTTTTTTCTAATTATTATTACTTTTAAATCCATGTACAATTCGCTTCATGACTTCAATTTCAGAAACATTCTGTACTGTGGTGTAATTCTCTCTTTCTCCACACATGCCCTCTCTTACTTCTATGACTTGTATAGATGGCTTTTTTTTTTTATTTAATTTTTTTATATTATTATTATTTTTAAATCCCAGGACGATCGATATACAAGTCGTTCTGTGATTTCAATTTCAAATCATTCTGTATTGTGCTGTTCCTCTCTTGCTCTCTGCTATTGTGTTCAATTCCAATTACTGCTTTGCCATCTATACGGTCGGATTGGCATTTTCCATGGATCTGATCAGTGATAGATGGGATGGTTACAATTGCCTAACAAAAGTGATTCTCTAATCATAATAAATCCATTAAATGCACGAAAATAGATGGATCAATATTGGTTGGACCTTTTCTATGGACAAGTGCTATAATTTTATCAACTGAAAATCCAGACGATTCTCATTTGAGTGGGCACCACAAAAGGTAGATTGTGTACAAATGTACCCACATAACTATAGGGAGAGATCAACCACAAGTTGGAAAGCACTAATACCAGACTCGCACCAGGCTAATGATGTAGGACGGGTCGCTGACTATTTCATGGCCCAGATGGACCAAAAGAAGACCGGACGGGGCCAAAAGTGATCCGGACCGTCAGGACCGTGAATCGGTCGTATCTCACAATCCGGAATGAGTTACGGGACGTATAATATATCAATTTGGGGTAGCTCGAGCTACTTTAGCCAACCAACCCAGCCCAATCCGGAATCGCGAGAATCGACCGTATCGCCGGTCATTAGGCTAGTTTATTTTCGTTTTTACTATTTATAGTAAGTTTTAATTCGATCATAACTTTGCATCCGTATGGTTTTAGAGTTAGTGCCCAATATGAAAAGGGCTTAGAATATTTCGTAGAACAGCGTGGTTGAGGCCGTTTGAAAACTTTCTATTTTTGGCCGAAAACCAAGAGTTCTAGTAGGATTGAACGACTTCTATAAATAGTAAGTTTACTATTTATAGTAAGTTGCGTTTTCTAGGAGTTTTAGTTGGAGTTGGATTTTGATACTTTACCTAGGGTTTAGTTTCCTATTTATATGCATTGTAATTCCGTATTTATTCATTCAATCATCAATAAATCAATTATTCGGAATTTATTTCCTCTTTTTATCTTTTATTTCTTCTCGTGGATTCGAGAACTATCGGTTAGGAAGACGGTGATCGACCTACCACGTCCTCCCTGCGTCATTGGTATCAGAGAGAGGTTTCTTCCTCAGGACGATGACCTCTAATGAAGGGATGGATCCTCATCCTAAGGACGGTGCTCCAAGGGACTATCTAACGGCGACAGCTTTCGAAGCAGTGCAACGGGAGAACCGGTTGATCCTGCAAGGTATACAGGCAACCCTCGACCAGATTGCAGCATCGCTAGATCCGCTTCGAGCCCAAGGCGACCAACAACCACCAACCGTTGCTATACGGGACAATCGTGTTGTCCGTAGAGCACCCCAGGTGGATAATCGTAGGGCTACACCAGACGATTCAGAACCAAGCGATGATGAGGTCGAAGACATTTTGGTACGACGACCTGCGCTAGGGAATGAGCGTGTGGAACGAGCAGAACGAGACTATCGGGGCAAAGCTGATCTTCCCAGCTTTAATGGCCTACTTCGAATAGAAGAGTTCCTCGACTGGCTGGCAGAGGTCGAGCGATACTTCGACTATATGGAAGTGCCAGACGACAAGAAGGTAAAACTAATTGCTTATAAATTTAAATCCGGTGCTTCAGCATGGTGGGAAAACCTACAGGTTTCCCGCACCCGTCAGAATAAGGCACCCATCCGAACATGGCCTAGCATGAGACAACTTCTTAGAGCTCGATTCCTACCTAGCGACTATGAACAAATTTTGTTCCAACAATACCAAAATTGTCGTCAGGGAAATCGAACCGTAGCCGAATATCTTGAAGAATTCCAACGATTGGCTACACGGAATAATTTATCGGAATCAGAGGCACAACAGGTATCACGATTCATTGGTGGATTGCGATTTGCAATCCAGGATCGAGTCCAGATGCATCCGGTATGGACGTTGAGTGAGGCCAACCAATTGGCCACTCGAGCAGAAACACAGTTGTCACGGCCCCCTGCTCGACCCTATCCGGCAACACGAAATCCCAACACCGGACCCACTCAAGATACAACGCTGGCCAAAGGCAAGGAGCCTATAGGAGGGCGTCCTCAACCTCCTACGGTCACGAACCGGGACGGGGGAAGCGGTTCCTCAAGACCTCAACGTACAGCTCCCACTACAGCGGGTTCCAGCAGGATCCCCAATCCATATGGTCGGCCAAGACCAGACCATTGTCTCCGTTGTGGCCAACCAGGTCACTGGTCGAACGCTTGCCCTCAACGCCCTGCAGCACACTTAACTACGAATGAAGGCGGCGTGGAAGGTGAGCCAACAGAAGATAATCCTGAATTGGAACAGGCCGAAGAGGGGGACACAGAAGATGTCGATTGGCTGACTGAAGATCATGGGGAATCGCTAGTAGTAAGACGACTACTTTACGCCCCCAGGAAGGAAGTGCACCCACAACGACATAATATTTTTCGCACAAAGTGCACCGTGCAGGGCAAAGTCTGTGACGTGATCATAGACAGTGGGAGTAGCGAAAATATTGTCTCGAGAATTATGGTAGATAAGTTACATCTGCCTATGACGAAGCACCCTACCCCCTACTCTATCGGCTGGATCAAGAAGGTGAACGAAACCAAGGTAACTCATCAATGCATTATTTCGTTTTCCATTGGTAAAAGCTATAAGGACGAGGTCCTCTGTGATGTGGTTGACATGGAAGCCTGCCACATGTTACTTGGGCGGCCATGGCAATCGGATCGAGATGTGACCCACAGTGGACGGGAAAACATATACATGTTCACCAAGGATGGTCGGAAAATTGTTTTGGCCCCTATGACACCAGACAAACACCCTGAAGCTTCTAAAGTGGAGGGGAACTCTCTCCTTACCATTCGCGAGTTTGTTAAGGAATCAAAGGAAACGGGCGAGATTTATGCGGTTATGGTAAAAGGCGAGGAGCCAGGATCCTCTAATATTCCTCAACGCCTTAAACCGCTGCTAGAAGAATTTCGAAGTACTTGGCCTGCAGAGTTACCAGATGAGTTGCCTCCCATGCGAGACATACAACATCACATCGACCTTATCCCAAGGTCCAGTCTACCCAACCGACCGCACTATCGGATGAGTCCAAAAGAGTGTGAAATTCTACAGGGACAGGTGGAGGAACTGATCCTTAAGGGTCTTATTAAAGAGAGCATGAGCCCGTGTGCCGTTCCGGCACTCCTTACCCCAAAGAAGGACGGAACATGGCGTATGTGCATCGATAGCCGCGCGATCAATAAAATAACAGTTAAATATCGATTTCCAATACCGCGGTTGGATGACATGCTGGACATGCTCGAGGGCTCCAAGGTGTTCTCAAAACTGGACTTACGGAGTGGATACCATCAAATCCGTATTAGGCCAGGTGACGAGTGGAAAACGGCCTTCAAGACCAAGGAAGGGCTATATGAGTGGCTGGTTATGCCCTTCGGTTTGACCAACGCACCAAGCACCTTCATGCGTTTAATGAACCAAGTGTTGAAGCCGTTCATTGGCCGTTTCGTTGTCGTTTACTTTGACGACATTCTAATATACAGTCAGGATGAAACGGAGCACATGACCCACATCAGAAAAGTGCTACAAGTGTTGGCCGACAACAAGCTATACTTAAATCTGAAAAAGTGTAGCTTCTTAACTGATCAATTATTGTTTCTGGGGTTCATCGTGTCGTCCACGGGTATCCGAGTGGACGAAGAAAAGGTACGAGCTATTCGGGATTGGCCGACTCCGACAAACATTCATGAGGTACGAAGTTTTCATGGGTTGGCGACCTTCTATCGTCGATTTGTGCGGAACTTCAGCAGTATCGTCGCGCCGATTACCGACTGTATGAAGAAGGGTCCGTTTCAATGGACCGAAGGGGCTGAGAAGAGCTTTGCAGAAATTAAACATCGGTTGTCCACTACCCCGGTTCTGGTACTCCCTAATTTCGACAAGCTATTTGAGGTAGAATGCGACGCATCTATTGTTGGCATTGGGGGAGTCCTTTCTCAGGAGGGCAGGCTGGTTGCCTTTTACAGTGAGAAACTCAGCGACGCACGACAGAAGTGGTCGACCTATGAACTTGAATTATATGCAGTGGTTCAAGCACTGCGCCATTGGCGCCATTATCTTATTCAAAGGGAATTTATACTGTACACTGATCATCAGGCCTTAAAATTTATCAATACTCAGACTAACGTGAATCGTATGCATGCTAGATGGATTTCGTTTTTACAGGAATTCACGTTCGTTCTGAAACACAAATCAGGGCAGCAGAACAAGGTGGCAGATGCACTAAGCCGACGTGCATCCCTTCTTATTACAGTGAGCAGTGAGGTGATCGGGTTCGACTGCCTCAAGGAACTTTATGCCGACGACGAGGATTTTGCAGATGCATGGAAAAAGTGCCAAGAGGGTCACCCGAGTGATCTCCTAATTCAAGATGGTTTCCTCTTCAAAGGAAATCGACTTTGCATTCCGCAGAGTTCGTTACGGGACAAGATTATTATCGAGCTGCATGGCGGTGGCCTCGGCGGTCATCTAGGACGAGATAAGACTCGAGCGATGGTGGAAGAGCGGTATTACTGGCCGCAACTTGCTCGTGATGTTGGCAGGGCGGTACAACGATGTCATATTTGTCAAACTGCTAAGGGACAATCTCAAAATACAGGTCTTTACACGCCATTACCCGTGCCAGATGCCCCTTGGGAGGATTTATCTATGGATTTTATATTAGGGCTCCCACGAACACAACGCGGCATGGACTCAGTGTTCGTGGTGGTAGACCGATTCTCCAAGATGGCACACTTCATTCCGTGCAAGAAGACCTTTGATGCGATACATGTTGCGAACCTTTTCTTTAGAGAGGTTGTGCGACTACATGGTATTCCTAAGACGATCACTTCAGACCGGGACACAAAGTTCGTTAGCCACTTTTGGCGAGCCTTGTGGAATCGGTTCGGTACACGACTTCACTTCAGCAGTGCTTATCATCCACAAACAGATGGACAGACTGAGGTCGTCAACCGCACATTGGGAAATCTCATCCGTTGCCTTTCAGGTGACAAACCGAAGCAGTGGGACATGGCCCTGGCTCAAGCAGAGTTTGCATTCAACAACATGGTAAACCGATCGACAGGAAAGTCTCCATTCCAGATTGTTTATGGGTGCGTGCCTCGTCACACACTCGATTTGGTTCCCCTGCCCAAGCTTCCGGGCATGAGCGTTACAGCTGAACATATGGCAGACCGAATCATGGACATACATGCAGACGTGCACAACAAATTACAGGCTTCGAACGAGAAGTACAAAGAAGCGGCCGACAAGCATCGGCGCGCCAAAGTGTTCGAAATAGGTGATCAGGTGATGGTCCACCTACGTAAAGAGCGATTTCCTACCGGGACCTACAACAAGTTGAAACACAAGAAGATTGGACCGGTACCGATCATTCGCAAGATCAATGACAATGCCTACGTTGTTGATCTTCCAGATGACATGGAGATTTCAAGGACTTTCAACGTGGCAGATCTGTACGAATATCATGAACCAAAGCTGGACGAGAACTCGGGGTCGAGTTCTTTCGAAGTGGAGGAGACTGATGTAGGACGGGTCGCTGACTATTTCATGGCCCAGATGGACCAAAAGAAGACCGGACGGGGCCAAAAGTGATCCGGACCGTCAGGACCGTGAATCGGTCGTATCTCACAATCCGGAATGAGTTACGGGACGTATAATATATCAATTTGGGGTAGCTCGAGCTACTTTAGCCAACCAACCCAGCCCAATCCGGAATCGCGAGAATCGACCGTATCGCCGGTCATTAGGCTAGTTTATTTTCGTTTTTACTATTTATAGTAAGTTTTAATTCGATCATAACTTTGCATCCGTATGGTTTTAGAGTTAGTGCCCAACATGAAAAGGGCTTAGAATATTTCGTAGAACAGCGTGGTTGAGGCCGTTTGAAAACTTTCTATTTTTGGCCGAAAACCAAGAGTTCTAGTAGGATTGAACGACTTCTATAAATAGTAAGTTTACTATTTATAGTAAGTTGCGTTTTCTAGGAGTTTTAGTTGGAGTTGGATTTTGATACTTTACCTAGGGTTTAGTTTCCTATTTATATGCATTGTAATTCCGTATTTATTCATTCAATCATCAATAAATCAATTATTCGGAATTTATTTCCTCTTTTTATCTTTTATTTCTTCTCGTGGATTCGAGAACTATCGGTTAGGAAGACGGTGATCGACCTACCACGTCCTCCCTGCGTCAGCTAAGGTACCACTTTCTAACCGATCCTATCCCTGCTTCATCCAAGGTAATGAGGCATTTTACCTGTCTCGGTACTTTTTATCTATGGATGTAGGTCTCATCAGGCCAACTGCTGCTACTTAGTTTAGCTAGAGCGTCTGCCACAGCATTTCCTTCTTAAGAGGTATGAGATGTGATTGCATTTTCTGCGTATTTGGTGCACATTTGCAGTAATAGATGGGTGTTTGTTTTGCTACAAATGAAGGAAAAATGAAAAATGCTTGTAAATGTACATAAATGAGTAATAATTACCATTTACTCATGTTTGGTGCAGATGGTAATTACCTTCATGCAAAATCAATTGAAAAATGATTGACACAAGTTCATGGGCCTCATTTTGATGTATCCATGCTGTCCATAAATTTTAGTGAAACATTTTAGTTTATGAGCCCGAAAATGAGTTAGATCCGAAACTCAAGTGGCCCACTCCATAGGAATTGTGGTCATAAAAGGTTTTTAACGATAAGCATTCAACCCACTCTTTCATGTGGTGTGGACCACTTGAGCTGTGGATCTGCCTCAATTTTTGGATCATTCCCTAAAATCAATTCGCAAAATGGATGGATAGTGTGGATCATTCCATATATCACATTAGCCCCACATAAATTTATAAGAATTACCTTAGTAATTAATCATTACTCATTTGCTGGTATCCGTCGTAATTTGCAAGAGGGAATTGGGAAACAAACACCCCTAGGGAGTACGGCAGGGATTTGATAATACCCAATTTCTACCATAGGTTTCAGCAGCGAGGCGTGAGTGTCACTGTGACATTAAACAGCCCCAATATTGATTGGACCTGCTTTCAGGTGAACATTCATCACACGATGGCTGATCCACGTCAAGGTGGTCCCCACATAATAGATGTTCCACATGAAGGCAAACCCTATATGATAGACAACCCACTTTGAAGGTGGGGACACACCATGAACAGTCCACATCAAAAGTGGGCTCCACATGATGGCTAGTGGACATTGAAGGCGGGCCCAACATGATGGACAATAATTGGTGGTGGACTTGTGATAGATCGTCAAAATCAAAGGATTCCCTTAAGATGAATGGCCTACATCCAAGGAGGCTGCATACTCACTGTCCCTTTTTCTTTGATGGAAAAGTCACAACTGAACTAAATAAATAAATAAATAAGATCCAAGTTCATTGCTTATTAGCCTTGCGTGTGGATCCCATTTCATCGGACATTGGATCTGCCTCATTTTTTGGCTCATATCTTACATTGATCCAAGAAAAGGGATCGATGTTGTGGATAAACAGATACATCACAGTAGGCCACCACAAAAGATCTGCTTGTTCCGGGCAGGGAGTCGAGGTAGGATGTTATTCCCTTGCCTTTTTCACGAGTAACACTTAGGGCTGTTTGGTTGGCATTTGGAAACCTGTTTCCAGCTTAAAATCTGAATTCTAGCGAAATCCAATTTTAACTAGTGTATGTGTTTCGCGATAAATTCCAGCAAGAAAGATATGATACCTTAATTTCTTAAGAGACTATGTGAAGGGTGGGACCCTTCACCAACAACCCTTAAACACTCAATGGTGTGCAGTAGGAGAGA
This sequence comes from Liriodendron chinense, assembly GCA_003013855.2. Taxonomy (NCBI): domain Eukaryota; kingdom Viridiplantae; phylum Streptophyta; class Magnoliopsida; order Magnoliales; family Magnoliaceae; genus Liriodendron; species Liriodendron chinense. Next base: position 9,043,222 of record ML058389.1, read on the forward strand.
ATCCTGCCCACCCCCTTGCACTAATGCAAGGTTGGTGCCAAACAGGACTCCATTTGGAAACTTAAATTAGTTGGAATCGGATTAGTGGAAACGATGTGAAGGAAAATGAGGCAGAAGTGAGCGTCATTCAATATTAACGATAATACCCCTAGGGTGGTAACCACCTCGATGTATGCATTATATATCCATGCAGTCCATCCATTTTAAGAGCTCAATTAAGGGCACTAGACAAAAAATGAGGCAGATCTAAATCTCGAGTGGACCACACCACATGAAAACATTGTGGATTGAACATCCACCATTGAAAACTTCCTAGGGCCCACTATAATGTTTATTTGCCATCCAACCCAGCCATCTGTCTTTTGGGACTAGTATAGGCCAGGGGTCAAGTTCTCAAGTGGATCCAAAGTCTAAGTGGGCCATGTCGCAAGCAACAGTTGGATTACATAGTTTTCAACCAAACAAAATTTGGATTATACAGTTTTCAACCAAACAACAAGTTCCAAATGCAATCTGGGTTTCCACTCCGGTTTAAGGCAATTTTGGATTCCAACACTGAAATATAAATTTTCTCTATAATCTAGATTCTGCAACTAAACATGTCCTTAAAGTTGGAATTAGGGGTGTCAATGGCTGGGCTTGGGCCTGAAAAATAAAATTTTGAATAGGACCGCCCGAAGGCCCTGAAACAATGCAAAATCCGGGCCGAGACCTATTCCAGGCCCGACCCATTGATAGCCCTAGCTGGAATAGGGTAGAATGGAATGGTTTAACGTGCAAATTTTACCGTGCTTATTCACACTACACTATAAACGTGTGGAAAAAATTTGTGAATCTAAACCATCAGAATATGATTTTGATTGCAAACTTTTGTGTCCCCCTTTATGTGATTTAATATCACGTAGACAATGTTTTATAAATCGTTATTTTACATGGCATTGTTGTGTAGACACCCCACCTTTGTGAGAGCTACGTACTACTTGGTTGACTTTGCACAAGCTATGGCTGGTCCGTGTACAGCTAAAAACACGCCCTCAGAATAATGAACAGCTCGGATCAATCACCAGACCAAACATCACACGGCAGAGCATGTGTGGCACACCTATGCTAAGGGTGGCCGAAACCAGTGAGAAAGAGCCCAGAAACGATCCCATGTAGGGGTGTCAATGGGCCGGGTTAGGGCCGGGCCAAGCTCTGTCCAAACCCGGCCCGCCTCCCTCAGGCTCTGCCCAAACCCGGCCCGGGCTCATGACGGGCCTCATTAGTGTAGCCCGAGCCCGGCCCAAGTTGCAAATATAGGGTCCGGCCCGAACCCGACCCAGCCCAAGCCCGGCCTTTTACATGGAGAAAAACTACCTTTTAATTTTATATTTTTCCATATATGAAAAAAATTCATCAACACTACACTACCAAAGAATAAAAAGAGCTTTAGGAGGGAGATGAATTTTTTAGAATTTTTGTGTAAAATTTAAATTTTGAAAGGGGGAAAATAATTTAATTTAAATTTAAATTTTAAAAAAATATTTTCAGGTCGGGCCAGGCTGACGGGTTTTTAACACCCCAGTCCAAGTCCAGCCCGTTTAATAAACGGGCTTATAGTTTGGGCCCGAACATGACTAGCGGGCCTAATACTCTAGTCCAAGACGGGCCAGGCTCGAAAGCCCATCGGGCCAACCCGGTCCATTGATAGCCCTAATCCCATGGCAGCCATTTTGACGGAAATGGATGAGACCGTTTCCAAGAGACCGTTTCCAAGCCTTTCAACCCTAGAAATGTTCCCATATATAATAATCACTTTTTGGGAAGACAGATTCCATACATCCGTTTTTAGGAAAATTGGGCTCCCCTCGCCACCTATCTAAACACTGCGTTGCCAACATGACCCATAGCAATCCAAGTATGCGATTAACAAAAGAATCACCGCGTGTACTATCCGAACTAGCGAGATCACCATGAGACCGATCCAGACTCATAAGGAATTATTAAATCACCTCGCTTCATCGCCCCGATCCGAGGCCACATCACTTTCAGGCAGTCTATTTAAACCAACATAGGGACCCAATAGAGATAAGGAATGAAGCAATCGAGAGAGCCAAGACTGACAGCAAGAGAGACAGAGAGCGAAGCTCTGCCGAAACATCGCTAGAGATCTTCGAAAAAGAAGACTTGTGAAAGCCTTGGTCCAATTGAATTCGACAATTGACGGGGCCGACTTCCTTCTATTTTCAAAGCCCTGGCCAACCCATGCTTACTGTCTCTGCCTCTCCCACTTTCTATAAATTGAAAGCAACGTCTAAGACCCAAAGTCAACGAGTAGAGTCAGAATCTGAAAAGTCCAATTATCCCTTATCTTTTTCACAAGAAAGGGTGTCCAATTTCCGCCTTCCCTTCTCACATCTTGAAGAACTCACTCTTTGTTGATAAGCCAAAGCAACATCCTTAAAACCAAAGTCAATGAGTAGAGTCGGAATCCGAGACTGTCCAATCATCCCTTGTCTTTGACTTCCCTATTTTTCTCTCACATCTCGAAATCAAACCATATTCCACTCTGCACATTCCCTACACACTTACCACATCTGCACACACTATTTATGTTGATTTCGATTTTTTTTTTTTTTGTCAACCCGGGCTCTAAAAAGCCAGCGCAGCTTGGCCTAATATTATTATTTTACTATAGTGTTTTTGTTGTTTTGCCTACCTGGACCCTAAAAAGCTTACGAAGTATGGCCTAACTTGTAGAATTGGAAGCTTTTGAAAATCCCCTAAAAAATCGTCAAGCCCCACAAAGTAGAGACCATGCATTGCACGGACAATAAGCAGGTGCCGAACACCTTTCCCTTCCGTAACTATGACCCTTACTCAGAATCCACGATGCAGACTAAACTTGGAGTCATTTAAAGATCAAGGGTTCTTCGAAATACCTTCGTCATTAGGGCATTTTCATGGAATTTGGCCCATTGTGGATTCGGAAGCCTCTCTTCAGCTGGTGGCGACTCCGTCAAACATACCGGGTCCGAAAACACCGTTCTATCATCATTGGAAAAGTATTGCACAACTAAGGCAAACCAAGGTCAAGTAAACAAATCATTACAACTGAGCGTCCCTAATCCACAAATACAAAAAAAAAGAAGAAGAAAAAGAAATAGTGGGCACATGTCCAAGCACGATCCTGTGTCCACATATTGTACCCTATTTTTTACTGTTCCTGAAAGGGTCAATCAAGAAGGGACATGTGTCATTGCACGAGTAATATGCAACACACATGTGATCTGTTAAGATACATGGAGCGTATTTTGTGATAATAATAGCTAGCATTGGTTAAGTGGTACATGTCATCTGAGGTTGGGTCGTGGCTTAGCGAACAGGAGTTCAATGTAGCTAAGGGTCTCATAACAACCAAATTAAAAAAATCAATCAACTCAATTATCTTTTCTATTTCTTAGCATAATCAGTCTTTTACGTTATTTACTGCAATCGGTAATCTAATCCTACATTAGGAGTAGCAATAGTATATTAACAGTAATCCTTAATTGTAATCCAAGTCTATGCTCATACGTTGGACACGTTCCATTTCAATACAAGTAGTTCTCCTTTCGAAAATGTGTTTTGCAGTTGTTCCCTACAGTCGGCTATAAGTATCTCTTTTTGGTTTGCCCTTGTATTGGGAAAGTCCCTTCATTCGAAAGGTAATGTGCGACACATTTATGAAGGACGACCCTTACCCTCCGATGATCGCCTAATCATCTTAAACAACATCTTATGAGTGGTTGAACAAGTGACTAATCTCCTCAGATCTTGATCATATATGGTCGAGTTCGACATATCAGCCTATCTTGACGCTTGGGGTTAATGTTGTTCGGATGGAATCAAGCCGCACAGTTGGTTTTGGCACGCCCGCACATATCACATATGGCCAAAGTTGAAATCGAGAGGCAACATCTTTTGGCATGCCCAGTGGGATCCCTGATTAGGTACACATACCAGTGTAATACTGTGTTGGTTAATTAAAAAATATGAGTTGAGGGGCTACCCGAACTTCTTCTGAGACAAATGGGCCTACAACACCATCCACACTTCCTCAACTCGGGACAATGCAGGTGTAGCCGACACCTGAACTCTAAAATCCTCTACCAAACCCAACACCCAATCCTCTAAACTAGGATAGGGCATCCTCATCTCGAATTGAGCCTATTGAGGTGATATCAGTTCGACTTCAAGACATGCAACCGAGGATCTAACATATTACGGAGCAAGGGAGAGCTCAATCAGAGCTTTCATGACCTCAAGCTAAGCAATCATGTATTCAAACTGACAACTTCAATAGGTGGATTGCCAACCAAATAGAGATCGCTACCAAAAAAAGGAGCAAAGGCTACGGATTATGGGTGATTTTTGCTGCGGATTTAATCCCTAGCAAATTTACTACTGATTTAATTCCTAGCTCAAGGGTACTGCCCCACCAAGCGTAGCTAATGTTGGACAGCTCCCTAAGGGGCTCTATACAATACACCGCAATGTGTGTGGTTTATCTAAGCCGTCCATCCATTTTGAAAGCTCATTTTAAGGTATGAGCCCAAAAAAAAAAGAGCGGATGGAAGGCTCAAGTGGACCACACCTTAGGAAACAATGAAGATTAAGTGCCTACCGTTAAGATGTGGTGTGGTCTACTTGGGCCTTTAATCTGCCTCCTTTTTTAGATTATGCCCTAAAACGAACTTGCAAAATGAATGGACGGAGTGGATGAACCACGTACATTAAGGTGGGCCCCTCGAGCCCTGACAATCCGTCTCTTGCTCTGTCCCGCGCCAAAGCTCCCCGCGTGCCCAAAAAGCTCCCCGCGCCCAAACTACTCCTAAAGGGAAAAAAACCCCCTTCCAAAACCCTAGCCACAGCAAAAAGAGCTCCCCCGTGTCCGTCCCTCTCTCTCTCTCTCTCTCTCTCTCTCTCGAAAATGATCGATTTGGAAGATGAGGGATTGCTTCCACCATCTCTGGTGGTGATGCAGCGTTCTCCATTTTCATCAGGTCTCTCCCTGTCTGTGATCTCTCTCTCTCTCTCTCTCTCTCTCTCTCTCTCTCCCCCTCCCTCTCTCCCTCTCTCTCTTTCTCTCTCCCGCCCTCCCTCTTGAGCTTTCGGTTCTTTGTTTTTTTTATAGAATATTGAAATTTTGATCAGGTGGTGGCATGTGTTTTTTCAGTGATTCTGTGTTAGATCTGGAATTTGGTCTGTTTGAGATTGTGGTAGTATGATTCTTTGGTTATATTTAGTAAAAAGGCATTGTTTCAATCGGATCTGGTAATGATTTCTCTGTTCCTTGCCCTTTTGCTTTGGAATCAGACTAACAAATGGTTGTTCGTTCTTCTAGGTTTCGTGACAGATGTTGATATTGAATCTGAGTATTACAGGTGGATTGGAAGCGATCGTTTAGACTTCTACATATGTATATGATTTCAGATGTTCTATTACCAGTTTTTCAGTACCTTATTTTCAGTTTAGGTTTGTCAGAGCTCTATGTCTGTTGGGACTTTTATCAGTTTCGTGGTCTAATAGAGCACATTGTGTCTTAAAGAATAATCTTTTAGCTAAAAATTAATGGTCAATTGGATTAGGAACTAGAGGTTCTCTACTGCAACAAATGTATAGTTTGATGTGAACAATTCTGTACAAATGTATAGTAAGATCCTTGATTGTTTGAAGAAATGCTTCAACCAAATCATGTTTGAAACCTTCAACACTCCTGCTATGTATATTGCCATCTAGGTTGTTCTCTCCCTTTATGCCAGTGCCGCACGACTAGTAAGCAAGACTACTAGTTCTTATTTTGGTTTCTCTGGTTTGCGTTCTCTTGAGCACTTAAACATCAACAATGATACTCTTTATTTTTTTTTCTGTCAATTATAAGTTAACAGATGTTTCTGTATCTGGTTCACACTAGTTTGAGAATATAGAACATCAATGCTTGATTGAACTTTGGAGGCATTTGTGAATCATAATACTCAGAATTATATGTTAATGCAAGCATGCAACTAATTTTCTGAAAGAAACGTATATAACAACAAATTACAAAGACTAGCAATATGGATAATAAGGATTCTTTGTGCAAAGGGCTTGCTTCCCCAGAATCTTGAGAGGCATAAGCAATCCAATGTGGGGTGGGGTTTAGTGGTTGGACTACCCAGCTTGATGATCAGACTGTTATAACTTACGTAACTTCAAGAATGTCCATTTTGGAGGTCATTAATTGGATTGTTTGGATTGTTCTTTACACAGTAGATGAAGATAACTTATTAAGTTAAAGGATTTAGGTCCTTGCTTTTGAGAAGGTGCTCATGAAGTGTGAATGATAGAATTTCTTACACTTCAAAGAAATTTCATTTTTGAAAATAAATGTATTTTAAATGAGATTGACAAATTCTCTCCTTCCATGGGACTTCATGAAGTTGTATTTGGCTGTTTGTGGAGCTAAGAAGAAGCACTCTCAAAACAAATCTCTTGGTAATGTATTTGGACATTTAGTCTTATTTAGAGTTATAGTATAAATGTATTTTAAATGAGATTGACAAATTCTCTGCTTCCATGGGACTTCATGAAGTTGTATTTGGCTGTTTGTGGAGCTAAGAAGAAGCACTCTCAAAACAAATCTCTTGGTAATGTATTTGGACATTTAGTCTTATTTAGAGTTATAGTGTGGGTTCTTGTTTGGTTGGAAGATTTTCTTATTTGTATAATAAGGAGATGAGTTAATTTGTCTCCTTTCTTTTTGGAAGATTGTATGAGAAGATCTATATTGCAGTTGTTGGTGTAATGTTATGCAGTGAGAAGAATTTTATTACAGATGATTGTGTAAAAGCTTGCTTCTTGATGTCTTCTTGCGGCAAAATGGTGAGCTTCATGCTTGGTCTCAAGTGGCAATTGGGATGGTTGTTGTTTATGCTTGGTGGATTTGGATGTATTTTCTATGAATGGTAGCTGGCGTGGTGTGTGGTAATTAAATGTTTGAGGGCCCTCTTGGATGTATTTTCTATGAATGGTAGCTCGGCATGGTGTGCGGTAATTAAATGTTTGAGGGCCCTCTTGGATGTATTTTCTATAAATGGTAGCTGGGGTGGTGTGTGGTAATTAAATGTTTGACGATTATATTATCCATGTGGTCCATGCTACCAATCTGCATCTTGATGTCGTGCAAACTAGTTTCCTTGGATTATTCCTCATGACAATATATGATGACCTAGGTGCTTGCATTCTTTTACTTTTCCTCCCTAGCATTTTATTGGCATATCTAGACTCTTTTCTGAACATTCTTTTGTTTTTCTGCTCCATTCTAATTTTATTACTGTTCGGCAACTAAATTTGACATTCTATTTCTCTTAAATTCGAATTTTGAAATTCCCTTCCATCCATTTCATTTGGCATGCAGTTTATCTGGTTCATTTCTCAAAAACTTGGGTCCAAATTCATTTCATTTTGCATTTCATTGACCTTTTTTTTCTCTTTTTGTGCTAATGTACAAATGGTACACGTATTTGAATTCGGACGACAAGCAAGGAGGGTTTGTGGAGACTACTCACAAAACAGTGAATGTACACACCTCACTATGCAGTGATCTTTTTTTTTGTTTTTTTTTTTGTTCTGCTTTTGTTGTTGATGTTTGTCTGTTTGACAGGGCTGCCAGGATTTTGGGTCTATGTTGGCTTTATTTTTACATGTCTGGAATGTATGGATATGCATGGGGGTATGAATATATGGTTGATATAGTGAAGATCCACAGTGAGTCTAATGGATGAATTGGTGGCAACAACAAAGGATGCAGGGAAAGTAAAGGTGGAGACTCTTTGGAAGATCCTAGTAAATTTTTTTTTTCATTGTTTCTTTTCAGGCAGCTTATGGGGGTGGGTAAGCTTCTTCATTTATAACTTTTTGCCAACTGATGTACTTAGGATTTCCATGGTTATAATTTCTTCATTTATAAAAGCTCCCTACCAACCATTGTTTGATTCTCTCTTCTTTTCTCTTCTTGCTTTGCAACTGCTTTTACAGGTACAGACGTAATGGAAATGGTGGTTTTGATCCAGTTTTGGCTGATGATTTGGCACCTGCTTTAGGATATTGGGTTTGATTTCATGTGATGAATTGACAGAATAGCTTGATTCTTTCAGCTGCCCCTTTTCAAAATCGTTCTTGGATTTAAAATTTTGAAAATCTATTCTCATGCATTCATATCTATAGGCCAAGATACTGATCTTGACATGCATAATTTGATTTGTGCAGTCTGTCAAGGTTACCTTTGATCATGTAGCATGCGAGACTATATCGCAGGTGTGGCTTGATAAAAATATTAGATTGTAGGATTTTGTACATTGTCTTCTAACAATATATACTTCAAATGGACTGGTATCTGATTCAAGGTTTGAATTTTGTAAAGGAAAAGCTTTTCAAGGTTACAGGTCTGCCAATGGTGGAGAATTGCATGTCCTGGTATAATAGTTACATGGATTGGTATCTGAGAATTGCATCTCCATCAACGGCAGCACCTGCTCGGTGTAGTTCTTTTAGCTCCAGTCAACTCCAGAAAGGAAAAAAATTCGAAGAATCTCGAGCCAAGCTTGCCTCAACGTCCGGGAATTGCTCCTTGTGGAGTTGTTCTTGGGAGCGTAAAAGAAAAAGTAAGATCCATTTCTCCTTGTATTGTTTTTCATGAGTGTCAAAGACGTTCATTAGTTCCAATATCAGTTTCCACACAAACAGAGGTAAATTCTCATTACAAGTTTCAAAATACGAATTGTTTTTATTTTCTTCTTTTTTGATTTGCATGGGAATGAAGATGAAAGCACAGGGTTTGGATTTTAGGTTGGATATTTTATTTACTTCTCGCCACGTGTGTGCTTAATTTGATGTTGATGCATGACGAATGACCCTCCTGAATTTGGATAGGCCTGATTTTTGGGGTGCCGAGGATAATTATAGGGTGCACAAATGATTGATGGGTTGGACATCATCTGAGAATGGGTTTTGCTTCAGTTTTGGGCAAACAGCTCTTTTTCCTATAGTATGGATACCATCTGAGAATTTTCCTATAGTATGGAAACTGGTTTCACCTAATGTAACAGCCCAGCGTGTCTGAATTCTGTGGAATCCTTTAGAACAAGTGAGAGATTTCCATGATAGGAAAACATCCCATACACTTGTGACAGGTTTGCATCATTTCAAAACATCCCATACACAGACAGTTGCAGCAGTGCTGATTGAGATTGAGTGTCAGGTGGACCACATCACTTAAACAAACTGAAAGCTGATTGTTGTAGAATCTCTCTCCCAACAATTTTAAAACAGGTCCTGAAAAAAATCAAGTAGAATTCGAAGTGTCTTTTTTTTTTTGGGTTGAACTAGAAATGAGTTGTTCTGAGTTTTTTAGCAGTCATTCTCATGCATGCTAACTTGGTTTGGGATCCAGACCCCTCATCAAATGGCCCCTGCTGTGTAGATTCCATACGCCAAAAGGTTCATGATCAAATCAGCCTGGTTTTTGGGTCTTGGTATCTGTTTGTCTCATGGCCCATCTAGTGAGAAGCTTCGATTCCTCACATATGTGAAAAGTTAGCTTGTGTGAGGATGCACTTGGATGCACCTGATCAGTGGATCAACATTTCCTTTAGTCCATGGGGGTGGGCTTGTGATGTGGTTGCAATCCGCATTAAGCATTTGGGAAGCTTTTGGTTCAGGCAACCAAATCAAAAGTTGGTTGAGGATAAAACTGAAATTCAAGAACTAGAAAATCTGAGCTGATTCTTCATGAACATCATGACAAGCAACTGAGAAGTGGGAGGGCCCAAGGTTTGTCAGGTCCCGGGCTGTGAGCTAAGGACAGGGACCCAAGCCCAACCCAGCCCAACCTGCTAGCTGAACTCTAAGGTTAGATGGTGTCTAATAAGTCAGGTCTGGCTGGGTCAGCTTGAGGCAGACATAGGGCTGGGACCAGCCTAATTATTGCTTAGCAGCCCGAAAATTCAAGTTTGGACCTGGTCTGGCCTGTGATCCTCCAGCTCTGTTGTGATTGGACTACTAGTCACTGTATGAATGTCATGGAAATGACAAACATAAGTGTCTATAATTGATTTCTGCTATGTCATTCTAATCAAGAGAACTTTTGATAAAATTTAAATCTGTAGAAGGAGATGGAAGCTGCCGTAAAATAGAAAATGTTAGGAGTGTTGATTCGTGAAACTCTATTTGGAAAAACTGTGGGCATGCCCATGAGTGGGCATATCAAACCTTTTTTGTAAGTGAAATCAAGTAGTTAAGCACGTCTGATGAGTTTGATTTTCATGCTACACACCATTCATGTGTGCCATGATTTCTATGGCATGGATTGACATTTGTATTTTGTCCATGAATAGAAGTTTAAAGAAAATAAAAATTCACATATAATAAGAAGAAAATTACAGAAAATAAAGGAGAAACTGTGGAAATATGGAGGGAGAAAATTTATATATGGTAAGTAGAAAATTACGAAAAATAAAAGAGAAACTGCAGAAATATGGAGGGGAACAGAAAATAAAAGAGAAACTGTGGAAATTTGGAGGGAGGGAGGCTCATTTAGATTAGATAGCACAATATGCTCCTGGTTACTCATGTTACATGTCGCAGAGATTCTTGCACAATCCATCTATAATATCATGGATTGGATGACTGTTTACATTCACAGTTCACCACCATTTCTTAATACTTGTGACCCATGCACAATACACGATATGCGTGCACAGCAGTCCACACTTTGTGGTTCCATTGTGGAAGAAGCATAGCCTGAAAATTGAACCACTTGATCTGTCCTAACTGCCTACCTAATCGGTGGCCATCAAATGGACAGCTAAAATTAATTGGTCAGCAGTCCCAAATTCATTTGGGTAAAATCAGATGGTTAAGAACATCCTACCAGTGTGATTTTTGGGCTATGCTCTATCTGCAACGGGGACCATAATTTGGTTGGCTGGATTGCAAAACAAGCATGCGATGTGCACAGAGGACGATTAATCACAATTTAGAAATGGTGGTGAATGCGACTGAGGTCGCTATGCTCTATCCACAATAGGGATCATAATTTAGATGGGCTGGATTGCTAATCATGCATGCGATGTGCACAGAGGATGATTCATGGTGGTGACTGTGACTAAGGTCTAGAAGTAATTTTATTTTGTTCTCTTTTACAACTGAAGGATGGGTTGAGTAATTGCCTTGAGACAACTTTTCCTCTGAAGCAGACGTCTTCCTTCTCGGTTCTCACTCGTATCAAACTTTTAATATGGTAGGACTGATTCAGTACTAGGATTGAATTTCCTTCTACTCCCTACACTTTTTTTTGCAGTTTTAACTTGTATTAGATTGAAATATGGCTCATGGAGTTCAATTGTGAATCCATGACTCATGATTCAAGTTGAGAGTTCAGAGATGGATTCCCTGTCTTAGATAGGACTGTCAACGATCTGCTTGGCACAGGCCTGGTCCATTGTCTACACTAGTCCTGGGTGGTGTTTGGATTGAATGCTGCAAAACGAATTGAATTATGAACATTCAGTTCAATCAAGGGAACATTGCCAAATTGTAAGGAAAATTCCCATAGTCAATACAAGTTACCTCAAAATTGTCATCTGGAACAAGATCCCTTTGTTACTAAGGTAATTGTGATTTGGTCATTTCCACTGTATTGTAGTAACAATTATTGCGATTCAATTCAATGATGCATCTGAATGCTGCCTTTTTTAATTTGTACTAACGGAATCAATGAATTGGTTCCACTCTCAGATTACAGGGTTGATCCCCCAAAGGACTTTGCTATGAGGATGTGAGAACTACCAAAATCAACCCCAAGAGAGACCTGAAAATCTAGATGATAATGCAGGGAAAGGAAGTTATGGATGGTGCTTCTCATAGAGTCCTTCCTTTAAGGTAAGCAAAACAGAAAAATCTTTTCTCTTCATTGAGACTCATCTTCAGTCAACCCAACTATAGTCATGGAACGTTCAAACATTTAAAACTTGTTCCAACTTTAAAGGAATCTAAAACCCACTTCAAGTAATGGCTAAAATATGTCCTAGTCAAAGTTGGAATCTGTGGCCACCTCATATCATTCAAATCTAAGCAAAACCATGTTAACATTGAACTGTAACCAACCTTATTTAAGCTTTAGTATATCCTAACAACTTGAAAATGGTTATATCTTTTGCGTAAAGGAATTAAACAATTTTACCCTTCGGGTTGGATAACAATGGGCTGAGAAAGTTTATCTTTTTTTCTGACCAGTCATTTGGTTTGATAAGTTGTCGCCCACTTGAAGTGTGACATGGCCAACATATTTCTTTTTCTTCTTTTTTTATATAATATAAGGCATGCTTTTCAACCTGAAGAGGTAACTTGGAACATTGTTTCTTTAAAAAAAAAAATCAGTACGTGTTGAGACTTCATATTGTTATTAGGAAGGAAAAAAAAAAGCTTTAATATATTCTTTATATGCTATATGGTAGTTGCTACTTACTCATATATAACATTTCATATGGTTTGTGTTGTACCTACAGATAATTGAAGAAGCTTGTGCTAATCTCCTTCCCAACATTTTGTGTGAATGTCTCTATGACTTGTCTGAAGTATTCACCAAGTTCTACACCAACTGCCAGGTTATATCCATCCATCTATACCTTCTTCATGTTATATAATCCTAGCATTATTTGCAACTGGCATGATTAAATGTCTGTATTTTGCATCTTATCCCATAACCTGTTTTTTTCCAATTATATCATTAAGAATGTTCATTAACTGAGCTTTTCATGTTTGTATTTTGCAGTTATTAATACTTTCAAGTTGGAAATAGGACTTGGAAGGTATGTAACTGCAATTTGAGGTCTATCCTCATTATGTATGTGTGGAAAGGAAACTGTGAATTGGTTATTGATTTATTTCCACTTTGTTTAACTAGATATTGCAATTCAATTCAACAGTGCATCCAGATGTGTTAGATTTTCAATCTAATCGAAAAAGTTCTTTCCAATTCAATCCTATTATTTTGTTAGAAAATGCATATGCTCTTGGGAGAATTATGCATATGTTCGTTATGGAAATGATTAAAAACAAAGAAAAGAAAAGATGAAATGCAAAACTGAAAAATGGGTAGATAAAGGAACATGAGATCATTCGTTTAGATTGTTCTGAACATGTGAAATTATGGAGGCCTTGCTATTTTTCTGAAACTATTGAAGTTAATTATAATCCATTCTGATCAAATTCTTAAAAACTGATTTTTGTTTTATGTGCCACTGACATGACAGTTTTTGGCATTTTATTTTGTAAAACATTTGTGTTTGTGATACCATAGTGGTGAATGCATTCCCGATCTTATTTTGTTATTGGTGCAATGGACACAGAAAACCATGGAGCAAAAGCTTATGTTTGTCAATGAAGTACAGGTGTGGTTTCTCTCCATTGAAAATATCCTCTGTTTCAACACTTGTTTACTATGCAGTTTGAAAATTGAACTTGTTAATCACTATTCTATTTGTCAATGAAGTACAAATGTGATTTCCTTCTCTTTCTATTTCGCTTTTTATTTATTTAATCAAGGAGACTTGCGTTGTCTGCGTTTTCAACGTTTTCTTTCATGCTATTTGGAGAATAAGATTTATGCATTTGGACTCAACAGGTGAGACTTGAACACATACTTATGATGATAACTTTTTAGGTAAAAGCCAAAAGTCTTTATTTGTTTTAGCTTGAGATGGGTTTAACTATCAGGGCATGTACAAGAAACGGCTAGATCTGCTGTTGCTGTATAAAAAAAAAAAAAATTAAAGACAGTAGCTACGGATATAGTCCGCAGCCCACAAAAGTAGTCCGTAGCGTGCCCGTAGCGTGATGTAAAGAAACTGCTACGAATCGGATTTCTATAGCTACGGCTATTGTCCGTAGCGGAAGAAATATAGCTACGGACTATCTTCGTAGCTATGGCTACAGCATCAATAGCTACGGATCGGATACAGCCCTACTACGGATTATATTCGTAGCTATAAATCTATAGCTACGAATATAATCCGTAGCTTTTGCCCCTTTTTGTTTGTAGTGAGAGCTTGAACCAATTGATGTCTATCTTGGCCAAGATAGCACAAAATGTTCCTCCGCAGAATGTTTAAACCAGTACTGTTGGAAACTTGGCACTCAAACCGCCAATACCCTTCTCACAACAAAATATACTTCCGATCCAGGGGATGTGCAATGCTTCGCCGTCTGCTGAATTCAAGCGACCTAAGCGGGAGGTAAGATATTTCACTGTTGAAGCTAGAAATCAAGGAATGCCTGTGGGGCAGCCTCTCCCTTGGAATCTGTCTTATAATGGAGGGCAATACCCCATAGGTCCAGACCTGTCACTAATGGTTGAACCTCAACATCTGGATTGCGATCAAATCATGCAACTAGTTTAAGAAGTGGCAGGACAAGTTCTTAACCCCACAACCACTCTTGTTTATCATAAACCTTATCCTGAATGGATCGACCAACAATATCCATTGCCCAAGAATTATCGACCGGATTTTGCACCTTTCATGGGTAACATTGGTCAATTGACTATAGAGCACATATGTCAATTTACTATGCAATGTGGTGAATTGGCTTACAATGGCTATCATAAGTTATAATTGTTTGGTCATTCCTTAACCACAATATCCTTTACTTGGTATTCTAATTTATTGCTAAACTTCCTCCTTACTTTGCAAGAGATCAAAGAGAAATTTCACACACAATTCTTCTATATAATGATAGGAAAATCTTTATGGACTATCTCGCATGTTTTCAGCAATTGCTAAGTGAATCGTGCAAAAGTTATATTGCTCGGAGAAAAAAATCGGTGTAAAGTAGTCATGACTGAGGCTGACTTTGTAGAACTCGCCCAAGATGGCTTAGAATGCAAACTCTAGAAAAGTTTATCGAAATGGAGTTCATAGATTCATATGATCTAATAAGGAAGGTATCATGATATAAAGCCTTTCTCATACTATGATCTTAACTACGATATTGTTGTAGAAGAAGTAGTGGATAAGAAGTCATTTGTCTGTTCAGCATTGGTTATGACAAAAAGAACTATTCCGATCACACAAAAAGCTCCTAAAGTATATATGTTTAATATTACTTGGGTCGATGAGATCTTTGATATAATGTTGGCCAGGAAATTCATTAAAGTTCTCATTAACTTTAAAATTCCTATGACCGAAGATTTAAAAAAAGACCAAATACTTTAAGTGGCATGGAACCCGTTCTCATTGTACTCATAATTGTGTATAATTTTCAAGAATATCATCAATGGCAACATTAAATGGGGATTACTGAAGTTCCTTGAGAAAGAAAAGGAGGCAATTTTGATTGACACTGATCCATTCCTATCTAATTTGAATATCAACATAGCCACGGTTAAATTCAGAAGCTGACTCGGGTTGACCTTGGCCCTTCTGATCACCAAGTTCTGGTACAACAACCCAACAGGAGACGCCATACATCTCGAGGGACAGCCAGAAGTGTAGAAGTGTGGCCGAAAATAACACCAACCATCTACCGCGAACCATAGTTGTGCAGTCAGTGCATGAGGGTGATCCAACTGATCGAGGTGTGACCACGTCTGGCTAATGAACTCAAGCCCTATTCTTGATAGAGGGTCGAGAGAGCGAACTCCCATCAATAGTGGAACATGTATCGGCCTCGCATTGACCAGTCTTGGCCAACTCTATTTCTGAGACGCAGAATGGTCAATCCTCACCCTACTCAGGAGAAGATTTGGAGGGTGAGTCACCCTAAATTCCAAGCCATGCCTGAAGGATGACTCGCACTGAAAAGCGGCATTGGTAACAACGAAAAGGTGCTGAGCTAAGGGAATGGGCTCGCATAAACAATGAGCCTCAATTGATGGCCACACAACCATGTCAGACGCTGAGGATCCCCAGTCAGAAGACTGATAGTTGATTGTAAATACGGTCGAACTGGTTGCTAAGTTTGTGCTAGATGATTCGATCGATTGCAAAAAGCTAGTCGTGCATTGGTAATGCCCAACAAGTTAATGCAAAAGAGAAAAGAATCACTATAAAAATCTCGAGGACTCGGCTGAGTATCTCAGTGATGAATGCTTCTCAGGTGATGACTTATTGATTGAAGAGCTCCTCGCTATAACAAAATTATTAGAGGGTACCCCACCCAGTTCTAAAGAAGTAGGGTAATCCTGATGATAGATTGTTCTAATATTGCATAAGAATAGAATTTGGAACACTTGGGGGACAATGTCCAAATTCTGTAATAATGCTTGGATCTCTCCCACCAATCGTGATGGATTACAACATGGTGCTCACACTCCCAATGAGTTTCCAAGCTAAGCCATCTCAACCTAGTGAGATGTTGGGGTATGTGGAAGAGCTAGGTCCTCTGGTAATAATTCAACAAGGTTCCTTCTAGCCAGAGGAAGAAACCAAGAATGTATCGATCGTCATTGTCAAGCTAGGAACATTACCTGAGAAAGTGTCGTAGAAGGTACACCATTAAAGTGACCCAACTCTTGAAGCCATTGTATATATTTCTTCCCATTTAGAAGGGTGTTCAGTCACCAGAATATTGATCAATAATGGAGTAGTAGTAAACATCCTTATCGCCAGAATGATAGTGAAATTGGGAAAAATCGAGGATGACCTAATTCCAACTGAGGTCACAGGTTAGCAATTTTGCCGAAGGAATAATGAAAACACATGGCGTCATGCGTATTGAATTGATAGTAGGGACTAAGAAAGTCTTGGCCGCAGTTCATTATGGTTGACACTTCATCTAATTATAATACTTTTTGGGGGAGGGATTGGATACATTCTTTCTCATGCATCCTGTCATCCTTATACCAATTCGTACTTTTTTAGAACCAGGACAATGTTGAATTGGCATTGGTCGATATAAGTCATTATTGGCTACATCTAATGTGGCCGAAGCTTATATCTATGAGATGAACTTGGGACTGTACGTTTCACTGGGAGGAACAAGCATGGGCACCCAACAGGAATATCTGTCTCACCAAATTCGAAGAACATAGTGCAAGATATGGTTACGATGCTGCTCCTAGATAATGACCTGCCGAAGGCTATAGTGCCTTGTTAGGCAGTTCCATGCTGCACTCCAAAAGAGATCCCATAACTAGTACACCATTAACTAATGGGAGTAAGGCTGAGTTCACAGTCAGAATAAAGGATTGAGCTCGAGGAGAGCTTAAAAGAATATTGTGATGGTTGCTTTGTTGACTTGGTCAAAGCTATAATACTAGCTCAACTGATGAGGTAGCTGAAGATGGCATAAATATGAAGGATTTGAAAATAGCCCAGAGAAGTTGGATGATTCTCAGGTCTAAGTCCAAGATCCCTTGGTCAAAGAGAACCTAGGAACAGCTCAAGCCGGCTTTCATCGGCCATTTGTTGAAGTTATAAGTCCAAGTCGAGCTCACCGACTTGCTTAGGGAATTCGCAGACTGTTTCGCATGGGATTACCATGAGATGCCTAGTTTAGACCGAAATCTGGTCGAGCACAAGTTAATTACTAATAAATGAAGGGTATCGACCATACAAACAACTGCTCATACGGATAACAATGGAAGTTACCAAGAAAATAAAAGAGGAGATCGGGCATCAATTGAAGGAAGGGTTCATCAAGCTTATCAACTATGCCGAATATCTCTACAATGTGGTTCCCGTCATCAAGAAAAATGGTAAGCTCCAAGTATGTATCAACTTTAGGAACTTAAAGCAAGCTACCCTAAAGATGAGTATCCAATGCTAATGGTCGATCAGCTGGTCGACCGAGCAGTTGGGCATAAAATGTTTTCCTTTATGGACGACCATTTGGGGTACAATCAAACATGAAAAGCACATGATGATGTACTGAAAATGACATTTAGATGCCCTGGGTGGTGATGCCATTTGGGCAAAAAAATGTAGGGGTTACTTATTAAAGAGCGATGAATGCTATCTTTCATGATATGCTTGGCCACTTCATGGAAGTATACATCAAGTCATTGTTGCCTTCACCTTTTTGCCTAAACGCAAAGCATGGGGGGGGGGGGGGGGGGGGGGGGGGGGCAATGTTGTACCCTATTTTTTACCGTTCTTGAAAGGGCCAAACGGGAAGGAACATGTGTCATTGCACAAGTAATACACAACACTCATGTGATCTACTAAGATACATGGAGCGTATTTTGCGATAATAACAACTAACGTTGGTTGATTGATACACATAGTTTGAAGGTGGGTCATGGCTGAGTGAAGAAAAGGAGAGTCTAAAAGATCAAGGTATGCTAAACAGTTGCTGTAACTGCTCAACATGCATAGGGTGCATTTAGAAAGTTCTCTCCAAGAAGCCTATAAATAGGAGAAGAGTTTAATGAAGCAAAGGGTCTCATGCCAACCAAATCAAACAAACCAATCAACTCAATTATCCTTTTATGTTTCTTACCAAAATCAATCCTTTAAGTTACTTAGCGTAATTGGTAATCTAGTCCTACATTAGGAGTAGCAGTAGTCCAGTGGCTATAATCCTTAGTTGTAATCAAGTCTACGCTCATGCATTGGACAAGTTCTACTTCAATACAAGTATTTCTCCTTTTGAAAAGTTATTTTGCAGTCGTTCTTGTGGCTGTGGCTGACTGTAAATATCTCCTTTTGGTTTGCTCTTACATCTAAAAGTCCTTTCATTCAGAAGGTAAGGTGCGACCCATTTATGGAGGATGAACCCTATCCTCCGAAGATCACTGATCATCTTAAATAACATCTTATTGAACTGTTGGTTGTAGGTTTGAAACACACGAACCCTACCAGTGGGTGGGAGCACCATGTGACTGACCTGGTCGGTGTGTCGTGCATCTAACTAGGGTGTGTGCATTGCATGACTATAAAAAAAAAAAAAAAATCTTATACATGGTTGAATAGGTGACTGATCTCCTCAGTTCTTGGTCATATATAATCGAGTGCGACAGTATCAGACTATCTTCTGCTTGGGGTCAAAGTTGTTCGGTTAGAATCGAGCTTCACAGCTGGTTCTGGCACGCCTGCACATATCACACGAGGCTAAAGTTGAAACTGAGAGGCAACACGTACGGAGCACTTATGTACTTTAAAATTAAGGATGAACATGAGAAGTCTCACTTAATGGATGAATTTGATACCTTATGTACGCTACTTTTGGCTCACAAATGTTGAGGTTGCATGGTACTGGTAAACAAAATGAGTACTAGGCACTTACAGAGTTATGGTAGCTTTTCTTGCGAAGAAGGTTGCTACTCTTAAGGACTGTTCAGATGATATGCTGACATTTAAACATTGCATAAGCAGCATAAAAGTAAGCAAGCTTAGACCATCAAGATGATAGCTTCTAGTTTAGATATACAATAAGTAAGAGGATTAAACTAATTTTATTATTTGCATATGACATTGGAGGACATTTATTGGACGGTTTGAAATTGATAAATACAGTGGTTGCATTTCAAGAGACATGCATCCACCAATCAGACGTTACGATCATTCAAACAATAGAAATTTGGGACCGTTAGTCAATAGTAGTAAGTTTCACATGTAGAACATGCATAGACATGTTCATGGCCAAGATGGACCACAGGAAGCCCGATCGGAGACGGAAGTGATCTGGGTTGTCAAGACCATAAAACAGTCGTATCTTGCAATCCGAGATGAGTTTTAGAATGTATAATATATGATTTTGGGGTAGCTTGAGCTAGTTAAGCCAACCAACCCACTGGATTGGGTTGCCCATGCCAGATTTGCAAGATTCGATTAGATCGACGGTCATTAGCATAGTTTTATTTCATTTTTTCCTATTATTGATTATATCTTTTGATCTGTTGGGTTTTAGAAGTTGTGCCAAACATGAAAAGGGCTTAGAAAAATTAGGAGAATGACTTGGTTTGGCCAGATTGAAAACTTTCTATTTTGACTAAAAACCATGAAGTCTTGTAGGAATGAGAGACGTCTATAAATAGTAAGTTGCATTTTCTAGGTGTTTTAGTTAGAGAACGAGGACCCTTCATTCGACTCTCTCGATTTCCTTACAAAAATGCATGATCTACCCCTATGATCTGGATGATGAGATGATTATGGAGTTGGATAGTTTGTTAGACATGGTGTCAGTGCCTGAAGAACACCATTCCACTGATTTACACTCTTTACCATTATTTGTGAAAACACCGTGCAATTCTGAATTTGTGGAGGAGACAATCCCAAACTAAAGAATACTTAATGAATGTCTCTCCACCATCATGGGTTCTTCAACCCATTGAAAATTCTAATTGGGAGGACCCGTTTTTAATCAATTACAACCCAATTCAGAACTTAAGGAGGTATCTTTTGGCTGCTCTTATCAACTCCTTACATGCGTGTGGTGCACACTATGATTCGACCTTAATGAAGAAACGCACCCATGTGTACATTCGAGCAGGACTTTGGATGGTCCTCATGAGAAACCTATTGAAATTCATGAAGATCCTGCTTAAATTTGATCATGTAGTCAATCGGACTAATCAAAGGTAGGTAGGTAGGTTAGGATTTCTTTTCTACATTTAGGATTGAATAAGTCTTATTGAGACAATGGAAGATGCTAGAATTGATCAACTTGCTACCTCATGTACTCTCATTCTCACCCTCCTTTGTTTTATGTCATTGCTCTCATGTCATGCATATTACATATCTTATCACATTGAGGACAATGTAAGATTTTGGTTGGGGGGTGAGATTCCTTAGATGAATCTACTAGCTTTTGTGACATTTCGAGCAATTATGTAAAAAAATTTCAATTTTTTCTAAAAATTCAAAACTCCTTTAGAAAACCGCGTTTATATGCACTTGGGATATCGTAAGTATGAAAGGAAGAAAGATGTAGTGAGATGAGTTTGAAACTCTTAAAGGACTTGTAACATGATGGTTTTCTAATTGGATTCCCCTATTAATTTGATTGATAGAAAAATTGAAACACTTTTACACCTAGTTTACATTACACGATTTTCATGGTTTGAAAGGATTATGTAGCTTTGTGGATTTGCTATATTTAGATTTGACGTGTTGAGAAACTAAGCTGGGGTACTTTGTCTATCCTTGTACATGCGAAAATAATGAAAGATATGAATTTCTAAAAATCCTATCTAATGAAAAAGAAAAAGGGAAAGGAAGGACGAAAACATGGGAATGATGGAGAATATGGTGGAAAATTTTGAAAAGGGCTACCTATTACCAACTGGGGGATGGTCTACCCGTAACCAAAGCCGAAAATGGGACGTAGTGTGAAAGCCATCGGAAAGACGGTAAAGCAAATTTCTGTCGTAGGCTTCTTGTTGATTTGTATACCTTAGATCCCTAATTTAGTTGATTTATGAAGAAGATAACCCTGAAAATTCATGAGATGAACATTCACTATGCACACTAGGTTAAATTTGTTTGGATTCTTCTATTTATCAATCAATCAGCGAGAATTCTATATGAACACTTGTTATGTTTTGAGAAGGTTAAGGTCACAACTTCTATCACTAAGTTTTCCTGATTTTTGCACTTGCACATCTTGAAGTGTATAGAAGCATAGTTTCTAAAGGAGAGTTGGGTTTTGAGAATGAAACTTGTTTCACGCATGTTTTGCTCGGGACTAGCAAAATGCTGGTTGGGGGGTGTGTTGAGCTCTTAATTGTGCATATTCTAACCCCAATTCATCACTCATTATGCATGGTTATCATGATTTAAAGACTAATCTAATGCATGGATTTTTTATTGTAGGAATGAGAGGGAGACTTCACCAATTCATGGTTAAAAGAGTCACTTTGTATGCCTTGAAGATCAAAGAAATAAAGGATATGAGATGGAGGAAAGATGCAATGCAATGGAGGAAGAAAAGTGTGAAAAAGTCACAATTTATAGCCTGACCGGCCGGCCGGCCACAACCTTCGACCGGTAGGCCAAACCCTCTAGAAATAGCAAACTCTCTGGACTAATTTTATGAAGGCCGACCTATGGTTCGACCTTTCGTCCGACCAGTCGGATGACAGGTCGGCCATGCACTTTTAGAAGTCAGATTTCAAATACAGGCAGTCCCATTTTTAGGTTTTTGGCCCAGTTTTTGGGGGTCATCTTGATGATATTTGAAAATCTAACACATCCATGTCGAAGAGAAGCTCGACCCCGAAATAACCCAAGTGGTTTCGTGTCGATCGGAGCTACGGATTGACCGTGGCGACCAAAACAATACGAACTGTCCAGAAAGTTTCCAGATTCCGCCTACTCAACTCTGGGCCGGTCTAGGTGGCCCATCATTGATGATATGAAGAATCTACTTTGACCATCTTATAAACCACATCTATATATGAATAAGCACAAAGTTTCAGGTCAAAAGGATGTGTGATTTGATCGTTCCAGTCGAAGAAAGCTGGACCATCCAAAGAGATTCCAACTGCGCATAGTTTATAAAAAGCCCTAAGTGTTCTAATTTTCAAACCATATTATGGAATTATTTTGAACAATATAATCCATCTAATATGTAGAGGAGGAAGTTTTCTACCAATGTTCAAAATTTGAGATCAATCCGACCTTTGTACACTCCGGAGGGTTGAAAGCAAGATGACTGGTTCTGAAGTACCCGAATTGCGCGATTTTGAGAGGCGGTCTCTGATCTGATTGGTGGGTCCATTCAGAAGATAATCTTGAAAATCTAAATCATTTATGAGGAATATCACATTACAAGGAAGCTACAAATCAAATTTGAAGGCAATCCAATCATTGGTTAAGCCGCATCAAGCGAAACAAAATCTACTATGTTGCTGTACTATTGCTGCATTATAAAAGGAGGTGCTCTCTTCTATTCCAAATCAAGCAAGGACGTGGGGAGCAAGGAGTTCAAGTCATAGGAGGCTTCCTAGCCTCCTCCAGCTAGTTTTTCTTCCTTTTCTTAGTTCTAGTTCTAGTTTTTAATATGCTTTTCATTAGCTAATCTCTTAGCTAGAGCTAAGAGGTGAACCTTATAGTTTTCTTAGATTGTTTAATTCGTTTTATTGGTTTCAAGTTGGATTTATTGAAGAACAATGATTTTTAGATGTTTGAATAAAGTTCTAAATAGTTTTTCTTAACCTTATGATGGCTCATGGATGTTTGGAAGAATTACTTTAGTTCTTAATTGTTTTGCATGACTCTAGACCTGTACGCTCCGAGGAATCGGATTCAATACGCTCTAGACCTTTGATCCTCATGTGAGAACTTCATACCAAAAGTTCTACCTTTTTGTTCTAAATTCTGAATATTGTGTTGATTGTTCATATGATTTGAATGAAGTTCAAATCATAATATACTCAAGTCTTGTGACAAGATTTGATGATTATTATGGTTATGATCTTAATCTATTGGAAGTAGGATTGACCTATGCAATTGAGTGTGCTTAAGTCCTAACTTGAATTGAGGGAATCATGTTGATGAACAACACATGTGTTGGATTGCTTTGATAATATAACCACTCTATCATCTGGCTAGATAGGATTTAATTTCGATTCTAGTTGAGTAAGTGAGAAACCATAGCGAATTATACATCTAAGGAGAGCTATAAGTGGATCCTTGATGCTCTAGTTATCTTTTCATTATCAGATTTCTCTGTTTCATGTTCAAAACTGATTTCACAAACCTCTTAAGATTCTAGTTGTTATGATAATTCGAATTGTTTACTTCCTTCCCTGTGGATCGACCTCGGTCTTACCGAGATTATTACTACATCGCAACCCTACACTTACGGAAGTGAACATTGGACGATTCGGTAGTTCCACCATGTGTCTACGGAGACCTGAGCCGCTGGCCTATGGTAGAAATTGCAAAGGCTGTATGAGAGGAAGACGGTCGGCAATAAGATCTTCCTGATTAGAAGACTTGTGAATCTCAAGTTCAAAGATAATGGTTATGTGGTTGAGCACATGAATGAAGTCAACAATATTGTGAACCAGCTCTCTGCTATGAAGATGGTCCTGGACGATGAACTACATGCATTACTGTTGCTTAGCTCATTGCCTGATAGTTAGGAGACATTAGTGGTGTCTTTGAGTAACTCCGCACCAGATGGAAAGATGTCCATGGGGTAGGTAACTAGTTATCTCTATAATGAGGATACAAGAAGGAAGTCTTAGGGGTTTATGCAGCAAGAGGCCCTTGTGATACAATATTAGGGGAGAGGAAAGAACAGAAAGGGCGAGAAGGCCCGATATAAATCAAGAGGCAAGTCAAGTGTTAGGAGAGATGTAGAATGTTGCAATTGTGGTAAGAATGACCACTACATAAGAAAAAGAATGACAAGAAAGGAAAATGAAAGGAGAAGGAAGAAGAATCAGATTTTACTGTGGTTGCCTCAGATGACGATGTTGTTGTTATTCTTTTCGTGGATCACAATGTTTGTCTCATGGCTACAAGTCAAGACACCGACTGGGTGATGGACTCAAGAGCATCATTTCATACGAATCCATGTAGACATTTTTTCACAAGCTACAAGTTAGACAACTTTGGGACCGTGAATATGTGAAACTCTGGCATATCGAAGATCGTGGGAGTCGGTGATATTTGTGTGAAGACCAATGTGGACTGCACATTGGTACTTAGAGATGTGAGGCACATTCCCGACCTTTGCCTCAACTTGATGTCAACGGAAAGATTGGATGATGATGACTATGAAAGCCGGTTTATTGGTGAGCACCGGAAGCTCATCAAGAGTTCGTTGATCGCAGCCAAAGGGAAGAAGTGTTGCACCCTTTACAAGACAGGTGTTTATGTGTGCAAGGGTGAGTTGAACACAACAGAAGATTCAGCTATGGACATGTGGCACAGGCGTGTCGGCCATATGAGTGAGAAAGGGCTTCAATTACTAAATAAGAAGCAGCTCCTTCTAGACATGGCAGGTATACCTCTCAAAACCTGCATTGATTATTTATCAGGGAAACAACATAGAGTTTCATTTGTTAAAACTGCTTCTTATGTCAATAAAGTTCATGCATTAGATTTAGTTTATTCTGATGTGTGTGTTCCTATGAGGACAAAATTCTTGAGTGGGGCATTATATTTTGTTACGTTTATAGATGATGCATCTAGGAGGATTTGGGTTTATGCATTGAAATCTAAGGACAAGGTCTTTGGTGTGTTTAAAATGTTTCATGTTATAGTCGAGAGAGAGACAGGTAGAACATTGAAGTGCATTTGCACTAACAATGGAGGTGAATAAATCAGGGACTTCCATGAGTATAAGTCCCTGTGTATACGGCATGAACAGACGTTGCCCAAGACACCTCAGTACAATGGTGTAGCTGAGCGTATGAATCACACAATTGTAGAGAGAATCAGATGCATGTTATCCCATGCAAAGTTTTCCAAGACGTTCTGGGGAGAAGCAATGCACACGATAGTATATTTGATAAACAGGTTTCCATCAGCCCTGTTGAACGAAGAAGTACCTAAGAAGATGTGGATTGAACGTGATCCATCGTACAATCATCTCAGGGTGTTTGGATGCCGGGCATCCATTCATGTACCAAAGGACGAAAGGTCCAAGCTCGATACGAAAATCAGGCAGTGTATGTTCTTGGGGTACGGTGATGAGAAATTCGGTTTCAGGTTGTGAGATCCGACTGAGAAGAAGCGTGTCAGGAGTAGAGATGTGGCTTTCTTTAAAGATTAATGTATAGAAGACATTCGAAAGCCAGAGAAGACCCAGCCCAGTTCAGGTAAGCTGGAAGACATGGATCCTGTTACTCCTCCCGTAGTGCCTGATAACGGGGGAGTTCAACAAGGTGCAGAGGACGTGGGAGTTCCTACTGAAGATGAGCTTGGGGAGCAGCCCCCACTTGATCCACCTGTTGAGCCATAGGTGAGGAGGACATCTAGGGATAGATACTCGTCCATGAAGTACTCGCCACATGAGTATATTATGCTTACCAATGGGGGAGAGCCAGAGGATTACTTTGAGGCCCTAGCCGACATGCATAAGGGGGAGTGGTTGAAAGCTATGCAAGAGGAGATGAAATCTTTGCATAAGAACCACACCTATGATCTAGTGAAATTGCCTAAGGGCAAATGAGCACTGAGCAATAAGTGGGTGTTCAGGAAAAAGTTAAGAGTAGAAGAATTCACAAACAAGTTTCAAGGCCAGACTTGTGGTGAAAAGTTTTGGTCAGAGGAGAGGTATAGACTTCGAGGATATATTCTCACTGGTGGTGAAGATGACATCCTATTTGAATGTTGCTTGGGTTGGCAGCTAGCATGGATCTAAAGATAGAGTAGTTAGACGTTAAAACTACCTTTCTCCATGGTGACCTAGAAGAAGAGATCTATATGTACCAATCAGAGGGGTTGGAGGTCAAGGGCAAGGAACATATGGTGTGTATGCTTAGAAAGAGCTTATATGGGCTGAAGTAAGCTCTGTGGCAATTGTATAAGAAATTTGACTCGTTCATGTTAAATCATGGATATGACAGAACGGAGTCGGACCACTATGTGTTCACGCGTAGGTTCTCAGATAGTGATTTCTTGGTTCTGCTACTGTACGTTGATGACATGCTCATTATGGGAAAAGATATAAAAAATGTCAGTACACGTTATTTTATCAATTGTCGTGCCATCTGGTCGCGTCCTGTCTTGTGAGCCCCGGTCGAAGAATTGAAGCTTAAGACTTGAAGTTTATGCTACTTCCCTTGCTCAAGCTCAAGCAGAAACAAGATCTCAGGTAAGTTGCATATAGATCGACCTTAGGAATCCCAAAACATCAATGAATGGCAGTAATTATCAACCTAACTCAACCCATTCCTTCTCGACCCTATAACTCAAGTTGATCAGACTTGATTTTCCATGGCAGGTACTAATATCATGATTGAAAACATTATCCAACCATTGGACTCAAAGCACAAATATTCCTAGCTGAAAATACAATTGTGTTGCCAAGGTTCCAAGGCTGTCGATCGGTCATGACCTGTCAAATAGAACTTTGAGAGGTCTACTACTGACTTGAATAAATTCCAAGGCATCCGACCGGTCTTGATCGGTCGAACTGACCTTTCCATTTTGTCCAGCAACCTCCTCTTTGAAATCTTGCTTTGCTGAACAGGCGACCGATGTTCACTTCCCCAAGTGTAGGGTTGCAATGTAGTAATAATCTCGGTAAGACCGAGGTCGATCCACAGGGACTTGTGTAGGAATTCACAAAACACTTCAAATGGTTTCTAATTAAGAACTAACTAAATAGGATTTTTGAATTAGGTGTAGATAGATATTTTGAACTAAATTAAATGTAATCAATAATAAAAAGCACTAGGGGTTCAAGGATCCACTTGTAGCAATCCTTGATGCTTAATTCGCTGTGGTTTCTCACTTTCTCAACTAGAATCGAAATTAAGTCATATCTAGCCGAATGATAGAGCAGTTAAAACAACAATTTACCATATGTGTGATACATGATTCTTCTCAATTCAAGTTAGGACTTGAGCACAGTCAATTGCATAAGTCAATCTTAGTTTCAATAGGTTAAGATCACAATCATAATCATTATTAAATTCTGTCACAAAGTATAACTAGATCATGATTTGAACTCAATTCAAATCACATAAACAACCACACATAAGCAGAAATTCCAGAAAAAGTAGAACTTTTAGTATGAAGTTCTCACATGAGGATCATAGGTCTAGAGTGTATTGAATCCGATTTCTCGGAGCATACAGGTCTAGAAAACTCAAAACAATTAAGAACTCAAGCAATTCTTCTAAACATCTATGAGCCATCATAAGATTAAGAAAAACTACTTAAAACTTTATTTAAACTTCAACCATTGTTCTTCAATAATAATCCAACTTGAAACCAAATCAAACATATTGAAACATCTTAGATTCATTACAAGCTTCACCTCTTAGCCCTAGCTAAGAGGTTTAGCCGTTCATGATCCAAGGAAACATGAAAACAACTACAAAAAACATAAAACTAGAAGAACAAACTAGGACGAGTTGTAGAACTCCGGATCTGACTTCCGCCGCCTCCCACCGTGCTAAATCTCTTCCAAGATGCCTTAGGAACGAGCTAGGGAAGTCCTTTTATAGCTTTGAAGCCCTAGGTGCGAAGAAACTTCGAGAAATCCCGTAAGATTAGCGTTTTGCACAGAGATTTTCGGAGCTCCGGATATTCCTGAGTGTTGTCCGGCAGGTCGGACCCCCTGTCCGGCCGGTCGGACAAAGTGCCTGCAATTGCAATTTTCACTAGAGTCTTTTTTACATAGTCCGACCCATTAGCCGGCCGGTAGACATGCTTCAAATTACTGAATTCACTGGACACGGTAATGCATAGGCCGACCCTTCAGTCGGCCGGTCGGTCAGGGGGTCGGCCTTCATAAAATTTGTCAAGAGATTTTCTTGTTTCTGAAGGGTTTGGCAGGCAAGTCGGTGGTTGTGGTCGGCCGGCCGGTGGACTTGAAATTGGCTGAAATCCTCAACTTCTCCTCCTTCATCTTCAATGCACTTTTGCTCCACCTTTGGTCCTTTATTCCTTTAATCTTCAAGGTGTGTAAACAGCATCTCTAAGCCCTCAATTGATGAATTATCTCTCTCATTCCTACAACTACAAAACCATGCATTAGTTGGGTCTTTAATCACTTATTTCAAGTATAGTTAGTAATGAAATGGGGTTAGAATATACACATTTAAGAGCTCAACAACCGACCGGTCAAGACCGGTCGGTCCAACAATGCAAAATCAGTACAGCAAGCTTGCTGTATTAAATGTGGCAAGACATCTGACCAGTCTTGACTGGACGGTCAGCATAGCATGACATGTCCAGCAACTGTGTTGCATTGACCTAGTAAGACAGCTGATCGGTCTTGACCGATCGGACAGACACAGCAAAAGTGTCCAGCAAGGTTTCTCTTCAGCTGGCCAGCCATCCGACCGGTCTTGACCGGTCGGTTAGCTCCAAAGCAAGTTCCAGGAGATGGCTTCTGGCTGACCTATCCGACCGGTTGGGGTTTCTCTCTGACAGGTCGGATATGGTCGTTTTAGATCCATTGGGGCCATCATTTGGGACTCTATAAAGCCATATCTCAGGGTCTTTCTTAGTATGCATTCAACACCCATCAAGAGCTAAGTGAGAGAGCTTTTACTCACACCTTCCTACCCTCCTTGCTCTTAACTCCCTTGAGTTCATCATTCAAACCTAGCTATTAATGGCTTATCATTGAGTATTCAAAGCTCAGTTTGAAGTATGAACTCAAGATTTGCATTCATGGCTGACCTACCTTTGAAATATCATCATGAAGTCTTTTATAGCCATTGAATGCTGAAGTTTGGTAGTTCCTTCATAACCATTGCATTGAATAGGCAAGATGAACTTGACCATCTCTCTCCTAACTACCCGGCACAATCTTACTCATATCATTTGCATCGGTAGCTGATCTTAGGAGTACAAAGAGAAGCTGAAGCACGTGGAGCTGAAGCTACTCATCAAAGGCATCGAATCTGGGCTCAATCATCTAGGTATGTCTAGTATTTAACAATCCATTTATTGAGTTATTATTCTTTCGATTGGGAAACTCTGACGGGAGTGTACGTGGCAATCCTTGGATTAGGATTGGTGAGAGTTGGAGATCCAAACTCATCAAGTCCCTGATTTGGGCCATCGACGGATGGTAAATGTTGAACCTCCAATTTATACATTGCATAGCCCACTACATCACACTATATGCATGGTTTTCATGTTTAAAAGGATCATCTAATGTATAGTTTTGTGATTGTAGGAATGAGTGTGGACTTCATCCAATTGGAGACTAAAAGAACATATTTAGATGCATGGGATGAAGACTGAAAGAGGAGCAAAGAAAGAAGAAAGCAAGTAGAGGAAAGAAGAAGAAATAAAAGAAGAAAAAGAAGAAATGGTCAAGGGCCAGCCGGTCTAGACTGGTCGGCCGACCTGCCGGTACCTCTGGAAAGCACTAGACAGGAGGACCAGTTGGTCCTACCGGTCAAGACCGGTCGGCCAACAGGTCGGTGGCTACTGGAAACTCTCTGGACTAAAAATTCAGAGTGGTCCTGACCGGTCTTGACCGGTCGGCCATCAAGGTGGGAAGTCCACTGCACTCCCTGGACTGTTAAACAGAGTGGTCCGATCGGTCGTGACCAGTTGGCCAGCCCAGTCCGACCAGTCGGTCGTGTGCAAAAACGAACAGTTCTAATTTTTTCTCTGAAAATTGCTGCGCACTGCCTAACTTTACGCGGTTTCTAGGAAGATTCCGACGCAACCGAATGTCCTCACTATAAAAGGACACCTAGGGGTTCTTCCTAGGACGATAGAAGCTAAGGGACGTCGTGGGAGAGAAAGGAAGCCGTCGTGGAGCGTCTGCAACCCTTCAAACTCCGATTTTTCTATGTTTTCTAGTTTTTTTCATGAGTTTTAGTTATAGTATGACAATGCTCGGCTAGAATCTCTCAGCGAAGGCTGAGAGGTGAAGCTTGTAGTCAATTTCATGTTTGATTCAATAAATTCAAGTAATTCTACTTCAAGTTTGGATTTTTACCTATTCTAGTTCTTAAAGTTGATAGTTTTAGATGTTTTATGAGAGTTCATGTGCTCCGGACATGGATTCCTTGCAATTCTCTGAGATTATCATGTTGTGCTTGTTTAGATTCGAATTATAGTAATCCTTGAGCAAGTCATAGTCCATAGGCATAGCTGTTACTCCGAAGGCTATGATTTCGAATTCTACATTGTTGAATAGGACTAGAACTTGGAACTTCAACTTGAGTGGGATTGAATGTGTTTAATGCTTTATTTTCCAACTAGATGAGAGATAAGACTTCACATCTAGTTGTGTATCTTGCTTGGATTGATTGGATTGACATGGGATTGCTACAAGTGGATCCTTGAATGCCTTAGTACTTTAAATTACTGTTTTTCATCAAGTTACTGTTTTTGCATAATTGTTTCAATTAAATCTCTTATTTATTGCAAACTGAGTTGCTGGAATAATTTGGAATTTGTTATCCAACTTCCCTGTGGATCGACCTCGGTCTTACCGAGATTTATTAGTACATCGCAGCCTTGCACTTGAGGCGAGCGAACAAGTTTTTGGCGCCGTTGCCGGGGAATTTAGATAACAGTTTTCAAATTGTTTTAGTGGCTGTAGAAGTTGAATTAGATATGGTTTTTCTGATTCCTTAGAACTAATCAAAATTGTTTGTTTTGTAGGATTTTTTCTCTAGTTCAAGCACATCGAGTAATATCCTTCTAACTTAGCTTTTTGCAGATTTTTCAATTTTCAGATTAATTTCAGATTTCTAGGATTTAGGAATCGCTTAGTTTTTAGTTGAGTGGTTTATGTCCCATTGGGAACGTGACCACTCCAATCATCTCCAATCTGAAGGTGGCTTAGTTGGACCATTGTCAGTCCATAGACGAGTCCGGAATTACCAAGAACGTTGTGAAAGTTTGGGGAGTATAGATCAAATACCTTTAAGGAATCCTCCCTCTCCTACTCCAACTACAAATGCAAATCAAGAGGGAGTAGGAGAGAATGAGGTACATAACATTCCTCCAATGAGATCACTACGGGACTACCTACAACCGGCCCTGTGCAACTACAACTTCATGTGTGGTTTTGCCACCAACCGGGGGAAACATTAATATAAAGTCGGGTGTGATTCAACTCATACCAAAGTTCCATGGGCTAGACTCTGACAACCCATATCTACACTTAAAAGAATTCAAAGAAGTGGTGGCTACTTTGCAATACACCAACGTCTTTGAAGATACCATTAAGCTTAAACTCTTTCCCTTTTCATTGAAAGAAAGAGCCAAAAATTGGCTTCACTCTCTTAGACCACATTCGATGGGGTCATGGAATGAGATGACCCTAGGAATTCTTGAAAAAGTTCTTCCCGGCTCATAAAACAAACATCCTTCGAAGAGCCATAATGAATTTTTCGGCTAAAGAGGGTGAATCTTTCTTCTAATGTTGGGAGAGATTTAAGGACCCCCTACTTGCTTGCCCACATCATGGTTATGAGAGTTGGCGAATTATAAACTTTTTCAACGATGGATTAAGTTCCAATATGCGCCAATTTGTAGAGATGATGTGCAATGGCGAGTTTATGAGCAAAAATCCATATGAGGCCTGGAGTTATTTGGATATGTTAGCCGAGAATGCCCTAATCTTGGGATACCTCGGATAAACCCAATAACCCCAAGCCTACTCAAGAGAAAGAGAAAGGAGGGATATATATCCTCAAAGAGGAAGATGATGTGAATGCAAGAATAGCTAACCTCACATGGAAGATTGAGGCCATGGAACTTAGTAAGAGTGGAGTTCCAAAGTCCAATGAAGCCATTGAGACCATATGTGGGATTTATCTCACCAATTTACACGCTACGCAAGATTGTCCTACAATTCCTGCATTTCAAGAAGTGTTACATGAACATGCAAATGCCACATATGGGTATCAACGGCCTTTCAATAGGACCGGTGGGTAATACGTACAATACTAGTTGGAAGAACCACCCAAATTTCAGTTGGAAGAATGCTCCCACGGGCAATCCTACCAACTCTCAAGGAGGGCCACCCATGCAAAATATAGCCCCACCTCAATTCTCAATGGAGGATACCTTGAAAGCATTTATACAAGGGTAAACGCAAATTAATCAAACAAATCAGCAAATGTTCCAAGAGCTTAAAGTCTCGGTTGATGAGATTAAGGGACGCTTGAATGCTAGGGAAGGGACCTTTCCGGCCCAACCTCAGCCCAATCCAAAACAAGTATATGAAGTAAGCATTCCTGACCCCTTCAACCAACATATGAAGCAAGCCAAATCCGTCACCACTCTTAGAAGTGATAAACAAATCGACAAATCTATTCTGGTGAAGGCTGACAAGCGTAATGATCCGGTAAATTATGAGGATGAGTATGGATCTAACTTAGC
Source organism: Liriodendron chinense (assembly GCA_003013855.2). Taxonomy (NCBI): domain Eukaryota; kingdom Viridiplantae; phylum Streptophyta; class Magnoliopsida; order Magnoliales; family Magnoliaceae; genus Liriodendron; species Liriodendron chinense. The sequence goes on from ML058389.1 coordinate 9,076,215, forward strand.
CCCACAAGAAATGGAACGCGTTTACAAGCCGGTAGCACCATTCCCTTTGAGATTGGTTGCCCCAAAATCTCTCCCAAACTCTCATGATATTCTAGAGATTTTTAGGCAAGTCAAGATCAACATTCCCTTACTTGATGCCATCAAACAAGTCCCCTCCTATGCCAAGTTTCTAAAGGACCTATGCACAACTAAATGCAACTATAATGTGCAGCAAAAGGCCTTCCTAAATGACCAAGTGAGTGCCATTCTCACTCAAAAGACCCCCCCAAAATTCAAAGATCCCGATAGTCCTACAATTTCATGTATCATTGGAGACTACTGGATTGAGCGTGCATTACTAGACTTGGGGGTAAGCGTGAATTTGATCCCATACTCGGTATACGAGCAATTGGGTCTTGGTGAATTAAAACCCACCAAAACCACATTACAACTCGCTGATAGATCCATCCGTGTACCGAGAGGGATAGTTGAGGATGTGCTAGTCCAAGTTGATAAATTCTACGACCTGGTAGATTTCATCGTCTTGGACACACAACCGATTATGGATGCTAGCACCGAAATATCGGTGATTTTAGGCCGCCCATTCCTTGCTACATCAAACGCAATCATAAATTGCCGGAATTGAGTGATGCAAATGTCCTTTGGGAACATGACGTTGGAGGCGAATGTGTTCCACTTAGGCAAGAGACATAGGGATGATGATGATGTCCACGAGGTTGATATGATTGATTCAATCGTGGAAGAGGAGTTCACTTTAAGGCAGAATTTTTGATCCTCTAGATGTGGTTAGCTCCCTTTGAGGATTGGGATGACAATGATGGCCCCCATGAGGTACACATGATAGAATCTATGGAAGATGAGAAGTTTTTCCAACATGATCTACCTGAAAGTTTGGGGACATGTTTGACACATTCTAAGGATGAATCTAATTTTAATTTTAATAAGACTTTGGAAGTGTCAATTTCTAAAAATTTATTTGACAAATCACCAATTTCTGATTTACACAAATTTGTTATGCAAGATTTGGTGCTTGACTTGTCTACAGAGAGGCCAATTTCTGAAAGTGTAGAGGTTGAGGACCCACTCCAACCTACACAAAATTCTGAGAAGGAGGAAAATGTAAAGGGCCCAAATCTGAAAACCTCCTCTCCTGAGGTCTCCTACACACTCAATGAGTGTTTAGCATATTTTGAAGATTGGGAGGATCCCGTGATTCAGGACATAGTAAATACTTTAAGAGAAAGACCTCATGCACCTAAAAAGGTTCCTTCCACAGAGTGCCAAATTGACGAATCGACTGTGGAAGCAAAAGCGAACAGTAAACGCGGTCCTATAACATAGGATGTTAAGGTTGATGGTTAACCTAATTTAAAACCACGACTATAGTGACATCCGGTGTTCTCATAGGTTGAGATCGTGAACTGGGAGTGGAGTAGGGAAACCGAACCACTATATATCATTGTGCATTGTGAGATTGAATGATTGCTATGTGTTGAACTTATGAAAAGTTTAGTCAATCATGAATACTAACTGTTTGATGAAATGCCAATGATACTCTTTCTTGCAAATTGAACATGTATTTGCCTTGAATGTTATTGTGATAATCATAGGTTGGTGTAATTGATATGATTTATCTTTAAATTGTAATTGGAAATTTAAAATGTCTTATTCACCCCCCTCTAGGACATTAGGCATATCTCCAAGTATCTCTACAAATGGTAAAATCGCAATTTCAAAAAAAAGATAAACAAGATGAAACCAGAGTTGGGCAAGTCATTTACCGAAGCTGCCATCCTTCGTAGTCATAAATACCCCCGCCTTTTCTCATTCACAGCATACACTTCTCATCTTTCCAGCCCGAGAGCTCCGAGTCCATCTCCACCCCGCTTTTAGTCCATTCCTCCACCAAGGAGAGCCCGAGTGAGAAGAGCCTAGCCCTGGTCTAGCCCAGCCTGACCCTAGCCGAAGTCTCCCAAGCTACCTAAGTCCCAATCTTAGCCACTCGAAGCAAACCCTTGCGACACCTCCGTCTATCCAGCTACTCTTTAACATCATCTCATTCACATCTAGCATAAGTGCAACATTTATTATTCTTCCAACCCCTCTACTTATCATATCACTGCAAGCACTTTGATTAATCAAATATACATCATGCATCCCACATAAAGCACCTGTCAGTTCGCGCGTATGCTCTGGGCTTGCCTGTTAATGGAAACCTACTCATTAGAAACTCTTACTATTCAGACCTGCATTCATGCATCATATCATTCATGAGAGTGCACGAAGATTAAATCAGATGTCAAGTATTAGTTCGATTCTGTGAAGTAGAGACCGTACTTCGGTACGGGCAGAGTGGGTGCTTAACACATTCCCACCCTATAACCGTGATCCCTTACCTCGAATCTCTGACCACAGATAAAAAAGGAGTCATTTTAGAGGAAGGAATCTTCGGATTCTCTTCTCTAACGTTTCTACGGGGTCTAGCCGACTATAAATTCGAAGTAACTGGCTAGTGGTGACTCTAGTCTTATACAAACTCATCTAAACATATCCAGTTTAACAAGACAACCAAGGAAAAAAGCCCTCGAGTACGAGGCGAGCCAGTGGCACAACGGCGATTCGCGCATACCCCTTTTCGAAAGGGAGGGTTGGGAGCGCGGAAAGGTGAGCGTCCACAGAATGGCGAATCTGCTAGGGAAATGCTAGTCCCACTAGTCGTGATCCAACTTGAAAACGGGAATCCCTCATGTACTTGAAAGTCATTAGTCCTCATACAATCTCATCTGCATAGCATTCCATCCAAAAACAAAAAAATAAAAAATCCCCCCCAAAAAAAGAGTAGAGCGTATTCCTCACCATTGTGCCTCCTCGGGCTCAATGTCTTCAGAAAACTTCCCTTCCACAGTATAATCCGCACCCAAACTCAGCAAGCCATGTCCGACCACGAAGAGGAAGCTCACCTCTTCCCTGCTCTCGACATGGCCGAAGCGCAACCTCCAGCGCAACAACCAATTGAGAATACACCAATCATGCAAGAATTGGCACACGGAATGAGAGCAATGCAAGAAATGCTCTTGCAATTCATGTAAGCACAAGCTACCGCAACAGCTAACAATCAAGTTGGCTCAGTTCAGCAATCTTAGCAGCCATGTCGTGTCCCTCCGGCCTCCAATTCAAATCAAGCACAACCATCGGAGTCTGCCCAAGACTACCGACAACAGCCATTTCAGCCCTTTGTTGTGGGGCATCCTTCTCAATACCTTCCTGCGACGACAAGACCGTCTCAGAGAATTCCCATCGCAGGGACTTCCAGTCAACTTCTAGTCAATCTTATAAGCAACAATCTCAGTAGATTTTATCATATCCCCGCCGATGGGACCCCTTTCCTTCCTCAGCATGTCCCCGCCGATGGGACCTTTACTCAATTTCAGCACATCCCCGCCGATGGGATTTCAATTCAATTTCTAGCAGCAGGGATAGCACTGGCGAATGCCCACAATGAGGGTCAGTGTCAAGCCCACATCAATCAGCGGACAGTGACGAATACCCAATAAGGGGGTCACTTTCCAGCATCTCAGCCTCCTACAAATAAGAGTACTTTTTAATTCCAGCACATCCCCGCTGATGGGATTCCAGTTAATTTCCAGCAATCTTCAATTCAGCAAGCTCCAGTTAATTTCCAGCAATCTTTAATTCAGCAAGCTCCAGTTAATTTTCAGCAAGTTCTAGTTTAACCTTCAGTACAATCTCCAGCTTAATTACAGTCATTTCAAGCGCAAGTTCGTCAGAATTCAGTTCAATCATCGAATCAAATTCAGCAACCCATGGTTGTTATTCAGCAAGCCCATAAGGTCGAAGACATTGACCACTATGCCGAAGAAGAACGTGCCTTACTTCGAGAGGCACCAATCGCTCGAGTAAATCATGCAGGACTAGACGAGTTGCGGGAGAAGTACCAGATCTTGTAAAATCAACTACAGTGACAACAGGGAATCGATCTACCTTCAACTAAGTTCAGAGACTTGTGTCCTTTTCCAAATGCTCAGATACCTCAAAACTTTGAGGTACCAAAATTCAAAAGATATAACGACAATGGTGTTAGTGTACTTTTTCATGGCATACTAGTGCACCTTGTTTGTCAATCACTTAGGTCTGTGAGTCTAGTGTCGGTTGAGCTTAATGAAGACGAAGACCGAAGACTCAAGTGGCCTTGTTACATCAAGGAAGAAGAAACAGGTAAAAGTGATGCCTTTGTGTGCCTTAACCTTAACCATAACCTAACCCGTAACCTCCTTGATAACCTTGACCATATTAGGAAACCTTTAGTCATCATAGATTGGCACTAGATGTACCAAAAGATCATCCATACCTTGGCTAATGTGAGTGGGGTGTGAAAGAAATGGGTCAGCAATCAGATAGGCTGAACCTTAGGCTTGTCCGACTAGTCAAGGCCGGTCGAATGGACTGGACCGACCGGTCAAGACCGGTTGAACTTCCCTCCATTCCATACAGCAAGCTTACTGTAGTGTGCAGGCTAAGGATCGACCGGTCGGGCAACCCTCCCCTCAAGACAGCAAGTGCTCTGTCACTAGCCATTTTTTGCCCGTTTTAAAACCGTTACACATTTTTCTATAAAAGGGCTTGGCTCAAATTGAGGGGTAAGAAGAGGGATTTTGAGAGGAGTGAAGCCACCATTGTTGGAGACCATTTGAGGCTCATTCCCAACCTATGCAAGGCATCTTCCTTTTGCTTTAACACAAGATTGGAGCATTCCAAACTCATGAAGAAGATGACCTTCATCCCCTCTTGATCTCTAGAGTTTAGACCTTCCTTGATAGCCATATCCTTATCCGAAACTCTAAGATGAGATCATTGTAGGAGAGAAACTCTAGGTAACCCATTCCCATTAGTTGTAGAGTTCTCAAACCTACCCTCCTATCACCTTGGGCATCTCAAAGGCATCACAAGCAAGGTGATTGATCGAGTGTAGCTGAGCCATTGGTGATGCAACGACAACACGATCGTGGGAGCAAGGGAAGCTAATTGAAGTAGGGGAGAGCGGAGATCAAGCAACCCGAACCGACGCTAAACAAGGGGCTTATCCGACAAGTAAGGTTGTCTTTGTTAAGAGTCCTATCCACTCAATTCCCTATGGGAGTTGAGTGTAGAGTTTGATTAGTCAAACTCGATCTAGGGACGTTGGCCGTTCCTTGGCCTGTTTGTCAGCCTAAAGAGTAGGGGTTATTTGGCACTCCTTGGCCCGTTTGCCGGGCCTAAATAAAGTCTCAAAGGGGGAGCCTCCGACATTGGAGTAAACGTGCGTCGGGTTGAGAGTTAGCCCTTTGTCCAAAACTTCGGTTATGGTTGAGAGGTGAACCAATAAAATCTTCGTGTAAAGGTTGAGAGATGAACCTCATTTAAAACCTCTGATAGTGAATGCCGGTGTACTCAAAGGAGTTGAGTACTTGAACCGGGAGTGGAGTAAACCCAAAGTTGAACCATTATACATGCTTGTGTTTGTGATTGAATTGAGCACATTGTTGTCTTAGCATTGTAAGTTTAATTGTTTAAATATGAATGCTTGATAAGAATGTATGCTAGGCACTAGATAGGCACATTCACACACAAGATGTACTTTCACTAGTTGTGTAGACTTGAGCTCATTGATTCATTCTCATAAGTCTACATAGGTTGCATAGGTTAGGATCTTGATTAGTTAAATTATTTGTTTACCTATGCATGGTTAGACTAGGTTGTTTATTGCTTAACCATTTGCTAGTCTTGTGATTGGACCCACTTAGGCTTGGAAGTCGAAGTGTTCTTGCTTACTTAGTTTAATTTGCTAAATTTTGTAAGTAGGCGAAAAGAATTTAAAAAGGTCCTAATCACCCTCCCCCCCCATAGGACTTAGCCATAATTCTAGTCGCTCTTTAAGCTTCCGCACATACGAAGATGTCGTGTTAGACTACTGACGTACTTTCAATTGGTATTAGAGTAGGTTGCTCTTCAAGGACTTAACCGTTTAGAGTAAGATCCGGTTCCGGAGCACTAGCATAATGTCTAACCGAGATGAGAGTACCACCAACCATCCACCATTCTTTGACGGGTCCAACTACACCTATTGGAAGGCTAGAATGGGGATTTTTCTCCAATCCGTGGACTGTCCGGTGTGGCTAAGCACACAAAATGGATATACCTTTCCCACTGAGCAAGTGGAGGTTGATGGGAAATACATTGTGATTTCAAAAAATGATGCAAAATAGGATGACAGAGAGAGAGCTCAATACATGGCAAATGCCAAAGCTCTCAATACGATTTGCTGTGCGGTTTCCCCGGATGAATTTCAGCGCATTCTCACGTGCGCAACTATAAAAGAAGCGTGGGATATACTTGAGGTTACCCACGAGGGAACTAGAACAGTAAGATGCTCAAAGCTTCATCTCTTAACCACCAAATTTGAAAACATTAGGATGGAAGTGTTAGTGCACTTTTCTGTGGCATACTAGTGCACCTTATTTGTCAATCACTTAGGTCAGTGGGTCTAGTGTCGGTTGAGCTTAATGAAGACGAAGACCGAAGACTCAAGTGGACCTGCTGCATCGAGGAAGAAGAAACAGGTAAAAGTAATGCCTTGGTGTGCCTTAACCTTGACCAAAACCTAACACTTAACCTCTTAGATGACTTACACCAACTAGGTATACCCTTAGTCATCATCATTAGTCTTAGAACTCCATGAAAAACATGATAAGTTAGACTAATTAAAGAGGTGAAAGTTGCTGTAATCAAAACAGCTCAAACAGCAGTTTTCGATTGATCTCCGATCAATCGGACATTGGCTCCGATAGGACTCTGATCAATCGACTGAAGTTCCGATCAATCAGAAATTGTCCCAGCAAACTTGAAAATCCACTGGACATATTTTCGATCAATCGGACAGTCTTCCGATCCATCGAAAGGGGTCAATTCGATCAATCAGACCATGTTTTCGATCAATCGAAATATCTTCCAAAGAATTCACTGGACTGATTTTCGATCAATCGGACATGTCTTCGATCAATCGGACAGGTTTCCAATCAATCGGACCTTTTTCCGATCAATCGGAGATAGGTGAATCTGCTCGTTTTTTTACCGTTGGAAGAAAATCTATTTAAGATGGAGGATTCCTTTTTGAGCTTAAGAGAGGGGATTTTGAGGAGATAGAAGCCACCATTGCTAGAGACCATCAAAGGCTCTATCCCAAACCCATAGCATGTCATTATCCTCGTGTTTTCATTACAAGATTGGGCCATTCAATTGCATCTTGAGAATAGGACTTGTTCCCTCTTGATTCCTAGGGTTTAGACACCTTGATGATAGTTAAATCCCTTGTCTAAAGCACTACATAGGAGTCCATATAGGTGTATTCCTCTAGGAAACCCATTTCCTATCATTTGTAGAGGTTTCACCATTCTCTAGCACCTTGGGCATCTCCAATGGAGCATCACATGCAAGGTAGCTGATCTTGGAGCTAAAGCCTTGACAAAGCAGCGGCGTCAAAGATCGTGGGGCGAGGGGGAGGGGCATAAGGGGAGCTGATTCAAGCATGTGAGAGCGAGAAGAAGCAACCCAAAGTGGTGCTACAAAGGGGCTCGATCCGACAAGTAAGATTGTCTTATTAGGGGTCCATCCACTCAATTCCCTATGGGAGTTGAGTGTAGAGTTTGTTTAACAAACTTGAACTATGGTCGTTTGCCGATCCTTGGCCTGTTTGTCGGGCCTAAACAAAGTCTCCAAGGGGGAGCCACCAACACGGGTGCAAACGCGTAGGTTGGGAGGAACCTGTAAACTCCCCGGTTGGGTGGATTCGAGTTAAAACACCTTGGTTGAGAGGAACCAGATTTAAACTCCCCAGTGAATGCCAGTGTAGCTCAAAGGGGTTGAGTACTTGAACCGGGAGTGGAGTAGACAAGTAATCCAACCACTATACATGCTTGTGTTTGTGATTGTATTGAGCACATTGATATCTTAGCATTGTAAGTTTAATTGTTTAATTATGAATGCTTGATAGGAATGTATGCTAGGCACTAGATAGGCACATCCACACACAAGATGTACCTTCACTAGTAATGTAGACTTGAGCTCATTGATCCATTCTCATAAGTCTACATAGGTTGCATAGGTTTGGAGCTTGGTTAGTTAAATCATTTGTTTACCTATGCATGCTTAGACTAGGTTGTTTATTGCTTAACCATATGCTAGTCTTGTGATTGGACCCACTTAGGCTTGGAGGCCGAAAGTGTTCTTGCTTACTTAGTTTAATTTGTTAAATTGTGTAAGTAGGCGAAAACAATTTCAAAAGGTCCTAATCCCCCCCCCCCCCCCCCCTAGGTCTTAGCCATAATACTAGTTGCTCTTTAAGATTCCGCATGTACGTAGGTGTCGTGTTAAACTACCCACGCAATTTTAGGAAGTGACTGAAACCTTCATGGAGTTTTATACTAAATTGTTTGATATTTGTAACTCTATGTTTGTCTTGGGTGATCGGGTTCCGGAAGGAAGGATTTGTAGAAAAATACTTAGGTCCCTCCGGAAAGATTTGATGCTAAGATAGTAGCCTTAGAGGAGTGTAAAGACATAAATAACAGGAAAGTAAAAGAACTCATAAGTTCCCTACAAACTCATGAACTACACTTTAAGGCCCCCTCTAGAAAGAAAAGCATCACTCAAAAGTTCTCTCACAAACATAAGAAAATTAAGAGTGAGTCGAAGGAAAAATGGTGATGATGAGGATGATGAGGAAGAAAAGTTGAACAAAATACTTCAAAAGAATCCTCAAATTTGATAGAGGGAGTGGCCGTGACAAGAAGGACAAGAAGGGTGAACAACATAAAGGAAAATCATCTAAACCTTCATCCGTCCGTTGTTACGGTTGCGGTCATTGTGGCCATATTACCCCGGAATGTCCTAATGGGCCTAAACCGAAAGGTAAAAAGGCAATGGCTACCACTTGGGATGATACGGAGGAGTCGGAATCTAAATCTGGTGACTCCGCTAGTGATGGGAGCCAACATAAAGATTTAGCTCTCACGGCTTTCACCACTACCTCTCTTCCCCCTAATTTAAGAGAGGATCCCAACTACTATCCCTTCTAGTAGAAAGAGTTCCCAACCCCTCACCTCATGCTACATTTTATGAGGGTGTTGAGGAAATTAGTTACCCTTAGGCTAATCAAACTAATCATGGTTAGTAAGGGTAGCTAGAAATGCTTAAATGGGTAAATCAGAGGATTCAAGCCTCATGAGCCCAAATTTAGTAATTTAACCTTGCTTATAACTTGTATATTTTCTTGCTAGACTATCACCATGCTTAGATTAGCTAATCTTGCTGAATTATATGCTTAATTGTATGCTAATCTTGGCTTAGTATTGGTCTTGATATACCATTAGGGGAGGTTGGTTGATTGGGTTATAAGCCCTTTGTGCTTTTATTGCAAATGTATATCTTTGACTAATTATGCATGATTAACTATGCTTAGATAGTTACATTTTCTTGTTAATCATGTTCCGTAGCATGTGTTCGCTTCCCCAAGTGTAGGGTTGCGATGTAGTAATAAACTCGGTAATACCGAGGTCGATCCACAGGGACTTATGTAGGATGTCACAAACTCATCCACAAGTTTCTATTGAAGCTAACAATCAAAGTTTGAATAGAATGTGTGTGACTAACAGTTTAATCTAAATTGAATGTAAACAATTATAAGAAGGCACTAGGGGTTCGAGGATTCACTTGTAGCAATCCTCGATGTTCAATCCGCTGTGGTTTCCATTCTCTCAACTAGAATCACCAGTCAGGTCTATCTAGTCGGATAATAGAACTGTTAAACCAGAAGTCTGTAACATGTAAGTTCTGTGCATAAAGTTCACTCAACTCGAGGCTGATCTGAGCATGCTCATTGCATAGGTCATTCACCTTTTCTATAGGTCCAATTCCCAATCATAACCATCCTCAAGTCTTCTCACAAGACAAGGCTAGATCATGATTTGAACTGGATTCAAATTATATGCACAGTCCATACATATTCCAGATAATCGACCAAAACTAGAACTTTGGCATGAAGCCCCTTTATGAAGAGCTTGGTACTAGAGCGCACTCCAATTCCTCGGATCATACAGGTCTAGACCGTTGCAAACCAAATAAGAAGATAAGTAATTCATCCAAACATCCATGAGTCATCACAAGACTAAGAGAAATTACTTAAAAACTTGCATAAACTTCAAACCTTAGTTCATAATCATGAATTCCAAAACTGAAAACCACTTAACTACGAATTAAAACATCTTGGATACACTACAAGCTTCACCTCTTAGCCCTAGCTAAGAGGTTTAGCTGCTCATGATCCAAGGAAACATGAAACAACTCTTAAAAACATGAAAACAGCAAAGCAAACCAAAAGGAGTTGTGAAACTCCAATCTTCACTTCCACAGCCTCCAACCTCGCTTGAACCCTTCTAGGATACCCCAGGAATGATCCCTAGGTGTCCTCTTATAGTCTGGAGGCTCCACAACGTCGAAAGAATCGGAAATTTGCGTAACACTTACGCAGCGCAGAGAATTTCGGGAAGAAATTAGAAAGTTCTAACTCAGTAGGCATGGCCGACCGGTCATGACCGGTCGGATGTATTTTTTTCTCCTCATCCAGCAGCAATGACCGACCACCGGTCGGTCCTAGTGAAGTCCCAGAAGCCTTGTCCATTGATGTTCCAGCAATCCTATCCGACCGGTCATGACCGGTCGGACGTCCTCAATATCTCCAAACATGCATGGCTGACCGGTCACTGACCGGTCTGGCTTCCTTGGCCGACCGGTCACGACCGGTCAGCCCTCTTTTCTTTTCGTATTTTTCTTTTCTTTCTTCTGCTTTCTTTTCTTCTTTAGTTCTTTCTTTCTTTTCTTCTTTGATCCTCAAACTTTATTCACCCGAATGATCCCAAGTGAGCTCTTTATGTCTTCAATTGAGTAGAGTCCACCCTCAATCCTGTAGTCACAAAACATGCATTGAATTAGCTTACAAACCATACATAGAATGCCCCATGTTTTTATGTTCATACACCCTATACTCTCTTTGTTAGCATGTGCTTATAGTTATAACTGCGAAATACTATATACTCTTACCTTAACCTTATTGATATATCATTAAGGGGGAGAGAATAGTTTGTCAATTGCTGACAAAAAGGGGGAGAAAGATTAAGTCCCACCACAACTAGTTTGCTATATTTTGTGATGCAGGGATTGACAGGTTATAGGAGAGCAAACTGAAGAGGAGCTGCTTAGTTAGGCATGTCAAGAGTCTTATATCTAATTCATTATCAATATAATATCTTGCTCATGTATTTGTTTTGGTAGGTTAGGTTTTTGTAAGTAATTGACAAAGGGGGAGATTGTTGGTGCACTTTTTCATGGCATACTATTGCACCTTGTTTGTCAATCACTTAGGTCTATGAGTCTAGTGTCGGTTGAGCTTAATGAAGACGAAGACCAAAGACTCAAGTGACCCTACTGCATCAAGGAACAGGTAAAAGTGATGCCTTGGTGTGCCTTAACCTTAACGAAAACTTAACCCTTAACCTCCTTGACGACCTTGACCATATTAGGAAACCTTTAGTCATCATAGATTGGCCCTAGATGTCCCAAAAGATCATCCATACCTTGGCCAATGTGAGTGGGGTGTGAAAGAAATGGGTCAGCAATCAGATAGGCTGAACCCAGGCCTGTTCGACTGGTCGGCTAGAATGGACCGACCGGTTAAGACCGGTCGGACTACCCTCCAGTCCATACAACAAGCTTACTATAGTGTGCAGGCTAAGGACTGACCGGTCTTGACTGGTCGGGCGGCCCACCCCTCAAGTCAGCAAGTGCTTTGTCTTCTTCTGGCCTATGGCCGACCGGTCAAGACCGGTCGGGGACCCCTGGCCGACCAGTCACGACCGGTTGGCATTAGCCGTTTTTCGCCCGTTTTAAAACCGTTACACACTTTTCTATAAAAGGACTTGGCTCAAATTGAGAGGTAAGAAGAGGGATTTTGAGATGAGTGAAGCCACCATTGTTGGAGACCATTTGAGGCTCATTCCCAACCTATGCAAGGCATCTTCCTTGTGCTTTAACATAAGATTGGAGCATTCCAAGCTCATGAAGAAGATGACCTTCATCCCCTCTTGATCTCTAGAGTTTGGACCTTCTTTGATAGGTATATCCTTGTCCAAAATTCTAAGATGAGATGGTTGTAGGAGAGAAACTCTAGGCAACCCATTCCCATTAGTTGTAGAGTTCTCAAACCTACCCTCCTATCACCTTGGGCATCTCAAATGCATCACAAGCAAGTGTAGCTGAGCCATTGGCGATGTAACGGCAACACGATCGTGGGAGCAAGGGAAGCTGATTGAAGCACGGGAGAGCGGAGATCAAGCAACCCAAACTGGCGCTGAACAAGGGGCTCATCTGACAAGTAAGGTTGTCTTTATTGAGAGTCCATCCACTCAATTCCCTATGGGAGTTGAGTGTAGAGTTTGATTAGTTAAACTCGATCTAGGGACGTTGGCCGTTCCTTAGCTTGTTTGTCGGCCTAAAAGACTAGGGGTTGTTTGGCACTCCTTGGCCCGTTTGTCGGGCCTAAACAAAGTCTCCAAGGGGAGCCTCCGACACGGGAGTGAACGTGCGTCGGGTTGAGAGTTAGCCTTTTGTCCAAAACTCCGGTTATGGTTGAGAGGTGAACCGGTAAAACCTCCGTGTAAAGGTTGAGAGGTGAACCTCATTTAAAACCTCCGATAGTAAATACCGGTGTGCTCAAAGAAGTTGAGTACTTAAACCGAGAGTGAAGTAGACCCAAAGTTGAACCACTATACATGCTTGTCTTTGTGATTGAATTGAGCACATTGTTATCTTACCATTGTAAGTTTAATTGTTTAAATATGAATGCTGGATAGGAATGTATGCTAGGCACTAGATAGGCACATTCACACATAAGATGTACTTTCATTAGTTGTGTAGACTTAAGCTCATTGATCCATTCTCATAAGTCTACATAGGTTGCATAGGTTAGGAGCTTGATTAGTTAAATCATTTGTTCACCTATGCATGCTTAAACTAGGTTGTTTATTGCTTAACCATTTGCTAGTCTTGTGATTGGACCCACTTAGGCTTGGAAGCCGAAGTGTGAATTATTCTTGCTTACTTAGTTTAATTTGTTAAATTGTGTAAGTAGGCGAAAAGAATTTAAAAATGTCCTAATCACCCCCCCCCCCCCCCCCCCCCCCCAATAGGACTTAGCCATAATTCTAGTTGGTCTTTAAGCTCCCGCACATACGAAGGTATCGTGTTAAACTACCGACATACTTTTAAGTGGTTATCCCATAGTACATCTCAAGGCTTTTTGTGGAGAGCTGAGTGCAATCTCAGGAAATGAAGGAACCCTCATTCGCTTGTTCCAAAAATCAATGAAGGGCAATGCCCTAGACTGGTACACATCATTGGACTGCCATCGCATTAGGACTTGGGAGCAACTCTCCTAGGCTTTTGTCGACAGATTCGCATACAATCTCAACATGGCACCCAGGAGAGCCGTCCTCGCAGCTCTCAGGTAAAGGAGTGACGAAACATTGTCAGCTTATGTGGGACGTTGGCGAGTTGTGGCAGCTAGAATGCGGACACCCATCGACGACGAAGAACAAATTTCCATGATTGTTCATTCAACATATCCTGGCATATCTGGATATCTCATCTCGCATCCATATGCAAATTTCTCACAGTTGATCCGTGCTGGAGAGCAAGTCGAAGTAGGAATCCGCGTAGGGACAATCTCCCAATGGCCTCATTAGGCCACTCCAGTCAAACGGAACAAAGTGGAAGGATGACCTATTGGATACGGGAGTGGAAACTGCAACGGTTCTCCACCTTGCCCGACAGAGGTAAACAACATCATCGCCACTGCTCAAGGTAACCAATATGCTCCTCCCCAGGGACGTCAACCATATCAGCAGAATCAGGCTCAGCATCAACCTCAGAGGTATCAACCACAGCCAACCCTACCCCAACCAAATCCTCAACCACAGCCACAACCACCTCGACAGCAACAACAATTCAAGGGGAATGGCCAATACTCATATCAGAACAGGCAGAATTACAAGGAGTTCAGAAAATTCACTCCTCTCACTCAGCCACTCAGTTAAGTCATGACTATGCTAGTACAAAAGCAGTTACTCACTCTAATGGCACCCAGGCCTCCTCCAAATCCTCTGCCTCCGAACTACCGAGAAAATGAATATTGTGGCCACCATCAAGGGTGTGGCCACACTACTGATTAATGCATGACTTTGAAGAATGCCATACAAAATCTGATTGACGACCACAAGATCATCATATCGGTCCTTGGAACTCCTCCAGCAACTCCTACTAACATCCTTCAGAATCCTCTACCTTAGCATCTGATGGACCCCAGTTCGTCTCGTGGCGCTGCCATCAACAATAAAGAAGAAGGAGAGTGTCTCGATCACTTCTCCCCTATCCAGTCCATTCATACTTACACTTATGGGCCAACAAATTCTCCTCCGATCTTGCAAGGGGCAAACCCCTTTCTTCCTTCAGTCTTCAAGCTGTTAGTACTCGAAGGAGCACCTCCATATCATACACCAGTTGTTCAAGGGCCTGTCCCCTTGCAAGGGGCACCTTACAACCATTTATGTTGGGAACCGGTCATCCTGGAAGGAGTACAGTCATACATCGAGCCTGCATACAAACCTGTCGTTTTGCAAGGGGCAAGTTCAGCTCAGGAACAATCCAATCCACAATAGAGGGTTTGTACTTATCAGCAGCAAGAACCCATTATCTTGGAAGGGGCTCCTCTAGTCAAGCCAGTCATATTGCAAGGGGCGAATTCTGTCCCCGAGCCGCAAAGATGTCCTGGAGGTGTGTCAATTACACTACAGCAACTGGATCGAACAGAGAGACCCCTTGCCATATCAAGAGGACCAGTGTTCATTCTGTGGGAACCTCCTGCTCCAGGAACTGTCAAGCCAAGGCAGCAACCTTATGTGATCTATAAAGCAAGCCTCGATATTATCCCTTCAGCACAGGCAACAATGTAGTCCTCAAGGCAAAAGCTCCATATGAGGAAGATCTGGTACCCACACCAGCACCGTTGCAAGAACCAGTGGTCCTAGAAAGCAAAGGAGAGGAAAATTATAAAGAAGTCTTGTGGCACTATGTTGAGCTCTTAATTGTGCATATTCTAACCCCAATTCATCACTCATTGTGCAAGGTTTATATGGTTTGTAAGCTAATTCAATGCATGTTTTGTGACTACAGGATTGAGGGTGGACTCTACTCAATTGAAGACATAAAGAGCTCACTTGGGATCATTCTAATGGAGATTACTTAAGGACCAAAGAAGAAAAGAAGAGAGAAAGCGAAAGAAAGAAGCAATGAAAGAAAGAAAAGGAAGAAATGAAGAAGTATGAAGACTGCCGACCGGTCATGACCGGTCGGCCAAGGAAGCCAGACCGGTCAGCGACCGGTCAGCCATGGTACTGAAGAACAAATAAAGGTGACCGACCGGTCTTGACCGGTCGGCTACAGCTGCTGGAGGTCTACTGAAGACGTCCGACAGGTCATGACCGGTCGGACAGGGTTGCTGGAATGTTAATATACACGTCCGACCGGTCGGATGTGCTTGCTGGAGTATTTTCACTTGAGGCCGACCGGTCATGACCGGTCGGCCATGCGTACTGAGTTAGAACTTTCTAATTTCTTCCCGAAATTCTCTGCGCTGCGTAAGTGTTACGCAAATTTCCGATTCTTCCGACGTTGTGGAGCCTCCAGACTATAAGAGGACACCTAGGGATCGTTCTTAGGGTATCCTAGAAGGGCTCAAGCGAGGTTGGAGGCTGTGGAAGTGAAGATTGGAGTTTCACAACTCCTTTTGGTTTGCTTTGCTGTTTTCATGCTTTTTGTAGTTGTTTCATGTTTCCTTGGATCATGAGCAGCTAAACCTCTTAGCTAGGGCTAAGAGGTGAAGCTTGTAGTGAATCCAAGATGTTTTAATTCGTAGTTAAGTGGTTTTAGTTTGGAATTCATGATTATGAACTAAGGTTTGAAGTTTATACAAGTTTTTAAGTAATTTTTCTTAGTCTTGTGATGACTCATGGATGTTTGGATGAATTACTTATCTTCTTAATTTGTTTGCAACGGTATAGACCTGTATGATCCGAGGAATCGGAGTGCGCTCTAGTACTAAGCTCTTCATAAAGGGACTTCAGGCCAAAGTTCTATTTTAGTTGATTTTCTGGAATATGTAAGGACTGTGCTTGTTATTTGAATATAGTTCAAATCCTAATCTAGCCTTGTCTTGTGAGAGGACTCGGGGATGGTTATGATTGAGAACAGGACCTATAGAAAAGGGGAATGACCTATGCAATTGAGCATGCTCAGCTCAGCCTAGATTGAGTGAATCTTATGCATAGAACTTACATATTACAGACTGTTTGGTTTAACAGTTCTATCATCCGACTAGACAGACAGGAATGTCGATTCTAGTTGAGAGAATAAGAAACCACAGCGGATTGAACATCAAGGATTGCTACAAGTGGATCCTTGAAACCCTAGTGCCTTCTTATAATTACTTACTCTCGATTTAATTCAGCTTTTGTTACTCATATCAACTTTATACATCAATCGGATTAGTAGACTTCAATAGACACTTGTGGATGAATTTGTGAGATCCTACATAGTCCCTGTGGATCGACCTCGGTCTTACCGAGTTTATTACTACATCGTAGCCCTACACTTGGGGAAGCGAACAAGTTTTTGGCGCCGTTGCCGGGGATTTTTGACGGTTTTCACAAATTTCTGAAATTAGTATCTATTTAGGATTTTTTTTTTAGATTTTTAGACTAACTTAGTTTATTTATTTGATTTTTCTTTTCAGGGATTTTTAGGAAGCCGAAGAAGAGTCAAGGATTTCAAGTGCAATTCAGGTGCTATCCTTCTAAAACCCTACTCTTCTCCTTCTCCTAGTCATTCTTATTTTATTCATCTCTTGTAGAGTGGGTGGAGACTCCTTTTGGATCTCTGAAAGGTCGGCCTTTTTGCCACCTGGATTCCTATTGGTCGGCTCTGCCGTCTTGGATCACCTTGTGCTCAGGGATTTCTTTTCTCATCTCTACTCCTCTTTCTCCTTTTTTGCACTTTTTCTCAAAAGATTCAAAGAGTGGGTAGGGTGTTCTCTGAACCCCTATTGACCAGGAGAAATCGGTCTCTATCTTTGTTTTTGGCCTAGCCATTGCACGACACCTTGTGCTTCGGTCTTAGAGAAGAGTAAAGAAAAAGAAGGAAGAATTCTTTTTCCTTTTTGTTTCTTATTTTTGGTTTTGCATGCCACATTGGGCTCGGGATTCCAATAACCGACTCATAAGTGAAGGGGGGATAGTAGAAGGCATTGATAGAGAGCCACGTGTTAGGAGACATCTAGATTCTCCAATTTTATCTGAAAGTATGGCTGCAAATCAACCTAACCCAGTTCAAAATCAAACTGAAACAGGGGAGAATGTGGTTGAGAATGTTTCCCGACCTAGGACTTTACGTGATTTCTTGCAACCTGCAAGAACGAGCACTCCCTCATGCATAGTATTTCCACCAAATGCAGGGAATGTGGATTTGAAACCGGGAGTGATCAATCTTCTCCCTAAATTCCATGGTTTAGACAGTGAAAGTGCCTATCAACACCTTAGGGAGTTTGATGAGGTAATCACCACCATGCACTTTGCAAATGTGACTGAAGATGTAGTAAGACTTAAATTCTTCCCTTTCACTCTTAAGGATAAAGCCAAGGGTTGGCTTTATGCATTGAGGCCAAGATCAATTGGGTCATGGAATGATATGCACAGAGAATTTATAAAAAAAATTCTTCCCTACTCACAAAACGAACATGCTTAAGCGCCTTATCATGAACTTTGCCCAAAAGGAGGATGAAACCTTTTCCCAATGTTGGGAGAGATTCAAGGACCTATTAAACGCATGCCCACATCATGGCTATGAAAATTGGCGGATTATAAGTTTTTTCTATAAAGGACTGATTCCATCCATGCGCCAATTTATAGAGATGATGTGTAATGGGGAGTTCATGAATAAGGAAGCTGATGAAGCATGGGATTATCTGGAAGAATTGGCTGAAAGTGCACAATCTTGGGACACATCTAAACCAACAAATTTCAAGATTGGCCAACAAAAGGAAAAGGGAGGAATGTATGTCTTATCAAAAGAAGATAGCATAAGTGCACGGTTGGCTAGCCTTACAAGAAAGGTCGAAGCCGTGGAATTAAGGAAAGGAGAAACAATCAACTCCACTGAGGTTGAAACTGTTTGTGGAATTTGTGCTGGAAATCAACATGCTACACCAGATTGTCCCACAATTTCAGCAGTCCAAGGCATCTTACAAGAACAAACAAATGCCATAAACAGTTATCAGCAGCAATATGGTGCTCCAAACTCAAACACGTATAATCCTAATTGGAAGAACCATCCCAACTTCAGTTGGAAGAATGGGCCCAATGCAAATGCAAACAATACTCCAAAAGTATCACTAGAAGAGATGTTGGGTGCATTCGTATCGGTCCAGAATGAGTATAACAAGACAAATTCTCTAAAAATAGATGGGTTCATGCAAGAGCAATTGAAATTCAATCAAAACTCAAACCAAGCCATCAATGAATTGAAAACATCTTTGGCTAGAGTTGAAGCTCACCTTAGTGTTAGAGAGAAGGGCACACTCCCTGCCCAACCTCTTCCTAACCCAAGGACCCAATATGAGATACAAGATGCAAGCTCATCCTCCCATCATACGGAACATGTCCAAGCTATCACCACTTTGAGAAGTGGGAAAGAAATTGATAAATCTAGTCCGGTGAAGGCCCCAAAGCCTAAGGATCCGGAAATTCCCAAAGAGGATGATAGCCCAAACAATATTCCACAAGAGAAAGAACCGGAAAGACAATACAAGCCGGTTGCCCCATTTCCACAAAGGTTGATTTCACCTAAACCTTTAGATAAAAATCTGGAGATTCTGGAAGTTTTCAAGCAGGTGAAGATCAACATCCCGCTGTTGGATGCAATAAAACAAATACCATCTTATGCTAAATTTTTAAAGGAATTGTGTACAATCAAAAGGAAACATAATGTTCACAATAAAGTGCTTTTGGCTGAGAATTTGAGCGCCATCATCAAACAAGAGGTGCCGCAAAAATACAAGGATCCAGGTAGTCCAACCATCTCATGCATCATAGGAGACTACCAGATTAAATAAGCCCTACTCGACTTGGGGGCAAGTGTGAATCTCATTCCATACTCGGTCTACGAACAACTTGGGTTAGGTGAATTGAAACCCACCAAAACCACACTCCAACTTGCTGATAGATCCATCCGGATACTGAGAGGAATGGTAGAGGATGTTCTAGTCCAAGTTGATAAATTCTACTACCCAGTAGATTTTATTGTCTTGGACACACATCCCGTGATAGGCACCGGTACTCAAATTCCCGTCATACTTGGACGACCGTTTCTAGCTACTTCAAACGCCATTATCAATTGTAGAAACGGACTTGTACAAATGTCCTTTGGAAATATGACCCTTGAGCTTAACATATTTGAGTTATGCAAACAACCGCGGGAAGTTGATGATGATGTCCACGAATTAAACATGATCGAATCATTCGTGGAGGATACAATCCCCTTATCACTATTTTCCAACCCTTTGGAGGCATGTATGGCCCACTCTCATGAGACAAATGATTACACAATACAAGAGAGGGATGCCATTCTAGATGTGATGCTGGAGCTTGAGAATAAAAGATGGAGGGCCCCAATTGAACCTTTGCCTGTAAATGAGAACAAGGCCCTCCCATCCAACATCAAGGCACCAAAACTCGACCTAAAACCATTGCCAAGTGAGCTAAAATATGTTTATTTAGGTCGAGATGAGACATATCCAGTGGTGATTTCTTCCCACTTGGATGAGGAACAAGAGAGTAGGCTAATAGCCACTCTATTAGAGCACAAGAGTACCATTGGATGGACAATTGCGGATCTCAAAGGCATAGACCCACTGATTTGCACTCACCGCATACACCTAGAGGAAAATGCAAAGACATCCCAACAACCACAAAGACGATTAAATCCAAACATGAAGGATGTGGTTAAGGCCGAAGTGGTGAAACTATTGGATGTAGGTATCATTTACCCGATATCCGATAGCCAATGGGTGAGCCCAACTCAAGTGGTGCCTAAGAAATCCGGAATAACCATCGTAGCCAATGCCAATAATGAACTCGTACCAACTAGAGTCACTACTGGTTGGAGAATGTGCATTGACTACAGGAAGCTAAACACTGTCACGAGGAAAGACCACTTTCCCCTACCGTTTGTTGATCAGATTTTAGAACGGTTGGCGGATCATTCCCACTTTTGCTTCCTTGATGGTTATTCAGGGTACAACCAAATAGAAATTGCCCGTGAAGACCAAGAAAAGACTACATTCACATGTCCATTCGGCACTTTCGCCTATCGACGGATGCCGTTTGGACTATGTAATACCCCTGCTACATTTCAGCGTTGTATGATGAGCATCTTTTCTGACATGGTGGGGACCATTCTTGAAGTCTTCATGGATGATTTTTCCGTATTCGGTTGTAGCTTTGATGAGTGCCTTGAGCACTTGAAATCTGTGCTAAAAAGATGTGAAGAGAAGAACCTTGTGCTCAATTGGGAAAAGTGTCACTTCATGGTTCAAAAGGGAATTGTACTTAGTCACATCGTTTCACAAAATGGAATTGAGGTGGACAAGGCGAAAATTGATCTTATCTCTAACCTCCCACCACCCAAAAGCATACGAGATATACGGTCCTTTTTAGGACACGCAGGATTTTACAGAAGGTTCATAAAGGATTTCAGTTCACTCTCTCGCCCTTTATGTAACCTACTTCAAAAGGAAAATTCATTCGAGTGGAATGAAGAATGTCAAAAGGCCTTTAACACCCTTAAAGGTATGTTGACATGTGCCCCAATAATGCAACCACCTGATTGGAGCCTTCCTTTTGAGATTATGTGCGATGCTAGCGACTATGCTATTGGGGCCGTGTTAGGCCAAAGAAAAGATAAAAAGCCATGTGTGATCCACTATGCAAGTAGAACCCTAAACTCAGCCCAGGTAAACTACACTACCACTGAAAAGGAACTTTTAGCCGTAGTTTTTGCTTTGGAGAAGTTTAGATCCTACTTGATTGGATCCAAGATCATTATATTCACTGACCATGCCGCGCTTAAGTATCTGCTTTCTAAAAAGGATGCTAAACCACGGTTATTAAGATGGATCCTCCTACTCCAAGAATTCGACTTAGAAATACGTGATAAGAAAGGAGTAGAGAATGTAGTAGCTGACCACCTCTCTCGGCTTGTCCTCACTGATTCCCCTGAAACGACTGCAATCAATGACATGTTCCCTGATGAACAACTTTTTGCTGTTTCCCAATTGCCATGGTATGCGGACATTGCTAATTATCTTGCTACAGGTACAATTCCTACATATTGGAAAAAGCAAGATAAAGATAGATTCTTCTCGGAGGTACGAAAATTTCTATGGGACGACCCATACTTATTCAAGTACTGTCCCGATCAAATCATAAGGAGATGTGTCCCAGATGATGAGCAACAAAGTATCATCTCCTTTTGTCATTCTCAAGCATGTGGTGGCCACTTTTCGGCTAAAAAGACCACAGCAAAAATTCTACAATGTGGGTTTTATTGGCCCACCATGTTCAAAGACACACATGAGTTTTGCAAAGCATGTGAACCTTGTCAGAAACTAGGAGGAATATCTCGTAGAAATATGATGCCACTCAATCCCATCTTAATTATCGAAATTTTTGATTGTTGGGGCATCGATTTCATGGGCCCATTCCCATCTTCATTTGGAAATGTATACATCTTGCTTGCCGTTGATTATGTTTCCAAATGGGTCGAAGCCATCCCCTGCCGGAATAATGACCATAAAACGGTCATTCGATTTTTAAAAGAAAATATTCTTTCCCAGTTTGGAACGCCTCGAGTCATCATAAGTGATGGAGGATCTCACTTTTGCAATCGCCCTTTTGCAAGCCTAATGAAGAAATATGGCGTTACACACAAAGTGAGCACCCCCTATCACCCACAAACTAGTGGGCAAGCTGAGATATCCAATAGGGAGATTAAATACATTTTAAAGAAAACGGTGAATCCCGATCGCAAGGATTGGTCACTTCGACTTACCGATGCGCTTTGGGCTTACCGTACTGCCTTTAAAACCCCTATTGGAATGTCTCCCTATAGACTTGTCTATGGGAAGGCTTGTCACTTGCCTGTGGAGTTGGAACATAAGGCGTATTGGGCTATTAAGACAATGAATTTCAATTCTGACAAGGCAAGCTCGCTACGCAAACTTCAATTAAATGAACTTGCAGAAATCCGGAATGAAGCTTATGAGAATGCGAGAATTTACAAGGACAAGACGAAGATATTCCATGATAAGAATATTCTTCGCAAGACATTCACGATCAATCAAAAAGTCCTCATGTATAATTCTCGCTTACATCTATTTCCGGAAAAATTGAGATCTCGATGGACCGGTCCCTACATTGTGCAAACTGTCTATCCGTATGGGACTGTCGAGCTATTAAATCCAAGGAACGGTAATATTTTTAAGGCAAATGGGCAGCGATTAAAGCCGTTCTTTGAAAATTTTCCTTCAGAAGGTATGTCCATACCCCTGAATGATCCTGTGTATCAGGATGATTGATCTCCTAGTCTGATGGAGGTATAGAGTAGTTAGGATTAGGATTTTGCTGCTTTTGTTTTCGTTTTCATAGGTTTGTTAGAAGGCGGAAGATTTCCAATGTTCACTCTCTCAGGTAATATCATTCCTCACTCCCTGTTATTTTCAAATTGCTCTCATGTTTTGCTCATTGCGCATCTTTTACATTGAGGACAATGCAAGATTTGGTTGGGGGGTGTAGGACCGCTTGGATGAATCCAGCACTTTGCAACATCTCAAGCAATTATGTGGAAATTTTTTGATTTTTTTCAAAAATTCGAAACTCTTTTGGAAAACATTGGTTCTATGCATTCCAGATGATATGAGCATAAGAGGAAGAGATATGAAGTGAATAGGGATGGATGTCTGGAATCTCTCATTGCATAATGGTTTTATATGTGAACTCCCCTATTTTTGTGATTGATAGAAAATCTGAACACTTTTACACCTAGTTCACATTACACGATTTTCATGAGTTGAAGGGATTATGTGATTTATGGACTAGCTAGACTTTGAATTAAGGTATTGAGAAATCTGGCCGGGGTACTTTGTCCATCCTTGTCCATGGGAAAATAATGAAAGATATGGATTTTTAAAAATCCTATCTAATTTAAAAAGAAAAAGGAAAAGGAAGGATGAAATTGGGAATGTGGAAAAACGGTGGAAAATTCCGATTAGGGCTACCTACTACCAACCGGGGGATGGTCTACCCGTAACCAAAGCCGGAAATGGGACGTAGTGTGAAAGTCGTCGGAAGGACGGTAAGGCAAATTCCTGTCATTGGCTTGATGTGGCTCTATGTACCTTGAGTTCAATAGTCTAGTTGATCTATGAAGAATATAATCCTAGAAACTCGTGGAATGAATTTTCACTACCCACACTAGGTTGGATTTGTTCAAGTCCCTCTATTTATCAACCAATCAGTGGGAATCTCATATGAATGCCTATTATGTCTTGAGGATTTACGGTTCCAACCTTTGACGCCTAATCTTTTTGAATCTTACACTTATGAACCTTGGAATGTATAGAAGGATGGTTTCTGAAAGAGAGTTGAGTTTTGAAGAATGAGATTAGCTTCACGCATGTTTTGCTCGGGACTAGCAAAATGCTGGTTGGGGGGTGTGTTGAGCTCTTAATTGTGCATATTCTAACCCCAATTCATCACTCATTGTGCAAGGTTTATATGGTTTGTAAGCTAATTCAATGCATGTTTTGTGACTACAGGATTGAGGGTGGACTCTACTCAATTGAAGACATAAAGAGCTCACTTGGGATCATTCTAATGGAGATTACTTGAGGACCAAAGAAGAAAAGAAGAGAGAAAGCGAAAGAAAGAAGCAAGGAAAGAAAGAAAAGGAAGAAATGAAGATGAATGAAGACTGCCGACCGGTCATGACCGGTCGGCCAAGGAAGCCAGACCGGTCAGCGACCGGTCAGCCATGGTACTGAAGAACAAATAAAGGTGACCGACCGGTCTTGACCGGTCGGCTACAGCTGCTGGAGGTCTACTGAAGACGTCCGACCGGTCATGACCGGTCGGACAGGGTTGCTGGAATGTTAATATACACGTCCGACCGGTCTTGACCGGCCGGATGTGCTTGCTGGAGTATTTTCACTTGAGGCCGACCGGTCATGACCGGTCGGCCATGCGTACTGAGTTAGAACTTTCTAATTTCTTCCCGAAATTCTCTGCGCTGCGTAAGTGTTACGCAAATTTCCGATTCTTCCGACGTTGTGGAGCCTCCAGACTATAAGAGGACACCTAGGGATCGTTCCTAGGGTATCCTAGAAGGGCTCAAGCGAGGTTGGAGGCTGTGGAAGTGAAGATTGGAGTTTCACAACTCCTTTTGGTTTGCTTTGCTGTTTTCATGCTTTTTGTAGTTGTTTCATGTTTCCTTGGATCATGAGCAGCTAAACCTCTTAGCTAGGGCTAAGAGGTGAAGCTTGTAGTGAATCCAAGATGTTTTAATTCGTAGTTAAGTGGTTTTAGTTTGGAATTCATGATTATGAACTAAGGTTTGAAGTTTATACAAGTTTTTAAGTAATTTTTCTTAGTCTTGTGATGACTCATGGATGTTTGGATGAATTACTTATCTTCTTAATTTGTTTGCAACGGTATAGACCTGTATGATCCGAGGAATCGGAGTGCGCTCTAGTACTAAGCTCTTCATAAAGGGACTTCAGGCCAAAGTTCTATTTTAGTTGATTTTCTGAAATATGTAAGGACTGTGCTTGTGATTTGAATCTAGTTCAAATCCTAATCTAGCCTTGTCTTGTGAGAGGACTCGGGGATGGTTATGATTGAGAACAGGACCTATAGAAAAGGGGAATGACCTATGCAATTGAGCATGCTCAGCTCAGCCTAGATTGAGTGAATCTTATGCATAGAACTTACATATTACAGACTGTTTGGTTTAACAGTTCTATCATCCGACTAGACAGACAGGAATGTCGATTCTAGTTGAGAGAATAAGAAACCACAGCGGATTGAACATCAAGGATTGCTACAAGTGGATCCTTGAAACCCTAGTGCCTTCTTATAATTACTTACTCTCGATTTAATTCAGCTTTTGTTGCGCATATCAACTTTATACATCAATCGGATTAGTAGACTTCAATAGACACTTGTGGATGAATTTGTGAGATCCTACATAGTCCCTGTGGATCGACCTCGGTCTTACCGAGTTTATTACTACATCGCAACCCTACACTTGGGGAAGCGAACACACTATCCAAAATGTGCAGAGGTAGGAAACATGAATCCCAATGGGCGTTGCATCCGAAGAGGTAATCAGAACAGAGGAGATCCCAAAAGTGCTCTCTCAGGCCTTGGCAATAAAAATGAAGCTGCATATGATGTTGCGACTCAGCTCAAGTCAATCTTTGGACAAATCTCGGTATGGGAGCTACTCTGCACATCTCGCACACACCGAGAAATGTTCGCCAAAACCATGAGCGATGCCCATGTCTTCTCCGATACAGCACTTGAAATGATAGCATTGATGATCGGACAGCTCCTGGCTCTGGGCCCCATCACCTTCACTGATAATGAGTTCCCACCAGAAGGGAGCAACCATGGGTGATCCCTAAACATAGCCTTACGATATAAAGACCTTTGTGTCTCGCTGGTCCTTATCGATAATGGCTTAAGCTTAAATGTCTGCCCGCTCAAGACTGCAGAACGCTTAGGAATCAGTCCCTCCTCATTCCGACCCATCACTATGTACGTCAGAGCATTCAACAACACCCACCGATCAGTGAAAGGGGAAGTCGACATAGAGGTATAGATAGGTCCAGAAATCTCCACCATCACATTCCAAATCCTAGATATATCAGCCTCTTTCAACATGTTGCTCGGATGACCTTGGCTACACAAGGTTGGAGTTGTGCCATCAACTTTGCATCAACGGGTGAAGTATATCTGTGGAAATCAAGTGATCTTTATCCATGCAGAGAAGGAGCTCATCATTCCTTCCAATGTTGCTGCCACTGAACCAAATATCCCTGTCATCGACATCCAACACTCTGAAGAAGACGTCCCGTTTCATAGTTTCGAATTTAAGACTGTGAACGCTATTGCCAATCCAGAATCAATAAGTGTGGATCGTGTCTTTTCACCAGCAGAACGTCTGAGCCTCAAGTATCGTATGAAGAATCATTTCAAGTTCAAAAAGATGCCGCTGGTATATAATCAACGCAAATGGGGACTCGGGTTCAGGTCAGTCGTCATGGAAAAAAGAAAAAAGAAATTTCGGTGCTCACTCATTCAATTCATCAGGCCAGGAGAGCCTTGCAGAGATCTAGGAAGAAATTAACCGACTGTGCTACACAAAGGCCTTCCGATGAGCCTAGCTTAGGCCATGTGGCCTCCCATTCAATGGGACTGTATTCTCGAACCATCTAAGCCTCCTAGAAGAAGAAGGAGATGATGAAGGCAAAGAAGAAAATTAAATATAGCAGCTTCAGGACCAGAGTACTCTGATATCCTGCTCTTAATTAAGGGCACAACCTGCCCACTTCAATTCTAGCCAACCAGGGGCACAACTTGCCCATCTCAACATCAATCAACAAGGGGCATGACCCGCCCATCTCTGCAGAATCAACATCATAAACCATCAGCCAGGGGCAGAAGCAACCCATCCATTGGACCAAGAAAGGGAAATGGCCAGCCCTGGATTGGTCCGATGTCCAGATTTCAAACTTGTGTCTCGCTGTGGAACTAGATGAACTGCAATGCAAGGTAAGTGATTCGGGAGGGACTGAGTATGACTTAGATGTCGAACCCAACCAGCGAGAAATCATGGTCATTGGGCCAGACTGTGATTCTTCGCCCAAATCATCAACCCCCACCTCTCCAGGGGAAGGAGTGT
Organism: Liriodendron chinense; assembly: GCA_003013855.2. NCBI lineage: Eukaryota > Viridiplantae > Streptophyta > Magnoliopsida > Magnoliales > Magnoliaceae > Liriodendron > Liriodendron chinense. The sequence continues at coordinate 9,103,449 of ML058389.1, forward strand.
GGGGTCCTGAATGGTCATCCATTCCCTTAACTTTTGAATCAGTCAGAGAGTCATCTGAGGGCTCTCGCTTCTAAAAAAACAGCTGTTTTAAGCAGCAAGCGGTACTCTAAGGAAGGTTAGGATCAATCATGGTCTGCAATGCCCGCTTCTTTAGGGTTCCGTAAAGTTAAAAAATCTAAAAAAATAAAAAAACTTTCAAAAGCCAAAAACATCTAACATTTCAATTCCAGAAAATTCTTAAAAACCAAAAAATATTTCTTTTCCTACATTCAATAATGTGCTAAGTTCGTCTAAAGAGTCGCATAAGTTTGAAGTCGAATCATATGATTTTGACATCAAATTAGACTTCGAGCTCATGGGTCTGGACGAAGCTTGAGATGAGGAAAATGATGACCCGACTCCCGAACTAGAGGATCTCCTCAAAAATTTTGAATCTAAAGCTAATGTTGTAGCCAATGATTTTGAGGTAGTAAACTTGGGGACACCCGAGATCCCTAGGGAAGTACGCATTGAAAAATCATTGCCACCAGAGATGAAGAAAAGAATGATAGAGTTCCTAGCTCCTAGATTGTTCAACTTCGCGTTCTCATATGAAGACATGCTGGGGCTCGATGAAGAGCTTGTTGAACACCATCTGCCAACCAAGCCAGATATGAAGCCAGTGAAGCAGAAACTTCGAAGAATGAAGCCAGAATAGGCTCTGAAAGTTCGAGATGAAGTCATCAAGCAGTACAATGTGGGATTCTTCGTAGTCTCCAACTACCCTAAATGGCTCTCCAACATCGTATCAGTACCGAAGAAGAATGGCAAGGTTCGAATGTGCATCAATTTCTAGGATCTCAACAAAGCCAGTCCTAAAGATGACTTCCCTTTGCCACATATTGACACTTTGGTCGACAACACTGCAGGGTACAAGATCTTCTCATTAATGGATGGATTCTCAAGTTACAATCAGATCAAAATGGCTGTCGAAGATCGTGAGAAGACATCGTTTATCACTCCATGGGGAACCTTCTGTTACAGGGTATGTCATTCGGTTTGAAGAACGCAAGAGCAACATATCAGCGAGCAATGATAGCATTATTCCACGATATGATGAACAAAGAGCTTGAAGTATATGTGGACGATATGATCGTCAAATCTCGCACAATTGAAGGACACTTTGAAGATAAGTTATTCAACAGATTAGAAAAGTACAAGCTTCGTCTCAACCTTCAGAAATGTGTCTTTGGTGAAACTGGAGGCAAACTCCTTGGCTTTATGGTGAGCGAGGATGGCATCAGGGTCGATGAGACCAAAATCAGAGCAATCAACGAGATGCCCCTCCAAGAACTGAGAAAGAAATCTGTAGTTTTCTCGACAGAATTAAATACATCAGTCGCTTCATCGCACAGCGCACACCTATTTGTAAGCCCATATTCAAGCTCCTTTGGAAGAACATTCCAAAAGAATGGAATGACGATTACCAAGTTGCTTTCGATTGCATTAAGAAGTATCTCATGAATCCTCCAGTTCTAGTGCCGCCCACTCCTGGACGATCATTATTATTATACATCTCGGTAGCAGCAGAAGCCATTGGCTTGTGTTCTCGGCCAGCACAACGAGGCCGAAAAGAAGGAATAAGTAATATACTATTTGAGCCGAAAGTTCACCGACTACGAGACCAGGTATTCCCCGATCGAGAAGACTTGCCTCGCCCAAGTCTGGGCAACTCAGCGACTTCGTCAATACATGATTGCATTCCTTATTCTCCTCCTCACTCGCATGGATCTACTCAAATACTTGTTCGAGAAATCAGCACTCACTAGAAGGATAGTTAAATGGCAACTACTCCTGTCCGAATTCGACATCACCTATGTCACTTAGAAGGTAATCAAGGGGCAGGCCCTCGCCGATTATCTCGCTGCTCACTCTCTCCTAGATTATCAACCGCTCGAGACATTCTCCCTGATGAAGATCTCTTGCTCATCGAAGGTGAAGAAAAGAAGAAGAAAGGTGAGGGGACGTTATTCTTCGACGGCGCAGCAAACTCTAAAGGAAGTGGAATCGGAGCAATCCTTTACTCTCCAGATGATGTCCCTATTCCTATCTCAAGGCGCAATAGCATTCAAGTGCACTAACAACATGGAAGAGTATGAAGCATGCATCGCTGGCCTAAGGGAAGCCATAATCTTGGGCGTAAAAAAGCTAGAGTATTTGGAGACTCACAGCTTATCATCAATTAGACGAATGACGAATGAAAAACCAAGGATGAGAAGTTAATACCATATCATGTGTACCTTGAAAATCTGGTTGAAGAATTCAAAGAAATCACCTTCTCATACATGCCCAAGGCCAAGAATCAGTTTACAAATACTCTCGCTACCCTTGCGTCAATGCTCGAGATCCCGACAAGAGCTTCAAAATGGGAGCTCACAGTCGAAACTTAGGATGAACCTGCCTTCTGCTTGCAGATAGAAGAGGCCGAAGCCACCCCTAACAAACCTTGGTATGCCGATATCAAGCAATATCTTGAAACCCAGGAGTATCCGGAAGTAGCAACAGCAACAGATCGCCGAACCATCCAGTGTTTGGCCTGCCAGTTTACCATCAATGGCGAAATTCTTTATAGGCAATCCTATAATCAAGTCCTCCTTCAATGCGTCGATGAAACGGAAGCTAATAAAATCATGAAAGAAATACATGAAGGAATCTATGGCCCACACATGAACGAGCACATGATGGCAAAGAAGATTCTACAACTTGGCTACTATTGGCTCACCATGGAGACAGATTGCTACCAGCATGTCAGAAAATGCCTCAAGTGTCAGGAGTATACGAATCAAATCCATGCCCCCTAATCAGAACTGTACAACCTGACAACTCCCTGGCCCTTCTCTATGTGGGGTCTTGACATCATTGGGAATGTGAATCCCAAAGCATCAAACGGTCACGAATATATAATTGTGGCAGTCGACTACTTCACCAAGTGGATAGAAGCAGCCTCCTACACCATGATTGCAGCATCACAGGTGATCAAATTCATAAAAAACAACATCATATGCCGGTATGGAATCCCAAATGCTGTCATCATAGATAATGGAACCCCATTCATCAACAAGAAGATGAATGACTTCCTCAGCAAGTTCAAGATTCAACGTCATTGACCGAGCCCTTATTATCCCCAGATGAATGGTGGGGTAGAAGCCGCAAACAAGACAATCATCAGGATACTCGAGAAGATGGTTGTGACTTACGGAGATTGGTCAGATATGCTCCCATATGTACTTTGGGCTTATCGAACGTCTGTACGGTCTGCTATGGGCATTACTCCTTTCGAGCTTACTTACGGAATGGAAGCAGTTCTACCAGTCGAGGTGGAAATACAGTCACTACGGGTGTTACCAGAAAGCAAAATTGAAGAAGTGTTCGCTTCCCCAAGTGTAGGGTTGCGATGTAGTAATAATCTCGGTAAGACTGAGGTCGATCCACAGGGACTTATATAGGAATTCACAAAACACTTCTAATAGTTTCCACTGAAGAACTAACTAAACAGAATTTAGTAATCTGACGTAGAGAGATATTTTGAGCTAACTGAAGGTAATCAATTAATAAAAGGCACTAGGGGTTCAAGAATCCACTTGTAGCAATCATTGATGCTCAATTCGTTGTGGTTTCTCACTTTCTTAGTTAGAATCGAAATTAAGTTCTATCTAGTCGGATGATAGAGCGTTTAAAACAATCAACCTGGCATATCTAGGATCCATGTATATGATTCACTCAATGCAAGCTAGGACAAGCATACTCAATTGCATAGGTCAGTCCCAATTCCAATAAGTTAAGATCACAATCATAACCATCATTAAATCATGTCACAAGACAAAACTAGATCATGATTTTAACTTGATCCAAATCACATACACAGTCTTACATACATCAAAATTTTCAGAAAAGTAGACTTTTGGTATGAAGCTCCCACATGAAGATCATAGATCTAGAGCGTATTCCAATTCCTCGGATCATACAGGTCTATACTAGCTCAAAACAATTAAGAACTCAAGCAATTCTTCCAAACATCCATGAGTCATCATAAGATTAAGAAAAACTACTTAGTACTTGATTTAAACTTCAAACCATTGTTCTTCAATAGAAATCCAACTTAAAACCAAAGCAAACGAATTGAAACATCTTAGATTCACTACAAGCTTCACCTCTTAGCCCTAGCTAAGAGGTTTAGCCGTTCATGATCCAAGGAAACATGAAAACGACTAAACAAAGTATAAAACTAGAAAGCAAACTAGAAGGAGTTGTAGAATTCCAAAATTGACTTTCGCCGTCTCCCACCATGCTCAATCTGTTCTAGGATGCCCTAGGAACGATCTCTAGGTGTCCTTTTATAGTGGGGAAGCTCTGCTACGTCGGAATCATCTAGAAATTGTGTAAGGATACGGAGTGCGTAGAGAAAATCGGAGCTTAGAATAGAAATTGACTGTTTCTATATGTGGCCAACCGGTCTGGACCGGTCGAACTGGGCTGGCCGACCGGTTGGACCTGATCTGGGATAGTCCAAGGAGCTTGCTGGAAGTAGACAGGCTCTGGCCGACCGGTCAAGACCAGTAGGCCTTGTTGTATTGCTGGTCCAGAGCAAAAACAGGAGATGACCGACCGGTCTTGACCCGTCGTGGCCCCCCTGGCTGACCGGTCAAGACCGGTCTTGGCCTTTTTCTTCTTCATTTTCTTCTTCCTTTCTTCTCTCTCTGCTTCCTTCTTTCTTCGGCCCACCTTGGGTCTTCATCCAAGGCTCTTAAAGAGATCTTTTTAGTCTTCAATTAGGCGAAGTCCCTCTTATTCCTACAATCATAAAATCACGCATTAGGATAGTCTTAAAGCTTGAAAACCATGCGTAGTTAGTGATAAAATGGGGTTAGACTATACACATTTAAGCACTCAACACAACCCCCAACCAGCATTTTGCTAGTCCTGAACAAAACATGCGTAAAACCATTCATTCTTCCAAAACTTAACTCTCCCTCAGAAACTATTCTTCTATACATCCCAAGCCACACAAGTGTAAGAGTCAGAAAAATTAGGTGATAGAGGTTGAAACCGTAAACTCTCAAAACATAATAAGTGTCCATATGAAAATCCCACTGATTGGTTGATAAATAGAAGAACTTGAACAAATTCAACCTAGTGTGCATAGTGAAAATTCATCTCCTGAGTTTCCAGTATTATCTTCTTCATAGATCAACTAGACTATAGATCTCAAGGCATATAGAGCAACAACAAGCCAATGATAGGAATTTGCCTTACTGTCCTTCCGACGGCTTTCACACTACATCCCATTTCCGGCTTTGGTTACGGGTAGACCATCCCCCGATTGGTAATAGGTAGCCCTAATCGGAATTTTCCACCATTTTTCCATCATTCCCAATTTCATCATTCCTTTTCCTTTTTCTTTTAAATTAGATAGGATTTTTAGAAATCCATATCTTTCGTTATTTTCCCATGGACAAGGATGGACAAAGTACCCTGGCTTGGTTTCTCAACACCTTAAAGAAAAGTCTAGCTAATCTACAAATAACATAATCCTTTCAACCCATGAAAATCATGTAATGTGAACTAGGTGTAAGAGTGTTCAAATTTTCTATGAATCACATAAATAGGGGAATTCACATATAAAACCATTATGTTAAGAGAAATTCAAGACTTACAACATCATACACTTCGTATCTCCTCCTCTTATGCTCGTATCATCTCGAATGCATAGCAGTAAGGTTTTCTAAAAGAGTTTTGAAATTTTAGAAAATTCGAAAAAAATTCCTACATAATTGCTCGAGATGTTACAAAACACTGGATTCATCCTAGTGATCCTACACCCTCCAACCAAATCTTGCATTGTCCTCAATGTAAAAGATGTTCAATGAGTAAAACATGAGAGCAATTCTAAAATAAAAGGGAGTGAGGAATGATAGTACCTGAGAGAACAAAAAGCGGAATTCTACCTCCTTCTAACAAACCTATGAACAAGTAAACAAAAATAAGAAAATCCTAATCCTAACTACTCTATATCTCCATCATACTAAGAGATCAAACATCCTGATACACAGGATCAGTCAGAGGTATGAACATACCTTCTGAAGGAAACTTCTCAAAGAATGGCTTTAATCGCTGACCATTCGCCTTAAAAATGTTGTCGTTCCTTGGATTTAACAACTTGACGGTCCCATATAGGTAGACAATTTGCACAATGTAGGGACCGGTCCATCGAGATCTCAGTTTCCCCAGAAATAAATGTAGGCGAGAATTATACAGAAGGACTTTTTGATTGATCGTGAATGTCTTATGAAGAATGTTCTCATCATGGAATACATTTGTCTTGTCCTTGTAAATTCTCGCATTTTCATAAGCTTCGTTTCAGAGTTCCGCAAGTTCATTTAGTTGAAGTTTGCGCAACAAGCTTGCCTTGTCAGAGTCAAAATTCATCTTCTTAATTGCCCAATACGCCCTATGTTCCAACTCCACAGGCAAGTGGCAAGCCTTACCATAGACAAGTCTATAGGGAGACATTCCAATAGGGGTTTTAAAAGCATTGCAGTAAGCCCAAAGTGCATCGGTAAGTCGAAGCGACCAATCCTTGCGATCGGGGTTCACCGTTTTCTCCAAAATATATAGCTTGTCCATTTGTTTGTGGGTGATAGGGGGTGCTCACTTTGTGATTTACGCCATATTTCTTCATTAAGGTTTCAAAGGGGTGATTACAAAAGTGAGACCCTCCATCACTAATGATGACTCGAGGTGTTCCAAACCGAGAAAGAATATTCTCTTTTAAGAAACGAATGACTGTTTTATGGTCATTATTCCGGCATGGGATCGCCTCGGCCCATTTGGACACATAGTCAACTGCGAGCAAGATATATATGTTTCCAAAAGAAGATGGGAATGGACCCATGAAATTGATGCCCCAACAATAAAAAATTTCGATTATTAAGATGGGATTGAGTGGCATCATATTTCTACTGGAGATTCCTCCCAATTTCTGACAAGGCTCACATGTTTTGCAAAACTCATGTGTGTCTTTGAACATAGTGGGCTAATAAAACCCACATTGCATAATTTTAGCTGTGGTCTTCTTGGCCGAAAAATGGCCACCACATGCCTGAGAATGACAAAAGGAGATGAAACTTTGTTGTTCATCATCTGGCACACATCTCCTTATGATTTGATCGGGACAATACTTGAATAAGTATGGGTCGTCTCATAAGAATTTTCTCACCTCATTGAAGAACTTATCCTTATCTTGCTTTTTTCAATGTGTAGGTATCGTACCTGTAGCAAGATAGTTAGCTATGTCCGCATACCATGGCAATTGAGAGACTTTAAAAAGTTGTTCATCAGGGAACATGTCATTGATCGCAGTCGTCTCAGGGGAATCGGTGAGAACAAGTCGAGAGAGATGGTCAGCCACTACATTTTCTACTCCTTTCTTATCACGTATCTCTATGTCAAATTCTTGGAGTAGGAGTATCCATCTTAACAACCATGGTTTAGCATCCTTCTTAGAGAGAAGGTACTTAAGCATAGCATGGTCGGTGAATATGATGATCTTGGATCCAATCAAGTAGGACCTAAACTTGTCCAAGGTAAAAACTACAGCTAAAAGTTCTTTTTCTGTAGCAGTGTAGTTTGCTTGGGCTGAGTTTAAGGTTCTACTTGCATAGTAGATAACACATGGCTTCTTTTTTTTCTTTTACCTAGCACGACTCCAATAGCGTAGTTGTTTGCATCGCACATAATTTCAAAAGGAAGGCTCTAATTAGGTGGTTGCATTATGGGAGCACACGTCAACATACCTTTAAGTTTGGTAAAGGCATTTTGACACTCATCATTCCACTCGAATGAGTTCTCCTTTTGAAGTAGGTTACATAAAGGACGAGAGAGTGACCTGAAGTCCTTTATGAACCATCTATAAAATTCGACGTGTCCCAAAAAGGACCGCACATCTCGTACGCTCTTGGGTGGTGGAAGGTTAGAGATAAGATCAATTTTTGCTTTGTCCACCTTGATTCTGTTTTGTGAGATGATGTGACCAAGTACAATTCAATTTTGAACCATGAAGTGACATTTCTCCCAATTCAATACAAGGTTCTTCTCTTCACATCTTTTCAACACAGATTTCAAGTGCATAAGGCACTCATCAAAGCTATAACCAAATACTGAAAAATCATCTATGAAGACTTCGAGAATTGTCCCCACCATGTCAGAAAAAATGCTCAACATACAACACTGAAAAGTAGCAGGGGCATTACATAATCCAAATGGCATCATTCGATAGGCGAAAGTGCCAAATGGGCAAGTGATGTTGTCTTCTCTTGGTCTTCTAGGGCGATCTCTATTTGGTTGTACCCTGAATAGCCATCAAGGAAGCAAAAATGGGAATGACCCGCCAACCTTTCTAAAATTTGATCAACAAACGGTAGGGGGAAGTGCTCTTTCCTTGTAACTGTATTTAGCTTCCTATAGTCAATGCACATTCTCCAATCGGTAGTGACTCTGGTTGGTACGAGTTGATTATTGGCATTGGCTATGATGGTTATTCAGGATTTTTTAGGCACCACTTGAGTTGGGCTCACCCATTGACTATTGGATATTGGGTAAATGATACCCACATCCAATAGTTTCACCACTTCGGCCTTAACCGCATCCTTCATATTTGGATTGAGTCATCTTTGTGGTTGCTTAGATGTCTTCACATTCTCCTCAAGGTGTATGCGATGAGTACAAATCAGTAGGTCTATGCCTTTGAGATCCACAATCGACCATCCAATGGCACTCTTATGCTCTATTAGAGTGGCTATTAGCCTACTCTCTTGTTCCTCATCTAAGTGGGAAGAAATCACCACCGGATATGTCTCATCTCGACCTAAATATACATATTTCAACTCGCTTGGTAACGGTTTTAGGTCGAGTGTTGGTACCTTGATATTGGATGGGAGGGGTTTGTTCTCGTTTAAGGGTAAAGGCTCAAATAGGGCCCTCCATCTTTTGTTATCAAGTGCCAGCATCACATCTAAAATGGCATCCATCTCTCGTATTGTGTCATCATTTATCTCATGAGAATGGGCCACACATGCCTCCAAAGGGTCAGAATATAATGTCAAGGGGAATGTATCCTCCACGAATGATTCAATCACATTTATCTCATGGATCTCATCATCAACTTCCTGTGGTTGTTTGCATAAATCAAATATATTCAGCTCGAGAGTCCTATTTCCAAAGGACATTTGTACAAGCCCGTTTCTACAATTGATAATTGCATTGGAAGTAGCTAGAAAAGGGCGGCCAAGTATGACGGGAATTTGAGCACCGGTACCTATCACGGAATGTGTATCCAAAAGAATAAAGTCTACTGGGTAGTAGAATTTATCAACTTAGACTAAAACATCCTCAATCACTCCTCTCGGTATATGAATAGATCTATCAGCAAGTTGGAGTGTGGTTTTGGTGGGTTTCAATTCACCTAACCCAAGTTGTTCATAAACCGAGTACGGAATGAGGTTAACACTTGCCCCTAAATCGAGTAAGGCTTGTTTAATCCGGTAGTCTCCTATGATGCATGAGATGGTTGGACTACCCGGATCCTTGTATTTTTGGGGCACTTCTTGTTTGATAATAGCACTCAAATTCTCAGTCAAAAGTACTTTGTTATGAACATTGTGTTTCCTTTTGACTGTACACAATTCCTTTAGAAATTTGGCATAGGATGTTATTTGCTTTGTGGCATCCAACAATGGAATGTTGATCTTCACCTGCTTGAAAACCTTTAAAATTTTCAGGTTTTTGTCTAAAGGTTAACCTTTGGGGAAACGGGGCAACCGGCTTGCATTGCATTTTCGGTTCTTTCTCTTGTGGAGTGTTGTTTGAGCTATCATCGTCTTTGGAGTTTTTCGGATCCTTAGGCTTTGAGGCCTTCACCGGATTAGATTTATCAATTATTTTCCCACTTCTCAAAGTGGTGATAGCTTGAACATGCTCCGTATGTTGGGAGGATGAGCTTATGTCTTGTATCTCAAATTGGGTTCTTGGGTTAGGAAGAGGTTGGGCAGGAAGTATACCCTTCTCCCTAATACTGAGGTGAGATTCAACTCTAACCATTGAAGTTTTCAAGTCATTGATGGCTTGAGTTGAACTTTGATTAAATTTTAATGAACCCATCTATTTTCAGAGAATTAGTCTTATTATATTCAGCTTGAACCGATACGAATGCACCTAACATCTCCTTTAGCGTAGCTTTTGGTGTGATGACTAGGGATGGACCTAGTAAAGGTTGATCTTGAGGGATATTGGTTGCATTCGCAGTGGGTCCATTCCTCCAATTGAAGTTGGGATGGTTCTTCCAACTAGAATTAAACGCGTTTGAGTTTGGAGCACCAAATTGCCATTGAAAATTGTTTATGGCATTTGATTGTTCTTGTAAGATGTCTTGGACTGCTGAAATTGTGGGAAAATCTTGTGTTGTATGTTGATTTCCGGCACAAATTCCACAAACAGTTTCAACGTCTTTAGAATTGATCGTCTCTCCTTTCTTTAATTCCATGGCCTCAACTTTTCTTGTGAGGCTAGCCACACGTGCACTTATGCTATCATCTTCTGAGAGGACATAAATTCCTCCTTTTTCCTTTTGTTGGCTAGTCTTGGAATTTGTTGGTTTAGATGTATCCCAAGACTGTGCATTCTCAGCCAATTCCTCCAAATAATCCCATGCTTCCTCGGCTTCCTTATTCATGAACTCCCCATTACACATCATCTCTACGAATTGGCGTATGGGTGAAGTCAAACCTTCGTAGAAAAAGCTTATAGCCCGCCAAATTTCATAGCCATGATGTAGGCATGCATTTAACAAGTCCTTAAACCTCTCCCAACATTGGAAAAAGGTCTCATCCTCCTTTTGGGCAAAATTCATGATAAGGCGCCTCAACATATTTGTTTTGTGGATAGGGAAGAACTTTTTAATGAAATCCCTATACATATCAGTCCATGTGCCAATTAATCTTGGCCTTAATGCATGAAGCCAACCCTTAGCTTTATCTTTAAGGGTAAAAGGGAATAATTTAAGCCTCACTACATCATCAGTTACGTTTGCAAAGTGCATGGTGGTTATTACCTCATCAAATTCCTTAAGGTGTTGATAGGCACTTTCACTGTCTAATCCATGGAATCTCGAGAGGAGTTGGATTACTCCCGGTTTCAAATCTACATTCCCTGCATTTTGTGGAAAAAGTATGCATGAGGGAGTGCTCGCTTTTGCTGGTTGCAACTAATCACGTAATGTTCTTTGTCGGGGAGCATTCTCAACCACATTCTCTCCCGTTTCGGTTTGGTTTTGGCCTAGATTTTGATTGGCCATAGGATTGGGTTGATTTGCAGCCATACTTTCAGATAAAATTGGAGAATTTAAATGTCTCCTAGCACGTGGTTCTCTATCAATTCCTTCTACTATTCCCCATTCACTAATGAGTCGGTTATTAGAATCCCAAGCCCAATGTGGCATGCAAATCTTAAAAGAATGAAATAAAAAGAATTCTTTCCTCCTTCCTTCACTTCTCTCTAAGACCAAAGCACAAGGTGTCTTACAATGGCTGAGCCAGAAGCAAGGATAGAGACCGATTTCTCCTGGTCAATAGGGGCTCAAAGAACTCCCCACCAACTCTTTGAATCTTTTGAGAAAAGTGCAGAAAAAGAAGAAAGAGGAATAGAGTTGAGAAGAGAAATCTTTGAGCACAAGGTGATCTAAGACGGCAGAGCCGACCAATAGGAATCAAGGTGTTCGCTCGCCTCAAGTGCAAGGCTGCGATGTAGTAATAAATCTCGGTAAGACCGAGGTCAATCCACAGGGAAAGAGGTAAACAACTCCAACTAATCTAATAACTAGAATTAAAGAAGTTTAGGAAGATAGTTTTTCACACCAAATAGAAAAATCTGAAATTAAGAAAAACTAGAGCATCAAGGATCCACTTGTAGTAGTCCAATGCCAATCCATTCATCCAAGTACAACATAATTAGAATCAAAGTCCTATCTCTCATCTAATTGGAAGATATAACATTCAAGCACAAACAGTCCCACTTAAATCTAGAAATCAGATTTCTAGTTCTAATGAAGCACATAGAACTTGAACTTGTAGCCTTCGGAGTAACAACGATGCCTATGGACTATGGCATGCTCAAGGGTTACTACAATTCGAATTCAAACAACCCAATCATGGTAATCTCAAAGAATTGCAAGGAACTCATGTCCGGAGTACACAAACTCTCACAAACTTCTAAAAAACCAAACTTTATTCAAACTAGAACTTGAAAATCCAAAATCAAAGTAAAGGATACTTGAAGAAACGAATTAAAGCATTGAAACAAACTTCAAACTTCACCTCTTAGCTCTAGCTAAGAGGTTAACTAGAAGAAAACATAAAAAAAACTAGAAACTAGAACTAGAAGAAGAAGAAAACTAGTTTTAGGAGGCTAGGAAGCCTCCAAGGTCTTGATCTCTTTGCTCCCCACGTTGCTAGATGCCCTAGGAAGAGAGTGGAGGTGGCCTTTTTATAAGTTGGAGCAGAAGATTCCAGATTGCGCAAGAAATCACGCAATTGCGCAGAGAAAATCGGAGCTTCACGGACAAGCTCTGTTACGCTGACGACCGGTCGCACGACCGGTCTAAGCTCATGAACGACCGGTCTAAGAAGAAGAAATAGTTCAAAAATTACACTGTAGACCTATCTTGCGACCGGTCTTGCGACCGGTCTACAGACAGGTCTAAGGCAAAAATTTCAGATTATCTTCTCTTCTCTTTCTTTCTTGCTTCTTTCTTCCACCTTTTGGCACTTGTTCTATTGATCCTCAATGCATACAAAGTGACTCTTTTAACCATGAATTGGTGACATCTCCCTCTCATTCCTACAATCACAAAAACATGTATTAGATTAGTCTTTAAACATGAAAACCATGCATATAATGTGATGTAATGGGTTGGCAAATGTATAAATTGGAGGCTCAACACAAGGCAGCACAAGGCCAACCTATTAGAGATCCAAAAAGGAATCTTCAGCCACTCTACAAGATATGAATGTGATAGGAAAGAATAGGAGAAGAAGAAGAGTAAGGTTAGAAAGATAAAACCTGATTTGAGAACTTAAGATGCCTACTTCTTCTTCAACTTCCTAAAAATCCCTGCAAAAGAAAAAAATAAAACAAACTAAGTTAGTATTATTCCTAAAAATCTCAAATAGATACTATTTTCAGAAATTTTGTGAAAAATCGTCAAAGTCCCCAGCAACGGCGCCAAAAACTTGTTCGCTTCCCCAAGTGTAGGGTTGTGATGTAGTAATAATCTCGGTAAGACCGAGGTCAATCCACAAGGACTTATATAGGAATTCACAAAACACTTCTAATAGTTTCCACTGTAGAACTAACTAAACAGAATTTAGTAATCTGACGTAGAGAGATATTTTGAACTAACTGAAGGTAATCAATTAATAAAAGGCACTAGGGGTTCAAGGATCCACTTGTAACAATCCTTGATGCTCAATTTGCTGTGGTTTCTCACTTTCTCAACTAGAATTGAAATTAAGTTCTATCTAGTCGGATGATAGAGCGGTTAAAATAATCAACCTGACATATGTATGATCCATGTATATGATTCACTCAATGCAAGCTAGGACGAGCATACTCAATTGCATAGGTCAGTCCCAATTCCAATAGGTTAAGATCACAATCATAACCATCATTAAATCCTGTCACAAGATAAAAGTAGATCATGATTTGAACTTGATCCAAATCACATACACAGTCTTACATACTTCACAATTTTCAGAAAAGTAGACTTTTGGTATGAAGCTCCCACATGAAGATCATAGATCTAGAGCGTATTCCAATTCCTCGGATCATACAAGTCTAGACTAGCTCAGAACAATTAAGAACTCAAGCAATTCTTCCAAACATCCATGAGTCATCATAAGATTAAGAAAAACTACTTAGTATTTGATTTAAACTTCAAACTATTGTTCTTCAATAGAAATCCAACTTAAAACCAAATCAAACGAATTGAAACATCTTAGATTCACTACAAGCTTCACCTCTTAGCCCTAGTTAAGAGGTTTAGCCGTTCATAATCCAAGGAAACATGAAAACAACTAAACAAAGCATAAAACTAGAAAGCAAACTAGGAGGAGTTGTAAAACTCCGAAATCAACTTCCGCCGTCTCCCACCGTGCTCAATCTGTTCTAGGATGCCCTAGGAATGATCCCTAGGTGTCCTTTTATAGTGGGGAAGCTTTGCTGCGTCGGAATCATCTTGAATTTGCGTAAGGATACGCAGTGCGCAGAGAAAATCGGAGCCCAGAATAGAAATTGGTTGTTTCTGTATGTGGCCGACCGGTCTGGACCGGTCGAACTAGGCTGGCCGACCGGTAGGACCTGATCTGGGATAGACCAGGGAGCTTGCTGGAAGTAGACAGGCTCTGGCCGACCGGTCAAGACTGGTCGGCCTTGTTGTATTGTTGGTCCAGAGGAAAAATAGGAGATGGCCGACCGGTCTAGACCGGTCGTGGCCCCCCTGGCCGACCGTTCAAGACCGGACTTGGCCTTTTTCTTCTTCATTTTCTTTCCTTTCTTCTCTCTCTGCTTCCTTCTTTCTTCGGCCCACCTTGGGTCTTCATCCAAGGCTCTTAAAGAGATCTTTTTAGTCTTCAATTAGGCGAAGTCCCTCTCATTCCTACAATCATAAAATCACGCATTACGATAGTCTTAAAGCTTGAAAACTATGCGTAGTTAGTGATAAAATGAGGTTAGACTATACACATTTAAGCACTCAACAAGAAGGAGAATGGCAACGGGCCAGATTTGTTCAGTTACAGCTAGCAGATGAGAAGTGCATGTGTGCGCTAAGTCATTCCCAATGTTATCAAAAAAGGATCGCTCGGGCTTACAACAAGAGAGTCCGAAAAAGAAGTTTCAAGGTAGGCGACATGGTCATGAAGAAGATTTTTCCATCACACCTTCCGGATCCCAAAGGAAAGTTCAAACCATCATGGGATGGACCACTGATCATCAGAGAAGTACTTCCCAGAGGTGCCTTCAGACTCACTAGCATGAGAGGGGTGGATCTTCCTGAGCCAGTCAACGCCGACAAAGTGAAGATCTTTTACGGGTAAGTCATTCTGACCTTATCAAGAGTTACATTAGTAGAGCTGAGGTCAAGGGGTCGAAGTTAAAACCTCTGAGAAATCATTTCTGTCCACCAACAAGTGTTCCAAATAAAAGGAATTCAAAGGAAAAAAGAGAGAAAAAAAAAAAGAGAATACAGAGAAAAGAAAAAAAAAGAAAAGAAAATGGAAAGCCAAAACAAAGGCATCCAAGAAAAATTAACCCGAAAGGAAACACAGCCACACATCCATCCATCTCAATGGGGTCTATGGGTAAGACCGACAGCTCTATCATCGTAACTCAGGATAAGGGCCAAAAGGCTACCATCAGCCGATAACGACGGATTCCCGACCTTTAACTGCTGCGGTTATCCAGAAAAAATCCAGAAAAAAGAAAAAAAAAAAGGAAAGTGTGTGCCTAAACAAAGAGGGCGGAGTAAAAACCCGAAAGGGCGCTCCAAGTAAAAATAATGGGCACACAACGGACTTGGTAAAAACCCAAAAGGGCGCCGAGGGTAAAAACAGCTACGGGCGCCACAGGAAAGAAAAAGGGGTCATAGGCAAAAATGACGAAAAAAAGTCGGCTAGGGTGAAATCTCGAAAGAGCGCTACAAGCAAAAATGGCTCGAATAGAAAAAGAATAAATAAAAAGTGCAGGTACCAAGAAACCAAATAGTCCAAATCAGCTCAAGCAGTTACAGTTTAAGAACAAGAAGAAGTATAGTCGGGGACAAAGAACTCTACAAACTCTGACAAAACTCTCAGGAAGTAATAGTTTCCATTGCCTACACCTCTAGGGAACTAAAGGGATCTCACACAAGTCAATCTTGAGACATCGGTCAAAGCATTGGCTGAGCCTCAGTTCTAATTCCTATGTCCCGGCACAAAATCCAAAAGCTCCAGTGACTTCATTCTCAGCGGCAGCTCGTTCTCTAGCTGCAACCTCGAAAGCCACCCTGTCGAACTCCTCAACATTAAAGGTCAGAGCGATCTGCTGCATAACCCTGACTGCAAAATCGCGACCAGCGATATACGCTTCATATCGCTCCTCGTCATAAAGTTGAGAGGTTCGAAATTCCTGGACTGCGCGAGGACCCTCGTCAGATACCATCTGGACGAGAGCTACCCGCTCCTCTTCCCAGTGGATGGAGTCATCCTTCAGCTGGTTAAGTCTCTGTTGGGCCTCCTCAAGCTTGGTCCGAGCGTCCTTGAGCTGCTCTTCAAGCTGGATCTTGTCTTTGCGGAAGATCTCCTTCTCTTTCTCGCTCTTAGTATGAAGTTCTTGAAGCTTCGCTAGTTGGAGATCCAGTGACTGAAAGCGATCAGTCATGGATTGAATTTTGACAAGGAGAATCCGTTTTTCTTCGTCCAGCTTGGCGATTTGGGCTTCCAAAGCCTTTACCAAACGGTCCCGCCCTTAGACCTCGGCTTCCATCGTCTTCTTCTTCTTTTCCGCATCCTCCACGCTGCGGCGGGCTGCTTCGATGTCACGTCTGACACGAAGCATGAGATCCAGGCTCTATAAAAAAAAGAGGAGAGAGAAAATTTTGTTAGAGTAGCCCGCCATAGTGGTAATGAAGAAAGAACGACAGATGGAAGAAGGAGGGTTACCTGAAGCAATCTCACCCCGTATCGGTAGATAGAGTTTCTAGGCTTGGTCCGGGGAGGCCCCCGAAGGAGTTGGGAGGAATTTTGTCAAACATAAACTCGCATATTGGATGCAAGTGAGGAGGGATGACAAAAGTTCCTGACCCAGAAGGTTGGGCTACAACCATCTCCTTAGAACCCGCCTCGCGAGCACTCGCAGTACCCAAGGCGGGCGTCAGTAATTCGCGAGCAGCAGTAGGCTCGCATGTAGCCCCCTTTGGAAGTAGGCCTCCCCCTCTTCGATCGCCTTTCGACGAATTATCAACAACTTCAATTATCGGCTGACCACGAATGTCAGCCGGAGGAGTCGCAGAATTTAAAGGGGTCGCAGTTGTGTGAGAAGTCGTAGCGACCCCTCCTGATGCAGCCACACGCGGTTGTGGGTTGCGAGCAGACCCCTCTGCTGGAGCCGGCGCATTTGAAGGACCCCCCGTGGTCTTCTTTTGCCTCTTCGAGGCTGTACCCTTCAGACGGGGAAGTACCCCCAGTGCACCTCTCTTATCTCCAATGTTCGTCATCTCTTCTCGGAAGATGAGACCCGCCGCACAGAGACAACGAGGTTCTAATGCAATGTTGACGTGGCGTGCAGCCGCGGGGAGCTTGTAGACTCTAACTAACTTCTCGTTGAGTCCTCCTCGCAAGTTCGGCTTTACACCAGTTGGGATCCCTACGAGAAAAGGAGAAGGCACATTAAATCGTCATGGAGCAAAGGCATTGTTTCTTTCAGACAGATAAACAAACATTTAACCCACCTTCGTCAAAATGACGATTAACGTTATGGCCTTTGGGGTTGGAGCCCATTTCGGACTCCCAGTTGCCGGAGACATAGAACCACTTTTTTCTCCACCCCGGGTAGTTGGAAGAAGGGTTTCCCAAAATAAAGTTATTCCGGTGCCAGAAGCATAGGTAGTACCAACCCTCGCTAGCTGGCGCCTTCTTCAGCTGGAATAACCTTAAAAACTCCTCGGCGGTTAACTTATCGTTACCCGCTTGCTTCCAGAGGACAAAAGCGCTTAGAAGCACCTGCCAGCCATTAACTATTAGTTGGCTGGGGGCAATCTTGTAGAGACGGAGGAAATTTTGTATGAAAGGGTGGAGGGGAAGACGCACGCCCACTTTGAAAAAATACTCATAAAAAGCCACGCACCCTGGTGGTGGTGCATCGGCTGTCTCCCCTCTCCCAGGTAATCTGAATGAAACAGAATCTGGGACCCGATATGTTTCTCTAAGGCTAGAAAGCCTTTCCTCCGTCAATATGGAGGAGTAACCGGTGCGGAATATCTCCCAGCCGGTACTCTGGCGTTGTTGGATTCAGAAGAATCCGGGGTTTCGTCTCCCAGAGGAACAATCTCTTCATCAGAGACCTCCGCCATTATAAGGAAAAAGTTAGATGGGAGAAGGAAATAGGAAGGAAGAATACCTCTGCAAAGAGGTTTTTGCTCCGAAAATAAGGAAGGAGAAAGAAGAAAAGCTCCGCAGCAGATAGAATTCGAAAATGGAAGAGTTTCTGCAGGATTTGATATTTATACGCAATCATTCCGTTTGATTTGGTGGACACGTGACAGCCTCTCATCTGGCACGATATATGAACGGGCACGAGCATTAAATACGGAGACACGTGGCGACCGACGCCTCATTCCTTGCGGCAGAAAAGGCTGCATAAAGCTGGCTATCATAAATGCGGGATCATGCGCACTCTCTCCCAGCCGCCAGCTACACATACAAACAAAACCCTTGGCATAGCTTCTTAACGCTAAGGGTTTTGGGGGGCATCTGTTGTAGATAAGTTTGGCGTGTAAGAGGAATGTGAGGAATCGCGCTCGTATTTGTAGAATGCGAGTAGCCCAGCTCAGGCTCGACAAAAGGGGTCGCACATCCAAAATGCGAGCAGCCCAGCTCGGGCTCGACGAAAGGGGTCGCACATCCAAAATGCGAGCAGCCCAGTTCGGGCTCGACGAAAGGGGTCGCACATCCAGAATGCGAGCAGCTTAGCTCGGGCTCGACGGAAGGGGTCGCACATCCAGAATGCGAGCAGCTCGGGTCGGGCTCGACAGAAGGGGTCGCATTCCGTGTGCTAAATGCGAGCACTCTAGATATGAGTAACTCCCGCCATCTGAGTGATCGTGGTTCCTGGTTTCTGGTGTGGAAGGCCTTCGTCTACTAGTACTAGCAGCCCGTATAGGTCGGTTTTCGGTTTATATCTGTTCTTAGCTCCGAATACCCAGAGACGTAATCAACTAGACAAGACAACTCATGGCACAATCAGTTCTCAAAAAAGGTTTTTCTTTCCATTAATGCATCATATTTCTTTTACATATATTATATCATTTCTTTCAAAAATACAAAAAAAAATGCATCATCACTAGTCATGCAAAAAGAGACGTACAGACGTCTGGCACAGTCCTAAAAAGCAAAACAAAAAAAATTCAATCTTTGCCCTCCTCCTCGGCCATGTCAGATAAGTCTCTGACTCATAATAATATAGCCTCGCTCTCAACTTGCTCACCTCCATGCGCAGGTAATTCACCTCATCACCCTCAAGGTTACGGATCGCCGTCTCCTCATCAGATAACCTCTGATCAACAGCCAATCTTCTCGACATCATCTCACAATGATACCAGAGTGCGGAAATCTCATACAACAAGTGGCCATGAGTGGCCAGGAGGAAGCCGGGATCGATAAATGGGCGCTCCTCAAAGGGCTCATATGAACTAGATGAAGAACCAGCATCCCCAAGAACATCTAGCTCATCCTCATCAGCGGTCAGGTGCCAACAAGGAATCCGTCGATATAAAGACTGCTCAGCAACCCAACGCTGATATGGGGCAGTCGCCATCAGAAAAGTCCACAACTCGAAACCAAGCAAATCATCAATCAGGTGACTCGCCCAGGACCCATCAATCCGAGTCCTAAAGTGAGATGATCTGGCCGGAAGTGCTCGATGCCCGATACCTAAGAAAGCAAAAAGAGGAACATCCTGCTCATACCCGAACTGCCGCAAGAATCGGATAGGGTGATAAGAAAAGTAAGAGCGAAAGCCTACCAGCATCAGAGGAAGGCGATGAGCATCACAAAGTATTGGAGGAAGTGAAAGCCAAGATGACTCCCAATGAACATTCCAATCACGCAGCTCAGCAAACATCCTGCGATACAAGGGCTCGCTCATCTTGGCTATATGTGGAAGAAACTCCATGATATGGCGCATGAGGTCAGGGCGACGAGTGTCGAAAAATGATACATGAACAGTCAGCGAAAGACACTCCCATAGCCAGATCTGATCATGAGAAAGTAAGGAGATTCAGCTAAAGCAAAGCAGTTCCCAAAAGATAAGAAAAGGAAAGTACAAAAAGAATACCTGAAGAAATGCACAGCAGCCACAAAGGACGCGAGTACGGTCGAGGGCACAGTCAGTCAGCCCGTTGAACAACTTAGCTAGGACAAGAGAAATGATCCCCTGCCGTCGAACAACTCGGCTCATCACCTCAAAAAGTAAAGAAATCTGAGATCTGTGCCATCCCGAGAATAGCACCTCAGCTATCAGACAAAACATCAATGCATTCCGAGAAAGTAGGGACCCTGCTACAGTCCGAGGGCCTCCAGAAAAGATCATACAGCGAGTCTAAGGAGAAGACCACAGCATCCTGACCGTCAGCTGCAGGCTGAATAAGATACGGAATCCCAAACCAGTTCTGCGGAGTGGCAGTCTTCAGCAAAGTTTTCGACGAGAAGTATTGAGCATAATCCCAGGGAAGACCTGTCAAATGCATAAGCTCCTCCAAAGAAGGTCCCACCTCTATATCGTTGAACGCAAACAAGTTCAACGAAGGGAGCTAGTCAATCAGTGCGGCCCCGAGCATCCTCCAATCAATGTCAACCCTAGCCATATGGATCAGACCGCCAAAGCCATAGGACTCCAGTTCTCGAATCTCATAAGCTGAAAATCTGTCAAGCCAAGCAAGCAGTCGTGGCAAACAAGAAGGACGAGGAAGCAACTGACAAGTCCTCATAGGAATTCCCTCCAGAACAAAAGGCCTAGGTATAGCTGACAAGTCATCAAGGATCGGAAGATCAACGGGCGAAGGAGAAGGAAAAGCTAGAACCCCTGCGAACCCAACAACCCCTGATCTATCCCCAGTAGCGACTATGTCTGATATAGTCGCATCGCTATCTTAAACTGTCACGACCTCAACAGCATGGGAAGACTCGCCCACCTCGTGAACTGAATGCGTAAAGCGTCGATGATCAGGAGAAGGTCGGTACTCTCCGCCAAGAAGGTTATCAGAAAAGATCACGCCGCACATCGTGGCATCCTGACTAATCTGACAGCTGAAAAATGCATTTGAACCTTCAAGAAGGGCCCCGACGACCTTGATCGAAGAATCTACGGTCAGATCTGGATCTGCAGTTCGCTCAAACATAAAACCAGGAACCCAACCATCACTCTGTCTAGTCAAAGGAATCATTGGGACATCCACACCGTCCATCATCAAGGGGAAATCATCAATGATCACATCAAGTCCGCCCAAGCAAGTGTACTGTACATCTCGGCCGTCATCAAGTGCATCTGAGCCATCAAAGGTATCGTCTGAATCGTCAATACCATCTAGGTATGAGATCGGCCATCTATGTCCATCGTGACCCCATCGTCACCATTGATCACATCATCCATGCGGCCCACAATCAAAGGATGCATAGCCTCACCTATGGCCAACCTACCCATCTCATCCATACCATCCAATCCTCCCATAATCAATGCCCCATTTAAATCTGGAATTTCAGCATGGCTGCCATTAATGGGGTCATTAAAAGCTCCATCAACCACCATTCCTAAGCCACCATTAATCCCCCCATTTAAAGCTTCATCCACACCATCAATCAAGAGCATCCTACCTTCATTAAAGTCCCCACCATTTTCTGAAACATGGGACCCACAAATCTCTCCCTCAATGGCCCCCAAGCCATCATCAATGGCTGTCCAAGAGGAGACAAGAAGAGAAAAAGACAAAAGAAAGAGGAGAGATGAGACAAAAGGGAGATTCATGGCTTAAAATTGTACCGTTGAGTACAGAGAATGTGGGACACGGATAGTGGTCTGTTGAGAATGTCCGAACTAGAGTCAACCCAGACCGCACATGAAGAGAGGTCTGGGCAGCCCCTTATGGGCCGCCCGTACAGACGGTCTCCCTCTCTCTCCGTAGGATTGGCCCCACAGCCTCTGGTAGGTGAAACTGTCAGTCCACGCCAGCTGTTGGCACCCTAGGGGCCGCCCAAAGCTCCAATCGACTCCAGATTTTAACCGAATCTGATCCAAGTCATTTGAAAGGTACCCCACCTGTCCAATCATGAAGACCTAGGACCAAAATGGGTCTGACCAAGTTAAAGAGAAGAAAAGTTGATCGAGGGGCCCACAAGCAATCTGAGCCATTTAAAGGCTAGATCATCATGATCTAAACCACGAAAGAACTTATGTGAGTTATAATATAGCATGATCAAGGGTTTGATCGTCAAGAAAGAAGGCCAGAGTCCAAGATCTGATCATCAAGTGGGCCCACATGGCTAAAAAGAGCAATCTGAACCGTTCAAGTCATCATCCCTACAGTTGAGAATCCTATCTTCCACAAAACATCAGAGAATGGATCAAAGATCAAAGCATCAACAACCATCAAAGCATCCGAACATCATTAAGAAATCTGAGGTAAAACAGAGGTTGCATCTCATTCAAAAAGTTTGGTACAAAAGCAAAGCAAAAAAGGGGCCTCAAAATGACAAGTAGGCCATATATCAACGAGCTGAATACATCCCCAGAGAAGCAGGCTACATATCACTGACATAATCATCATCATCCCTCCTCTCCTCCCGCTCTCAACGGTGAAGATCCATCAGAGGAGCTGTCACTGATCCTCTAGCATACCTGCAGCGACCCCCTGGAATGTATAGTGAAGGAAGAAGAGGTCCTTATCCATACAGCAGATACCACTCATCATAATCACGATCTGGGATCGTGAAGCGAAATCCAAGCCGACCCTTAAGAGCATCGGCCATATCATCAGCCGGAATCTAAACAGCCTGAGGGGGTGCAGAACAAGGAACATGGGCAACGCCGGTAATCTGTCGGAGCAGCCGCTCTCCCAAGTACCACTGAAATGATTCAACATCAAAGAGCATGATCCGGAGACACGAAGAATCATACGCCTCCACGCGTTGAGGAGTATAGTAAAGGGGAAAACAGGCATATGGCATCCGAGCGAACTAAAAGAGAGAAAATCACCACAGTCTGTTGCAGAATAGCATGACGAATAAGGGAAAATAAGATACTTATGTCCTTGGTAGTCAATCAATCTATGTCAACACACTAATTATCCCCAGACACTCGAGGATTTCTCTGACGATTTTGCTGACGCCAATGCATAAAACGATACAAAGATGGTGCAACATCATCCCATATCCTCGACCACAGGTGAGCAAAATGATCATAGAAACAGCTCTGGACAAGGGCAAATACAATGATCAGATGAAGAAAGAAGACAAACATCTCCAAGGGAGGTTAAAGAGAATACCTCCAAGATAGGCTAAAAACCTGTAAAAGACCTGCTACTCCGAGAGGTCTTATCCAAGCCCTGGCAGATACGAGTCAAGATGGCCCCATTCCAATTATATGAATGGTGAAGATCCTCAGTCAAGCGAAGAAATCTAGGATTGATCCTCTCATTCGCACGACAGGAAAGGAGGTCCACCCCACCTTTCAGTTACAATGTTGGTAGAGATAGCTAAATGAATGAGGTCCATACCCCCAAATCTCATTTCCAAACCTAGCCAAATTCACGCTTGTAAGCCCCAATCTATAACCCAGCTCAAGCCTGAACTTAGTTGACTCACCCCTAAACATCAGCCTGAAAAACCCCCATCAGAAAAACCAGTAAAAAAATCCCAAAAAAGTCAAACTTGGTGAATCAACCCACTGAGTCAAATCACCGAGTCA
Organism: Liriodendron chinense; assembly: GCA_003013855.2. NCBI lineage: Eukaryota > Viridiplantae > Streptophyta > Magnoliopsida > Magnoliales > Magnoliaceae > Liriodendron > Liriodendron chinense. The sequence continues at coordinate 9,127,248 of ML058389.1, forward strand.
ACTCACTGGGTCAGTCCAGCCCTTCCACCGAGTCGACTCGCCATGTCAAAACCCATCTTTTCAACCCAGTTAACTCACCTAGTTCCGAGCCACAGGTTCGAAGCAACTCCGAACCTCGAACCTGTAGCTTTTTTGCTTCAAGTTCAGGGGCCGTACGCTCCGAACCCGAAGCAGAGTGTTAGTACGGGCGGCCCCCCAGGGGGCTGCCCAAACATAATTACCGAAGCTACCATCCTTCACAGTTATAAATACCCCCGCCCCTTCTCATTCACAACATCCACTTCTCATCTTTCCAGCCTGAGAGCTCCGAGTCCATCTCCACCTCTTTTTTAGTCCATTCCTCCACCAAGGAGAGCCCGAGTGAGAAGAGCCTAGCCCTGGTCTAGCCAAGCTTGACCCTGGTCCAAGTCTCCCAAGCTACCTAGGTCCCAATGTTAGCCACTCAAAGCAAACCCTTGCGATATCTCCGTCCATCCAGCTACTCTTTAGTATCATCCCATTCGCATCTAGCATAAGTGCAACAATTACTATTCTTCTAACCCCCCTGCTTATCACATCACTGCAAGTACTTTGATAATTAAATACACCGTATGCATCTTGCATAAATCACCTGTCAGTTCGAGTGTATGCTCTAGGCTTGCCTATTAATGGAAACTTGCCCATCATAAACTCTTACTGTTCAAACTTACATTCATGCATCATATCATTTATGAGAGTGTATGAGGATTAAATCAGACTTTCAAGTATTAGTTCGATTATGTGAAGTAGAGACCGTACTTCGGTATGGGCAGAGTGGGTGCTTAACACCTTCCCACCCTGTAACCGTGATTCCTTACCTCGAATCTCTGACCGCATATAAAAAAGGAGTCATTTTAGAGGAAGGAATCTTCGGATTCTCTTCTCTAACGTTTCTACGGGGTCTAGCCGACTGTAGATTTGAAGTAACTGGTTAGTGGTGACTCTGGTCTTATACAAACTCATCTAAACATATCCAGTTTAACACAACAATCGAGAAAAAAAGCCCTCAAGAATTAGGCAAGCCAGTGGCACAACAGCGATTCGCGCATACCCCTTTTCGAAAGGGAGGGTCGAGAGTGCAGAAAAGTGAGTGTCCACAATCCTACAACGGTTCAATATGAATGCAGTGAAACCAGTCAGTACTCCATTAGATGGTCATTTCAAATTGAGTGACAAGTAGTGTCCTAAGACGAAGGCAGAGGTGGATAAGATTGTTGCATGAGCTCCTAAATTATACATATTCTAACCCCATTGCATCACATCTTATGCATAATTTTTATATTTAAAAGACCATCTAATACATGTTTTGTTGTTGTAGGAATGAGAGAGAGACTTCACTCAATTGATGTTCAAAAGATCACATTTAAAAGCTCTTTAATGATAACCAAAGGTGGGCCAAAGAAGGAAGAAGAAGGAGAGGAGAGAGAAAGAAAGGAAAGAAAAGAGGCTTGACCGGTCGGCCACCTTGCTGCCCCCTGTGAAGCTTGCTGGAGCAGGCCCTGGATAGGTCCGACCAGTCAAGACTGGTCGGCCATAGGCCTCCCCCCTCTCGTGCACTCTCTAGAAGTGGACCAGCCTAATCCGACCGATCAAGACTAGTCGGCCAGTGTATTTTTGCACAAATCCAGAAGATTCTCATTGGAGCTCTGAGTTTTCTTGTGCTATGCATAAGTAGCTACAGATTTTGAAAGTTTCTGAACCGGTGGGGCCTTTCCATTATAAAAGGACACCTAGGGTTCGTTCCCAAGGCATCATAGAAGGCTTGAGACTTGGTGGGAGGTGAAGAGGATCATTGTGGAGTGTCTACAACTCTCCCAAACCTGATTTTTATGTTTTTCTTTAGTTTTTCATTGTTTTTAGTTATTGCATGATAATGCTCGGCTAGAACCTCTTAGCTAAGGCTAAAAGGTCAAGATTGTAGTTAGTTATCTTGTAGAATTCGTTTGATTCATATAGTTTACATAAAGTTTGGATTTTTAAGTACTATTTTGAATAAAGTTGGTATTTTTGGATGTTTTATGAGAGTTCATGTGCTTCGGATATGGGTTCTTTACAATTCTTTGAGATTATCATGTTTGGATTGATTAGATTCGAATTGTAGTATCCTTAGAGCATACCATAGTCTTTTAGCGTGGTTGTTACTTCAAAGGTTACATGTTTGAATTTTATGTGCTTCATTAGAACTAGAATCTTATTTTCCGACTTAAGTGGGGATTGTTTGTGTTTGAATGTTTAATCTTCCAACTAGAAGAGAGATAGAACTTCAAATCTAGTTGTGTTTATGCTTGGGTGAATAAATTCACATGGGATGACTACAAGTGGATCCTTGAGGCCTTAGTTCCATTAATTACAGATTTTTACAAGTTACTGTTTTTACTTAGTTTATAAATTCAAACTTCTAAATTATTGAATTTAAAGTTGCTATAATAGTTTGAATTGGTTTACCCTAATTCCCTATGGATCGACCTCGGTCTTATCGAGATTATTACTACATCATAACCTTGCACTTGAGGCGAGCGAATAAGTTTTTGTACCATTGCCGGGGATTTTAGGTTAAACGGCTATAAATTGTTTTAGTAGTTGTAGAAGTAGAAGTAGTTAGATAGGTTTTTCTATTTTTCTAAGGTTAGTTTTTTATTTTCTAGAACTAACAAGTTTTCTTTATTTTGTAGAAAATTCTCCTAGTTAAGCTAATCGAGTACTATCTTTCTAACTTAGAACTTTTTACAGCTTTTCAGTTTTTCAAATTTTAGTTTAATTACAAATTTTTGTTTTAGGATTTAGGGTTAGGTTTAGTTCAGAATTTTTATTGTGTGGTTTATGTCCAATTGGGAACGTTACCACACAAATCATCTCCAAACTAAAGGAGGTTTAGTTGGACCACTATCCGTTCATAGACGAGTTAGAAAATACGTAGAACATTGTAAAAGTTCAGGGAGTATGGATAAAACACCGTTAAGGAATCCTCCCCCTCCTACTCCAACTACAAATGCAAATCAAGAGGGAGTATGAGAGAATGAGGTGCACAATGCTCCTCCAATGAAAGCTTTACGTGACTACTTACAATCGGCATGAATGACCACACCCTCTTATGTGGTTTTACCAACACTGGAAGGGGGGGGACATTGATATAAAGCCGAGGGTAATTCAACTTTTACCTAAGTTCCATGGGCTAGATTCTGAGAGCCCATATCTACAATTAAAAGAGTTTGATGAAGTTATTGCTACCTTGCAATACAACGATGTGTCAGAGGATGTCATCAAACTTAGATTGTTTCCCTTCTCATTGAAAGAAAGAGCCAAAGGTTGGCTCCACTCTCTTAGACCACATTCGATAGGGATATGGACTAAGATGACACAAGAATTTTTTAAAAAGTTCTGCCTGGCTCATAAAACTAACATCCTTCGAAGATCTATAATAAACTTTATGGGAAAAGAGGGTGAGTCATTCTTTTAAAGTTGGGAAAGGTTTAAGGAACTCTTACTCACTTGCCCACATCATGAACACAAAAGTTGGCGAACTATAAACTTCTTTTATGATGGATTGAATTCCAACATGCGCCAATTTATAGAGATGATGTGAAATGGCGAGTTCATGAGCAAAAATTCAGATGAGGCATGGAGTTACTTAGACATGTTGGCCGAGAATTCCCAATCATAGGATACCTCAAACAAGTCTAGTAACCTCAAGCTCCTCAACAGAAAGAGAAATGAGGGATTTACATCCTTAAGGAGGAAGATGATGTAAACATAAGGATAACCAACCTCACAAGAAAAGTCGAGGCTATGGACCTAAGTAAAAGTGGAGTTCCTAAATCCACGGAAGCCATTGATAATGTGTATAAAATTTGTGCCGCTAATGTACACTCTACGCAAGATTGTCCTACAATTTCCGCGTTTCAAGAGATGTTACAAGAGCAAGCAAATGCCGCATATGGGTATCAAAGGCCTTTCAATGGACCGGTAGGTAACACGTACAACTCTACTTAGAAGAACCATCCAAATTTCAGTTGGAGGAATGGTCCCACGGGCAATCCTACCAACTCTCAAGGAGGGTCACCCATGCAAAACATGACCCCACCTCAATTCTCAATAGAGGACACTTTAAAGGCGTTTATGAAAGGGCAAACGCAGATTAATCAATTAAATCAGCAAATGTTCCAAGAGTTAAAAACGTCAGTTGATGAGATTAAGAGACGCTTGAATGCTAGGAAAGGGACCTTTCCGGCCCAACCTCAGCCCAATCCTAAACAAGCACATGAAATAAGCACTCTTAACCTCCCTAACCAACATGTGGAGCAAGAAAAATCCATCATCACTCTTAGAAGTGGTAAGCAAATTGACAAATCTATTCCGGTGAAGGCCGACAAGCCTAATGATCCGATAAATTCTGAGAATGAGGATGGATCTAACTCAGCCCCACAAAAAATGGAACGTGTTTACAAGCCCGTAGCACCATTCTCTTCAAGATTGGTTGCTCTAAAACCTCTCCTAAACTTATCTCATGACATTCTAGAGGTTTTCAAACAAGTTAAGATCAACATTCCTCTACTTGATGCCATTAAACAAATCCCCACTTATGTCAAGTTTTTGAAGGACCTATGCACAAGCAAATGCAAATACAATGTGTAACAAAAGGACTTCCTCAATGAGCAAGTGAGTATCATTCTCACCCAAAAGACCCCCCAAAATACAAGGATCCCGGTAGTCCTACCATCTCATGTATCATTGGTGACTACCGGATTGAGCGTGCATTACTAGACTTAGCGGCAAGCGTAAACTTGATCCCATACTCGGTATATGAGCAATTGGGTCTTGGTGAATTAAAACCTACCAAAACTACATTGCAACTTGCTGATAGATCTATCTGTGTACCGAGAGGGATGGTTGAGGATGTATTGGTTCAAGTCGATAAATTCTAATACTCGATGGATTTTATTGTCTTGGACACGCAACCGATTATGGATACAAGCACTCAAATACTAGTGATTTTAGGCCGCCTATTCTTGGCTACATCAAATGCAATTATAAATTGCCGGAATGGGGTGATGCAATTTTCCTTTGGGAACATGACATTGGAGGTGAACGTGTTCCATATCTGCAAAAAGCACAGGAATGAGGACGATGATGAGCTCTTTGAAGTAAACATGCCCGAATCCTTTGAAGAAGAGAAGCTCCTCCAACTTGAACTATTAGAAAATTTAGAGACATGCTTGGCACATTTTGAAAATTCTAAAGATCCCATTTTATGCGATATTGTGCAAGCATTATGTAATGAGAAACCGATAGTTGATACTAACCAGTAGAGGCCTCATTTTGAAAGATTGCCACCAACCACATCAATGCCTCTATCGTCTAATATCAAATCGTCGAAGCTTGACCTTAAACCTTTACCATCCAAGGTGAAATACATATATTTAGGTCAAGAGGAAACATTCCCGATTGTCATTGCCTCTCACCTAGGAAAAGACCAAGAGCTCAAGTTGATTGAGTTACTCAAAGAACATAGGGGAGCCATAGATGGACAATAGCAGACCTCAAGGGGATAGACACTTCAGTTTGTACTCACCGTATACACTTCAAAGAGAATGCAAAAATGATTAGACAACCTCAAAGGAGATTAAACCCAAATATGATGAAGGTTGTCAAGGCCGAGGTGTTAAAGCTACTAGATGTGAGTATCATCTACCTCATCTCAGATATTCAATGGGTGAGTCCTACCTAAGTTGTCCCTAAGAAGTCCGGTATTACCATTGTAGAGAACGCCAACGATGAGCTTATACCGACTAGAATGACCACCGGTTGATGTATGTACATAAATTACCGAAAGCTAAACATGGTCTTTAGGAAGGAGCACTTCCCTCTCCCATTCATGGATCAAATTTTGGAGAGGTTAGCGGGTCGCTTCTATTATTGCTTCCTCAATGACTATTCTGGTTACAACTAAATTAAGATAGCCCCGAAAGACTGAGAGAAGACTTCCTTTACATGCCCATTTGACACCTTTTTCAGTGCACTTTTCTATGGTATACTAGTGCATCTTGTTTGTCAATTACTTAGGTCAGTGAGTCTACTATTGGTTGAGCTTAATGAAGACGAAGACCGAAGACTCAAGATAGACCAGCTGTATCAAGAAAGAAGAATCAGGTAAAAGTGATGCCTTGGTGAGCCTTAACCGTACCTACCCAAAACCTTTAACCTCTAGATGACCATGATCAATAAGCATACCTTTAATCATCTTAGATTGGCCTTAGGTGTCCCAAAAGACCACTGAAAGAACGGCCAAAGAGGTTGCATGTTCTGCTGAAAAACAGAAACAAAAGAGCAGAAAAACATGCCTGGTCGGGCGCCTGACCCATGTCCACCGGGTGCCCGACCTATAGAGGAATCCGTCTAGAGAGTTGGCCATATATCCAGATTGTCATCGGGCTCCCGACCCAGTGTCCATCGGGCACCCGACCAGTGCACAAAATGTCCAGCAACACAGACTAATTTCTAGACTGAATTTTGGATGCCCGATCAAGTAACCACCGGGCGCCCGACAGTGCAAAAAAATGGTCATCCAGCGCCCAACCACAACTTGTCCGGGCGCCCAACCAACTCAAAATATGACCAATGCAAAAAAAAAATTCTAGACTGGATTTCGGGCCCCCAACCAAGTGTTCACCGGGAGCCCGACCCTGCGCGAATCTGCCCGTTATTTAACCGTTGAAAGAAACTTTATAAAAGCGGGGGATTCATTTTTACAACCAGGAGAGGGGATTTTGAGGAGATAGAAGCCACCATTGCTAAAGACCATTAGAGGCTCTATTCCAAACCCATAGCAAGTCATTCTCCTTGTGTTTTCATTACAAGCTTAGGCCATTCAATGGCATATTGAGAATGGACTTGTTCCCTCTTCATTCCTAGGGTTTTAGATACCTTAATCATAGTTAAATCCCTTGTCTAAACAATACCTAGGAGTCCAAGTAGGTGTATTCCTCTAGGAAACCCATTCCTATCATTTGTAGAGGTTTCATCATTCCCTAGCACCTTGAGCATCTCCAATGGAGCATCACATGCAAGGTAGCTGATCTTGGAGTTGAAGCCTTGGCAAAGCAGCGGCATCAAAGATCAGGGGAGCACAAGGGGAGCTGATTCAAGAACAGGAGAGTAAGAAGAAGAAACCCAAATCGACGCTACAAAGGAGCTCAATCGGACAAGTAAGGTTGTCTTTGTTAGGAGTCCATTCACTCAATTCCCTATGGGAGTTGAGTGTAGAGTTTGGTTGACAAACTCGAACTAGGGTCATTTGTTGATCCTTGTCCTGTTAATCGACCTAAAATCTAGGGACGTTAGCCGTTCCTTAGCCTGTTTGTTGGCTTAAAGACTATGGATTGTTAGGCACTCCTTGGCTCATTTGCCGGGCCTAAATTTAGGGACGTTTGCCATTCCTTGGCACATTTGTCGGGCCTAAACAAAGTATCCAAGGTGAGCCACCAACACAGGTGTGAACGTGTAGGTTGGGAGGAACCTGTAAACTCCCCCGTTGGGTGGATCCGAGTTAAAACACCTTATTGGGAGGAACCAGATTTAAATTCCCCAGTGAATGTCGGTGTGCTTAAAGGAGTTGAGTACTTGAACTGGGAGTGGAGTAGACAAGTAGTCGAACCACTATACATCCTTGTGTTTGTGATTGTACTTGAGCACATTTCTCTTTATGCATTGTATTTAATTGGTTAATTATGAATGCTTAGCTAGGAATGTATGCTAGGCACTTGATAGGTACATCCACACACAAAAGATGTACTTTCACTCCTTGAGTAGACTTGAGCTTAATTGATCCATCCTCATTTAAGTCTACTTGAGTTGCATAGAGTAGGTTCTTCATTAGTTTAATCTTTAATTAATTTATGCTTGTTAAGACTAGGTTGTTTATTATTTTAAACCATATGCTAGTCTTTTAATTGGACCTACTTAGGCTTGGAAGCCGAAGTGTTAATCGCTTACTTAGTTGAATTTGTTAAAACCGTTAAATAGGCGAAAAGTTTTTAAGGTCCTAATTACACCCCCCCCAAAGGACTTCGCCATAATTCTAGTTGCTCCTTAAGCTTCCGCACGCGTATGCGTAGGGTGTCGTGTTAGACTACCCGACGTAATTTCAACCTTTGCATATCGAAGGATTCCATTCGGACTATGTAATGCACCCACTACATTCCAACGATGCATGTTTAATATTTTTTCAGACATGGTGGGTGAGTTTCTCGAAGTATTCATGGATGACTTTTCTATTTTTGGTTGTACATTCGATGAGTATCTCAATCACTTGAAGTTAGTCTTGACAAGGTGCGAGGAGAAGAACTTGTGTTAAATTGGGAAAAGTGTCTTTTTATGGAACATAGAAGAATAGTCCTTAGACATATCATCTCGTCCAATGAAATAGAGTTAGACCGAGCAAAAATCGATATCATTGCCAACCTACCACCACCCAAAAGCATACGCGATGTGCAATCTTTCCTTGGACACGCCAGCTTTTATCGAAGATTGATAAAGGATTTCAGCCAAATCTCAAGGTCTTTATGCAATCTTCTTCAAAAGGACACCTAATTCAAGTGGGATGCCGAATGTCAATTAGCTTTTTCAAAGCTAAAAGACATGTTGACAACCGCTCCTATCATACAACCACCGGATTGGTCTATCCCTTTTGAATTGATGTGTGATGTGAGCGATTATGTTATTGGGGCGGTGCTAGGCCAAAATAAGGATAAGAAGCCCCACGTTATCTACTATGTGAATAGGACCTTGAATCCTGCCCAAGTTAATTACTCGATTACGGAGAAAGAGGTCCTAGCCTTTGTTTTTGCCTTGGACAAATTCAGGCCTTACTTAATAGGATCCAAGGTCATTATTTTCACGAACCATGTGGCGCTGAAATATCTTCTTTCTAAGAAAGATGCAAAGCCCTATTTGCTAAGATGGATCCTACTCCTTCAAGAATTTGACTTAGAAATTAAAAATAAGAAGGTAGCAGAGAATATGGTGGCGGATCATCTATCCCGCCTAGTTTTACCCGATTCTATTGACGAGTCACCCATTGAGGACTCATTCCCTAATGAGCAACTCTTTGTTGATATGCATCCACCATGGTACGCTGACATTGCAAATTATCTTTCCACAGGTGCGATGCCAATTCACTAGATTGTGCAAGATAAAAGGAAATTTATAAGGCACAGGTTTTTCTGGGATGAACCATTACTTTTCAAATATTGCCCAGATCAAATAATTAGGAGCTGTGTTCTTGATGATGAACAAAATTTTGTCATCTCCTTTTTTCATAGTCAATCATGTGGAGGTCATTTTTTCGCCAAGAAAACTACTAAAAATTCTACAGTGTGATTTTTATTGGCCTACCTTGTTTAGAGACACCCACGAGTTTTGCAAAGCATGCGAGCGCTGTCAAAATCTATAAGGATTGTCCCATCAGAATATGATGCCTCTCAACCCAATTCAACATCTTGAAGTCTTCGATTGTTGGGGCATCGATTTCATAGGACCATTCCCCTCATCTTTTGGACAAGTCTACATATTGCTTGCTGTAGACTATGTGTCTAAGTGGATAGAGGCCATTCCATGTAGAACTAACGATCATCGTACGGTTCTAAAGTTCCTTAAAGAAAATATACTTTCTAAATTTAGAACGCCTCGAGCCGCATAAGTGATGGTGGTTCTCACTTTTACAATAGGCCTTTTGAAGCCTTAATGAAGAAATATGGCATTAGGCATAAAGTGAGTACCCCTTACCATTCACAGAAAAGTGGGCAAGCTGAGATTTCCAATTGAGAAATCAAACAGATTTTAAAAAAGACGGTGAAACCGGATCGCGAAGATTGGTCGCTGCAATTAGTCGATGCTCTTTGGGCTCACTGTACTTCTTATAAGACCCCCATTGGAATGTCTCCCCATAGACTTGTCTATGGGAAAGCTTGTCACTTACCCATGGAACTTGAACACAAAGCCTATTGGGCAATTCGGGCATTTAACTTCGACATTGACAAGGCTAGCTCACTTCGCAAACTCTAATTGAATGAGCTTGAAGAGATCCAGAATGATGCTTATGAGAACTCGAGGATTTACAAGAGTATAATGAAAGCCTTTCATGAAAAACACATCTTCAGGAAATCTTTTCATGAAGGCCAGAAAGTTCTCTTGTACAATTCTCGACTTCATCTTTTTTCGAAAAAATTAAGATCTCGATGGACCGACCTATATATTGTTAAAGAAGTTTTTCCTCATAAGGCTGTGGAGATAAAGAATGCGGCGAATGGTAATTGCTTTAAAGTGAATGGACAACACCATAAACCATTCGTTGAAATTTTTTATTTAAGGGATATGTCCACCACTCTGAACGATCATGTATATCAGGATGATTGATCTCCTAGTTTGACGGACGTATGGAGTAGATTAGGTTTAGTTTGTTTTTCAGTTTTGGCTTATTGCTTTAGTAGATTTAGATGCCGGAGGTAGACTCCCATGATCGATTCACTCAGGTACTCTCATACTCACCCTCTTTTATTTTTTTATCATTGCTCTCAAGTTCATGTTGATTGCATATCTTTTACATTAAGGACAATGCAAGATTTGGTTGGAGGGTGAGATTTCTAGAATCTAGCAATTTGTGACATTTTGAGCAATGTTTTGTAGAAATTTTTTAATTTTTCTGAAACATCAAAACTCTTTTGGAAAACCTTGTTTCTATGCACTCGGATGCTATAAGTATGAAAGGATGAGAGATTAATTGATAAGATTTTAAGATTTCTAAATTATCTTAAATGTAATAGTCTTCTATATGAATTCCCCCATTGAAGTGATCGATAGAAAATTTTAATATTTTTTAGTCTAGTTCACATTACACGATTCTCATTATTTGAAGGGATTATTAGATTTTAGATTGGTAAGACTAAAGACTTGAAGTGTTTAGGAACCAAGTCGGGGAACTTTGTCCATCCTTGTTCATGTGTAATAAAATAAAAGATATGAATTTTTAAACATCATATCTAATATTTATGAAATAGAGAATGAGGATATGGTATTCATTGAATATTTGTGAAAAATTCTGAAAATGGCTACCTATTACCAACCAGTAGATGGTCTACCAGTAACCAAAGCTGAAAATAGGAAGTAGTATGAAAGTCGTCGAAGGAACGGTAAAGCAAATTCTTGTCATAGGCAATTGGTTGATTACACTTTTAGATATTTTGTTTCATTGATTTATAAAGAAGGTAATCTTGAAAATTCATGAGATGAATATGCACAATGCACACTAGACTATACATGTTTGGATTCTTCTATTTGTCAATAAATCAATGGGGATTCTATGAGAACGCTTATTATGTTTGTAGAGCTTAGGACTTTAAATTTTTATCACTCAATTCCTCTGAATTTTGCACTTATGTGTCTTAAAGTTTATAAAAGTATAGTTTCCAAGAGATAGTTGAGTTTTTAGAGAATCGGATTGCTTCATGCATGTTTTGCTCGGGACTAGCAAAATGTTGGTTGGGGAGTGCGTTGAGCTCCTAAATTATACATATTCTAACCCCATTGCATCACATCTTATGCATAATTTTCATGTTTAAAAGACCATCTAATGCATGTTTTGTGGTTGTAGGAATGAGAGAGAGACTTCACTCAATTGATATTCAAAATATCACATTTAGAAGCTCTTTAATGATAACCAAAGGTGGGCCAAAGAAGGAAGAAGAAAGAAGGAGAGAAGAGAGAGAAAGAAAGGAAAGAAAAGAGGCTTGACCAGTCTTGACTAGTCGCCACCTTGCTGCCCCCCGTGAAGCTTGTTGGAGCAAGCCTTGGACAAGTCCGACCGGTCGGCCATAGGCCTCCCCCCTCTCCTGCACTCTCTGGAAGTGGACCAGACAGGTCCGACCGGTCAAAGATCGGTCGGCCAATGTATTTTTGCACAAATTCAGAAGCTTCTCATTGAAACTCCGAATTCTGGAAGTTTCTGAGGCGGTGAGGCCTCTCCATTATAAAAGGACACCTAAGGTTCATTCCTAAGGCATCATAGAAGGCTTGGGACTTGGTGGGAGGTAAAGAGGATCGTCGTGGAGCGTCTACAACTCTTCCAAACCTAGTTTTTAATGCTTTTTTTTTTTATCTTTTCATTGTTTTTAGTTGTAACATGATGAGGCTCGGCTAGAACCTCTTAGCTAAGGCCAAGAGGTGAAGCTTGTAGTTAGTTATCATGTAGAATTCGTTTGATTCAAGTATTTTACTTAAAGTTTGGATTTTTAAGTTCTAGTTTGAATAAAATTGATATTTTTTTATGTTTTATGAGAATTCGTGTGCTTCGGACATGGGTTCCTTGCAATTCTCTGAGATTATCATGTTTTGATTATTAAATTCGAATTGTAATACCCTCAGAACATACATTAGTCTCTTGGCATGGTTGTTACTTCCTACATGTTTGAATTTTATGTGCTTCATTAGAACTAGAATCTTATTTTTCGACTTAAGTGGAGATTGTTTATTTTTGAATGTTTAATCTTACAACTAGAAGAGAGATAAAACTTCAAATCTAGTTGTGTTTATGCTTGGATGAATGAATTCACATGGGACTACTACAAGTTGATCCTTGAGGCCTTAGTTCCATTAATTACAAATTTTTACAAGTTACTGTTTTTACTTAGTTTATAAATTCAAACTTCTAAATTATTGAATTTGAAGTTGCTATAATAGTTTGAATTGGTTTACCCTAATTCCCTGTGGATCGATCTCGGTCTTATTGAGATTATTACTAGCATCGCCGCCTTGCACTTGAGGCGAGCGAACAGAGATGTAGAAGATACCCTACGCTTTGGCGGTAGAAAGTTTAATGTATGCTATGGTGTGTACGTGCGCAGACATAGCATATGCGTTTGGGGTTGTCAGCAGGTATCTTGTCAATCCTGGCAAAGAACATTGGGCAACAGTAAAGTGGATATTATAGTATCTGAGAGGCTCATCCAGGTTGATCCTATGCTATGGTGACGAAAAACCTATGTCAGAAGGTTACACAGATGCAGATATGGCAGATGACATAGACTCCAGGAAATCTACATCGAGGTTCATGTTAACGTTTGTAGGGGGAGCGGTCTCTTGGCAAAGCAAGCTACAGAAGGTCGTAGCATTGTCAACGACAGAGGCCGAGTACATCCTGATCATAAAAGCATGCAAGGAGATGCTTTGGATGAAGAGGTTCCTACAGGAACTTAGCCTGAAGTAGGAGAAGCACGTGGTCTATTGTGATAACCAGAGTGTGATACACTTGAGCAAGAATCTAAGTTAGCATTCTAAGTCGAAATACATAGATATTCAGTATCACTAGATCAGAGATACTTTGGAATAGGAGGTGTTACAGCTTGAGAAGGTCCACACGAACGATAACGGGTCAGACATGATGACCAAGGCTTTGTTCAATGGCAAATTTGAGGCTTGTAGAAGCCGGACTGACTTGAAGAAGGTGGACTCCTCTTGAGCCAGAAATAGGGAGATTTGATGGGGTTTTCTTCCTCAGGTGTAAAGGAGAGATTGGTGCAGCCTGAGGGTAGTCGGGCGCCCAGCTGGTTTGGGTCGGGCGACCAAAATTAGCCACAGAAGGACAGAATGTCTTAGGACTGTTTTTGGAACAGTTGAGCTCCTAATTGTCTGCTAACCGGGCGCCCAGTGGCCAGGTCGGGTGCCCGACCATGCTGGGTCGGGCAACCGAAATTCGGTAGGATTCTCACTTAACTCTCTGGACAATTTCTTGGTTGGGTGGGCGCCCCACGGCTTAGGGTCGGGTGCCCGACTGTGCACGGACTACAAATCCGTAGTTTTCTGTTTTGGCTCTAATTCCTCCAGTGCTCTATTAAAAGCTTCCAAATCAGGATTAGGTTATCCTAATAGGAGGTTTATACGTCCAAGGAGAGAGAGAGGGGGGGGGGGGGGGGGGGGGGGGGTGGATTTCTGCTTTGTACAGGTGATCCCACTACGTATTCGACATCTCGGCGCTTCTACGTCCTCGTGCTCAGTGAGACCTCTCAACTTTCATATTTTCTTATTGTTTATCTACTCTTGCGTGAGTGAAGAAGGTTTGATCCAAGCGGGCTGTGCTTGTGATCAGTTGTAACAGTTCTCTTTCCTAGTGAATTGTTGATCTGGATTAGGTCCCGTAGTTTTTTACCTCTTTGAGGGTTTTCCACGTAAAAATCTCGTGTCGTGTGGTTTGTGATTTGCTTTAGTTCATTGAATTATCATATCCCATAATTCAAGTAGTTTGAGGGCGAGATCTAAAGGTTTTGTGAAACACACCCAACTGGAGCCCATCCCATCCGACATCTCTTTTAGGTAATGCGCCCATCCCATCCGACATCTCTTTTAGGTAATGCGAATAATCATTACCCGCTCCTCCTCCTAGGCAGAGGTTGAAAATGCATTTGAATTTTAAAATTTTTTTATAAACGCGAGCAGGCCAGGCCAGGCCTTTGGAAGTTTGAGTCCAAGCCCGGCTTCTTTGCAAATGGGCTTGAAACGTACAGACCGATCCTGGCCCGTGTGCCTGTACTCCAGCCCATGCCTCACACTAGACGGGCCAGGCCAGGAAGCCCGAAGTGCCAACCGAGCCCATTGACATGCGAGTACTTTTCTGTTAGTGTTCTCAAACTTACGTTATTTTAAAGAATGATTTTTTCCTAAAATGATGTAAATGTTGACCAATTATTGAGATTGCTTAATAAGAATTAAATAGGTATCTAGATGTAAATATGTTATTATAAAAAGCAGTTTCTTAAAAAGTAAAAAAAAAAAAAAATCCAAATAAGCCGATTGCATGGTAACGGGAAGGTGGTGTTCACTGGGACCCACCGCAATGTATCCATGCAGTCCATCCATTTTTCTAGATCATTTTAGAACAAGAGCCTCAAAAACGAGGCAGATCCAAATCTTAGGTAGACCGTGGAAAATAGTGGTTATTGAATGGCCACCATTAAAAACTTCCTAAGGCCCACTTTAATACACATCATAATGATTATTTTCCATCCAACCTGTTGATTAACTCACACAACCTTGATAAAGGGAAAAACAAATATCAGCTTCATGCAAAACTTTTGTAACCCACGTGAAGTTTTTAATGGTCGCCGTTTATAGCCACCGTTTCATTCAATGTGGTCCACTTGAGACTAGAATATGCCTCATTTTTTTTGTTCATATCCTAAAATAATCAAGAAAAATGGATAGACAGTGTGGATTAAATATATACATTATGGTGGGGCCCATAGAGCACCGTATAATTCATGTTAAAGGCACTGCTTTGGCATCTTTACGCGCGGATAGCCTGTGTCCCTTGCAGAGGAAGTTGATGTAGTCCGAAATGATATTGGCCCCACATAGACTCCCTTACAAATCCACTGTCGATCAGTTTTTCAAGACCACAATGAGAAAGAATTCTAAAGATGAGGCAGATCATAAACTTATGTGGACTCCCACTGCATTAAATAGTGAGAGAACACAAACGTCTACAGTTGAAACCTTCCTGGAGACGAGCATGATGTTTATAGGCTATCCAAACCGTTCATAGGGTTATTACCACTTAGGTAAACTATAGGCACAAATATCATCCTGATACAAAACTTTTGTAGCCCCCACCAAATTTCCATTAGTGGCGTCCAATTCCCATTGTTTCGTGTGACATGGCCCACATGAGTTTTGGATTTGCCTGATTTTGAGATGATCTTATCCTTTTATTGTCTTACAAAACTGATGAACGAAGTGAATTTATTACAGAAATCTCTTTGGCCCCACACAGCTTCCTACTATAGGAAGTTTTGGGAGCACAGGCAATGTACCGTCCGTCTTTGCCTTAAAGGTTTCCCGAACAGCGGAACAGGTGCGGCCGGCTCCGTCCATTTTTCTAGCTCCTTTTATGCAGTGGACCAAAAGAATCAGGCTGATCCAAATCTCATTTGGACGATGCCTTAGAAACGGTGCTACTTGAACCCCGACCATTCTAATCTTCCTAGGTCCCACGGTAATGCCCGCAATCATGTTTGTTTATATATCATCACCACTGTTTCCTCCCGTGGTCCACTTAGAGCTTTGGATTTGCCTTGTTATTGGACTCCTGCCTTAAAATGTTTGCAAATTGGAAGGACACCGTCTATTAAATACACACATCATAGTGGGGCCCACAG
This sequence comes from Liriodendron chinense, assembly GCA_003013855.2. Classification (NCBI taxonomy): domain Eukaryota; kingdom Viridiplantae; phylum Streptophyta; class Magnoliopsida; order Magnoliales; family Magnoliaceae; genus Liriodendron; species Liriodendron chinense. Next base: position 9,143,465 of record ML058389.1, read on the forward strand.
TGCACCATATGCAATCCGCATCCAGTTAAAGGCTCCACGTTGGAGGGCATTTTTGTCATTATAGGAAAAATCATACTTTAAAGGGATGATATTAGAGAAAACTAACGAAAGTAACTGGCTCAAAGTAACTTGATTAATAAGTAGCTTGATGAAAACTTAGTAACAAATGTAAATACCATATTAATGAGGTGCTAATTTGTAAAATACCTTAGTAAGGAAATGCTTGATCAGAGAAAAAAACTGATCTAATCCTAGAAAGCAGACCTAACATGTCCAGGTCCAATATTCAGCCCACGTCAGCCCAACATAAGCCAGGAATAATATGACCCAAATACCTCCACAAACATCCACTAAAACTATCCATGCTTCCTTTCAATGAATTTTAATACGTGTTTTTTTTAATGTTTTTTGTTTAAGTTTCCTTGATGTCACAATCTGATGTTGTCCCACACCTTAATCAAAAGCTAAGTTCACCATTATTTTCTAAATTGTTTTATCTCCGATGCCTTTAACAAGTAATAAGTAATGGCAAGAAAAACAAGGCCACCCACTTCATTTCACTACAAGAAAACAGGCATTTAGCCACACTTTTTTTAGCCTTAATTCAAAAAACAGAGTCTAAATGTACTTTTTAGCCTCAGTTGTTAAGGAATTGAGGCTAAAAGTTCATTTTTTGCCTTGGTTGTAATAGAATAGAGGCTAAAAGTTCGCTATTTCGCCTCAGTTGATGAAAAACTAAGGTTAAAGGTGTACCATTTCGCCTCAGTTGGTAACAAAATGAGGCTAAAAGTCTAACATTTTGGCTCAGTTGATAAAAAACTGAGGCTAAAAGTCTACCATTTTGCCTCAGTTGTGAGAAAATGAGGCTAAAAGTCCAACATTTTGCCTCTGTTGTAAGAAAATGAGGCTAAAAGTCTAACATTTTGCCTCAGTTCGTAAATAACTAAGGCTAAAAGTCTACCATTTTGCCTCGGTTGGTCAAAAACTGAGGCTAAAAGGCTACCATTTTGCCTCAATTGTGAGAAAATGAGGCTAAAAGTCCAACATTTTGCCTCAGTTGGTCAAAAACTGAGGCTAAAAGGCTACCATTTTGCCTCAGTAGTGAGAAAATGAGGCTAAAAGTCTAACATTTTGCCTCAGTTGGTCAAAAACTGAGGCTAAAAGTCTACCATTTTGCCTTGGTTGGTCAAAAACTGAGGCTAAAAGGCTACCATTTTGCCTCAGTTGTGAGAAAATGAGGCTAAAAGTCTAACATTTTACCTCAATTGATAAAAAACTAAGGCTAAAAGTCTACCATTTTGCCTCAATTGATCAAAAACTAAGGCTAAAAGTCTACCATTTTGCCTCGATTTGTCAGAAACTGAGGCTAAAAGGTTACCATTTTGCCTCAGTTGTGAGAAAATGAGGTTAAAAGTCTAACATTAATATTAGTTGTGAGAAAATGAGGCTAAAAGTCTAACATTTTGCCTCAGTTGGCAAAAAACTGAGGCTAAAAGTCTACCATTTTGCCACGGTTGGTTAGAAAATGAGGCTAAAAGTCTAACATTTTGCCTCAATTGGTAAAAAATTGAGGCTAAAAGTCTATCATTATGCCTCGGTTGTGAGAAAAATGAGGCTAAAAGTCTAACATTTTGCCTCTATCGATTAAAAATTGAGGCTAAAAGTCTATTACTTTGCTTCAAAAAATTGATAAATTCTAATAAATTAATAATATTAAAAAATAGAATTTAGAAAAAAAAATGGGATTTTGAAAAAATTGAGAACTTTCATAAAATTATAATTTTGAAAATAATTAATAACTTTAAAAAATTGATAAATTAAAAAAAATGAGAATTTTGAAAAAATACATCAAAATTTGAAAAAAAAAAAAATGATAGCTTTATATAAAAAAAAATGAGAATATGTAAAAACTTGATATAATTTTGAATTTTTTTTTGAGAAATTAGAAAAAAAATTGTGAATTGAAAAAAAATTGAGAATTTTCAAAAATTAGAATTTTGAAAAAAAATCGATAATTTTGTAAATGGGTAATAATGACTTATTTCTTGCGTATTTAGAGTGGACTAATATATATATATATATATATATATATATATATATATATATATATATATATATATATATATATATATATATATCTCGAACATATTGAGATTATAAAAGCTAACATATGAGTTTATCTTTTTTTTAATTTTTTTTCCAAATGCTCGGGAAGGTTTTTAATGGTAGACATTCAATCACTACTTTTTTCTTATGGTGTGGTCCACCTAAGATTTAGATCTGGCTCATTTTTTGGATCAAGCCCTAAAATGATCCTGAGAAATGAATGGACAACCATGGATAAAGCAATAATTAGTGGGGCCCACAAAGAACCGTCCACTACACCAAAATCGTTGATCGCTAGTTAGGAAGGGTTAGTTGTTTGGTTCTGGAAGAACGCAGGAACTTCCTAATTTGGAAGGGCTTTACACCCTTTTTACATTGCAAATTTGGTACACTTCTACTTCACCCCCCCTTAAGATCCCCTGTTGTGATGGCCGGCATGGGCTCTCTCTCTCTCTCTCTCTCTCTCTCTCTCTCTCTCTCTCTCTCTCAAAATCCATTGAAATGGGGACGAAGAGAAAATCTCTTAGAAAACGGAAGCTTTTCCGATCCAGGTTCGAAAATCAATGGAACTTCTTCTTCTTCGCTTCTCTTTCTAGGAACGAGTTGTTCAAGTGCCATTCCCAACGTGATGTGCTTGTTACAGCCATCCGATCCTCCCTGCCAGATCTGAGTTCAATCCCTCTCGGTTCCTCCGGATCGCAATCTGATCTACAGTCAGTCGATTTCGTTGAAATCAAGGTTTTCTTCTTTTCTAGGGCGATTTGTATTGGACATACGACCTGGACTTATTTGAGGTTTAGATCGTCGAATGTTGTTGGAATTTGAGTTTCTTTAAGGGTTTCTTAGATTGTAGTTGATATTTGAGGCTTTTAGGGTTTTATGATGGTGATTTGATCTACTTTGTTTTGATTATGTGAGGTTTTGGGGGTTTTAGGTGGGGTTGGTGCATTTCTCAGTTTTAATTTCCCTCACTTATTCTCGGCAATGATTGTTAGTTGTGCACGCACTGTGTTTGTAGTTTTGCTTAAATTAGTTGTTGGTATTTCTGATTTTACTCTAATTTGATTTTTTTTTTTCACACAAGGAGTATGTGTTTTTGCTTGAATTAATTGTTAGTTGTGCACACAAGGTGTTTGTGGTTTTGCTTAAATAAATGACTGATTTTGAGTGATTGTCTACCCACATGAAGACCTACAATCTGATTATTGTGCATTTCTGTACAATCTGATTTTCAATTTCATTTCAATGCTATACTAACAGAACATGTCTTGCATCCATGGTCATATCTCCAACATAAACAAGCACCATGTCATCCACTGACTATATACTTGTCACGCCCCAAAAATCAAGTGTCGGGCAGTCCGCGGCTCCCGACTCTTCAGAGGTGATTGTATTTTGTAGAAGTATATTTTAATGGCACAAATCGATGGCATCAACTCATAAATAGAGATTTAAGCTAAACAGTGTATAATTCAGTTTGAATTTAAAGTGTAAATACATACAATTATCCACACAATCAAGGAATCCACTCAGCTGGGGCTCAATATATACATGTACAATGAAATCTTTAAGACTATTGACCCAAGACGTCCAATTCAAGGCAGAAATTGAAATGCACGACATAGGTATGCCAATAGGTCCTACATCTCATGTATCAAGTGGCAGCAATTCCTGCATCAAAATAACTGGTTGGTGTTTTAAAACACCCCCCCAGGTGGGAGTGAGTAATCATACTCAGTGTTACCATTCCTTAAGTTAAACATGTCATCAACACAATCAAGTACAAGTAGTGAAGTATAACAAATGGTGAGGCTCTCACACCTACCACCCTAGCATCAACAGATAGCATAACCTTACAATCAAGTTCTTATTCTAGTTGAATAATGCATGAGTCATGATATGCAAATGTTATGTTCCGGAGAAATAAACGATGGGGTTACCACCCAACAGCAGCATCGGACCAATGCAAGTGAAAATGTGATGCATGCATGTTTACCAAGTATTTATTTAATTCTGTATTCAATCAGCAGTATTGGCGAAGCCAGAATACCTCAATCTTATCAAAAGTCTATTAAACAGGAACACGACCGACAGGAACGCAGCCGAACACTGGACAGCGAAAAAAGCCGGACACTGGACAGTGGCATTACCGAACACTGGACAATGCCAAATCGGGGTACCCTCTACTAGGTCGGGGCCCACTGCCAGGCCAGGGCGTCCTATGCCTGGCTCTTGAAATCCCAATTTAGGTCCGTCACCCAATATAACTGAATAATGAATCAAATGGTAAGGGTCTTAATGCCCTAAAATGTCATATGCATGGTAATGGGTCGTCACCCAAGATTAATGATGGTAGGCTCGTCACCTAACATCGGTGCTCAAGACTCTCGATAAGACCATCAGGATCAATACCGATCAAAGACAACACAAGCAAAGTTACCCATATACAATGCCTGGCCCATGAGCTTCAGTATGTAGGATTCAATGCTCAAAGCTATTGAAGGGCTCATCACCCACACCAGCCAAAGACAGCACAAACACAATTACCCATATTCCATGTCTGGCTCATGAGACTTGATACGTACAGTTATAAGTGACTGCATAACAATGGTAATTGTGGTATTCGAGATTCTACAGAATATGTAACAATGATCAAACAAATATGATTAACCCTGAAATTGACTGATTTGGTAAGCCGAGCGAAACATCAACCAAACCGGCGTAGCTAGGGTCGGTCGATCATGTTACCCCCAAGTCTACCAAATAAGCCCGTGACGGCCAAACCCAAGTAGGCAGTCCATAAATTGTGATTTTCAGAGATTAATCCCAACCATGTCAATTAAATATTATACTAAGCATGTTGTGAGAAGAATAGAACATCATAACATTCATTGTCTCAATCAGGCATAAAACCAAACAGTTGATATGCGATATACCTCATTTCATATATGGGCGTAAAATCAAACACTTGGCATGCTATTGCAGGCCAACTCATCAAATCCACAATCAGGCACTAGCCTGGGTGGATGGTAATCCACTTACTCAAGCATATGTGAACTTCTGTTCACTCAGAAATTTCTTCAAACACTTGATATGCACAACACATCAAATCTCATATTTTCACAAAATCGATTCAAATGAGCAATCAATCCACACATCGAAGTAAGCATGTAATTAATCAACACATACAGAACATCAATCATAAACATAAATCATTCGGCACTTAACTTTGAATGGAATTCAAGAAAAACCTAATTTTCACTATTTGGAACCCTCATAGGCTGATAATAGCCAACTTAGAAGATAGTCCTCACCTGTGTGGGGGAAATCATACGCCCACGACATCTATAGTACTAGGAAATGAGAGGAACCTCGCTATCTAACCTAATTCCAACCAAAGATTGAAATTAGAATCAACTAGACCAAAATCAATTGCTAATTCCTGCAATAGAGGGTATAGCTACCTGCGGTTATCACTTGGTGCCAAGCAATTAAGAGGAACAACGACCTAATTGATGAATCCAAGCAAAACCTAAGCCAAAACCCTAAGAAAAACCTAAAATCCAGATTTTGAATGGATTTGAGATGGGTTTGCCTTTTATAGGCCCAGATGATCATTTATCAGGTGAGTCACACAACTCACCCTCTCTGGTCTTGATCTAAGTTGTGCAATTTGGGATAGGGTGTCGGGTATCTGATATAGGGGAAAGGTCAAGCCCACTAAGGCAATCAATTCCGCGTAGATTCGTGATCAACGGCCCACTAACGAACGGTTTATAGCTGTTCTAAGTTTTCAGAACACCAATTGAATGATTTAGAGAACAGAGTTTAGTGAATCCTTTCACTAGGTCGTAACGGGCATAGCTAGGTACATGATTTGATATACGGAGTGCATTTATTTGCAGGTTAAGGGCGGTTAATCTCATTCGTATGGTTTTACATGTTAAAAGGGTTATTTTGTCAAATCGATTTCTAAACTCAGGATAATCGAGATTTGATTCACTGATTAGGGTAGTCTAAGGTGGATCTGCATTGTGAGTCGGTTGTATAAGTAAATCCATTGTGATTTCAGTAAATCATAGATTGAGATTCATTGATTAACGGATCGGATGTAGGATTTGACAATTAAAAGGGAATCTGTAGCTATCCATGATATCTAACAAAGAATGTACGGTTAGATTGATGTGTCTAAATGTCTTACGAGATTTCGATCGAATCGGATCATTCAAACTAGGGTTTCATGTACAAATCTTCTAGATTATTGGTTCTAGATCAGACGTATGCATTCTCATTTGAGAATTAAAATAGAAAAATTTCTAGAGGTGCTTGAGTACTTTCAAGGCTCGAGGATTGAAATTTCCCGGGTGTTACAATCTACCCTCCTAAAAAAAATAATTTCGTCCCCGAAATTTTCTAGTACATTTATTGGTGGTCACAACAGTCTACCCCCCTAAAGGCTAAAGTACTTTCTTTAGAAGAGATGATCTTCCTCAAGTAAACAGAGAACTCTAGTACATGGGCGAGGAGACTAAGGAACATAGTTTCAAATGATAATAGGTGGGCTCTTGTTGGGAAAACACTCATCCTCCTATCATTGGGTATCTTAGTCGTCGGATCTCTTCTATGTGTTGCCTTGCTACTGTTGTAGGAATGGGGCATGAATATCTTGAACAAGTTCAAAGAAAGAAAGGGAGTGACTTAGATCGTTTGGTTGACATTCAGGTAATACGGCTTTTGGGCATGCTTAGCCAATCTTAACACCCCTATCGGGTTGCTAATGATTCAACAGAGTTGTCCTTATTCGAAGGACGGTTCACAACTGGGCTTGTACGGAGAAAACGGTTATAGTAGGCCTGAATCTAATACGTCGATCCTCTGCCTGATCAGAGCAAGAAGGTCGTTATATCATTTCCTATTCCTGTTGGATCCTGGTCTTCTGCTCGATCCAAGCAGTGAGTCCATTGGTAATCACCCAGGATTGGGAATTGAGTCAAACCGCGAATGCTTCGCATGTGTATGGTTTCGTAAATCCGTGATCTGATAATTCTAGATGCTTGGGGAGAATCAAGTTTCACTGTTCTAAAATTGTCCTTTGGGTCAAGTTCAAAGAGTGTTCATGATAAGTCTAAGCTCGATTCGATGGGGAATTAATTTCTCATGATGCATAAGTCTAGGTGACTACTATAGAAAGGTTTCTAATGGTCAAAGATTAGTCAAAATTTAAAGCTCCATCTTTCATCAACCTAACTTAAGTCATTTGGTTTTATACAAATTATGCTACCCAGGGCCCGATAGCACACTACCAATCCTATTCATTTGACCGTATAAAAGCCATTGTTCTAAACTGGAAGGGGTTTGATGTTGTTAGCATTTATCGTGGTGATGGTTGTAGGGAAAAAGAAAGGATGTAAGGAAGTTCTAAATGCGGCATGAGATTGGCTTGGTCAAGGGAAAAGAATGAGCACTGAGTCCCCTACGAGATGTAGACCTCAAATATATAAAAATTATGGTTATAGGATTCACAAGAGCTAAAGGTAGCTTAGGAAAGTCTATAAAAACCAATTGAAACCATAAAGCCCTACGCAATAGAAAGAAAACTCTAACTAAGAGTCCTAATGTCAATTGTACAAGACTTCCTAAAACAAAAAAAAATACAAAAACTAGCAAGTCCTACTATATTTTGGTTAGATGATTCCTAACATGATACAAACTAGGGAGTACAAATCATTGAATACTTATTCCTATTATGCAATGTCAACAAAAAAAAAAAAAATCATTATCATATATACATCAAAGGTTTCAAATTCATAGCACTCATAGGTTTCAAAATAAAATTTTAGATTCGGAGTTGAAATCGTTTTGTTTTAAGTTCGACTAAAATCATAAATTATAAATGATAAATCGAATGATTTAACAACACTAATAGGATACAATACTTTCTCATGCATATTTTGTGATAAATGGGTCCAATTGAATATGTTTTCGAAGTACCGAAAATGACGGAAGGTTCACCCTACTAACAATAGTAACTATTTCCAAAAATTAAAATTTTGGACAAGAAAGAATTATGTTCTAATAAAACAGATAGTTTGGTTGGCCTCAGAATTAAATTTCAGTAAGAATTCATATGTTGTGTGTCCCGTAACTCATCCTGGATCAAAAGTTATGGTCATTTGAAGTTTGCTATGAAAAACAACAAAATAAGCAAGTTTGGGTGGTCCATCGGTCAATCGAAAGAATCATCGATTTAAGAGAGGCCCCATGAAATTTAATTCAATGGATATGATTTAAAATAGAAAAGAATTAACATTGAAAAGCGACGAAAAATTATCTGAAGAATCAAGTCAAAAGACCTGAACGTCCAGAAAAGTCACAGTGCAGAGTCGTGGGGCCAGAAAAATAAGATACAGAAAATTCAGAAAAATAGCCCTACAGTTTCGATGGATTGTGTCCGATCAATCGGAGAGTATGGCTCCGATAGGTGTCCGATCAATCGAAAATTTCATCAGATTTTTTAATGTCTCTGGACAGATTTCCGATCAATCGGAGATAAGTTCCGATCAATCGAAAATAACGATGAAAATCTCAACTCTCTGGACACTTTTCCAATCAATCGGAGAGGAGCTTCAATCAATCGTAGTTCTATCGAAAAATTTCTTCGATCCATCGGAATCCCATCGAAAAAAATGGTATTTTGTGGCTGACTTCAAAAAAATATATCTTTTTGCATACAACTCCGATTAAGGTGATTCAAAAACCACAATGAAGCTTGATGAGTCTAGTTTTAGGGAAAAATAATTTGAAAATAAAAATAAAACTAAAATAAGGTGTATTTCTTATTATTTCAGAAACTATCTAGAAAATTATAGGTTTCAAGAAGCTGGTACTTCAATAATTTTAGAATTTTCTCTAGAACTCAAAATGAGATAAAATTTTGAGGGATGAACTTAGACTTGTCAACAAGCTACCAGAAAATTTTTAATAAATATTGGAGTTATAAAAATTCTAAAATCATTTTACACGACAGACTTGTTGAAACTAAATTCCATAAACACTTGTGATTTTCAGATTTCCTCAGATTTTAACTTGAAAATCCGTCTCTTCACTCACAAAATCCTTCATACTGAACATTAAGGACTAAAATGGTCCATAAGTCTAACACCTTTCAATTTTTTTTTTTCGCAATCCTTATCTCAGGAGAATTTGGTCCTAAGACTCGATGTTCCTAAGTCCATGTTTACATTAATCAAACAGCCGAGAGTTTGTTTCTAAATGCTCGGTTTATAAATTCAAGCTTGAAATCATCAAGTAGAGAGGATTTTGGATCCTAAAGTTCATGGTGATTATGTTCGCATTCAAAATAAGCAATCAAATGGGGACTTGATCATAAAGTTCAATTTTATAAGTTCACAATCATCACATAAAGGGAAATTTTGTCCTAAGGTTCACTGTTGCTATGTTTAAAATCCAGAGTACGTCAACGTGTAGCTTACGGTGAGTCCCCGAACGCACTGACTCAGTTTATTTCTCAACTCATTCTCTGATACCAACTTGTCACGCCCCGAAAATCAAGTGCCGGGCAGTCCGCGGCTCCCGACTCTTCAGAGGTGATTGTATTTTGCGGAAGTATATTTTAATGGCACAAATCGATGGCATCAACTCATAAATAGAGATTTAAGCTAAACAGTGTATAATTTAGTTTGAATTTAAAGTGTAAATACATACAATTATCCACACAATAAGGAATCCACTCAGTTGGGGCTCAATATATACATGTACAATGACATCTTTAAGACTATTGACCCAAGACGTCCAATTCAAGGCAGAAATTGAAATGCACGACATAGGTATGCCAATAGGTCCTGCATCTCATGTATCAAGTGACAGCAACTCCTGCATCAAAATAACTGGTTGGTGTTTAACCCCCCCCCCCCCCCCCCCCCCCCCCCCCCCAGGTGGGAGTGAGTAATCATACTCAGTGTTACCATTCTTTAAGTTAAACATGTCATCAATACAACCAAGTACAAGTAGTGAAGTATAACAAATGGTGGGGCTCTCACACCTACCACCCCAGCATCAACAGATAGGATAACCTTACAATCAAGTTCTTATTCTAGTTGAATAATGCATGCAGTCATGATATGCAAATGTTATGTTCCGGAGAAATAAACGGTGGGGTTACCACCCAGCAGCAGCATCGGACCAATGCAAGTGAAAATGTGATGCATGCATGTTTACCAAGTATTTATTTAATTCTGTATTCAATCAGCAGTATTGGCGAAGCCAGAATACCTCAATCTTATCAAAAGTCTATTAAACAGGAACACGACCGACAGGAACGCAGCCGAACACTGGACAGCGAAAAAAGCCGGACACTGGACAGTGGCATTACCGAACACTGGACAATGCCAAATCGGGGTACCCTCTACTAGGTCGGGGCCCACTGCCAGGCCAGGGCGTCCTATGCCTGGCTCTTGAAATCCCAATTTAGGTCCGTCACCCAATATAACTGAATAATGAATCAAATGGTAAGGGTCTTAATGCCCTAAAATGTCATATGCATGGTAATGGGTCGTCACCCAAGATTAATGATGGTAGGCTCGTCACCTAACATCGGTGCTCAAGACTCTCGATAAGACCATCAGGATCAATACCGATCAAAGACAACACAAGCAAAGTTACCCATATACAATGCCTGGCCCATGAGCTTCAGTATGTAGGATTCAATGCTCAAAGCTATTGAAGGGCTCATCACCCACACCAGCCAAAGACAGCACAAACACAATTACCCATATTCCATGTCTGGCTCATGAGACTTGATACGTACAGTTATAAGTGACTGCATAACAATGGTAATTGTGGTATTCGAGATTCTACAGAATATGTAACAATGATCAAACAAATATGATTAACCCTGAAATTGACTGATTTGGTAAGCCGAGCGAAACATCAACCAAACCGGCGTAGCTAGGGTCGGTCGATCATGTTACCCCCAAGTCTACCAAATAAGCCCGTGACGGCCAAACCCAAGTAGGCAGTCCATAAATTGTGATTTTCAGAGATTAATCCCAACCATGTCAATTAAATATTATACTAAGCATGTTGTGAGAAGAATAGAACATCATAACATTCATTGTCTCAATCAGGCATAAAACCAAACAGTTGATATGCGATATACCTCATTTCATATATGGGCGTAAAATCAAACACTTGGCATGCTATTGCAGGCCAACTCATCAAATCCACAATCAGGCACTAGCCTGGGTGGATGGTAATCCACTTACTCAAGCATATGTGAACTTCTGTTCACTCAGAAATTTCTTCAAACACTTGATATGCACAACACATCAAATCTCATATTTTCACAAAATCGATTCAAATGAGCAATCAATCCACACATCGAAGTAAGCATGTAATTAATCAACACATACAGAACATCAATCATAAACATAAATCATTCGGCACTTAACTTTGAATGGAATTCAAGAAAAACCTAATTTTCACTATTTGGAACCCTCATAGGCTGATAATAGCCAACTTAGAAGATAGTCCTCACCTGTGTGGGGGAAATCATACGCCCACGACATCTATAGTACTAGGAAATGAGAGGAACCTCGCTATCTAACCTAATTCCAACCAAAGATTGAAATTAGAATCAACTAGACCAAAATCAATTGCTAATTCCTGCAATAGAGGGTATAGCTACCTGCGGTTATCACTTGGTGCCAAGCAATTAAGAGGAACAACGACCTAATTGATGAATCCAAGCAAAACCTAAGCCAAAACCCTAAGAAAAACCTAAAATCCAGATTTTGAATGGATTTGAGATGGGTTTGCCTTTTATAGGCCCAGATGATCATTTATCAGGTGAGTCACACAACTCACCCTCTCTGGTCTTGATCTAAGTTGTGCAATTTGGGATAGGGTGTCGGGTATCTGATATAGGGGAAAGGTCAAGCCCACTAAGGCAATCAATTCCGCGTAGATTCGTGATCAACGGCCCACTAACGAACGGTTTATAGCTGTTCTAAGTTTTCAGAACACCAATTGAATGATTTAGAGAACAGAGTTTAGTGAATCCTTTCACTAGGTCGTAACGGGCATAGCTAGGTACATGATTTGATATACGGAGTGCATTTATTTGCAGGTTAAGGGCGGTTAATCTCATTCGTATGGTTTTACATGTTAAAAGGGTTATTTTGTCAAATCGATTTCTAAACTCAGGATAATCGAGATTTGATTCACTGATTAGGGTAGTCTAAGGTGGATCTGCATTGTGAGTCGGTTGTATAAGTAAATCCATTGTGATTTCAGTAAATCATAGATTGAGATTCATTGATTAACGGATCGGATGTAGGATTTGACAATTAAAAGGGAATCTGTAGCTATCCATGATATCTAACAAAGAATGTACGGTTAGATTGATGTGTCTAAATGTCTTACGAGATTTCGATCGAATCGGATCATTCAAACTAGGGTTTCATGTACAAATCTTCTAGATTATTGGTTCTAGATCAGACGTATGCATTCTCATTTGAGAATTAAAATAGAAAAATTTCTAGAGGTGCTTGAGTACTTTCAAGGCTCGAGGATTGAAATTTCCCGGGTGTTACAATCTACCCTCCTAAAAAAAATAATTTCGTCCCCGAAATTTTCTAGTACATTTATTGGTGGTCACAACAGTCTACCCCCCTAAAGGCTAAAGTACTTTCTTTAGAAGAGATGATCTTCCTCAAGTAAACAGAGAACTCTAGTACATGGGCGAGGAGACTAAGGAACATAGTTTCAAATGATAATAGGTGGGCTCTTGTTGGGAAAACACTCATCCTCCTATCATTGGGTATCTTAGTCGTCGGATCTCTTCTATGTGTTGCCTTGCTACTGTTGTAGGAATGGGGCATGAATATCTTGAACAAGTTCAAAGAAAGAAAGGGAGTGACTTAGATCGTTTGGTTGACATTCAGGTAATACGGCTTTTGGGCATGCTTAGCCAATCTTAACACCCCTATCGGGTTGCTAATGATTCAACAGAGTTGTCCTTATTCGAAGGACGGTTCACAACTGGGCTTGTACGGAGGAAAACGGTTATAGTAGGCCTGAATCTAATACGTCGATCCTCTGCCTGATCAGAGCAAGAAGGTCGTTATATCATTTCCTATTCCTGTTGGATCCTGGTCTTCTGCTCGATCCAAGCAGTGAGTCCATTGGTAATCACCCAGGATTGGGAATTGAGTCAAACCGCGAATGCTTCGCATGTGTATGGTTTCGTAAATCCGTGATCTGATAATTCTAGATGCTTGGGGAGAATCAAGTTTCACTGTTCTAAAATTGTCCTTTGGGTCAAGTTCAAAGAGTGTTCATGATAAGTCTAAGCTCGATTCGATGGGGAATTAATTTCTCATGATGCATAAGTCTAGGTGACTACTATAGAAAGGTTTCTAATGGTCAAAGATTAGTCAAAATTTAAAGCTCCATCTTTCATCAACCTAACTTAAGTCATTTGGTTTTATACAAATTATGCTACCCAGGGCCCGATAGCACACTACCAATCCTATTCATTTGACCGTATAAAAGCCATTGTTCTAAACTGGAAGGGGTTTGATGTTGTTAGCATTTATCGTGGTGATGGTTGTAGGGAAAAAGAAAGGATGTAAGGAAGTTCTAAATGCGGCATGAGATTGGCTTGGTCAAGGGAAAAGAATGAGCACTGAGTCCCCTACGAGATGTAGACCTCAAATATATAAAAATTATGGTTATAGGATTCACAAGAGCTAAAGGTAGCTTAGGAAAGTCTATAAAAACCAATTGAAACCATAAAGCCCTACGCAATAGAAAGAAAACTCTAACTAAGAGTCCTAATGTCAATTGTACAAGACTTCCTAAAACAAAAAAAAATACAAAAACTAGCAAGTCCTACTATATTTTGGTTAGATGATTCCTAACATGATACAAACTAGGGAGTACAAATCATTGAATACTTATTCCTATTATGCAATGTCAACAAAAAAAAAAAAAATCATTATCATATATACATCAAAGGTTTCAAATTCATAGCACTCATAGGTTTCAAAATAAAATTTTAGATTCGGAGTTGAAATCGTTTTGTTTTAAGTTCGACTAAAATCATAAATTATAAATGATAAATCGAATGATTTAACAACACTAATAGGATACAATACTTTCTCATGCATATTTTGTGATAAATGGGTCCAATTGAATATGTTTTCGAAGTACCGAAAATGACGGAAGGTTCACCCTACTAACAATAGTAACTATTTCCAAAAATTAAAATTTTGGACAAGAAAGAATTATGTTCTAATAAAACAGATAGTTTGGTTGGCCTCAGAATTAAATTTCAGTAAGAATTCATATGTTGTGTGTCCCGTAACTCATCCTGGATCAAAAGTTATGGTCATTTGAAGTTTGCTATGAAAAACAACAAAATAAGCAAGTTTGGGTGGTCCATCGGTCAATCGAAAGAATCATCGATTTAAGAGAGGCCCCATGAAATTTAATTCAATGGATATGATTTAAAATAGAAAAGAATTAACATTGAAAAGCGACGAAAAATTATCTGAAGAATCAAGTCAAAAGACCTGAACGTCCAGAAAAGTCACAGTGCAGAGTCGTGGGGCCAGAAAAATAAGATACAGAAAATTCAGAAAAATAGCCCTACAGTTTCGATGGATGTGTCCGATCAATCGGAGAGTATGGCTCCGATAGGTGTCCGATCAATCGAAAATTTCATCAGATTTTTTAATGTCTCTGGACAGATTTCCGATCAATCGGAGATAAGTTCCGATCAATCGAAAATAACGATGAAAATCTCAACTCTCTGGACACTTTTCCAATCAATCGGAGAGGAGCTTCAATCAATCGTAGTTCTATCGAAAAATTTCTTCGATCCATCGGAATCCCATCGAAAAAAATGGTATTTTGTGGCTGACTTCAAAAAAATATATCTTTTTGCATACAACTCCGATTAAGGTGATTCAAAAACCACAATGAAGCTTGATGAGTCTAGTTTTAGGGAAAAATAATTTGAAAATAAAAATAAAACTAAAATAAGGTGTATTTCTTATTATTTCAGAAACTATCTAGAAAATTATAGGTTTCAAGAAGCTGGTACTTCAATAATTTTAGAATTTTCTCTAGAACTCAAAATGAGATAAAATTTTGAGGGATGAACTTAGACTTGTCAACAAGCTACCAGAAAATTTTTAATAAATATTGGAGTTATAAAAATTCTAAAATCATTTTACACGACAGACTTGTTGAAACTAAATTCCATAAACACTTGTGATTTTCAGATTTCCTCAGATTTTAACTTGAAAATCCGTCTCTTCACTCACAAAATCCTTCATACTGAACATTAAGGACTAAAATGGTCCATAAGTCTAACACCTTTCAATTTTTTTTTTTCGCAATCCTTATCTCAGGAGAATTTGGTCCTAAGACTCGATGTTCCTAAGTCCATGTTTACATTAATCAAACAGCCGAGAGTTTGTTTCTAAATGCTCGGTTTATAAATTCAAGCTTGAAATCATCAAGTAGAGAGGATTTTGGATCCTAAAGTTCATGGTGATTATGTTCGCATTCAAAATAAGCAATCAAATGGGGACTTGATCATAAAGTTCAATTTTATAAGTTCACAATCATCACATAAAGGGAAATTTTGTCCTAAGGTTCACTGTTGCTATGTTTAAAATCCAGAGTACGTCAACGTGTAGCTTACGGTGAGTCCCCGAACGCACTGACTCAGTTTATTTCTCAACTCATTCTCTGATACCAACTTGTCACGCCCCGAAAATCAAGTGCCGGGCAGTCCGCGGCTCCCGACTCTTCAGAGGTGATTGTATTTTGCGGAAGTATATTTTAATGGCACAAATCGATGGCATCAACTCATAAATAGAGATTTAAGCTAAACAGTGTATAATTTAGTTTGAATTTAAAGTGTAAATACATACAATTATCCACACAATAAGGAATCCACTCAGTTGGGGCTCAATATATACATGTACAATGACATCTTTAAGACTATTGACCCAAGACGTCCAATTCAAGGCAGAAATTGAAATGC
Organism: Liriodendron chinense; assembly: GCA_003013855.2. Classification (NCBI taxonomy): domain Eukaryota; kingdom Viridiplantae; phylum Streptophyta; class Magnoliopsida; order Magnoliales; family Magnoliaceae; genus Liriodendron; species Liriodendron chinense. Next base: position 9,159,651 of record ML058389.1, read on the forward strand.
ACGACATAGGTATGCCAATAGGTCCTGCATCTCATGTATCAAGTGACAGCAACTCCTGCATCAAAATAACTGGTTGGTGTTTAACCCCCCCCCCCCCCCCCCCAGGTGGGAGTGAGTAATCATACTCAGTGTTACCATTCTTTAAGTTAAACATGTCATCAATACAACCAAGTACAAGTAGTGAAGTATAACAAATGGTGGGGCTCTCACACCTACCACCCCAGCATCAACAGATAGGATAACCTTACAATCAAGTTCTTATTCTAGTTGAATAATGCATGCAGTCATGATATGCAAATGTTATGTTCCGGAGAAATAAACGGTGGGGTTACCACCCAGCAGCAGCATCGGACCAATGCAAGTGAAAATGTGATGCATGCATGTTTACCAAGTATTTATTTAATTCCGTATTCAATCAGCAGTATTGGCGAAGCCAGAATACCTCAATCTTATCAAAAGTCTATTAAACAGGAACACGACTGACAGGAACGCAGCCGAACACTGGACAATGGCCTTACCGAACACTGGACAATGGCCTTACCGAACACTGGACAACGCCAAATCAGGGTACCCTCTACTAGGTCGGGGCCCACTGCCAGGCCAGGGCGTCCTATGCCTGGTTCTTGGAATCCCAATTTAGGTCCGTCACCCAACATAACTGAATAATGAATCAAATGGTAAGGGTCTCGATGCCCTAGAATGTCATATGCATGGTAATGGGTCGTCACCAAAGATCAATGATGGTAAGCTCGTCACCTAACATCGGTGCTCAAGACTCTCGATAAGACCATCAGGATCAATACCAGTCAAAGACAGCACAAGCACAGTTACCCATATACCATGCCTGACCCATGAGCTTCAGTATGTAGGATTCAATGCTCAAAGCTATTGGAGGGCTCATCACCCACACCAGCCAAAGACAGCACAAACACAATTACCCATATTACATGTCTGGCTCATGAGACTTGATACGTACAGTTATAAGTGACTGCATAACAATGGTAATTGTGGTATTCGAGATTCTACAGAATATGTAACAATGATCAAACAAATATGATTAACCCTGAAATTGACTGATTTGGTAAGCCGAGCGAAACATCAACCAAACCGGCGTAGCTAGGGTCGGTCGATCATGTTCCCCCCAAGTCTACCAAACAAGCCCGTGACGGCCAAACCCAAGTAGGCAGTCCATAAATTGTGATTTTCAGAGATTAATCCCAACCATGTCAATTAAATATTATACTAAGCATGTTGTGAGAAGAATAGAACATCATAGCATTCATTATCTCAATCAGGCATAAAATCAAACAGGTTATATGCGATATACTTCATTTCATATATGGGCGTAAAATCAAACACTTGGCATGATATTGCAGGCCAACTCATCAAATCCACAATCAGGCACTAGCCTGGGTGGATGGTAATCCACTTACTCAAGCATATGTGAACTTCTGTTCACTCAGGAATTTCTTCAAACACTTGATATGCACAACACATCAAATCTCATATTTTCACAAAATCGATTCAAATGAGCAATCAATCCACACATCGAAGTAAGCATGTAATTAATCAACACATACAGAACATCAATCATAAACATAAATCATTCGGCACTTAACTTTGAATGGAATTCAAGAAAAACCTAATTTTCACTATTTGGAACCCTCATAGGCTGATAATAGCCAACTTAGAAGATAGTCCTCACCTGTGTGGGGGAAATCACACGCCCACGATGTCTAGAGTACGAGGAAATAAGAGGAACCTCGCTATCTAACCTAATTCCAACTAAAGATTGAAATTAGAATCAACTAGACCAAAATCAATTGCTAATTCCTACAATAGAGGGTATAGTTACCTACGGTTATCACTTGGTGCCAAGCAATTAAGAGGAACAACGACCTAATCAATGAATCCAAGCAAAACCTAAGCCAAAACCCTAAGAAAAACCTAAAATCCAGATTTTGAATGGATTTAAGATGGGTTTGCCTTTTATAGGCCCAGATGATCATTTATCAGGTGAGTCACACAACTCACCCTCTCTGGTCTTGATCTAAGTTGTGCAGTTCGGGATAGGGTGTCGGGTATCTGATATAGGGAAAAGGTCAAGCCCACTAAGGCAATCGATTCCGCGTAGATTCGTGATCAACGGCCCACTAACGAACGGTTTATAGCTGTTCTAAGTTTTCAAAACACCAATTGAATGATTTAGAGAACAGAGTTTAGTGAATCCTTTCACTAGGTCGTAACGGGCATAGCTAGGTACATGATGTGATATACGGGGTGCATTTATTTGCAGGTTAAGGGCGGTTAATCTCATTCGTATGGTTTTACATGTTAAAAGGGCTATTTTGTCAAATCGATTTCTAAACTCAGGATAATCGAGATTTGATTCACTGATTAGGGTAGTCTAAGGTGGATCTGCATTGTGAGTCGGTTATATAAGTAAATCCATTGTGATTTCAGTAAATCATAGATTGAGATTCATTGATTAACAGATCGGATGTAGGATTTGACAATTAAAAGGGAATCTGTAGCTATCCATGATATCTAACAAAGAATGTACGGTTAGATTGATGTGTCTAAATGTCTTACGAGATTTCGATCGAGTCGGATCATTCAAACTAGGGTTTCATGTACAAATCTTCTAGATTATTGGTTCTAAATCAGACGTATGCATTCTCATTTGAGAATTAAAATAGAAAAATTTCTAGAGGTGCTCGAGTACTTTCAAGGCTCGAGGATTGAAATTTCCAGGGTGTTACAATATATATCAAGGGTTCTCATCCTTTATTCATCTATAGTAAGTGCTAAAATGAAAAGACTTAATGCTGGCCCTTGTTGAAATACCATCAGTTCAAAATAAAACCATCAGTTCCTTAATCTATCTCTGATCATTCCTATCATGTTTTGAATAGGTCTTTGTAGCCAATCATACTAAATTTCACTCCCTTTTGGAAGCAACTTGTCATGTTGTTGCAAAGAGATTGCATGGAGAGTGGATAAGTGATCCTATGATTCCCGTTGTTACTAGCTCCCTAGGAAAGCCCTTACTGCAGATCTGCTTCATTTGTTTTGCCTTATTACAAAGTGGTCCCATTTTCTTCTAAATACAGTTTTTGTCGATGATAAAGGGAGTAACTCCATACAAAGTTTCTCGATCAAAGAACTGATGCTGTTATATATTTAACTTCAATTGTTGGTGCAGCTTCTCATCTTGATAATCTGCTAACTGCAGGGACAGAAATATTGTTCTGTAACTACCTTAGGAAGGGGCGGGCGTGACTTGACAGCTACAACCATTGGCAAAGCCTTAAATTTACAAGAAATTAAGGTTTAGTTCAAAACCTCACTAACCGAGTGGGTGCGTTGTGTGACTAACAGGGAAAAAAAAAAAAAACGTTCCTCATCTAGTGGGTCCAAACCATGGACACAGTCGTTGATGGAAAGTGGCCGTCATATGAATGGCAAAAGGTCAAAGGTGAGCAGTTGAAAGAAAAATAATGGCCTAGATGCGCATGCATTAATTGGGATGGCTTGAATTGTATGATGTCTTGCTTGATATTTTGGGCCAGCTTGTGATAGATGCCAGGACCACCTTTAGAGATCTACATCATTTTTCAGGTTAGACCATTTTGGTGAGTGAAAATGAATTGTCTTTCCAAATTAGGAAAAACCTTAGCCATTCAAGACATGGGACTAGAGCACTAGTATGTAGTTTCTTTAAACCTATTGGCTTTTCTCAGGATGTCCTTTCAAGTTATAGGAGATCACCTTGAAGCTTGTTGAAATTTCATTTGCTAGAAAAAGTTGCTGATTGGCATCCTATCAGTGAGTTTTGAAGTCTACGTGTCACTTTTTAAATATTTGTTCAATTCCTTTCCAACCTTATCTCTGATGATCTTATAAGGCTTTTAAATCTTATTCTGAATCAGGCCTTCTGAACAAAAAATGAGGAAGGCTAAACCTAATACTCAGAGACCACGTTCTGTAGGCAGAGGAAAGTGGATGGTTGTGGCTAACATGACAAGATTTTTATCAGTTTTTGTGACAAAATTAGTTGTCAAGGTAAGCGCTTGTTGAGTTGCATCTAGCGACTTTCATCATTGTTAATTTACACTTGATGATGCTCTTAGAAGTAGCATATATCTGTAGGCAGCTAGACATTCCTTGGCCTTCTTGTTGGTAAGCCATCTAAACATTTGTAGGACATTGTGGTAGAGATAGTTGAAAGTAATTTGTTGGTAGAGCCACTACTAGATTTTTATTTTTATTTTTATTTCTCTTTTTTTCTTTTTCCCCTTTCAATAGGGTGATGAAAGAATAAAGCGAGAATGAAGGGAACATGGTGAGTGGAGTTATTTGACATTTGAATAATAAATTGATGCACACACACTAGAAACTTGTGTATGTGGCACACATTAACTCAGCTCAAATCCACCAAATTGCTGGACACAATCTCAACATAATGTATGTTTATTGCTATGATTTATGGACATTCATTTGTTGATTTTAGACGGGGGAGTTCTTTTCATTTCAGCTGTCCATTAATTGTTTGCTAATTGGCCAGTGGAAAATAAAATAAATGTAGATTAATTGTTTTCTAATAAGCCAGTGGAAAATAAAATAAATGTTAGTTCACGACCCATCTAAATTGGGACCCGCAATTTGGACAGCTTAATATAAGCTACTTGCATGTTTCATGTACAATTTTTAAGTGCCTCTGTCTCAATAATCGCACTCTGTAAGAGTATTTATTTTATTTGTCTAGTTTGATTGTTGTGTTATCGGTTTAGATTTTGTTGGTTTTAGGTTTTATTCTGACGTGTTGATGAGAAATGCTAAGTGAACTTAGTCGAGTGTAGTTTCTAAGTAACCACCTCGCATTTGGATAATGAGGTTGTCCTCACTATGTTAGATGCCATGTCCCAAAGATCAGGTTGATATGATTAGCAAGTGAAATCTACGTGTGCATAGAATTTCAGGGGTTGGTCAATTTCTGTTGGCCCACCTGATCATCATTTAGTCCAAACAAGCCGTTCCCATGGTTTTTCAGTCCAAGTAGTTTATATGAAGGGCCCACTGTGAATGCCCTGTGCATAAGAATCTCCTAGATTGTAAGGTCCTAACTATAATCTTTGGCCTTCTTTTGGTTGCATGTGGAGTGCATGGGCCATCTGCTATCAGGTCCATCATATCAACAATTTGGATCACTAAGCCATGGGCAGCAGTTGCAAAAACTGAAAAATCGAGGAAACTGGACATATGCTTAGGTCGAGCTTTCTATGCGTCGGATACAATAAGACATGGATGTGATGATTTGATCTCTTTCGTTCACGTTCCTACTTCCTAGAGAAGCCAATTGGGGAGATGGATCATTTAGGAAAGTTGCAAGGGATTCATCAAAAGGGCACACCACTGTTTTGTTTTTCTGATTCAAATCATCCCGACTTTGAAGGAGACCAAAATGCAAGTGTTATTGTACTGTTTCTAAGAAAGACCAAGGCAATCTTTTACTTAGTATTGTTTCAGAATGACGAGTTTTAATGATGTTTTTTCTGTAATTGTATTTGGACATTTAGAAAACACAAATAAAGGAAGTTCGCATGATTCTAGGGATGGAGATGTTTGTATTTGCAGTGTCCAAACATTTTGCTAGAGACACTGAAATTGAAGATGATGCACCTAGAAGAAAGTCATCATTGGTGGAGAATGATGCCTTGGAGGTGCACATCCTGTCTTAATTTCTTTCTTTTATGCCCTTCTATTTCACACTGCGCTTGATTAGTCATTGTACAAATTTTTGCCTTTTTTGAGGTCAAATCATGTAGTTTAATTTGGCATGCTCAAAACTTGTGGCAGTGACAGTTGTTTGATAAGCCTCCATACTTTGTCATTTCACGTCTGCTAATTGATAGCATCTGGGCTTTTCTCTAGATTGGTCATAATATGTTTTAGTAGAGGAACCTAGTTCACTCGGATGCCATGATTTGTTTTTATTTTTATTTTTTATTCATGGTTTTACTACAGCTTTGATTGGGGATAAGCATTTTATGAATTCGGCTGTTGTTGGTTTCCAATGCATGCTTTACAAATTTAATCACTCTCTTCTAGGCTTGAAGGGCTCGAACCTTATCAGGTTGATACAATGACCTTATCTTGTTGATACAATGATAATATTGATAGCGCTAGCTATTTCAAAGATGATTGTAATTTTTTTGGTTGGTAGGTTGGATTAGGACTCCTAGTCTGTAAATGATCTCACATGCTTTCTTATATGTAGGTTCCTTTACTATGTTGTCTGCTATTTTTGTTATCTATACACATTATGTCTTCTAGTTAGACATATTATGTCTTTTACTTAGCTGGTTCTGTTCAAGATAGATTTTGACGGAAGATTTGAATCATCTTCCTCAGTAACATTTGCATGCATTGATGTTTCCTTTCTATTAAGCCTTCTAAAATATTGAGATCACATTCTTGCCAACTTCCATTGATAAAATCTGATTTTTTTTGTTTTGCTTCTTATTTGTGCCGGGCCAAGTGTGAAGAGCTAGTAGCCAGGGTGCATATATCGAGTGATTTGTTGGAACAGGAATGTGTGGCCGAACTGTATGGACACGAAGTGGTATCTATGCTCGAACTGTTCATTGATGCTAAATCATCCCAATCCACTGATGGTGAACGCAATGGTCAGGCTCACAACACATCCAATGGGATCGATATACATATTTTATCATATATTTGTCATTGTGAGACCAAAAGCCAAGTGAAAGCTTTATACATTGCTGTAAAATTTTAACAGCAGAAAATAGGTGTTTATAAGATTAGTGTTGCACTCATACCTGTATTTGTTTTGTTTGTGTCTATTCGGATTGATTGAAATGAACATTTTTTTGAATGTGAATGAATGAATGATTATACAGTTGAATAGGTGAAACACTTTTAGCCTCAGTTTGTAATTGAAGCTTAAATATATTATTAGCCTCAGTTGGCAAAAATTGAGCCCAAAGATGGATTTAGCCTCTGTAGGCATCAACCAAGGCTAAAAATTGAATTTAGCCTCAATTATTGAGAACCGAGGTTAAAAACTGGATTTAGCCTCAGTTGATAACAATAGAGGCTAAATCTCTGTAGCCTCAGTTTTGCCTTAGTTACCCAAATCGAGGTTGCAACTTCGGTGACTAAAGGCTTTAGCCTCGGTTGTTGAGAACCAAGGTTAAAAATAGATTTAGCTTCAGTTGGAAACAATGGAGGCTAAATACTTGATTTAGCCTCAGTTTTAAGGCAACTGTAGTAAAAAAATCTTTTAACCTCAATTAAAAAACTGAGGCTATAAAAGCATTTTTAGCCTCGGTTGTTAAAAGTGAGGCTAAAGCCTTTAGCCACGGGGTTTGGAGCCTCGATTTGGGTAATTGAGGCAAAATTGAGGCTAAAGGCTTTAGCCTCAGTTTTTAACATTTTTAGCCACTGTTTTGAAATGAGGCGAAAGGCCTTTTTTTTTTTTTTCGTAGTGCTTAAATATTGCGGATTGTTCTTCTCATTCTAACTCATGGGTGATTGGATGTTCCTAACCGATACGAAAACTATTAACTACACCTGCTTCATGCAGTGGATAAAAACATTGAAGTCTGTGGGAGTCCACCACGTTGAGTATGTAAAATCCACCCGTCTATCAAGTTCTATCTTTGATCTCATCTCCCCAGTAGAAGATAAGTAGAAGATATACAAATCAGCCTGATAAAAATCTCAGGCCGGCTACACCGTGTGAACTTAGTAGTTTTTGGAGCAATTTTACATTGTTACCATTAGTTGGAGTCCATGTGAATCTTTAATCAGGATTATTTTGAAGATGTATGGTCCAAAAAACGGTTTTCATCTGATGAACGGAGTGGATTTAACATATACAACATGGTGGACCCAACAGAGCTGGAGTGTTTTTTCGCGTTGTTTAAAACGGACTGGAGATAACTCCGGTATCCTTGCATATCTGACGAAAGATAGCAAAATCCAGGGAAATCTGTTTGTTTCCTTGTCCTTTTAGGAGACTTCAAAAGAGGATGTGGGATCTAGCACAAACGTCTAGGATAAGCTTGAGTTATTGAGCCGGGCTGACTTTCGTGTTGTAGTAACATCCATCCGTCCATCATTTGTGCTCTCTGATGTTCTCACGATGCGCAAAAATCCACCTGATCCAAAACTCGAATAGGCCACATCACAGGGAACGGTTAGGATGGGGACATCCGCTGTTAAAAACCTTCCAGATCATATATAGGGCTTCCCTATTTCGTATATCCCATCTAATCCATTCCAAAAATGCATCCAATAGGGTGAATGTACATCTTAGACATCTTTCTGTTCCCAAACTCAGGTGGACCACAACACGTTATTTTAGAGGTTTTAGGCATTACATTACATGGTGTGGTGCACCTGCATTTTTATCAACATGATGGACGGATTGGATGTCATTCCAACATCATGTTGTGTCCATTCATAGGTTGAGCTTATTCTAGCATGTTGCAAATGTCATAGACGTGCTAATTAGACACGTGTGGTGCGAATCGCTCCTCCTCTCTCTTTCCTCTGTGTGAATTGCCCCAACATTTCTTTTGTAGAAATTAACGTGTCATTTTCATATAAAATTGAAGGCGTTTTCCTCGTTGCAATTATTTTAGTGGAAATATTGATAACTTGGACAGAAAGGCAAGAGTCAAGAAAAAGGGTGCAGATTAGCTTAGAGCCGGAGGCACCCAAGACGGTGCGGCCCTTACCACCCTGATGTATGTATTATGTATCCGTACCGTCCATTCATTTTTTCAGATCATTTTAGGGCATTATCCCAAAAAGAAATCAGATCCAATTATCAAGTGGACCATACCATAGGAAACATTCGTGATTGGCCATTAATGTGTTACAAAAGTTTTAGTTCAAGCTGATATTTTTTTATCTTCATCTAGGCTTATGTGACATTATTAAGTCATTGGATGGAAAATAAATACTCAGAAAGCATTAAGGTGCACCTAAGGGGCGCGGGTCTGCTGGTCTCTACTGGGACTAGCATAAGGGGTGGTTTCAAATCTCTGTGGGCCCATCATGAAGTATGTGTTTTATCCACGCTGTCCATTCATTTTTTGGTCTTATTTTATGGCAGAAACCCAAAACTGAGACAGATCCAAATCTCAGGTGAACCACACCATAGGAAAACAATGTGGATTGAACGTCCACCATTAAAATCTTCCTAGGACCACTGTCATGTTTATTTGCCATCCAACCTCTTGATAGGGTCACATAGACCTAGATGAAGGGAAAAAACAAATATCAGTTTGATACCAAACTTCTGTGGCCTCAAAAAGTTTTCAACAGTGGACGTTCAATCCCCACTGTTTTCTTGTGGTGTGGTCCACCTGAGACTTGGATATGTCTCATTTTTGGGTTTGTGCCTTAAAATAAGACCGAAAAATGGATGGACGATATGGATAAAACACATACATCATGGTGGGGCCCACAGACATTTGAAACCACTGGGACTAGCTGATCCACGCCCGCACCTAAGAAGTTTTTAATGGTAGGGCGTTCAATCACCACTGTTTCGTACGGTAGGTTCACCTGATAATTATATCTACTTCAGTTTCGGAATACTATCCTAAAATGATCTAAAAACATGGATGGACGGCTTGGATACAGAATACATATATCAAGGTGGCCCCACAGTACAGGGCCACACCGTCGACTCACTTAATCTGCTCCCAAGAAAAAGGAATGCAGCTCTTTACCCTTCAGCTGTCCTTGTCCAGTTGTCTTTTCCTTACTTTTAATTTAAGCTGCTGGACCTAATAAAGTAATGCTTAACTACAAACATTATTTCTTAAAGAAATGAAGCCTGTCATGTGTGCCCCCTCGTGCTCTCATTAACGTGAAAAAATCAGACCCATCCAAAACTCATTGAGGTCACACTACAACCAACATGCCAATGCGCATGCCCGCGTATTTCTATATTCAGTCTAATCAATTCCGAAGATGTGCCCCACCAAAATGATCAGATAACCTAGAAATCGGATGGTTCCGAAACTGTGGTAGGCCAAGAACCAAATATCAGGAGATTAAAAAGTCAGGTGGGCCACACCACGTGATTTCAACCCGGCAACCATTCTTAGCTCATTAGCAAAAAAAACTATGGTGATGTGGAAAAATCATAACCATTTAGAAAATTGGAAGGTTCCTGGGTCAAGAACCCAAATATCAGGAGATTAAAATAGTCAGGTGGGCCACACCACGTGATTTCAACGGGGCAACCATTATGAGCTCATTGGCAAAAAAACTTTGGTGATGTGGAAAAATCCTAACCATTTAGAAAATGGTCTGCATAATTATTAAAATCCAATTTGTGATTTTTTTTTTCTTTTTTTAGAAGCCTTCTACCGTTGAGGAATCATTACAATCTTCTTTTTTTAATACAGTCACATATAAAACATGATGATGAATGAACAACTCAGTCCATCCAATTCTTCGAAGGCATAGGTCACAAGATATTCATGCAGTCGTCTACATTCAATTTTATTGTGCCAAATTTGACGACAAGTAAGCCGATACCGAATTTGACAACAAGTAAGCCAATACGAAGATCAGGATGAGATCCTAACAGTTGATATATACCATCGGCATAAGGAAATTATGAAATGAAAAAAAAGCTGCCACAACGAGATAGTACTAAACGCCTGAGAGAGAGAAAAGTTGTTACATGACCTATGGCAAAACAAGAGAAACTATGATCTCTATAATGGCCTTAAAAAGAAAATTCACGGCTATTGTTTTAACTGGCGATGATTCTTTCTATGACATGGTGGAATACAAGGATTGCACATACCTGAAGCTATTAGCGAAAAGCTCTGAAAACACATGATAAGCTAAGGCAGTGATCAAAATTGATATATAATAAAAAGACATTGGCCATGCTCATCTAAATGTTGGTTGATAATGCGAAGATCACAACAACATCTCTCAAGATAGAAATATAATCAGCTACACTTGCTAACGATTGACTGACTGGATAAAGATTACAAAGACTTATCCAGATTCAGTAATATAATCGGCCACATCTATTAATTAGCCAATCAATCAAGAGAAGATTTCAGAGGCCTATTGCAATAGGCCATTTGAAGCATTAATGAAGAAATATAGTATTAGACATAAAGTGAGTACCCCATACCACTCATAGACAAGTGGGCAAGCTGAAATTTTCAATCGAGAAATTAAACAAATTTTTGAAAAGATGGTGAAGCCGGATCACAAAGATTGGTCACTTCGATTAGTTGATGCTCTTTGGGCTCACCGTACCGCTTACAAGACTCACATTGAAATGTCCCCCTATAGACTTGTCTATGGGAAAGCTTGTCACTTGCCTGTGGAGATTGAACACAAAGCCTATTGGGCAATTCGGGCATTGAACTTTAATATTGACAAGGCTAGCTTGCTTCACAAACTCCAAATGAATGAGCTTGACGAGATCCGGAATGATGCCTACGAGAACTCGAGAATTTACAAGAGTAGAATGAAGGCCTTTCATGACAAGCACATCTTCAGGAAATCTTTTTATGAAGGTCAAAAAGTGCTCTTGTATAATTCTCGGCTTCATCTTTCTTCGAAAAAATTGTGATATCGATGGACCGACCTATACATTGTTAAAGAAGTTTTTTCTCATGGGGCTGTCAAGATAGAGAATGCCGCAAATGGTAACTGTTTTAAAGTGAATGGACAACACCTTAAACCATTTGTTAAGAAATTTGCTTCAAAGGACATGTCCATCACTCTGAATGATCCTGTGTATCAGGATGATTGATTTCCTAGTCTGACGGAGGTATAGTGTAGATTAGGTTTAGTTGTTTTTTTATTTTAGTTATACTGTTTTAGTGGATTTAGTTGTCGGAGTTGTAAACTTCCATTATCGACTCTCTCAGGTACTATCGTTCTCACTCTCTTGTATTTTACCATTGCTCTCATGTTCATGCTCATTGTATATCTTTTTACATTGAGGACAATGCAAGATTTGGTTGGGGGTGAGATGAGATTCCCCATCTAGCAGTTTGCAACATTTCGAGCATCATATGTGTAAATTTTTTCAAATTTTCTAAAAATTCAAAACTCTTTTAGAAAACGTTATTTCTATGCATTCGAGATGATACGAGTATAAGAAAAAGAGATACGAAGTGAGTGATGTTGTAAGTCTTGAACTACTCTTAATATAATGATTTTATATGTGAATTCCCCTATTTATGTGAATGATAGAAAATTTGAACACTATTACACCTAGTTCACATTGCACAATTTTCATGGTTTTAAAGGATTATGTGATTTGTGGATTGGCTAGACTTTGATTTAAGGTGTTGAGGAACCAAGCCGGGGTACTTTGTCCATCCTTGTCCATGGGACAATAATGAAAGATATGGATTTCTAAAAATCCTATCTAATGTAAAAGAAAAAGGAAAAGGAATGATGAAAATATGGGAATGATGGAGAAAATGGTGGAAAATTCTGAAAAGGGCTACCTATTACCAACCGGGGGATGGTCTACCCGTAACCAAAGCCGAAAATTGGATGTAGTGTGAAAGTCGTCAGAAGGACGGTAAGGCAAATTCCTGTCATAGGCTTGTTGTTGATTTGTACACCTTGAGATCTATAGTTTAGTCGATCTAGGAAGAAGATGATCCTGGAAACTCATGAGATGAGCTATCACTATGCACATTAGGTTGAATTTTGTTCAAAGTTCTTCTATCAATCAATCAATCAGCGAGAATTCTATATGAACACTTTTTATGTTTTGAGAGTTTAAGGTTGCAACCTCTATCGTCCAGTTTCTTTAATTTTTGTACTTGTATATCTTGGAATGAATAGAAGTGTTGTTTCTGAAGGAGAGTTGGATTTTGGAAGATTGAACTTGTTTCACACATGTTTTGCTTAGGACTAGCAAAGAGCTGGTTGGGGGGGTGTGTTGAACCTTCAATTTATACATGATCTAGCCTATTACATCACATTATATGCATGGTTTGCATGTTTAAAAGACCCATCTAATGCTTGTTTTGTGATTGTAGGAATGAGAGCGACTTTGCCCAATTGATGCTTCAAAAGACCTAATTAGAGGACTTCTATTGATGATTGAAGGAGGACCAAAGAAGGAAGAAGAAAGAGGGAGAAAAGAGAAGAAAGAAAGGAAGAAAAAAAGTAGAGAAACAGAGGTCCGACCGGTCATGACCGGTCGGCCAAGGGAGCCACGACCAGTCGGCCACCCTGTTGTCCCCCTCGCTGGAACACAGAACCAAGGACCAGTTTGGTCCGACCGGTCAAGACCGGTAGGCCAACAGGTTGGGTCCCTCTCCGTGCACGCTGGACTTCACTCCAACAGATCCGACCGGTCAAGACCGGTCGGCCAACCCCAGTGCTCTCTAATTGGAGATCCGATTTTTTCTGCGCAAGTGTGTAATGCTACGTACTTCTGAAAGTTTTTGAGGCGGTAGAGCCTCCCCACTATAAAAGGACACCTAGGGTCTCTTCCTAGGGCATCATAGAAGCTGAGGAACTTCGTGGGAGGTGAAGAGAGCCATCTTGGAACGTCTGCAACTCTCCCAAATCCGGGTTTTTATGTTTTTTTATGTCTTTTTCATTGAGTTCTAGTTGTAGTATGACAATGCTCAACTAGAATCTCTCAGCTAGGGCTGAGAGGTGAAGCTTGTAGCCAATTTCATGTTTAATTAAGTTTGATTCAAGTAATTTCACTTTAAGCTTGAATTTTGAATATTCTAGTTCATACAAAGTTGATATTTTTAGAAGTTTTATGAGAGTTCATGTGCTCCGGACATGGATTCCTTGCAATTCTCTGAGATTATCATGTTTTGCTTGATTAGATTCGAATTATGATAATCCTTGAGCATGCTATAGTCCATAGGCATAGCTGTTACTCTGAAGGCTATGATTTCGAATGCTATGTGATTGAATAGGACTAGAACTTGGAAGTTCAACTTAAGTGGGATCGAATGTGTTTCAATGCTTTATCTTCTAACTAGATGAGAGATAAAACTTCGAATCTAGTTATGTTTTATGCTTGGATTGATTGGATTGACATGAGATTGCTACAAGTGGATCCTTGAAAGCCTTAATTCCTTTAATTACTGGTTTTCCTAAATTACTGTTTAAGATAACTCTCTCAAGTGAATCTCTTAATTATTGCAATCCTACTTGTTGGAATAATTTAGAATTTATTTTTTAATTCCCTATGGATCGACCTCGGTCTTACTGAGATTTATTACTACATCGCAACCTTGCACTTGAGGCGAGTGAACACTTGCGATGCGTCATCAATCATCATCAGTAACCCCTCAATCCAAGGTTTGGGTTATTCACCCAAAAAGGCATGATCTGGTAGTGATTCATCAACCAGCCCAAAATCAAAGCAGAAAGGGCTCGTCACCCAATCCTATAACAACATAGTAGGCCCGGGGTTGTTCGAATGGTACACAAGCATGAAAACATCGGTTGGGTCACATTTTTCATGGGGCCCCTCGAACAACAAACCATCACCTCCATTGGTGATCACTGGTCACTATGGGGATGCTCGTCACCTCGGCATAGGCCGACAACTCAGACACGGTGTCCTATACCACCATACCTGGCTCATGAGACTTAGGGGATCGTATTGCAATACGGTTTTAAGTGGACTACGCACCACTAAAGTCAGTATTATAGATTTGATGGGGTGTGATTCAACAATCAATACTAGATAGATTATCTCTGAATGGGACTCATTCGGTGGACCCAAGTGGACAACGACAAACCGACAGTGGCCACTATCGGTCGCCCGTGTCCCAATTGGTCGATCGAATAAGCGTGTGTCGGCCAACCAAATGGTAGGTATTACACTAGTCAAACAGTTGTCAGAGCTTAATCCAAAGTAACACTAAATCTTTTACAATGGAAAATTAGGTTATTAAGCACATAATCATAAACATACCCAAGCATCTAGCTTGACCGATTCAAAGGACCCGAATGACATAGGGTGCCAATACATTCACAAGCATAAATGCGTTTCAATATTATAAATATATATCATTCAGGCATTTCATCGATCATGTTATTAACCAAACAATAACACGAACATTTCATCAAACATGTTATCCACTCATCAATAATTAATATATAGATTATAATATTAAAATAATTATATCATTTATACTATAATTAAATCTAAAAAATTCAAGCAATTATTAATTAAAAATTTTCGAGAAGAAGCTTAAGGGTAGGTCTTCACCTTAGGGTCAAAAGTACTCAATTTGGACACAACCCTAACATTGAAAATTTGAGGAAAATGTTGACTTCCTAAACCGAAATAAAAAGAAACTAGTTAAGAACAACCATCTACCATTTTTTATAAGAATTGAGAGGTTAGATGCAAATCTTACCTCTGATTGCAAGTGTGGGTAGATACGGCAGAAGAAAACGATGATAACTAGTGTTTGATGAAAGTTATTTTCTACCGAGAGCAAGGATCACACAATCCTAACTCCCGAATTCACTCTCCTTCTCTTCCTCTTTCTTTTCTTCTCCTCTCTCTCTCTCTCTCTCTCTCTCTCTCTCTCTCTAGGTCAAAATCGAATTTGGGGAGGGGCTGCCCATTGGGGCCCCTTTTATAGCACCAGAAATGGTGTAAATGACCCTAATGGCCAAGGATTCAGTATACTAGCCCTATGGGAGGTCATTTCCTACTATTGAGGTCCATTGAGAGGTGTATGGGCTGATCTAGGCCATGGGATAGGTGAAACTAGTGGTGATCTACCTAAAGATATGATTATCCGCATTTCGGATGCGATGATCAACAATTATGATACAATGTTCATTTAATGGTCACCGATCATCAATCGGGGCCATGGTTTTAGGGATATTTAAGGGAAAATGTTTAAGACTATGATATTAAGTTTCATTGAAATCTAACGGATCGAAATCCACAACTTCGTATAAGTTCGAGTGGACAGAATTCACCTAAGTTCTGAAAAATTCAAGGTAGATTCACACATCGCATGTGCCACCCTCTCAACTCCAAGCTGAGCAATTTGGTGCATAATATTGGCTCAACGTCCCGCGAGGGTTGTCAAGCTCACTAAGATGGATGATTTACTTTACTTTCAAGTTTAGTGGCCCACTAACGAGCGGTTGAGAGCTTGTTTGGGTAATCCAGACATTTTTGGAATGAATTAAGTAATGAGATTTCTTAGGCATGATAATTAGGGTTTGAATTAGCTAAGTTCAAAGTGTTTCCTATTTGCAATTAAAGAAAGTAGTGATTCAGTCCTAACCACCCTATTCAAGAGTTCTAATCCAACTAAATTATGAACTATCTATAATAGTATAATGTATAATTAAATAAATAAAATATAAAAATCTACATTAATTACCTAGGATGATTCCTGACATGATTAGGAGAAATTCTTAAGAAGATACTGAATACTAAAACTCTAAAATGAAAAAGATATGTTTGGTCTAACGATAACTTTCTCTTGTGAAAATTTCAGTTTCAAGGACGATTGTGCATTTTTTAGTACTTTTATCTACTGAATTCTTTTTATAATTTTTATAATGATTACTTATCAAGTCTACTTTCATCCTATAAAATTTTATCTCATTCGGAGTTTTTAAAAAAATTATTGAATGTAAGAGATATGAATTTTTTAAGTTGTCCAAAAATGTAAGGCCAAAAATGCAAAATCAGATCGACCAGCATACTTACAGTCAATCGATTTTTTAGAATTCAGTCGATCGGAGGCTAATCGATTGATCACTTCTTGTTGGAATGGCTCCGATGGGGGTGTTTGCTTCTGATTTTATAGTTGTAGACACCCCACCTTCGGCTACACTATTGGTAGAGATAGCTGGATGAATTGAGGACCATACCCCCAAATCCCAAGTCCAAACTTAGCCTAACTCACTCTTGTAAGCCCCAATCCATAGCCCAACTCAAGTCTAAACCCAGTCAACCCACCCCTAAACATCAGCCTGAAAAACCCCCCATAAGAAAAGTCAGTCAAAAAATCCTAAAAAAGTCAAACTCACTGAGTCAACCAGCTGAGTTAACTCACTAAGTCAACCCGCTGAGTTAACCCGTTGAGTCAACCCGCTGAGTCAACCCGTCGAGTCAAAACATCGAGTCAACCCACCGAGTCAAACAGCAGCCCCGAGAAACGACCGTACGGGCGGCCCACAGTGGGCCGCCCAAAAATATTTACGGGTTTTTCCACTGCATGCTGCTATAAATACCCCCCCTCCCCTTCTCATTTCAACACACCACTCAGCCCAGAGAGAGCCCGTCCGTTACGAGTTTCCTTCTTCACCCTTTAGCCCATTTTTCCACCAAGGAGAGCCCGAGTGAGGAGAGCCTAGCCCTGGTCCAGCCCAGCCTGACCACTGGCCCAAGTCTCCCAAGTCATCCAAGTCTTGATCCAGCCACTCGAAGCCAATCCTTGCGACACCTCCGTCCATCCAGCTACTCTTTTCCCAGCATCATCTCATTTGCATCTAGCATAAGTGCAACATTTACTTTTCTTCCAACCCCCTGCTTCACTGTAAGCACTTTGATTATTCAAACACACAGCATACATCTCGCATAAAGCACCTGTCAGTTCGAGCGTATGCTCTGGGCTTACCTGTTAGTGGAACCTGCCCATCAGAAACTCTTACTGTTCAGACCTGCATTCATATACATATCACTACAAGCACTTTGATTATTCAAAGACACAGCATGCATTCCGCATAAAGCACCTGTCAGTTCGAGCGTATGCTCTGGGCTTGCCTGTTAGTGGAACCTGCCCATCAGAAACTCTTACTGTTCATACTTGCATTCATGCATCATGTCATCTATGAGAATATACGAGGATTAAAACAGGACTTTCAAGTATTAGTTCGATTCTGTAAAGTAGGTACCTCGGTAGGGCAGTGTGTGGGGTGCTTAACCTCTTCCCACCCTGTAACCGTGATCCCTTACCTCGAATCTCTGGCCGCAGATCAATAGGAGTCATTTTAGAGGAAGGAATCTTCGGATCCCCTTCTCTAACGTTTCTACAGGGTCTAGCCTATTGTAGATTCGAAGTAACTGACTAGTGGCGACTCTGGTCTTATACAAACTCATTTAAACACATCTAGCTTAACACGACAACCAAACAAAGCCCTCGAGAACGAGGCAAGCCAGTGGCACAAACGACGATTCGCACTCACGCATCCTCTCCTACTTTTCCTGAAAGGAAAGGGACGAGATCGTCGTGTGGGAGCGCGGAACGGCGAGGGTCCACAATAGTTTTGCTAAAAGTAGCTTAAACCTCAAGCATTCTAAGGTCTGTGGGAGCGAAACCTTCTTAAGAAGAATCCCTAATCATGATCCAATGTATTTAGAACGTGAAGGGGAGAGAGGGGCTCAAGGATGGAGCGTTTCTACAGCAGATTCTTCGAATTTTCTTTACTTTCTAGTTGCTTTTTTATTTTTATTTTGAGAAATTAGTTCAATCATGCTTATGATTGTCTAAACCTCTTAGTTAAGGTTAAGAGGGGAAGATTGTAATCCTTCCATGATGTTGAGGTCTATTTGCTTCAAGGATTTTTGGATTAAACGATGAATTTCTGTTGGTTAGTTTCAATAAAAGTGATGCTTTTAGATGAATCGTGAGATCCATTGTTGATTATGGTTACTTTAAATACTTTTAATTTTCTAAGATTGATTATTTAAATTTAAATACGTATACATACGTGCCATCGTGTATTTTGATAAAAAAATCTTACGATAATGCCCGAGGATTCCAATTCCCAAGTTGGATGAAAATCTGGGGCATTACACGAATGATCGAGGATAATCCATGGTCATGGGATCACATTCCCTCTGAAGTTCCGTGGGCTTATCAAACTTCTCAAAGGACTAATACTAGCACCACCTCATTTGCGCTGACTTGTGGACGCAACATTGTGGCCTACTTATGGAAGTAAATCTCTCATTTCTCAAGGTAGCTTTTCAGAATCGGCTAACTCCAGTAGAATTTACTGAAGTTATGATGATTGGTTAGAAAAATTGGATGAAGTTAGACTTCAGGCTTTGGATTTGTTGAAACTTCATAAGCAGATAGTGGTTAGGGCATATAATAAAAATGACGAAGGAAAACTCATTTGAGGAAAGGTCTATGGTCTGGAAAGCCATCCTGACAATTGAAATTAAAAGCCCTAAATATGGAAAATGGTCCTCAACTTGGGCGGCACTGTACACGATTCAGGAAGTGTTATATGGATGTACTTACATATTATAAGATCTGAATGGAGATAGAAGTAAAATGGCTATAAATGCCAATTATATTAAAATAACATTTCCTATTATGTGGGAATTGAGAACACAATAAAAAGAAATGATTGAAGAATCGACTGGTGTTTATTTAAAAAACTAAGATTCTCATTCGAGTTGGCCGAAGCAAAGTTACAAAATACAAGACTTTCATTACAATCGACCTAGTTTAAAAAGAGAGAGAACCATTCCTTCCATCTAGAACTCTTCTCTTAAGTTGATGCTTGTAGGCATTGGAACCATAAAAAAACAGACCTTAGGAGAAGAAGAGTTGTAAACTCAAGTCTGATCATCTTTAGGGTGTGCAATAAACATGCCATTGTCACTTCTTAGCTTCGACCTTCTTCTAAATAAGGAATTTGAATTCTACATTTTGGCCGAAGTACAAACACTTTAAACAGAAGAAAGATGGTGACGTGTACACATGAAGGAAATGGAATGAAGAAGAAGCAATGTGAAGGAAAAATCCCCCGTGACGCTGCTTTATGAAAAGGTTAGTCGTCGTTAGAAGCATCTGCATTTAATATAAGGAATCACGATAAATGATTTTTTTAATATAAAAAAAAGCAGTGCATGACGATAGGCGAAGCAACTAGAAGTTGTATGTGGCAAGCGCGAGTGTGAGCTTCCTTCCCTACATCTCAACATCTCTTTACATTCTCTTAATATGAAGGGACATGGGTAGCAATGTTTACAAACAATCTAATTGCACTAGATATAACGGCTAGTACGCCAACACAGTGGTGTTACCATTGTACGGAAGATCAAGATAAGATCCTCACAATTGATACAATTGGTAGGAGGAGATCGTGGAATAAAAGGAAAGTTACCACCACGAGACACATGTCACATGCCTGAGAGAAAAGTTATTACATGACATGTAGTGAAACAAGAGAGACCATAGGCTATGTAATGGTCTGAAAAGAGAATTCATGGTCGTTGCTTTAGCTGGTGCTGATTCTTCCTGCAACACATGACAGAGTATGAGTGGTTGAAAATACGTGAAGCAATAAGTATAAAGCTTTGAAAGCACACGATTAGCTAAGGCATGATCAAAAGCATTATATGGTAGAATGACATTGGCCACACAATCTAGAAGCATGTTGATTACATGAAGATCACATGACATCTCTTGAGATAGAAATATAATCAACTACACTTGCCAATGGTTGCTTGAATGGAGGAAGATCACAAAGACTCGTCCAAAGTTAGAAGTATAATCAGTCATGTCTGTTAATTTGCCAATCAATCAAGAGGAGATTTAGAGGCCAATTCTAATATGAGTCTCTAATAAATTGCCTTACACATCTATAAATTGAGCAAAAATGAAGAGTTTGAGGCATACGCTTCTCCAATACAACACTACACTACTCTTTATAATGAGATGTTGCCTATCCTTCGTTTGTCATGGGAGCCTATGATTGTTATTATTATTGTTGTTGTTGTTGTTGTTGTTGTTTCATCTAAATCCTATTAAGCTCGCACAATGCTACAAAACCAGCCTGGATTAAGTAGAATAGAATAATGTAATTAAGCACTCTATGTCAACGATCATATCATTAGACCTAAGAAGATTTCTTAGTCTTAAACGGATGCTTAGTGGAGCCATCTTGTTGTGCATAAAGATTTTTCTTGACCATCACACTACATATTTCAACCAATGAACAGGTTGTCTTTTAACTGTTGTTGCCACACCACGAAGTTTAATTATGAGCAAACATGTGGTTGTCCCATGAATACCTTGCCTACAGAGTCAGGCTCCATACAACAAAGGATAGTCATTCCCATAGTTATCTCCCCATGAAGTGAGGAACTATAAGAGATAAACATGTTGTTACACCATTGATCTTCCCACCACGAAGTATGTGGGCTAATTAATGAAAAGTCGATTGTCTTACCCATGACCAACTCGCACATGAAGCTTAGTTGTGCAGGATAAGGAAATGATCGTCTTGCCACAAAGACCAGCCAAACGATGAACGGATTGTCTAAGATCAGCCCACCTTCGGTTGTTTTTCTATAAAACTTGGACCTATGCAATGCTTGGGTATTGCCTCCAACGAACTCCTTGCCACGAAGCTAACTAAGGGATTAACAAACATTCACCTTTGTTGCGAACCATGATTTTCTCACATAACAAAGCCTAGACACAACGAATAGACTGTCATTCCAATGACGGTCTTGCTATAAGTAGCGTTGCGAACGAGTCGAGTCGATTTTCACCCTGCTCGATACTCGACTCAAACCCCCCAACCCCTACTCGGTGCTCGACTCGACTTGGCATCAAGCCTAAATGTCCTTCTCGGTCAGTAGAAGAGTATTGACCGGGCAGACGAACAGGGCTGTAGGGGTAGCCAGGTAGGAGTACAGGCAGAGACAGATAGACAAGCATGGGCAGTGAGCCAGTGACGAACGTCAGACGCACTAATGAGCAGGGGCTGGGGCAGGGCATGGGGGAAGGGTTTGGGATTTGGGCTAGGTCGGGCAAGGAGAGAGAGAGAGAGAGAGAGAGAGAGAGAGAGAGAGAGAGAGAATGAATTTTGAAAAGGGGGTTAGGGTTTTTTTTTAAAGGGTATTTATATCACTTACCCCATACCATGTCGGGCCGATTCGAATCAAACCTAGTCGATTTTGAGCCCTATAACTAGTCGAGCAAGGCCATGCTCGGTTCTCGACTCGAACCCAAATCCAGCTCGACTTGGCCCAAGTCCAGATTAGAGTTGAGTCAAGTCGAGCTAGTTCGAGTTGAGTCGAGCGAGTTAACCGAGCTTTGCTAGATCGTGTACAACGCTGGCCATAAGCAGCTAAGGGGGCAATCTAACTTTTGTGCCTGATAACCTTCCTGGCACGAATAGACATTCATCATTCTCAACAACCATCTTATTATGAAAAGATTATTGTTAGTTATCAGTTTTTTCCTTTCTATTATTATTATTTACTTTCCCAACCAATTGTAATTAAAACTTATTTATTTAATTGTATAACTTAGGCCTTGTTCATTCTTTAAAGTTATATTGGACGATGCAAGATATCACATGCTTGATTTACAGTTCTTTCTCCAAAGGCAAAAGGCAACATTAAAAAGATGAACCCTTCCCATCTTAAATCACTTGATTCTATGTAATTGGTGTTTGGATAGTCAGCTAATCTTCTTAAATCTAAGTAGTAAGCTATATATCTCGATGCCTGGGTTCACAAGCCATTTGGTTTGATTTGAGCGGCATTAGGCTCTAGCATGCTGGGCAAACACACACATGCCACATATGCCTAAAAGGAAGACAACAATAGTCAAAGATTAATTATGAATTATAAGATGGTTTGTAAAAGTAGTTGTGACCCCAACACCATGGTAAAAAAAAAATATAGCAATCAAGGTGAGAAAGGGCTGAGGATTGGTGGTGACCCCACACCATGGTGTGGAGATGTGGCAGGATTTGACTGGGCCACATGCCAGTGAGGCCACACGAACCATTAGGTCAGGTTCTTGTTGGACCAGCTCATCTCTGAAAGCAGGATATAACCCAATTAAATCTTGCCACTTCCCAACACCATGGATCTAGGGTGTTGGTCCCACGCAATCAGACTCCTACGCCACCAGGAAATGCCTCAGGCATGAGCAATTCATTGTCCGATACTATGCAGAGGGATAGACTCTGCACCATTAAAAACGGAATGGTGGCAAGTTGGACTATTCATGTATTAGCTTTGCACGGTTTAAAAGAGGATGGTGGCAAGTTTCACGACTGAAAAGGAAGGTGTCTGAGTTGTACAGCAATCCTTGTTCAAAATGCTTGACCGTAGATGGAACATAACCGAATAGTACACAGAGGAGATAGTGTTAACCATCTGATTTTTCCTTTAAATTTCAACCACTCACTATTTTACTTTAACCATCCAATTGATATGCATTAATGAGATAATTAGGATTGCTTGATCAATGTGATTCTAGATATGTCCGCCATCCACAACAGGACACAATTTAAATAGTTTGGATAGTTTTGCACGAGGGTCACATGTGAACCATTTCTTTTGTGTTGCATACCTACCGTAGGGGTCCTCTTTCATACTTTTTTTGGTCAGGACTTCATACGCCTGGGCTACATGGAAAGTGGGTGCAAGCATATCTCAAGCTACTTAAACATAATTGGTGTGAATCTATGAGCATTTCAAAATTTGAATTTTCAAAAGCCCATTTTGGAACGTGTTAGGATTCCTGCTCATAATTCTCCTTTGGTGGGAAGATGTATATGCAGTGACTCTCCATGCACGCTGAGAGCACAGAATCGTCTCCCTCTACTTTTGATAGATAATGCAATGCCATAATTATGTGGTGGTGGTTAGACTCACAAGTCAGTTTTACACAACTTAAAAAATGGTAGCAACTCATCCTCCACACGTGGCGAAGGGGTCCAGCTGTACAAACCATCTATATTGTGGGTTCCACTGATAGATCATATCTCTAAAATTACTCTTATGAAGTAATCCTAACCATCCAATTAATGGCTATCAAATGCATGGATTAGAGTAAAATGTTGAGCAGTCCAAATTGGATGGCAACAAAATCAGATAGTTAAATGTTATTTTCTTATTCTAATTTTGAGAACACGCTCCATCTATAGTTCTGGATAAGCAATTTGGTACTTTATATTCCCCTAAAATCATTTCATGTGAGTGGTTTAAGAGAGGCCACCATATTTTAAGTAGGCCGATCCAATTCAAACCTTTCTACGATATGCTTAACAAACAAATCCATGTTTGGGGCCACCTCGACATTTTATTGACATTGAATCCGTCCATCATGTGAGCCTGAAAATGTAGAATAATACACCTGGTTACCGAGATGAAAGCCAAAGGTGAGTCTCATAGGTGGACGTATCGAACCGAAATAAGATCTAAAATTGACATCTTGGTACACTGATTTACCATAATAATAAATAGAGTTAATGGTGACTCCGACTTATTAAAGTGCTTAATCCTTTGCCCCATATTTTGAGATGCTCCTCCCCATGTGTTTTTAAGACGAATATAAGCTTCTTTTTTTTTTTTTTTTTTTAGACTAAACCCCCAAGAAGTTTGCCTTTGGTGTGACTTCAAGAAAGTGATTAGGATTTATTTATAGTTAGCTGTAGGGGCATGGAAGTCGACCCTTCTAAGATCAAGGCAATTTAGGAAGTGCCTGCACCTAAAAATGCCTCATATTCACCTTGGATCCAACAAATGAGATTGCTGAAAATCTTATGTGGGCCACAATATGCAAAAATCATGTTTAAAAACTGTAAAATCATGCTTTGGGGTCCATTTGGAATTTTGAATGGCTTGCTTCTTTGGAGCCCATTCATCCTAATTGGATTCATCTTCTTAATGGATTAGATGGCATATATAAAGCACAATGGGCCTCTAATGTAGGACGTGGATCAAGCACATTCCTATAACAAATGGACCGGAAGAAGTTCAAAGAAAAATCGACAAAATTCAGTATAGTTTAACGGATCAATCAATCTAGTCGACCAATCAAAATTCTCTCAGAAATTTTATATTGGTTGTTGGAAAATTTCTGCTAGTTTAAATAGGTTGAAGTCCATTTAGGCAGGTCGAACGCCATTTCGACAGGTCTAGTTCGATCGACGGACAACAGAATCTTGCGTGTTTTTTTTTTCTTTTTAATTTTCTTTCCTATTTTGTTTAGGACTCTTTTAATACATTTTAGGTTTCGTTTAGGGTTATAAAAGGTTGTTAGAACTCATTTATGATTATTCATCGTATTATTCAATAAAATTTTGACTTTTGTCAATTTTCTCCTATGGATTCAAGATTTCTCTTGTGGATTTAAGAGTGCCTTATCGATTCAAGGTATTTATCATTCGAGGGAGATGATGATTAACCTCAACACGTTCTTCCCTGCGTTAATTTGGTATCAGATAGAGGTTTTCCCTTGGGACAATGTCTTCTAACGAAGGTTTGGGCGACAATCATATGGACGGTGCTCCAGGAACTAAACATCTAATGAAAACACTTAAAGCTTTTTAATGGGAGAATTAGGAAGCCATGAAAGGCTGCAAGCTGCTCTCGACTGCATAGTATAGGCCTTAGGGCCACTCCGTATTTGTGGCAATGATCCACCTTCGATGGGTGCTGGAAATTGCAATCGCCCAGTTTGCTGCAGTGCGATGCTGGCGGTGAATCATAGAATCACATCTGTTGATGGTGATGATTGAGTAGATCGGGCGGATCAAAACTTCAGGGTAAAGGTCGATCTTCCTAGCTTCAATGGCCAACTTCACGTCGAGGATTGCCTTTTTGAAGTCGAGCACTTCTTCGATTACATGGAGATCCCTAAGGAGAAGAAGGTTAAGCTCGTGGCTTACAAGTTGAAGGGTGGAGGTTCAGTTCGGTGGGAACAACTCCAACTTCAACAAACCAAGTAGATGAAAGCATTAATTAATCTGCATGTGTG
Organism: Liriodendron chinense; assembly: GCA_003013855.2. NCBI lineage: Eukaryota > Viridiplantae > Streptophyta > Magnoliopsida > Magnoliales > Magnoliaceae > Liriodendron > Liriodendron chinense. Next base: position 9,185,456 of record ML058389.1, read on the forward strand.
GCAATGGATGAAGCGATTACTGTCGATACAATTTCTACCAACAGGTGATGATCAGGTATTATTCTAGTAAACCCAAAATTGTTGGCAGAATAGTCGATCGGTAAGGGGTTATGTAGTGAAATCCTACTAGTTTTTTGTGAGGGACGATCTAGTTGAGATAAAGTCGTGACAAGTTGTTGAATTCAACAGTGGCATATGTGTGGCCCCTGTGAAATTGGAGAACCAACCCAATACTTTTAAAGTGAAGGGGCAGTCTTCCATAACTATCCAAGATTTCGTGAATGAATATAATGAGTGGGGAGAGATAATTGAATTAGAAAAGGGAAAAAAAGAAAAATCCACCAACATCTCAGAAATTGTAAAAAGAAAATCTGAGGAGATGAGAAGATTAATACATTGGTTGTAAAAGAAAAAGAAGGAGAGTCCGTGAACATCCCAAAAGATGTGCAACTAGTGTTGCAGGAGTTCAAGGCAATTGTGCTCACCGAACTTCTCGATGAATTGTCTCCTATGCAGGAGATTGGTCTTTCTTAGGTTAAGTTAGTCTTCTACAACATGAAGAATCAATCTATCGACCAGTCCTAATCTGAGAAGAAGTCAGCGAAGTCTATGCAGAATACTAAGAAGAAGCTAATAAACGTCGGCCCTCGAGGTTGAACGCATATCCTGAACCAAGTCCGTTGAAAAACTCAAACGTGTATTGTGAACCAAGTCCACTGAAGAACTCGATGATGAGTTTTTTCCAAGTTGAGTGGTCTGATGTAGGATGTGGATCAAGCACATTCCTATCACAAATGGACCTAAAGAAGCCCAAAGAAAAATTCAACAAAATTCAGCATAGTTAGATCGATCGACCAATCGGGTCGACCGATCGAAATTCTACCAGAAATTTTAGATTGATTGCTGGACAATTTCTGCCAATTTAGACAGGTCGAAATCCATTTAGATTGGTCAACAACTATTTCGAGAGGTCGAGTCCGATCAATGGATGACAAAAAATTGCCTGCTTTTTCAATTTTCTTTCCTATTTTGTTTAAGACTCTCTTAATATGTTTTAGGGTTTTGTTTAGGTTTACATAAAGTTGTTAAGACTCATTTATGATTATTCGTTATATTATTCAATAAAATTTCAACTTTTGTCAATTTTCTCTTGTGGATTTAAGAGCGCCTTGTGAATTCAAGGTATTTATCGGAAGAAGACGGGGATCAACCTTAATACGTTCTCCCCTGCATCAGCCTCTGGTAGAGTCTAATGGTTTATAGTGGTGGCTGTCTCCGTCCCCTATGGAGTGGCCCACCTGAGTTTTGAATCAGGTGGATTTTTTGGCTACTAAGAGTAATACTAACTGGGGCACGTGTAGGGCTCTCAATGGAGCGGGTCAGATCTGAGATCTGATTCGCTCTGAATCCGTATAATGCGGATTTGGATCTTAAAATAGGTCTGACTAGTTAAATGGACTGGATTTGGATCTTAAAATAGGTCCGATTACTTAAATGGACCGGATATGGATTCACAGGAACATATCTGAATTTGATCCGAATCCGATTAAGATCCGACTCATTGTCACCTTATTGCATATGTTATATTCATGTTATTTTAGGCCATGTCGACCATACCATAGTAAATAGTGGGATTTGCATCATTTTTCTACTAAATTAAATATATTTTATTATATATTTTATATCATATATATTTTTAGATTTGTAATGGGGTGGATTCGGACCTAGATCCGACCCGAATCCGATGGTTATATGGATTTTGGTTCGGAAATGGATCTAACAATTTATAAATGGATCGGATATGGATATCACCTTTTAGATCGAGTTGGATTTGAATCCGATCGAATTCGTCTACAGATATATGGACTTGGAGTCGGATCTGACTGGCTCCGATCCAGATCCGACCCATTGAGAGCCCTCGGCACATGATAGGCTAATTAAATGTCATAATTAAAACATTATAGTGGGCCCACAAATCCAGCTGCACATTAAGCTTATCCTAGAAAGAACAGGCTAATTAAAGGGGGAGCGGATTTGGTGTTTCCCTATTGACACGTTAGTGGGTGTTACCTAGACCATGAGCCCACATTGATGAATGTGTGATATATATCCACAGCGTCCATCCGTTTTTCCATATCATTTTAGGACGTCGGCCCAAAAAGTTAACCAGATCCAAATCTCAGTTGACCATACAACAGGAACCAGTGAAAATTGAATGCTCACCATTAAAAGTACCTAGGGCCACGTAGGCCCTGCAGTGATATTTATTTTCCATCCAACCTATTGATAAGGTCAAACAGCTGTGGATGAAGGTAAAAATACAAAGATCAGCTTGATCCAAAACTTTTATGGCCCATAATTAGTTTTTAATGATCAATTATCATAATTTCCGGTGGTGTGGTCCACCTGATATTTGGATTTGCTTAATGTTTTGGATCAAGTCCTAACATTAGATGGAAAAGCGGATGGACGCCATGGATATACAACATAGGACCCATACGGTCAGGGTAACACCTAATCCGCTCCCAATTAAATATCAGTAAAAACATTATTGTGGGCCCCACAAACCCAGTTGTACATTAAGCTTATCCCAGAAACACATTTCTACTGGATTTGTCCTTTTTTTTCTTAAGTTATTCAAAACAAACACAGGACACAACATGATTAGGTCAACCATGGATGGAACCCTTGGGCCACTAAAAATGTTACAAAATTATACAAAATTATAGCCACGTGTCAAATTATAAAAAACTACACAAGCGAATAACTTTACAGCGCATTGAAAACATGTCTTCCGCATAAACTAAGGTACCCATCTTTCTTAAATACCAATATGCACCTACTTCACCAATGTAACCTACACCACAGAAAAAGGTTCCCCTCCCGAAAAAGACATGTCTTCTGAACAAGTCCCAGCCTCGCCATGGAATCCGGTCGTCGACGAGATCCGTTGGGTCATACAAATCCGCCGGCACCTCGATGACGACCAGGACGATGAAACAGACCGCCCTGTCTGCATCTTCACCGTCCCAAAAATCATAATAGCCACCAAGCCGGACGCCTACCATACCCCAACAAATCGCACTCGGCCCGTACCACCACTGGCGGTCAGAGCTCTATGAAATGGAGCGGTACAAAGTCTCCGCTGCTAGAAGAATCCAGAAACAGCTCAAAAGCCTCCAATTCCAAAACCTCGTCGATCGGTTCGTGAAGCTCGAGCCTCGGATCCGGTCGTGTTACCACCGCTACCTCGACTTCAGTGGGGAAACACTAGCATGGATGATGGCCATTGATGCATCGTTCTTACTTGAATTCCTACAGATCTTCGCTGCCAAAGATGGTAAGGTCTTAGAAAGAGTATCATCGAGAATGTCGCATTTGGTCGATTATGCGGGGAGGAGATCAGCCCATAACGCAATCCTCCGAGATATAATGATGCTTGAAAACCAAATCCCGCTCTTCCTCTTAAGAAAGATGTTAGATTCTCAGCGCCCCTCGACTCAAGAAGCTGATGAAGAACTATCAGCAATCTTGATGGGGCTCTGCAAAGAGCTCTCCCCGTTTAAGATGATGAAGAATTTCCCACCCATCCAAGTCAAGGAGCGCGCACACTTGCTCGAGATCCTTTTCTACGTGCTCGTGCCAAAACTCGACCACTCGAACGAGATCCACGAATCCGAAGAAGTAACCATCGAAGTTGACATAAAAGAACCATACGAAAATGCAGGCCATGTCCGGCAGCTCCTCCACACGATATGGGGTCACACGTCGTCTCTCAAGAGTCGACCCATCCGCTACGTTAAGCAAGCTCTCGTGTCCAGACCTGTCAAGTTGATATTGAAACTCCCATGGAAGGTTATCACAAAACTCCCTGGATTGTCGATGTTAAAACAACCCATCGAGCGTTTGTTCTCATCGTCTCAGAATAAGGAAGATGCCAAACCCGAAGATGGAAATCCAAGCAACAACAGCAACCGGGCCCCTTCGATCGAAGAGATCACCATTCCTTCAGTGTCAGAGCTGATCAACAACGGCGTAAGATTCTCAGCCACCAGTGGAGATTTATCAACCATCAGCTTCGATAACAAGACAGTTACTTTCTATCTCCCAACCGTCACACTGGACGTCCACACAGAGGTCATACTACGAAATTTGGTTTCATTCGAGTCGTCGATTGCAATTGGGCCATTGATTTTTACACGGTACACCGAACTGATGAATGGTATTATAGACACCGAAGAAGACGTGAAAATCCTGAGAAATTTGGGGATTGTTGTGAACTGTCTGAAGAGTGATGGAGAAGCAGCGAACTTGTGGAATGGGATGAGCAAATCAATGAAATTGACCAAAGTGCCCTCTCTAGATAAGGTTATTGAAGATGTGAACAGGTATTATAGCTGTAGATGGAAGGTCAAAGTTGGAAATTTCATGAAGAGGTACGTGTTTGGGTCGTGGAAGTTTCTAACATTTCTGGCTTGTATTTTGCTGCTGCTGATGACGGGTTTGCAGTCATTCTGCTCGGTCTATACGTGTGCTCGTTGGTTCAATCTTAAAACCTTAGAGTAATTGGAAATTTAAATCGGACCATTAACCAGGTGGACCACAGTTTGTGAACAGTGGTGAAAAAATTTGGCCGGTGTTTTCTAAGCCGCCCACCTGATGAGTGGACCAGCTTGATTTTTCGGGTCAGAACATTATACAGTCAGACCCACCTGATGGACGGATTAAAGGATGTTGCATGCATTCCCCAAGCTGGCACATGTGTGGTGTGTAGATGGTACGCCTTGTACAAGCGTGAGCTTTCCATGCTTTTTGCTTTTTTTTTTTTTTTTGTTTTGCTTTTGTTTCTTAAGACGTGAAATGAAAGAGATTGTATTGTTGCGCATCCTCTGTTTCTGAAGCACAGCAATTTCGCGTCCTCAAATTTAATTGGGAATGTCATCTGTGGTGACTTTATCAGGCAGCAATTAAAAAAATATCACGAAAAATACTTAATTAATATGGAATTTTTGTACTTTCTAACCCTTAGCTGCCTTCACTCATGCCGCCAGCAAATGGGTCGCCTGACCATGATATTTACGTAAAATCAACCCGACCACCAGATTCTTAACCTCATGTTAGAGCTAAAACAGTCAAGAGCATCTATTCTCAGGTTGACCAAATGATGGGAAAAAGTGCACAGGACAACACTCGCCCTCTAATGTACTGTTTCCATTAGTGTGGCTTATGTAAATAATGTATTGGCATGATGTTTTTGACACAGGCTTAAATTGTTGTTTATAATTTAATGGTTGGAGTGGATTTTATATAAGTACCACACTGTGTCCTATAAAAAATAAGGGGACTAATTTCTCCCAACTATTTCCTCTGGCGAATCCCGGTCTTTCTTCTATTGTTTTTTTTTTTTCCTTTTGGGCCTAACATGGAACTCAACATC